>CM053753.1:11685327-11734559 GCA_028658305.1 Pachyuromys duprasi
GAGAGAGAGAGAGAGAGAGAGAGAGAGAGAGAGAGAGAGAGGCAGACAGGCAAGCAGAGAGACAGAGAAAACAGTAACTATTAAAAAAAAAGGATTTATGAAGTGGTAATAGGAAAAGATATTGGTAGGATGTCATAATGAAATGATGTCACAGAGAACTTGTATCTGAAAGATACCTGGTTCCACACGGAAAATCATAGGGTGCTATTAGATGTAGGATATTCTCACTCCATACCTTTCCTGGACTAAAGAGGTAGAGCTCCCATAGGCTGATTTTGTGAAAATGAGAATTAAAAAACTTTTAGACTTGAAGATTTATTTGATGTATTCTAGTGTCACAGCTAAGGGACTGTTTCAGCACAAATCACAGGTGCAAATATTTGCATGGCCTTACTTAGCCTTAGTCCCTTTTGAGTTAACAACGTTTTTCATTTTCTTTTTCTGAGAGTTATAAAAATCAACATGCTGCATGCAGTATGATTAGGCAGATTTAAAATAAATAAGAGCACTGAAATTTCTAATTCCCCTTTAAAGACCATCTTTTGCAGATGCGAGGAGGTGGCTTTTCACAGTGTCATCTACATGGTAATTGAAATTTTCTTTTTGACTAAGAAAGTTTCAGAATGCAGACATTATCTTAGTAATTACTGCTCTACCAAACATGTTTGCTAAAATATCACAATTAGGAAGTCTACATTCAATGTTTTTAATATTAAAAGGAAAAAGTATGGAACATACCAAGCAATTAACAGCCTTACCAGGCTACAGAGATAGAAAATGCAGCCAGTCCTGATGAGACCTGATAGGCTAGGGTCAGATAGAAGGGGAAAGAGGACTTCCCCTATCAGTGGACTTGGGAGGGCCATGGGAGGAGATGAGGGAGAGACAGTGGGATTGGGAGGGGGTGAGGACGATGGCTACAGTGGGGATACAAAATGAATAAACTGTAATTTATCAAAAAATTATAAAATAAAAATAAATCTAGACTTCTTACATAAATGATAGTAAGTGGAACAGTTAATTGTTACTGTCAAATTGACTGTATTCAGAATTACCTAGGAGAGTGGTTATGTCCAGTTTTTAAAAGCATTGTGTTTTACTACTTTGAAATTTACTCCCTACTTTCTCTCTTTCCTGAGATTTTTACTCTTCTTCCAATGATTGAAAGTATCATTAGACATGTGTCTGACTCTTCCTGTTATTTAGTCTGTGTCTCCTCTGTATACTCCAGGTTTTCAGATTACAATGTTGAATACATTGGCCAAATCTTAATACTCAGTGGATGATTATATTTTTCATAGTTTTAATAATATATTTGGCTGATAAAATTATCAAAAGTTATTATCAATTTCTAGTGATCATAATTTTCCAAATAGTTCTTCAATGGAGAAAAGTCACCTTTATATAAAGCACTACTAGAATTCGGAGCCATTCTAGAAAGCTAAGCAGATAAAATATTAGTCAAAGTTTTTCTGTGGGATGACTCTTATACTGGTATTTATACACTAATTATGACTATCTTTTCATTATAATGAACTCACTTCACTTGAAATCTTCTTTGGATCTTCAATACAGCATTGTATGGCTGCTATCTTCTGTGACAAAACAGTTCAGAGACAAGGGACTTGTTACCCATAGAAAGCCAACTCATGAGAAAATTATGGAGGCAGAATAAACTAATTAGTTTACTATGGTGACTATCAGTCTAAAACAGGAATTGTTCAGTTTTGTTCCAGTTGAGCAGATTACACTTTCACTATAAAATCTCTTATTTTCATTCAGCAGATGAAAAACTCAAACCAAGTAACTATGGTTGAAATGGTTGAAATGGTTTAAAATCTAGAGGGCTCCCAAGGTCTGGAGTATAAAAAGTGTTGGTTGAAAATTACTTATGATGTTAGACAATGTTTTGTGGTTACTTTTAATATTTGGCTCGGGCTAGTGAAAGCTGGCATCACTACCTTTTCTCAAACTTCCTGTGCGTTAAACATTTAGGTGTTACTATAACTCTACGGTGAAAAATGCATGATGTTGGGGATTGTTCTGATGCTTTAATTTGATGCTAATTACTGGCCCTCAAGATCTTGTTACTGCCCAGATACCCCTATCCTTGTTTTGTAAACCTGCCTAAGACATTATACATGATTGGTGGATTAAACGCCTATACCTGGGCAAGGCAGAATGGGATAGGCATGGCTAATGTTTTCAGGCTTTGAAGGACAGGAGAATCACAGGAAACTGATGGACAAGAAAAGAGGAGAAAGGAAGACACCATGATGGGTTAATGTAAAGAAGGAACCACATGGGCTGTGAGGAAAGACTCCAATAACCTAATAGAAGGCAAAGATGAAGAACACAAGTATTCATCAGATTATGAATGAAAGGTACTCCAGATAAAGATGGTTAAGACTTATGGCATTGGATAGAGGATGGGGGATGGATGGTGAGGAGATTGAGATAGTGTAGGTAAAAATAGCTACACTGCCCAAGGAAATGAGGCAATTATAAAATCTAACAGGTGTCTGTGTCTTATTATTTGTGATAGTGGGTCAAATAATACCACTGCAATAATTACAGGGCAAATAATAAATAACATTATTTAGCCCCAACACTCATTTTTCTTTACTACAGCAGCATTTTCTCAGTATGAGTGGTCATACTAGGCAGACTTAGCCAATTGCAATTTGGTCATACTGATTTAGGTTATCATATTGAAAAGTTATAATTTCTTGCTTATTACAAAAATGAGAAAAAACCCATGTTAGGCAAGCTATTCTTTTGTAAATAGTAAATGTCTGCTTGCATGTGCTAACACCTATGTAACATGTTTATAATGAGTAAATTCAGTGTCTGTGAGTGAGATCAGAACAAACCGTAATTAACATGTTGGTAAACAGTTAATTTATTAGGTTTTTTTGTTTTTGTTTTTACGAGTAAACTCAACTTAATATAGGCAGTAGAAAAGCCAGATTCACTGAAAGGTGAGGAAAATATTTGTGTAATTTCTATTTAATGTGAAATGATAAATTAAGTTCTAGAAGGCTTTCTGTGAAGATATGAGTACTTAGAGTTTGTAGATGTTGATGATAACCACAGGGATTTCCTAACTTACTCTTGTAGGATTACAACATAAGATTTTGTATTTTGGTATTTTAATATGATCATGGGAAACTGATGTGAACAGAAACTTCAAACTGTAAAATAAAATAAAATGACAAGGACAGTGTTGCTATTGTGCAGCTTTTATTAGTCATGTTAAGTTGTAAAAATAAAGCCAGTTAAAAAGCATGCGTGCCTTGTGTAACGGCACCCAGTTGTACTCTCAGCACTTCAGATTGTTAGTAGATAATCATAATGATTCCAAGCTCAGTGTGTACTACAAAGCCAATCCCAGGCAAGCTATGCTGCATATGGAGAGCCTGACTCAAAAAAAAAAAAAAAAAAAAAAAGAGGAAGACAAAAGAGATACTTGATATAGATCCTTGGTGTACAAAGAAACACTCTTGGGGGAGGGGGGATCCAAGATGGCTGCCACGAGAGGACACTGTGTCTGAGTAGTAGGACAGCATTGTCGGCACAGCGACCTGGAGACTGAACTCTAGGACCTAAAACACCAGCATTTGTGATTTCCAGGTGAGCAGAATTCCTACGTGAGGAAATCAAGTAGGAAAGTCCTAGGGACATCCAGTTATTCCCTGGAAAAACTCCAGGTGACCAGCAGCAAATAGCCCTGATCTAAACACACAGCTGCCCTGGGCACCACCAGCCACCATTCTGGACTGGATCACACTGTCTCCGGGCCATACATAGAAGGCCCCAGATACCTTTCCAGACTGGGCTGCACCGGGCGAGCACACTCCCCTATGCGCTGCCAGCCGCCACCCCAGACCGGACACATAGTATCAGATCCAGACTGAGGTGTCCCCAGATACCATCTCAGACCATGGGGCACAGCCCCTGGATCAGAAGGAGGCACCTAGTCTCCAGACCAGAGGGGAGCCCTTAGGAGCAAGCCCAGGTCAGAGCATGGAGCCTACAGACCAGAGCGGTGCCCTCAGCTGCCATCTCAAACCGGGACATTCAACCTCTGGCATAGAGTGAGGAGCCAAGCCTCTAGACTAGAGGGGTGACCAGCCTGCGGTGCTCACAGCTTTTAGCACAGAGCACAGAGCCAGGCACACAGATCCCACAACAGAGTACAACTGAGGCAACAACACATACTCTCAAACGACTGGAACTCCCTGATCTTCTTGAAGAATACTCCAGACACAAAAGATTGACAGTTCCAGTCTGAAGTACAGCCTCAAAGCACAAACAGCTCCTTGAATATACTTATATAAGCAAATGGCCAAAGGTCGACTTAAGAATTCACACAACAAAAATGAGGATACCATGGCCCCATCAGAAATGCCCAAAAGCAATGGAGATTTTAATTCAATGGAGGCACAGAAAAATTATGTTAAAGCTATGATTGTGCAGATATTAGAGGAACAAAAAGAGGAACAAAAAGAGGAAATGAAGAATGCCCTCAAAGAAATTCAGAAGAATATAACTGCACACGCAGAGGAACAATTAAAGACATATAGAGAGGAAACAAACAAAAAAATAGGAGCCACAGTCAATCAGATGAAGGAAATGGTACAAAGCATAAAAACAGAATTAGAATCTATAAAGAAGACACAAACAGAGAATAACCTGGAACTGGAGAACTTAGAGAAAAGATCAGGAACCACAAAGGTAAGCATCACCAATAGAATACAAGAGATGGAAGAGAGAATCTCAGGAGCTGAAATGGATTCCTCACTCAAAGAAAAAATAAAATCGGAAAAGTCCCAAACACAAAACATCCAAGAAATCAAGGACGCCATGAAAAGATGAAACCTAAGAATAATTGGAATAGATGAAAAAGAAGACTCCAGGCTCCAAAGACAGGAAAATATTTTTAAGAAAATCATAGAAGAAAATTTTCCCAAGTTAAAGAAAGAAATGCACATAAACACACGAGAAGTGTACAGAACACCAAATAGACTAGATCAGAAAAGAAATACCTCTCATCACATCATAGTCAAAACAATAAACCCACAAAACAAAGAAAAAATGTTACAGGCAGCAAGGGAAAATGGTCAAGTAACATATGAAGGTAGACCGATCAGAATCATACCAGAAACTATGAAAGCCAGAAAGGCCTGAGCAGAAGTCATGCAGTCTTTAAGGGAACACAGATGCCAACTAAGACTTCTATACCCAGCAAAGCTTTCAATCAACATAGATGGAGAAAACAAAATATTCCGTGATAAAACAAAATTTAAGCAATATCTACACAGCAACTCAGCCCTACAGAAGGTACCAGAAGGAAAACTTCAGTCCAACGAAAACAACTACACCAAAGAAAATATAGGATACAGATAACTTCCCAACAACAACAACAACAACAAAAAAAGCAATGAATCACAGTAAGACCACCAACTCCACAATAAATGGAAATAACAGTCATTGGTCACTATTATCTATCAACATCAATGGACTCAACTCTCCAATAAAAAGACACAGACTAACAGAATGGTTGCGGAAACAGGATCCAACCTTCTGCTGCATCCAAGACACATACCTATGCAACAAAGATAAACACTACCTCAGAGTAAAGTGCTGGAAAAATATTTTTCAAGCAAATGGACCAAGAAAATAAGCTAGGCTAGAAATCTTAGTATCTAAGAAAATAGACTTTCAACCTCCTTTACACCAAGTTAATCAAGAAAGATGAGGAGGGGCATTTCCTTCTAATCAAAGGAAAATTCCAACAAGAAGACATCACAATTTCGAACATTTATGCCCCCAATACAAGACTACCTACATTTGTAAATAAAACATTATTAAAGCTGAAATCACACATTGATCCCAACACCCTAATAGTGGGAGACTTCAATACTCCACTCTCACTAAGGGACAGATCATCTGGTCAGAAGCAAAACAGAGAAACAAGGGCACTCACAGAGGCCCGAAATCAAATGGACCTAATAGATGTCTACAGAACTTTTCACCCCAGATAAAAAGATTATACCTTCTTTTCAGCACCTCATGGAACCTCCTCCAAAAGAGACCATATGGTTGGTCACAAAGCAAGCCTCAGCAGATACAAGAAGATTGAAATAATCCCTTGTATCCTATCTGACCATCACAGTCTAATGCTTTCCATACTTACTGGTAGATATGAATAAATATAGAGTGAGACAATATTAAACCCAGCAACAAATAAAACTATTTATCTTTAGATACTATGAAAACATACTGAGACAATCTGCAGAAACTGGGAGAAAATGTTTAAAATTGTGTAATCATCTGGATACTATAAAGCTGAATAAAACCATATATTCCTAACATGCTAGCTTTGCTATGGGGTTCTTCATGGGGGAAAGATACACAGCATAACTGTGAACATGAGCCTTGGAAGCACAATGAACATTGCCATTCATAAGAACAATGTGTGGAAAACATTGTGACAGATGTCATCATTTGCTTAGTCACATAGAGACAACATTAAGGTGTATAAACCTAATACATTGATCAACAACATATTGCAAGATAATGCAGTGTTGTTTACTTTATTTAATGAAAGCTCACTTCCCTTTGTATTTTGGGGATAACTTTGAAAGTCTTTGTTTCTTGTAAGCTTTTAGTGTTTAAAATTCCAGTTCTTGAACCTGGTATGAATTTTGAAGTTGTCAGTTCATGTTATAAATTCGCATTCTCATTTTGTTCTAAGCTAAGAAGCAGCTACCAATTTTACTCTCTGACAGAGATACTTTACATTGTTAAGAATGACAAAAGTTTCACGTATGTTTTTTATATTATTTAAAAAAATAGTTATACATATTAAACAAATTAAATTAGAAAAGCATACTATAATAAAATGCACTATGTATTTTTTAGACTTCATTTTTTTTTATTTTTAGCTGTGTGATTGTGTGCGTGTATGTGTGTAAGTGCATGCCCCTTGGAACTAGAGCAGGGCATTAGGTCTCTAAGTGTTGGAGTTATGGAAGATTTTTTATCTTCTCAATGTTGGTGCTGAGAATCAAACTCTGGGTCTCTGCCAGAGAAACACCTATTTTCAATTGTTGAACAATCTTTCCAGCCCTGGTGTTAGTCTGTTAAATTTTGCCAGTTTAAGTGAACATGGATTGGTACTTGATTATGCTAACTTTCATGTCACTAGAATTAAAAATGTTGAGCATCTCCTCATCCGAGTATTTGGCATCTGTGCATTTGGATGTTCAGTAATGGGCTTTATTACGAGTGAACTGTAAAGCATTATTTATATTTTGAACATTAGTGTTTATTCAGAATTACCAATGGCTAACATTTTTCATAGCTCATAACTTAAACTTTCGTATTCATGACTGACTTTAAATTTTGATGATATTTAGCTTTCTTTTTCTATTAGCCTGTAAAATACTGAGACATAAACTATAAGGTTCTTCTTCCAGGTTATAAATTTTATAATTTAGTGTAGGCCAATGAACTATTATGGATAACTCTTTTAGGATGCGAGATACATTGCTATATAGCGTCCTTCAGAGGTCCTCTTTGGTTTGCAGAAGGAAGCAGCCATGTTGGAAAGGCAGACAAAGTAACAAATCAGAGAAAGAATTGATAGTGTAGGATATGCCTAATTCTCATGAGAAGAGAGAGAAAAGGGAAGCTACTTAAGGGAGAGAAGCACAGAGAGAAAGAGAGCAGGTAGTTTTACCAAGACAAATATACAGACAGGTTGTAGAGAGAACAAGCTAGACAAAGGTGAAGACAGATGAGCCAGAAAATGGTAAGAGGCCATAATATAAGAACATATTGATTGAGTTAATTTGAAGCCAACCAGAACAATTAAGTCAGAAGTGAGGGGTGCCAGTTTGAATCAGTCAGCTTAGAGACGAGTTTGAGCCAGAACAGCTGACTTGAACTAGTCAGGAAGAATTCAGAAAGAGCTAGAAAGGGTGAGATTATTCTGCAGTAAGTCTCAGAGGCTGAGACATTCTACGATCAGATTAGATTGTACAGAAGTTAGAAGCTTCCAGGACTAGGCCTAGGATAACAGTTGGAGGCAGTAAGCCTCTGAGACAACAATTAAATCAGGCGAGTAAAAGTTGCTTATACAGATGTAAAATAAAATGCGTATGAAACTCGGGGTAGACCACTCATGGAACCTCCTCCAAAAGAGACCATATGGTTGGTCACAAAGCAAGCCTCAGCAGATACAAGAAGATTGAAATAATCCCTTGTATCCTATCTGACCATCACAGTCTAATGCTGGACCTCAACAACAACAGAGACAGCAAAAGGCCTGCACATACATGGAAACTGAACAACTTGCTATTCAATGACAGCTTGGTTAGGGAAGAAATAAAAAAAGAAATTAAAGACTTCCTAGAATTCAATGAAACTGAAAGGACAACATACCGAAACATATGGGTGGCAATGAAGGCAGTGCTAAGAGAAAAGTTCATAGCACTAAGTGCCTTCAAGAAGAAATTCAAAACATCTCATACAAGCAACTTAATGGCCCAAGAGAAAGCCATAGAAAAAAAAGAAGCAGATACACCCAAGAGGAGCAGATGGCTGGAAATAATCAAACTCAGGGCAAAAATCAATCAGTTAGAAACAAATAAAACAATTCAAAGAATCAGTGAAACCAAGAGCTGGTTCTTTGAGAATATCAACAAGATAGACAAGCCACTAGCCAAACTAACCAACAGGCAGAGAGAAACTATCGAAATCATCAAAATCAGAAATGAAAAGGGGGACATAACTACAGACACTGAGGAAATCCAAACAATCATTAGGTCTTACTACAAAAGCCTATATGTCACAAAATTTGAAAATATAAACGAAATGGACAATTTTCTTGAGAAATTCCACCTACGAAAATTAAGCCCAGATCAGAAAGAAAGATTGAATAGACCTATATCCCCCAAGGAAATAGAAGCAGTCATCAACAGCCTCTCTACCAAAAAAAGTCCTGGGTCAGATGGTATTAATCCAGAATTCTACCAGACCTTCAAAGAAGTCCTAACACCAATTCTCTCTAAAATGTTTCACCAAATAGAAATAGAAGGAAAATTACTGAACTCTTTCTATGAAGCCATAGTCACCTTGATACCTAAATCACACAAAGATCCAACAAAAAAAGAGAACTTCAGACCTATCTCTCTTATGAACATTGACACAATAATACTCAATAAAATATTTTCAAACTGAATCCAAGAACACATAAAAGATATCATTCAACATGACCAAGTAGGCTTCATCCCAGGCATGCAAGGGTGGTTCAATATATGGAAATCCATCAATGTGATCCACCATATAAACAAACTGAAGGAGAAAAACCACATGATCCTCTCCCTAGATGCCAAGAAGCATTCGATAAAATCCAGCACCCATTTATGTTCAAAGTCTTGGAGAGATCAGGGATACAAGTCACATACCTAAACATAGTAAAGGCAATATACAGCAAGCCTATAGCTAATATCAAACTCAATGGAGAGAAACTCAAATCAATCCCACTGAAAACATGGACTAGGCAAGGCTGCCCATTGTCTCCATATCTCTTCAACATAGTACTTGGAGTCCTAGCTAAAGCAACAAGACAACTAAAAGAGATCGAAGTGACACAAATTGCAAAGAAGTCAAAGTATCACTATTTGCAGAGGATATGATAATATACATGAGTGACCCCAAAAACTCAACCAGAGAACTCCTTCAACTAATAAACACCTTCAGTAAATTGGCTAGATACAAAATCAACTCAAAAAAATCTGAAGCCCTCCTGTACACCAAAGACAAAAGTGCCAAGAAGGAAATTAGGGAATCAACACCCTTCACAATAGCCAATAATAACATAAAGTACCTTGGGTTGACTCTAACCAAGCAAGTGAAAGACCTGTATAAAAAAAAAAACTTCAAATCTCTGAAGAAAGAAATTGAAGAAGATATCAGAAGATGGAAAGACCTCCGGTTCTCGTGGATTGGTAGGATTAACATAGTGAAAATGACCATACTGCCTAAAGCAATCTACAGATTCAATGCAATTCCCATCAAAATACCTACACAATTTGTCACAGACCTTGAAAGAAACATTCTCAACTTCATATGGAGAAACAAAAAACCCAGAATCTCCAAAATGTTCCTCTACAACAACAGATCATCTGGAGGTATCTCCATCCCTGATCTCAAGTTGTACTATAGAGTAATAGATAAAAAATAACTGCATGTTATTGGCATAGAAACAGAGTAGCAGATCAATGGAACTGAATAGACGAACTAGAAATGAACCCACACAACTATGGAAACTTGATTTTTTACAAAGAAGCCAAATCCATCCAATGGAAAAAAGGCAGCATCTTCAACAAATGGTGCTCTACCAACTGGATGTCTATATCCAGAAAAATGAAAATAGATCCATATTTATTTCCCTGTACAAAGCTAAAGTCCAAGTGGATCAAGGACCTCAACATAAAACCAGACACACTAAACTGGTTAGAAGAAAAAGTGGGAAAGACCCTAGATCTCATCGGCACAGGAGACTACTTCCTGAACAGAAGACCAACAGCACAGGCTATAAGAACAACAATCAATAAATGGGACCTCATGAAACTGAAAAGCTTCTGTAAAGCAAAATACACTGTTATCATAACAAAACAACACCTACAGACTGGGAAAGGATCTTTACCAACTATATATCTGACAGAGGGCTAATATCCAGTATATATATAACTCAAGTTAAAAAGCAACAAATCAAGTAATCTAATTTAAAAATGGGGTATGGAACTAAAAAGAGAACTCACTGTAGAGGATTATACAATGGCAGAGAAACACTCAAAGAAATCCTCAAGTCCTTAGCCATCAGGGAGATGCAAATCAAAACGATCTTGAGATTTCACCTTACATCCACCACAATGGCTAAGATCAAAAACTCAAGTGACAATACATGCTGGAGAGGTTGTGGAGAAAGAGGAACCCTCCTCCATTGCTGGTGGGCATGCAAACTTGTACAACCACTCTGGAAATCAATTTGGCGCTGGATGTTGAGGAATCACTATTCCTAATTGTCAAAGAAAGCGCCCAATTGATTTCCAGAGTAGTTGTACAAGTTTACATTCCCACCAGCAATGGAGGAGGGTTCCTCTTTCTCCACAACCTCTCCAGCATGAGGAATGGATACAGAAATTGTGGTACTTTTACACAATGGAATACTACTCAGCAATTAAAAAGGAGGAAATCATGAAATTCGCAGGCAAATGGTGGGACCTGGAAACGAACATCCTAAGTGAGGTATCCCCAAAGCAGAAAGAAACATATGGAATATACTCACTTATATTTTGTCATATAAATCTTTAAAACCATTTTTTTTGCCCAGATACTGTGATATATGTGATCTTTCACCTTCACTTTCACACCTTACTGCAATGGCCTCAAAGGTCCTCTCTGTTAGGAATCTGCTCCTATCATATATTGTCTGGCCTAAGTGTTCACTGAAACCTTGATGCATGTGTCTGTTATAGTCTTGATTTTCCAATTTTGATGCATACAAAATCAATACATTGTGGACACTGCTGCCAAGTTCGGTTCCTGGCCCATTGGAGCCTGGCACTTTATGTCATCTGCAATGATATCAATGAGTATTTGCAGATGATCCTGGGAACTTACATCCTTAAATAGCCATGGTTTTTCTCTTCCTGGAACTCTTGCAGTGGCCTTCTCAGTTCAGGAACCCCCAACCCCTGTTATTTTTTTATGTGAATATGAGTGTTGCTCTCAAGGCTCCTTTCCCATTATTGCTATGAAAAACGTAGTGTTGTGTTTCTTTTTTACCAGCTTCAATCTTTTTGGCAATTACAGCACTTACCACGTCCAGCTATATGCACTTTAGATACTCTGTTCACACAAATTTCTTGCTTTCAATTTTTACTATAAAGGTCACTAAAAACAGTGAACAATAACACAAGATAAATATGTGTTGTTCTGTTATAAAATTACCTACTTCAAACAACTTAGTCCATTATTTTTAAATTTAGTTTCACTCATGTATCAAGATGCAAATAGAATGCAGCTATATGTACTTTTCTCCTTAACCAAAAAGAAATTTACATGCATGCAAATGTGAGCAGGTGGCTGCAGAGGTAAGAAGGCGGTATCAAATCCTGTGGAATTAGAATTGTGAGCAATCCATGATGTGACTTCTGGGAGTTGAACTAACTTGGGTTCTCTAAAAGAGGAGCAAATGCTCTTAACTGCTGAGTCATCTCTCCAGCCCTCTTTCCAGAATTCTTATCTGAATGTAACAAAAACAGCATACTCTATTTCTAATGAGGTTTTGTTCCTCTCTCAAGCACAGCCTTACTGTCTGCCTATATATGTACGCTCTGGTCTTCCACAATCCCATTAAAATGACCATTAAGCTTTACCTTCACATGCTAGCATCTGTTCAGTCCACTACTACACAGCATTCTCAGTTCTTTCTATAAACCAGTTCTGAAAGCCTACAAAGCATATGGTCAAGTTTATTATGGCATGTTCTCTATTTCTCTGTAAATTTTTTTTATTTATTACTTTTCTTGTTACCACCACTAACCAACCTGACAAGAAGCAACACAGGAGAAGAAGGACTTATTTTAGATCACAGCTTCAGGATGGGGAAGAAACAGCAGCTGGGCTGTGGGAGCTTACTGCTGGTCACATCACAGCCAAGGGTGGGAAGCAGAGACAAATTTCTCAAGAGTATTTTGATTTGCATTTTCCTGAGACTAATGTAACCATATCTTTTTATGCTACTTGTTATTCTGCTTTAAATTTATAGACACGATGACATCATTTTGCCTTTAAAAGAACTTTTGAAAGCATGTTTATTTAATTTTCTGCATTTTTCTATTTAGATGTTCCTTCACTTGCCTCAAATCATTTAGGTAAGTGAAGCAGCAATGTGAACCAAGAAAACTGAGTCCGTAACCCATGTCTTTAATTTCTTTTTGAGAATTCATGGGTAGAAATTTCCTTGTGCACTTGTGTATGTGTGTGCATCCATGTGTGTATGTGTGCTGATCTCTAATTCAAATTAAGAAATTTCTAATAATTTAAACATTATTATGCTTTTATTTTTGCCTAGACAACTATTTTTACTTAATATAAACAGTGATATAGTTTACAGTAAAATGGCTATAAATATATAAAACTAAAATATCTGGATACAGAAAGTTTGGGGCAGGATATGAAAAGCTTTGAATGAACTCATTGAGTATGTGCATATCGGGATCTTGGTGTTCTTTTCAAAAGCAAAGACCCACCAATTCAGCTTCTGGCCTCCAACGCTTAACAGGCTTAAGTTGGTTCCCTGATATATGCTGAAAAGTGTGCCGATTATAGGGAATCTATTCTTATTTACCCTCTACAGAAATGATTCAGAGAGCAATTTTAGCACTATACTTTCCTGCTTTCATCTTCATAAGTGAGACAGAAAATCAGCTTCCTCTCCAGAGAGTTTCACAGAGTCCTAGTGTCCTGGACACAATAAATATACAGACATTTTCTTGTCCTTTTGTCTTGTTTTCCTTGGTGTTATTTTCCTTTTTGAAATTATGACTTGTATTACATTGTAGTGCGTGGTGGGACTTGGGACAATAAAATGAACATGAGCTTGGGAGCAAGATTTATTATATTTTTATCATGACTTTGGCAATAGAGCTAACCTTTCAAAGCCTCCTCCTTTCTTTTTGTTTTTGATTGGTGGAATGTACTGTGCTCACTTTATGAGACAGTTAAAGCCCTAGAGGAGAGCCTTGCAAGTGACCTGGTTCTCTTTGCCTCTCTATTTCTTTCTCAACCGTATGCTTTCATGGGTACATTAAGTAATTCGTTATGGTCACATTATCTCTTCTTCATTGTACTTTAGGTGTCTTCTTTATAAACTGTGTTACATTCATGTGTGCTTGTGAACATGGGTATGCACACATGCAAGCACAAGGATGCATACATTTCTGCACGTGGAGGTCAGAGAAAAACTTGCTAGAAACCATTCTCTTTTTCCATCATATGGGTCTTGCTTCTCAGGCTCAGCGGCAAATCAAGTTCTCAGGCTCAGGGACAAAGTACCTTAACCCATGGAGCCATTTCACTAGTCTGAGTTCATATATTTTCTTGTAAAGCAAATAAATTAGTTTACTCAATTAACAATCTTGATTGAAGAACTATAGAAATGGTTCAATAATTAAGAAGACTTCCTGTGGTTTCCAGCGTACCTGAATTTGGTTGCTGGCTACTGCACCTGGCCTCACAACCATCTGAAACTCTAGTTTCCGAGGATATGACACCTTCTTCTGACCAGAGATGATGAAACACCCATATATAAAAGTAAATAAAATTCTTAAATGTTGACGTGTTTTGCTAGCTGCTTTTGATTTATTTATCCATAATGTTTAAAACCAAAGTTATATACTGAATACCGAATATGTGGATGGTAAAAAAATTAAAATGTCACCGAGAAGTACAAGGACAATTCACTTCTGAATGCAGTCGATATTAAAGAAAAAAATCCAGTTAACAGCTGTACAATCAAGAGTAAGAAAAGTAAAACATTAAATATAATACTTATGGTAAAATAATTAAAACAGTAAAATAATTTTTAGTTCTAGAATTTGTGCACTATAACCCCTGTCAAGTGCTTAGCTGTAATAAGGAAGTTATAGAAACACTGACTTGTTTTATTCAACTTATGCATTGAAATACAAGGAAACACTATCTGGGGGGTATACATATAATCAATGCTCACCAAAGAAAAATAAAACAATATGTAAACAGTAGTCATAACAACTGTTTCCAGTATATGCATTTTCATGACAACCATCCAATTCCACATTTATCATTTGTACATTTTTTAATATTCTATGCAGTTTGATTTCTTACACACAAGAAATTCTGATCCTCAGCCCATGCATAAATCAACATTTTTTCAAAGGAAGGATGGGAATAAAGATTTGTGGCAAGGGAATGGGGAAGGAAAGAAAGCAAACTCAAAGATCTTCATTCCTTCCCAATCCCACCCTCCCTCTCTCATCTCCTCCCTGGCCCTCTCTAGGTCCTCTGGTAGGGGAGGTTCTCCTCCCCTTCTATCAGACCCTAGTTTATCAGGTCTCATCGGGACTGGCTGCAATGTCCTCCTCTGTGGCCTACCAAGGCTATTCCTCCTTTGGCAGGGGGTGGGGGAAGAGGAGGGAAGGCCAAAGAGCCCACCACTGAGTTCATGTCAGAGACAGTCCCTGTTCCCCTTAATAGGGAAACCCCCTTGGGTGCTGAGCTGCTATGTGCTATGTCTGAGCAGGGGTTTTAGGTTATATCCATGCATGGCTGGAGAGTCAGTTTCAGAAAAGACCCCTGTGCCCAGATACATATGGTCCTTGTGGTATTCCAGTCCTCTCCAGGTCTTACTAACCCTCCCTTCTTTCATATGCTAAACAAGAAGAGGTTCCTGGGTAAGATAATCAGTCCTCACTTAGAAAGACAAATGGGATGGGCATTGGATGCAGGAGAAAGCAAGAAACAGGACAGGAGCCTACCATGGAGGGCCTCTGAAAGACTCTACCTACTAGTGTATCAAAGCAGATGCTGAGAGTCATAACCAAACCTTGGGCAGAGTGCAGGGAATCATATGCTTCAATTTTTTTAAACTTTCTAGGAATTTCATAGTTTATCCAAGTGTTTTGATCATATCACCCTTTGATTCCCTCTCCCACTTCTCTCAGATGTCCCACTGCATTCTCCTCCTAACTTCATGTTCTCTTTTAATAACCCAATGAGTCCATCCGTGCTTTCCTCCTGTGCATGGGTATAGGGCCATTTGTGAATGCGCGTCCGAACAGAGGCCACTTCCTTGTCAACTGAGGCTGCCTGCCTCCAACTGTCAAAGGTCCTCTGGTAGGGGTAAAGCTTCATATGTCCCTGTCTCATTTAGTCAAGAATTTTTGCGGGCTTGACCTTGTGTAGGTCTTATGAAGGTAACCATAAAAGCTGTGAGCTTATGAATGCAACTGCTCTTGGCATAACCAGAAGACACTATTTATCAACAGTCATCCCTAACTTTTGAGTCATACAATCTTTTAGTCCCTCTTTCACCATATTCCCTGAGACATCTGAAGAGGGAGTGCTATACAGATGTCTTATTTAAGGCAGAACATTCCACAATTTACTCCTACCTGAACTTTTGAGCACAGAGTTATCTGTATCTCTACTGGAAAGCGATATTTCTCTATGCACTAATATATAGAATAGAAATAAATATTCAGTAGTCAGTTTGTTAATGTGCTCATTTAGCAAAACTGTAGCAGTAGATTCTTCCCTAAGGTCTTTGACCTCTCAGTCATGTGTTCTTGGAAAGGTTTTAGTGTACCAGGCAATATTTCTGCCCTATGGATCAGAACTTAAATCCAATTAGACTATGATTGGTTACTCTCAAAACATTCATCACACTATTTTACTTATGGCATATCTTCTCAGAGAGATCATTATTGTAGCTCATAGGATGCACAGATGGGAAGACTGTTGATAACTTTCTTCCTCAGCAGCCTGTACAGCAACTTTTGTCACTATAAAAGCTAACTGGTAGGGAAGAGAGTCTTTGGTTGGTGCTAGCTTTATTGCTCCATGTCCTTTTTACCTAGTGAGTGATATTTTCAGAAATGGGACCTTACTATCAGTACTGGTGGACAGTAAGGAATACTAGCAATAACCGATTTTATGTGGGGTCTGTGGTACCTACTGGAAAGGCAGAATACAAGCCTAGCATTGGACATTTTGTTTAATAACCTATAATCCAGAAAAAGCACAATCCCTGTATAAGATATATCCACTTAATTTCTTACATATATGAATTCATATATATAGCCATATATGCAGATATATATCTGCATAATCTACTCTGTGAAAACACACAGGAATTATGTAATTAGAAGTATGTATAACATGATTCAATATTTTCTACACACAGGGATTACATATTATATATGCAGACACACATACACACACACAAATACAATGGAGTCAAAAGCTAATTTCCTTTGGTAGTTTGTACTGCAGACAAGTTTTTGACTAACGATTTTTTAACATTTTTATTTTATTTTTATTTTATTTTACTTTATTTTATATTAATCACAGGTTATGTACTTTGTAACCCAGACATAGCCCACTCTCACATTCCCTCCTTATCCTCCCCCCATCCCTCCCTCATCTCCTCCCTGTCCCTTTCCAGGTACACTGATAGGGGAGGACCTCCTCCCCTTCCATCTAACTCTAGCTTATGAGGTCTCTTCAGGACTGGCTGCAATGTCCTCTTCTATGGCCTAGCAAGGCTGTTCCTCAATCAGGGGGCAGGGGAGTAAAAGAGTCAGCCATTCAGTTCAAGTGCCAAATAGTCCCTGTTCCCCTTACTAGGGTACCCACTTGGATATTGAGCTACCATTTGCTACATTCAAGCAGAGGTTCTAGGTTATATCCATACATGGTCCTTGGTTGGAGAAACAGTCTCATAAAAGACCCCTGTGCAACAAAGGGTTGTTTATATGTCTTAATATTTGCTTTCATACACTGCTAGATAGAGTCTTTCAGAGGCCCTCTGTGGTAGGCTCTTGTCCTGCTACTTGTTTTCTCCTACATCCAATGTCCATTCCTTTTGTCTTTCCAAGTGAGGTTTGATCATCGTACTCCAGGTCCTCTTTCTTGTTTATTTTCATTAGGTGTATAGATTTCCATATGTTTATCCTATCTCATAGGTCTATATAAGTGAGTATATACCATGTGTGTCTTTCTGCTTTGGGGATACCTCACTCAAGATGATCATTTCCAGGTCCCACCATTTGCCTGCAAATTTCATAATTTCCTCATTTTTAATTGATGAGCAGTATTCCATTGTGTAAAAGTACCACAATTTCTGTATCCATTCCTCAACTCAGGGTCATCTGGATTGTTTCCAGGTTCTGGCTATTACAAATAAAGCAACTACGAACATAGTTGAGCAAATGTCCATGTTGTGTACTTAAGTATCTTTTGGATATATGCCTAGGAGTAGTATAGCTGGATCTTGAGGAATCACACTATTTCTAATTGTCTAAGAAAGTGACAAATTGATTTCCAGAGTGGTTGTACAAATTTACATTCCCATCAGCGATGGAGGAGAGCTCCTCCTTCTCCACATCCTCTCCAGCATGTGTTGTCACTTGAGTTTTTCATCTTAGCCATTGTGACAGGTGTAAGGTGAAATCTCAGGGTCGTTTTGATTTGCATCTCCCTGATGGCTAAGGATGTTGAGCATTTCTTGAAGTGTTTTTGTTTGTTTGTTTGTTTGTTTGTTTGTTTTTGCCATTCTACAGTCCTCTACAGAGAGTTCTCTGCTTAGCTCTATACCCCATTTTTTAAAAATTGGATTACTTGATATGTTGCTTTTTAACTTCTTGAGTTCTTTATATATACTGGATATTAGCCCTCTGTCAGATATAGGGTTGGTAAAGATCCTTTCCTAGTCTGTAGGCTGTCGATTTGTTTTGAGGACAGTATCTTTTGCTTTACAGAAGCTTTTCAGTTTCATGAGGTCCCATTTATTGATTGCTGTTCTTAGAGCCTGTGCTGTTGGTGTTCTGTTCAGGAAGTAGTCTCCTGTGCCAATGAGATCTAGGGTCTTTCCCACTTTTTCTTCTAACCGATTTAATGTGTCTGGTGTTATGTTGAGGTCTTTGTTCCACTTGGACTTTAGTTTTCTGCAGGGTGATAAATATGGATCTATTTTTATTTTTCTGCAAATAGACATCCAGTTGGTAGAGCACCACTTGTTGAAGATGCTGTCTTTTTTCCCTTGGATGGATTTGGCTTCTTTATCAAAAATCAAGTTTCCATAGGTGTGTGGGTTTATTTCTGTGTCTTCTATTCGGTTCCATTGCTGCACTATTCTGTTTCTATGCCAATACCATGTAGTTTTTATTACTTAGTCTGTAGTACAGCTTGAGATCAGGGATGGAGATACCTCCAGATGATCTGTTGTTGTACAGGATCGTTTTGGAAATTCTGGATTTTTTGTTTCTTATATGAAACAACAGGAGGACATCACAATTTTGAACATCTATGCCCCAAATGCAAGACAACCTACATTTGTAAATGAAACATTATTAAAACTGAAATCTCATATTGATCCTAACACCTTAATAGTAGGAGACTTCAACACTCTACTCTCACCAAGGGACAGATCATCTGGTCAGAAGCAAAACAGGGAAACAAGGGCACTCACAGAGACCCTAAATCAAATGGACCTAATAGATGTCTACAAAACTTTTCATCCAAAATCAGCACCTCATGGAACCTTCTCCAAAATAGACCATATGGTTGGTCACAAAGCAAGCCTCAGCAGATACAAGAAGATTGAAATAATCCTTTTTATCCTATCTGACCATCATGGTCTAAAGCTGGACCTCAACCAAAACAGAAACAGCAAAAAGCTGGAAAATGAACAACTTGCTATTCAATGACAACTTGGTTAGGGAAGAAATATAGAAAGAAATTAAAGACCTCCTAGAATTCAATGAAACTGAAAGCACAACATACCCAAACCTATGGGACACAATGAAGGCAGTGCTAAGAGGAAAGTTCATAGCACTAAGTGCCTTCAAGAAGAAATTTGAAATATCTCATACAAGTAACTTAATGGCCTGACTGAAAGCCCTAGGGAAAAAAAAGAAGCAGATACACCAACGAGGAACGGAAGGCTGGAAATAATCAAACTCAGGGCAGAAATCAATCAATTAGAAACAAATAAAACTATTCAAAGAATCAATGAAACCAAGAGCTGGTTCTTTGAGAAAATTAACAAAATAGGCATGCCCTTATCCAAACTAACAAAAAGGCAGAGAGAAACTATCGAAATCAGCAAAATCAGAAATGAAAAGGGGGATATAACAACAGACACTGAGGAAATCCAATCATTAGTTCTTACTACAAAAGCCTATATGCCACAAAATTTGAAAATCTAAATGAAATGGACAATTTTCTTGATAGATTCCATTTACCTAAATTAAGTCAAGATCAGATAGAAAGATTGAATAGACCTATATCCCCCAAGGAAATAGAAGCAGTCATCAACAGTCTCCCTTCCAAAAAAAGCCCTCGGCCAGGTGGATTCAATGCAGAATTCTACCAGACCTTCAAAGAAGGGCTTTTATTTTGAAAAATGGTTCATATGGGATAACCCTGAACATAGGAATGGGGGATAACACTGGGTCTATGATTCCTAGACAGCATAGAAAATCAGGTAGGCAAGTCATAAAGAGAAGCCAGTGAGCGGAGTTTCTCCATGACTTCTTGCTTCTGCTCCAGTTTCTGCTTCCAACCTCATGCCTTGACTTCCTGCCCGACTTCCTGAACTGTGATGTGAAACTGTGAGATGAAATAAGCTATTTCACCTCCAAAGTTCCTTCTGGTTATGATGTTTTAACACATCAGTAGCAACCCTATCTGAGATATTCTTTATGTACAACCCTAAAACATTCATACAAGAACCATTATTCAGACTAAGCTAATGACATACATGCATGAGATAAAATTAATGAAAAAAGGTAGTTATGGTTGGAAAGCTGGCAAGGAGGGATAGGTACATTGGAAGATTTGGAAGGAAGATAGGTTAGGAAGAAACAATGATCATATTGTAATGTCAAAAATAATAAAATCCAGCAGTGGTGGCTTGCCATCATTCAGCGAGGCAGAGGCAGATGAATCTTTGCAAGTTTGAGGCCAACCTCATTTATAAAATGAGTCTAGGACAGCCAAGGCTACACAGAGAAACCCAGTCTTGTAAAACTAAAAGAATATTGGAAAGATAGAATGATATTTATGATATTATTAGTACATTGATAAAAAGAAAAAGACACAAAAGAGGAATCAGGTAGGAACCCAGAGAACACTGACACTTTCATGTGAAAAGAAGCTTCAAGATCCAGCCTGCCAACTCCTCCACTTTGACCTAGAGTATCTTTGACTCTGAGAAAATCAACTTTTGTCATTCAAATATCCAGCCTGACACCTCACTTTTACCCAACATGTACAAACACAAACAAACAATAAATCACACAAAGCCACATGATATTACTGAAGTTAATTTTTCTCAAAGAACTGGGACCTGCTCAACATTACTGACTGAGAAGAACATCAGAAGTGAAAAATCACCACATATTAACACCAGTAAACAATAAACACAATAATAATCAAGAATATTCCCAGAAACTTGCAAAAAAAAAACCACAACAAAGTGTTATACAGAAGAAAGCTTCATCGGTATTAGAACTCTTGACCACAAAAGAAATAATTTTAATAGCTATATGAAACTCTAGCTTTTGAAATAAAATGGCCAAAACGGGATTTACATCTAAAGCTCATTTGGAAATTCTGGAACACTGTTGAAATATTCAAGTTATTTTTTCTATTGTTCAGTGAAGTGTTTTGAGCTCTCCTATGGAGCACATCATGTTCAATCCCTAATGCAAATAGATTCAGTTCCAATTCATTTCATCCCGTGGTTTACTCATTTGGATCCTACGGAGACAGTTTTGATGCCAGATACTCTCAACCTTCCCATGTTTTTATTTATTGTCTATCAGTTCCCCTCTGTGGACTTTACTATCTGAACTATCTGACAATAAGTTGAATTTAAATAAGTAATGTATATTTAGGATTCCAAAGATCAGTGATCATAAGCTGGAAAGCAAAACAAAAAAATATATCTAACATTTGCATAAAGGACTTCTAAAAAGCTGATTGACTCTGACCTTTAAGAAGACTTATGTTATATTTTTTTTTGTGTGTGTTTTTACTTTTTAAATCTTGTATAATTCCTGGATGTTACTATCTGATCCACAGAGAAAGCTGTGTTCTTTATGGGCTTACTGACTATCAATTAGCAATTCATACTGGGTATCAATTAAATAATAGCCAAAGAGCTGAGCTTGGTCTGAAAATCAAATCAACTGAAGCTTTGCTTTATGTAGGAATGAAGCTACAAAAAATTCACCTTTATCTACTCACTTGAAAAGGGATAGTAGAAGACAGACTCTGGTTTTTGCATTCATTTCTCTGTACTCTTTGCTTTTTATGTTAAGAAAAACTTTCAGTTATGCCATGTTGTTTGCATTTTAAAATCTTCACGTGAAAGGAAATAAAATACTAAGGTTGATGAAATTGGTGAAACTGTGGCGAATATTGGTAGAGTCAGAAAGTATCTTGTTATTTGATAGACATTGTTTTATTTATTAGAATCCAACATATCCCAAGCATCCCATTTGCTTATCACTATTATCATAATATAGGTTCTGAGACATCATTGATCTAGGAGCTAAGAAAAAGATGCTAGGCACCTTCTTAAATATAGTACTCCTCATGAGTTATTAAATTTTATAGGAATATTACAGTTCCCAATTATTTCATTTTTTTCTTCCAACATTTGCTTAAAGTGTATTACCCCATGTAGTTTATATTTAGGAAGAGTGTATTTATTCTGGTGTCCAGGCTATTTTCACAGAATTCTAGACATTAGCATGTTGTGAGGGTCTGATTGACGCTGTAAGGTCAATAATACCACAGAATGAAAACTGACTTCAGAGAAGAAACCATGAGAAATGTTTAGGTGCAAATTTTTGAAGACACAACACTGACAAATACCAGTGTTTGGAGTACCAGTACATTGGTTCATTGAGAAAAAAATGTCATCATAACTAACGGTATGAAGCATAAGTGACAGTTAAGTGTGATCAGAGGGACTTAAGGAAATTCTTCTTATTCTTCTTATTTAACCAGAGAAACCTCAATTGTACTCTTCATAAATGGATGGTAATGGCAACAAAACCAATATAAAAATAGGAGAGAAAAGAAAAATACAAAGTAGTTGAGAAAAATATTATTGCATATGTCCTAGAGTATATTTTATACTTAGAAATAATATCAATTCATTTTCTTATAGAGAGGATTGCTGGCATTGTGTCTGTGGATTGTGAACTCATCAACATAATTTTTATGTATTCTTCAATGATACAAATAATATCACATAAAATTTAGACACTCAGTGATAAAAAGAATGGTAGAAAACATCTAGTTTCAGTGTCCATTTTAAAGTATTTAAGAATTACTAAATCTGTTCTTCTTATAATATGAAGAAGAGGAAGGAGGAACAGGGAGAGTACGAGTAGGAAAAGAAAGAGGAGGAAGAAGAAAAGGAGGAGAATTAGGAGGAAGAAGAGGAGGAGAAAGAGGGGGAGAAGGACATCTTCCAAGTAAGGACAGGCAGAGGGTAGAGAGCCCTGTTAGGGGAAGGGAGTGCTCCATCTTTCCCCAAGCTCACAGCACTGTCATGGAGGCTGCAAACTAGAGCAGTAGGGCCTTCCAACAAAAGGAGAAGACGAAGAAAATAAGCAGGAGGAGAAGGAAAAGGAGGAAGAGGAAAAAGAGGAAGAGGAGGAAGAAAAGAAGAAGAAAATGATGATGATGATGATGATGATGATGAAGAAGAAGCAGCAGCAACAGGTCAACAAACTGAAGAACTGATGATTTGTGGGTTTTTTTGGCTCTGTCTGAGAAATAAACTGACATGCTTCCTGGCAGCCTGAGACATGGAGAGAGACTCACGGACAGAGAATTGCCTAAGGTATGATCACCCAAAGCACAAGAAGCTGCACCCATCTGTCTCCTGCTCAGAATACGCAGTGATCATTTCGAAAACTGATGGAAGCTGGTTTGGTCCTGCACAACAGTGAGTAATTCCTCAGGGCTGTAGGCTCAACTCACTCTACATGTGCATTGTCATTGTCTTCAGAACCCCACAGTGAATATGTGTGAAGTGTTCTGATGGATCTGTCAGAAAAGGGAGTCACAGTCCTTGTCAGACATATTCAGAATAGTCATAAAAATGGTCCAACATTTATCCTTATTCCAATGTCTTTTTTTAGCTGAAGGAATGGTATTTTCTTTTTGTCTCACAGAGATGAAAATATATCACAATTGACAGTGCTCAGCGAATCCCATAAACAGACTAAAGAGAGTAAGCAGTATAAGATAAAAGGATACTACTGGACAAAAGTGAGTAGAATCATAGTCCTGAGACACAGACTAAAGAAAGCCTAACATATAACCGACATATTAGAGAACTTTGCCCTTATTCCCCATCTTACCTTCTTACTAAAAAGGCTCTAAGTGTTGGATTACATTAGCAAGAGATGGAAGATTCTCTTTCTTTTGGATGGTCAGACTTGCAGAGGCCTAAAGACAATAAAGAAAAAAGCTAGTTGAATTTGCATGTCTATTTCAGATATGGGACACAATGTGAAGATAGACTAGTAGATTAACATACATCATCCTACTATATATATTGTGTGTCCTGTGTCCAGACCATGTGTCCTAGCTTCCTGATAGTAACAAATACATCATATATCACTTTCAACAACAGAAAACCAAGTAATTTTAGAGGTAGGGAAAACCACCCCTAAACCCATATGTTTAGTGTTTGAGCAAAGACAATATGGACCGTGGAATAGCTGAAAGACAGTGGAGGCACTGGAGACATAGCAAATATCAATGCTAAAGGTCAGAAACAGTGCAACTGGGACAGAGTGACAGAATCAGCTCATCAGCAGACATTACACAGCTGAGCAAGAATTTGAGAATGACTGATGATAAAAAAAATGAATTAAAGATGTACAACTAGAGAGATTAAAAGGTCAGGAAACAATGAGCCATGGGATTTTTTAAAAGAAGTGACATATGCCTGAGATACCAGAAAAAATAAAACAGAATGAGGGGAATATTCGAAATGAGAGTCAAAAAGTTTCCACAATTAACAACAGACACAAAACATGGGCATAGTCTATACAACTGTAAATTTATTAGAAGCAAACATAGAAGAAAATCTTTAGAATCTAGAGCTGGTTGTTTCACATGCTGTTATGAGTACAGTCCATAAACAAAACAGTAACAACATGGTTATCAAAATTATTTTTCTCTTTGGCTCTTCTGATATGAGGAACAAGAACAAGATTGCTTTTATAGAGCCAGAATAAATATTTGCACATCATATATCCCATACAGGATGGGTATCTAGTTTAAAGTAAAAATTCTCAATCAATAATAAAACATGTGCACTGTTTGACAACTGGGAAAGAGACATCAGCAACATTACATCCAAGGATCTTAAAAAATAAACAGACCAAGGGCATCATGCCCAAAGTGGTGACCAGGAAGATACTTTGACATGTCATTCAAATCAATTTTATTGGTTTGTAGTGATTTCTGTCTGCAGTCTTTGTACCTGACAAGAGTTTGTGGTGAATTATTTTCCTTAAATTGATATTTAACTAAGTAGAAATAGAGTTTTTAGTAGAAAAACTGAAAGAGCTTTCTACAGAACTGTAGCAAACACTCTTTCTTCTCAAATGAAGATAGCCTTGTGCTTTTAAGGTTCACTTGATGGTGGTGAGCAAGGGGACAGAAAATGGGAAGCAAGTGGATATGAATTGAGACTTCACATTTTAAAAGATGAAGGTGGATACCTGAGCTTGCTCTATCCACGGAAGCCCAACAGAAAAATTAAAGATACTTGAAGCATCTATACCCTGGCCAGGAATAAAGAGGGTTAATTTAGCAGAAACTTCTTATATTTGATACTTTGGAGCATTCCATACTATTAAGAGACAGCAGCTCTTTTTCGGTCCATTGAATGTGTGGAAACTTAAGCATGGAGGTAGTTATGGGTACCCCCTCTGTAACTTTTCCTACATTAATATTTTAGATTGCTTTAAATCCTTAATAAAATAAACTGAAATAATTTACACGGTAGACTGGTACAGTCGACTAAGGAACCAGACTGTCTGTGCTCTTCCTAATTGCATTCTTGTTCTACCTTACTTTGCTATTCCAAAATAAATTCTTTTGTCAAATTAGGGAGATAATTCCCACATAATATTAAAATAATTTTATCTCAACCTAATGGTTTTTAATGCTCATTTAAAAGATATTCACTTTGCTACATTTTATTAATGGGTATTTTACCAATTCTCTATTACTATCTAATTGTGCAAAAATGCTCTTTTGTAGTTTTCTTATTAAAGGCAGACTTTAAAATGAATTCAATATCTTGGTATTTGAAAATAATTATTAATTTCATGCCTACTTGCTTTCTACGTGTCTTACTCTGAAGATATTTATATAACTCCTTCCTATTATTTTAATCCCTTGGAAACTTTTACTGCTTCTACACTGTTCATGTATTTATTTGCATGTCTCAAAAATTGCCTTTCACCTTGCTTTCTTCTCCTAAGCACAGGGATCTTCATTTTACTGTTGTTTTTAGAAGATTTCTCTTTTAGTTATTTAATTTTTTGTGAGGGGATGACTTCCAGAAACACTATTTTTTATATAAATTACGCATCTGAAGAAATGCATGCTTTGTAATTATTGTGGAAACATCTGTACCTTTAACTACAGAAATGTTGGCTAATATCTCTAGGAAGAATGTCATCAGCTTGGGGCAGGACAAATGGCTCAACATTTAAAAGCAATCATTGCTCTTGCAAAGGAGCCATGTTTGGCTCTTAGCATTGTCATGTGCCTCACAATCTTCTGTTACTACAGTTTCAAGAGAGCAGTTGCCCCATTTGACCTCCTTGGATACACAGAAAATATAAAGAATATTACCAGTAGATTGTCTAATTTCTCTAACTTTGCAGTATTTAAAACCACTTAACAACAGAAGGTGATTTGAAATTGATTAACATGAATTTATTCCATCAAGATAATGAGATTTTTTCTTTTTAAATATAAGATATTTAAGACATGTATAAGATGCACTCTTTTGCTTTCCTCTGTATAATACTGAGCTGAGGATTAGGAAGAAACTTGATTCAAATTGCAGTCAATGCAGACCCCATTCCCAGGTCAAAAGGTGGGACTTCTAGCTGCACTCTGATACTCATTCTCACATTAGTGGCTGCAACAATTTTCTGCTCTTCTCATTCTTTTATGTCGTTATATGTGAATTTCTCAAATGTACATACGACTCTATGATATTCATGGCACTTTATCCGTCAACCCTGCACTTTCAACATTTTCAGTCTCTTTCTAACAACAAATGGCAGCCCTAATAATTTCTTTTTTCTCTCCTGTTGCTTACTCTCATAATTATATTCTACATTGTTCTTAAAAGAATTATCTGACTGAATAAACTTAAGAGAGAAGGGCCTCATTTTGTCTCACAGTTTCAGAATGTAGAAGTCATACTGTAGAAGTTATGGTGGGAAGATCAGGGAGCACAAGGTCACATTTCACCCAGTCTGGAAGCAGATGGACATGAATTTTGGTGCTCAGGGAATGTCTTCCTTTCTATGCAGTTCAGGATTCAAGCATACAGTGTAATATGTAACCAAATTAACATAAACTTTCTTAGTCAGAGTTCATATTATACTAGTTTAAATAACCCCTCACACATGTGCCCAGAGGAGTTTGTCTTCAAGGTCATTCTGGATCTAGTTAATCTATTAATCAATAATACATCACACTAACTAAAAAATTATTCCACATGTAACTCTAATACTATTTAATCAGTGACAACTCAGTCATTTATTTTCCATGGTTAAATGTAGAACAATGTACCTATTATGTGCTGTGCTTGCCCGTGTATTTGAATGGAAAGAAGAAAGCAAGGATAGCAATCAAGAGGAGCCATAGCTTTTAGCACCTTATCGTGTGCATGGCAGGGGAGATGACAGGGTAAATAGTAAATAATAATAATAATAATAATAATAATATAATAATAATAATAATAAGAAGAAGTAAGAGAGGTGAGAAACCTAAAACTCACCTTTTTAAGCTGGTGAAATATTTAAGATAAAATCATTTTTCGTTTCCAAAAGATGCATGATCTTTGTTTTCATTTCTAGGTATTTCATTTATTTGGAGGGAATTACTTTGTATGGTGAAATATAAGAGCTGTTTTTCTTTTGTATGCAAACACCAAGATTTCCAGAAAAATTAAACCACAAAGGAAGAAAGAAAGATACTAATACAGACAGACAAAAATTTTCAATTATTTGTCTGTTGTGGTTTTACTATAGTGTTGTGCAAAATTAATTCAGGAGGGAGACCTGTGCTATACAGTGGAGGTTTTAGGGGCAGGGAGAGGCTGAAGTTTACTCAGGTTACAGCATCTAGGCATAAAGGAGCCCATAACATGTGACAATGAAGATGGGCATGGCCAAGAGTTTGTTGACACTTGTAGAGTATAGTAACTCACTGAAGATAATAGGTGATTCTCAGGAAAACTGGGGATAGAACTTCTGGACACTCCTAAAGTTTAGTCCCATCCTGACTATTGTAAATAAATGCACTAAAGAAGAGTAATTTAAGAAAAATATCTACAAACTAACTCCCAGCGCTGCAAGTCCTAGAGCAGAAACAAACAAACAAAAAGTACAAAACTCAAGAACCCCTGTCTCTCCTAAAAGTCACCAATCCCCGAGTAATGGTTCCAATATGAGTGACTTGGAATAACTTCCCAACAAAAAATTTACAACAATGATTGAAAATATGTATAACCAACACAAAGAAGCCATAAATATGCATCAAGGGAACTGAAACAAATAACTGAATGAATAAGAATGTCAATTCAAAATAGAATTTGAGAAAGCAAGATGCTGAGGAACAGCCACACCAATATGATGCTAACAAAAAGCATATGAGAAAAGCATGCCAACAGAATGGATCCTGTAAGAAATAGTGTAGAGTGATGAAAGACCAGGTAGAGTAGTTGGGTCAGCTAACCAACATAAAAAAAAATCAACTCATCAATGATATATTGGATAATTTCAGGCAAAACTGACTTATGAATTGACCTTAACAATAATTGTGGCTTTAATATGAAATATCTGTTCTTAAGCTCATTACTTGAATTCTTGAGTCCCTACTAATGATGCTGATATGGAGTATTGAGAGAACTTTAGAAAATGGAACCCTGTTGGAGGAAGTTGGTTAATGGAGGGCCGAATCATTTCTTTTCTAATATATACTTCCTGTTATTGTATGGAATGTGGCTAGCTGCATCCTGCTTCTACTGAGATATTTGGTCACCAGAAAAGCAAGTGACACAATAATCCACATTGACTAGAATAGCCGAGAATCTGAAGTTGTAAATATGAATCACTTGTCCTTTGTAATTTTGTAAAAATGTAAGGTTGTTTATATAGCTTCAAGATTACTGATGAGACCTTCTGACAGGCAATACAGTCCCAGGTCATCATGCATGGTTGTTCAGTCACTAAAGTGATTTCTTTATAAGCAAGAAGACTCTAGTTTAATATACAAAACAAAATCAAGGAAAGGTGGTTTGTGATGTTTGTAATTCCACTACTTAGATGGTAGAAAAAAAGAGAATATTTAAGGCTCACTGGCCAGCTAGCCTAACCTATAGGACAGTTCTACACAAATGAGAGACTATATATCTGAACAACAAGATGAATGACACTAGGGAATGACACCCACAGTTATCATGTCCTCTGACCTCCAAATGATTTCACATATATGTGCCTGCACAATGAATTCACAAGCACACACATAAGAGAAATGTTAAATTTAGATTGATGAACTAATATAATATACACTAATAAAATATGCTTGGGGCAATACTATACGTTGGGGAAGCAACTTACCCCAACAAATATGCAATGTATTAGAATCTATCAAATTTTGTGTGATTAGACTTTTCACCAAAAAAACCTTTTACTTTTGTTTGCTATTTTCTTTGGATCACTTCCAGTACATCTTTCCATTGTAGCACTGAAATTTTCAGTACCAGGTTCTATTGTTGCTACTCTGAAACCAGTTTTCTAAGATTTTTTTTATGATATTTGATGACTTATAAAAATATAGCATAGATATAAATAAATCTCTGACATGAACTGGGTGATTCTTTGACCACCCTCCCTGAGGGAGGAGCAGCCTTGCCATTACACAGAGGAGGACATTGCAGCCAGTCCTGATGAGACCTGATAAGCTAGGGTCGGATAGAAAGGGAGGTGGACCTTCCCTATCAGTGGCCTTGGTGAGGGGTGTGGGAGGAGATGAGGGAGGGCAGGTGAGATTGGGAGGGAAAAAGGGAGAGGTTACAGCTGAGATACAAAGCAAATAAAATATAATTAATGTAAAAAAGCAAAAAATTAAATAAAAATACTATATTTCCAGTAGCACAAAAATAATATACCTAATTCATTGAGAAGACTGTTTCTGAAGAGCGGTAATGTCCTAGTTTGGGTTACTTTTGCTATGATGAAACACCATAACAATAAGTAAGAAGGGGAGGAAAGTGTTTATTTAGCTTACCCTCCCACATTGTAGTCCATCACTGAAAGATTTCAGGGCAGGAACTGACACAAAGCAGGAACCTGACGGCAGTTGCTGATGCAGAGGCCATGGAGGAGTTCTGCTAACTAGCTTGTTTTTCATTGTTTGCTTAGCCTGTATTCTTACAGAACCCAGGACTACCAGCCCACTATGCAATGGGTCCTTCCATATTAATCACTAATGAAGAAAATGTCCTTAGGTGTACAGATTTTAACATGATTATCCTATATTATATATCTAATATCCACTTGTAAGTGAGTATATACCTAAGTGTCTTTCTGCTCCTTGGATACCTCACTCAGGATGATCTTTTCCAGATACCACCATTTGCCTGCAAATTTCATGATTTCCTTGTTTTTAATTGCTGAGTAGTATTCCACTGTGTAAACGTAGCACAATTTCTGTATCCATTCCTCAACTGAGGGGCATCTGAGTTGTTTCTAGATTGTGGCGATTACAAATAAAGCTGGTATGAACATGGTTGAGCAAATGTCCTTGTTGTGTATTTGAGCATACTTTGGATATATGCCTATGAGTGGTATGGCTGGGTCTTGAGGAAGCACTATTCCTATTTGTCTGAGAAAGCAGCAGATTGATTTCCAAAGTGGTTCTACAAGTTTACATTCCCACCAGCAATGGAGTGGGGTTCCTCTTTTTCAACATCCTCTCCAGTATGTCTTGTCGCTTGAATTTTTGAACTTAGCCATTCTGATGGGTGTAAGGTGAAATTCCAGGGTCTTTTTGATTTGAATTTCCCTGATGACTAAGGATGCTGAGCATTTTTTAAAGTGTTTCTCACACTAAAATCTCCACACCTAAGGAAACTAAGCAAGAAGAGGACCTTGGGTAAGATGCTCAGTCTTCATTCAGAAAGGCAAATGAGACAGACATCAGAAGAGGGAGAAAACAGGGAACAGGTCAGGAGCCTATCACAAAAGGACTCTGAAAGACTTCACCCAGCATGGTATCAAAATATATGTTGAGATGCATAGGCAAACTTTGGAAAGAGTGCAGGGAATCTTATGAAAGAAAGGGGAGATAGAAAGACCTGCAGGGAACAGGAGCTCCACAAAGGGAGTAACAAAACCAAAAAAATCTGGGCACAGGAGTTTTTTCTGAGACAAATACTCCAAACAAGGACCATCCTGGGAGATAACCTAGAACCCCTGCACAGAAGTAGCCCAAGGCAACTGAGTATCCAAAAGGGTTCCCAGATAATAGGACCAGGGACCATCTCTGACATGAACTCATGGGCTTGTTTTTGGATCACCTCTATCTGAAGGGGGGGCAGCCTTACCAGTCCCCAGAGACAAAGAAACCAGTCCTGAGGAGACCTGATACACTAAGGTCAGATGGAAGGAGTGGAAGACCTCCCCTATCATTGGACTGGGGGAGGGGCATAGAAGAAGAGGAGGGAAGGGTGGGACTGGGAGGAAATCGGGGAGGGGATATAGCTGGGATAAAAAGTGAATACATTGTAATTAATAAAAGAAAATAAAAAGTTAAAAAGGAATATTTTCTGGGAGTGTTTTCTCAAGTGAGGTCCCATCTTCTCACATGACTGTAGCTTGTGTCAAGGTGATAGAAACCAACTAGCACAGGTGATCTTCTGTATGTGTATTTGAGAGTCCATGACTTTAACCACCACAGTGCAATTGGTGTTCTTGAGTCTGCTGTCCATTTACATAATATTAATATTACCTTGCTTAGATCCAATACCATTCATTGAGAACGAATGTTTTAAAAAACTGTATTTCTCTCTCTAGAGTTATTTTAAGAATCTTCTTTTTCAAATGAAAAGACTATGTAAAAAAATAATATCTTAGAGAAGCCTTGACTTCCTTTCCATTTTCCTAACGGCATGAGCAGAATTTATAATTGCAAAAACTCAGCCTTCCTTGTTCTGTTCTAAATAGAATTTTAAATCGCTGCTAGTGCATTTGCTCACGGGTTTATGCATATAATTAAAATGCCTCATTACAAAAGCAATTTGAAGACGAAAAGAAGCATCCATTGAAGATGACCAAGCTTCCTTCAGCTGTACATGGGCCAGGCTGTTACTACCAACATTGCAACTATTATCTCAGGCAACTTACAAAACCTCTATGCCGCGGGACAGTACTGCATTGCCCGTTTAGCATTAGTTCAGAATCAGGAAAAGATCAACAGTGAACAAAAGGCCCTATTTAACTCCAAAGGCATGTTGTAATTATTTTTTTTCTCCTTTACAGTTACTATTAGAGTCCACTTTTAAAATTTTGGGGTGTAAGGTACCCTAACGAAATTGTTCTTCAATGTATTTTTAATAAATTTTAGAACTTTTAATGTGTTTTACATCTCTTGTTTTAACTTTTTCAGGTGAATACAGTAATTCGAAGAAAACAAAGACTATGCCTTTTATTTTAGTTTTAATATTAACAAGTCTAGATTTTCCATAATCTTCCTAATTACATCTTTTAGAAACTTGGATCTTCTATCTTTAAAGGAAGTTATATACATATAATAAAATTTAGCTACTTTTAATATTATCAATGATTTAATTCATTAAACCTACATCCTACATAAACTAACAGGACTAGAAAACACTAATCTTTGTATAACATGTTTTGTTATGTGTAGGCTTTTCAGGATTTTATGTTATTCTATCAATAAAGTGGGAAAAGACAACAACTTTAACAAAATCAATTGAGTTAACCATTCCCGTACTGAGAGGTGGCACAGTGGTTAAGTTCTTCCTGCTTTTCCAGACTATCCAAAGTTGCTGCTCAGCACCTTCACTGGCTCACAATCATCTGCCATTCAGCTCCATGGCGATCAGATGTCTCTGGTCTCCAAGGTACATGTGTACCCTTACGCACATGTATACATAATTTTAAAATATATGTTTGATAATCTCATATACCATGGTTTAGTCACACTCATACCCTCCCACAAATCTTTGTAGAGCCAGTTCCCCTTCCTTACACACTCAATTTTGTTTTCTCTAGAAAAACAAAATAAGCACTGAGTGCACTTTGTGTTGTTTATATACTATTGTGTGTGGGCCCGTTCACAACAACGAGATTGAACTTCCTGGTCACACTCTGAAAGACTAGTGACTCTCCCTCTCCCAGCAGCTATGAACTACTGATATCCCCTCAGAGGATCTTGTTCTTCTCTCTGAGGAGGAGAGAGGAAAGTGTGGGGGAGGGTTGCGCAAGGGGGGACTAAGAGGAGAGGAGGGTGGCTGCAATCTGGATGTAAAATGAATAAATAAATTTAAAAAAAAGAAAAACTCTCCTCTGGAGGAGAATAATCTAAAAGAAGGAAAGAAAGAAACAAAGGAAAGAAGAGGAGAAAAAAGAAAAGAAGGGAAAAGAAAAAAAAGCAGGCTAAGCTAGCAATTAATAGCAAGCCAGTTAATTAGAAACACTCCTCCATAGTTTTTATATCATCTCTTGCTTCCAGGTCCCTGCCATGTTTTGTTCCTGCCCTGACTTCCTTCAATTATGAATTGTGATGTGGAAGGTAATCCAAATAAATAACTCTCAGATTCCATTTCACACCCATCAAAATGGTTAAGATCAAAACCTCAAGTTACAACACATGCTGGAGGGGATGTGGAGAAAGAGGAACTCTTCTCCATTGCCGGTGGGAATGTAAACTTGCACAACCACTTTGGAAATCAATCTGGCACTTTCTCAAAAAATTGGGAATAGTGCTATTTCAAGATCCAGCTATATCAAACCCAGGCATATACCCAAAAGATGCTTCACCATTCAATAAGGGCAATAGCTCAACTATGTTCATAGCAGCTTTATTTACAAAATCCAGAAACTGGAAAAAAACAAAAAACCTGTCCCTCAATAAAGGAATGGATACAGAAATTGTGGCACATTTACACAACAGAATACTATTCAGCAATTAAAAACAAGGCAATCATGAAATTTGCATGCAAATGGTGGGAACTAGAAAAGATCATCCTAAGTGAGGTATCCCAGAAGCACAAAGACACACATGGTATATAGTCACTTATAAGTGGATATTAGCCATATAATATAGGCTAATCATACTAAAATCTATAGTCCTAAAGAAGGTAAACAACAAAGAGGACCCTAGGGAAGATGATTAAATATCATTCAGAGTGGCAAACAGGATAGACACCAGAAGCAGTGGAAGAGAGGGAACAGGATGGAAGCCTACTACAGAGGGTCCTCTGAAAGGCTCCTCCAAACAGGCATCTAGGCAGATACTGAGACTTGCAGCTAAACAGAGTGCAGAGAGTCTTATGGAAGAAGGATGGGATAGAAGGACATGGAAAAGACAGGAGTTCCACAAGAAGAGCAACAGAGCTAAAAATTCTGGACCTAGAGGATCCTGAAGAGACTGATATACCAACCTAGGACCATGCATGGAGAGAATCTAGACCCCTGCTCAGATGTAGTCTATATGCAGCTCAGTCTCTGTATGGGTTTTCCAGTAAGGGGAGCAGGGAATGTGTCTTCCATGAACTCTGTTGCCTGCTCTTTAATCACTTCCCTTTGGTAATGCAGTCTTGGCAGGCCACAAAGGAAGAGGTTCCAGGCAGTCCTGATGAGTATTGATAAGCTAGGGGCAGATGGCAAGGGAGGAGAATTCCCCCTTTCAGTGGGAATTCCCCTAGGGCAAGTGGATAAGGAAGGAGAGGGAGGGAGGTTGGGACAAGGAGGACTGAAAGGAGGGGCTATAATTGGGCTGTAAAGTGAAAAAAAATAAATAAATTTAAAAAGCAATAAAAAAACCTGTCTTTTTACCTCCACACCTGTGTGCCTAACACATATATAAGATAATAAATGAAAAATTTAAAAACACAGCTGTAAAAAAATAATGGATGATTAATTACTCTAATTACTCCCAGGGTAAGAAATGCCTAAAGTGGTGAATTTATAAATATAAGCAGCATGAAAGTTATATAAGATGGTGGGAAGAAGACATGGTGAATTATTTAATGTGAATATTATTTCAGTATTGTAGCAGCCAAAGACCTGCTTCCCACTAACAATAATGCATTTATCACTTCTTAATTGTGTATTTACCAGTACTCACTATGGCAATGTTCTTATGTGCATTTTACCACAATCTAAAATAAAATTTAAAAGCATTATGCTTCTTACACATAAGTAGGACTGCACTCAGTAGTCACGTCTGAGTAAGGAAGAGGCACTGTTGTTCAGTGCTGAGAGTGACTGAGAACACGTGATTCCTAAGACAAGCAGCAGTGTGCATTAGGTATATGCTTTGTTAAATGGTAAAAGACAATACCTCACAGTCTTACTCATATAAAGAACCTGTATATTGGTCAGCAGAGGCTGTAGAGAGCTGAATATAGAAAGTGACAGGAAGAAAGCTTAGTCAGTGGGTACTAAGTTACAGTTAGGTAAAAAGACAAAGCTCTGGGACAAGATACACAATTTCATGACAATAGATATAATTATATGATATGTCCTTCAAAAGCCTTATATATCACCAGGAAGTAGGGGGAAAAGAACTAACCAAGACAGCAAAAATGAGAGAAATACAGCAGTAGCAAATACAGTAGACAAAATAAAAGCAAAACCATGATGACCATCCTCACTATAAAAATTAGTTAAGTTAGCATAGCTGTTAGCTAAACTTGCTAATAAAAGTAAAGCTGGACTACTAAAATCATAAATGTATGATAATCATTGCAAGCAACTTTATAAAAGCAAAACATTTATAAAGGAATAATGGTAAATTATTTGCCAATATATACATTAGCTAACTAAATAAAATGGAAACATTAGTAGAGCTACATAAATAATGAACACTGTTCTAGGAGAAACAAAAGATGAATAGAATACCAAGACATGAATATAACACAAATAATCCCCCAAAGAAAAGCTAATTTCTTCACCAAACTTTAAAGACAGGAGGCATATGTCCTTCACAATTTCCTTAAAAAAAAAAACAGTAGAAGATGGCAGTAAACAGCTAATGTGGCTTAATAACTTCTCCAGGGATGAACCCCTAATTAGTCATCCAATACTGAGTGTTCAGCTCTGAAAACATAAACATACAAGCAACACTGACTACTCAGCAGGTTATATTTATACTATTCATTCATATACATGTAACAATAATAATTAAGAAAAATATGCTATGAATCTGAAAGGGAGCAGGAGTTGTAGAGGAGAAGCATGGGGTTTAAGGAAAGAGAAAGAATGTGATGTAATATTTTATTTTTTACTTTTCCTTTTATTGAAAATAGTTTTTCTCACATACTGTGCCTTTATTGTCGTTTCTCCTTCCTCTACTTCTCCCAGTTCCTCTCCCATCCAGATCTACCCCTTTTATGTCTTAGAAAACAAACAGGCGTCTAAGGGGTAATGATATAATATACGATTGATATGATATTATAAAACAAAAACAAACACAGAACATAACAAAGAGAAGAAAAAGAGCCCAGGAGAAGGCAGATGAAATAGAGACCCAATGGTTCAAAGGCTCAGGAATCCCATAAAAACACCAAAGTGGAAACCATACTATATATGCATAGGTAGGGTTAAAAAGAGAGAAGAATAAAAAATAAAATTAAATTAAATAAAAAATAATATGATAAAATAAGATAATAGGAAAAGCCCAGGAATGACACTATGAGATAATAAACCTCCAAGGAAGCTGTTGAGCTAGTTTTCTGCTGATCATCTACTGCTGGGTGTTCAGCCTACCCATAAAAGTACTTTGTTTCCCCAGTGAGACTCTGTTGAAGGAGACTAAATTTTCAAATGCAATTGGCTACCAAGTGCAGATTGCTTCAAACTCAGGGACAGGAACATGTGTCCACTTCCCCTTTCAGCTATGCATCCATCTGGGGCAGAGGCAATCCCTGATACAGCTGCCTTAATCTGTGTGAGTTCATATACATGCTGATCTCCTTAATTTAGAAGCCCTTGTTTGTTTGTTTGTTTGTTTGTTTTGGGGGGCATCCTCCATCCCCTCTGGCTCTTACACTTTTTCTGCCTGTTCTTCACTGGGTTCATTGAGCTCTGAAGGGAGGGATTTGATGGAGATATCCTCCTTAGGGATGAATGTTCCAAGGTCTCCCACTCTTTGGTTAAAGTCTGGCTGTGGGTCTCTGTGTTTGTTCACACCTTCTGCAGAAGCAAACATGCCTGATGATGGCTGAGCAAGGCACTGATATATGAGTATAGCAAAATGTCAATAGGAATCATTTTAGTGCTATGTATTTTTTTTTAATATTTCTCTTAACAGTAGTATTTGGTTTTACCCTAGGTCCCTGGGCTACCTAATGTCAGGTTCTCTTGTGGAATGGGTCTTTAGTCAAACAAGATATTGGCTTGTTACACTTACAAGCTTTGTGCCATCATTGAGCTAGCATAACTTGCAGTAAGGACACTATTACAGATTAGAGGGGTTTCTGGCTGGCCTGGCATTTATGTTTCTCTTCTTGTAGTGTGCAGAGCAGCTTCCTGTACCAAGGACACTAGCTAGGAGGAAATTGTAGTGTTTGACCAGTATCTGCTTAGTCCCCTGGGAATGGTGGCAGAGTGAGGAGAGGCTACAGAGCTTTGGTTCACACTAAAGGATTATATATTGAGTAGTGGAGGGCGAGTGACGATGTAAAGTTAGCCTACTTGCTTTGCTGACATACTTGCTTCTGTCAGGCTTGGCTCATATGTTTTCAGAGAAGGCATGCTGGAATTTGAGGTTAGATAACAGACTGAGTCTGAAAAAATGGTGAAAAGAATCTGCCTGATCCACTGGAGAGAGGGAGAGAGGAGGCTACATCAGGTGTTCTGTTACAGAGATATGGGTGAGACTGGGGGATTGGATTTGAAGAAGAGGAGGAAGAGCCCCCGTTAGGCCATCTGCTTCCATGGCTGCTGCAGCCTGAGCATCCCTTGGAGTGTCCCTGAAGTTGGGGTTTGGGATAAAGCAGTGAATGGTGCGAAAGAAGGCTGGGGCCAAGGTCTACATGATCAGTTGAAGATGGGGATATGGAGAAAGATAAGGCCGCAGCATGTAGCCTGAGAGCTGGAGATGAGATTAGGGGATTGGATTTGGAGGATGTGAAGGAGATGTGAAGATCTGCAGTTAGTTTACCTGGTCCATGTTTGGAATGGCCTGCAGGTTCCCAGTGAATACATACAGAAGATGGTGACAAAGTATGATGTAATATTTTAATTAAAAATCTAATTTAAAATAATTAGTAGAAGATGGGAGATGTTTTGACTCTTTGGGTTTTGCAATATTTTTATTAAATACTTGAGAACTTTATAAATATATTTTGAGCATCTTTCTCCCACTCCAGCTCCTCTTCTGATCACCATCTTCATCCTCTCATTCATTCCTATTCAACTTTCATATAATTTTTGCTTTTCTTTCCCCACTGACTCCCATATGTGTTGTCCACAAAAACTTAGTAATATTTTAATTTTTTCTATTAAGAATTAGATAAAGGGAGATCCAAGATGGTGGCGCTGGGAGGGCACTGTGTCTGAGGAGCAAGACAGCAATGTCGGTACAGCAACTAAGAGACTAAACTCTGGGCCCTAAAACACCAGTGATCATCTTTCCCAGGTGAGAGGAAACTCCACCGTGTGGGAATCAGATGGATCCACTCTCAGGTCACCCAGCCAGAACCCAGAAGAGATCCTGGGTCACTCAAGCACTCGGTCACCAGTCCAGAGCCACATGCCTATGTGTTCTGATCACCGTCCCAGGCTGAACTGTGAGCCCCAGGACACCTGAGACTGGGAGTCCCAGTCTTGTGAAAACCACACAGGGAAGGAAGCAAACAGGACTGATCTCAGGTCACCCAGTCTATCCCTGGAAAAGGTCCCACAGACTGGCAGGCGCACAGCCGCCAGCCTAGAGACCTGCTGCATGCCCAACTCTTCCTCACAAAGAGAACTGTGTACCCCAGGGCACCAGAGACTGAGTTTCCCTGTCCGGATAAAACCCCACAGGCAGGAAAACAGCAGGTCGCAGCTTAGAGCACTCAGCTGACCCCACCACCACCACCATTACACATGGGAAAGTTCTTGGGAAAAGTTCTCAGGTTCCTGTGCTGTCACCATCTTGGAGCCACCACCCGCCCGCCAGTGCCTGCGCAGTATATGCACCATCCCAATCACCACAGACTGGGTCTTCCTGTTGGGAGAAAACCCTTCAGGACACCTAGCTCAGGAAAAGTTTCTGGTTATCCACAGGCTCCAAACTCTAACCTCCTGCTGCACACATGAGAGCTGTGCTAACCTGCAACTGATTACCTCTTGGGGACTGGGGCACAGAGCTCCAACCTCAGACCTACAAAAGCCTGGGATCCCTGAGATCAACCCCCAGATACTGCTCCAAGGGGCAACCAGTTATCCCCAACTAAATGGATGGACCAAACCCCTGGGCACCCAGCAGCAGCTCATTAAATTTATAGCAAGAAACCCAGAAGCAAGGCAACTGTCTCTAGGATTTATCCATGTGAGAGGACAGCCCCCTTGACTAACAAAGACTACAATTACTACTCAGGTCTGTAGACGTAATTTGAGCGGTGGCAATTCCTAAAAAATACCAGCATTCAGTGACCATACCCAAAAAGCTGAGGAGGCCTCCTTCAGGAAAAATCATCTTTCTGCCAAGGGGATTCTCCCCACCACAGGATTCCAAGAACCACCAGAAACTAACACCCAACACCTAAGACAGACCAATGGGCCGAGGCCAACGAAAAAGCTCAACCAACAAAAGACAGAGCAATATGGCATCTCCAGAACTCAGTTATCTAAGGGCAAGCATCCCTGGACACCCCAGCATAATGAAATTCAAGAAATAGACCTTACATCTATGCTTATGAAGAGGATAATAGAGGAAACAAATAAAATACATAAAGAACTAGAGAAAGATCAAGTCAAACAGATTATGGCCATGTGCAAAGAAATGGAGGAAGATAAAAACAAACCGATTATGGCCATCCAGAAAGAAATACAAGAAGTTGCAGCCAAACAAATTGTGGCCTTTACAGAGGAAATACTTAAATCACTGAAAGAAATAAAAGAAACAAAAGATTGTTCAAACAATCCTGAAAAGAAATTGAAGGAAAGACAGGAAAATGCAGTAAGAAGGAAAAGGAAATCAACAAAATGGCTCAAGATCTGAAGACAGAATTGCAAAAATTAAAGAAAAAACAAATGGAGTATGTTGTGGACAGAAAGAACTTAGGGGAGAAAACAGGAACTACAGAGGTAAGCATAACCAATAGACTACAAGAGACGAAAAAAAGAATATCAGGTGTGGAAGACACAATAGAAGAAATCAATGTATCCATTAAAGAAAATGTTAAATCTAAAAAATTCCTGATGCAGACCTACCAAGAAATCCAAGACAACACGAAAAGACAAAACCTAAGAATAATAAGAATAGAGGAAAAAGAAGATTCCCTCCTCCAACGCCCAGAAAATCATAAAAGAACATTTCCCCAACTTAAAGGAGAGGTCTATAAGAATACAAGAGGCACACAGAACACCTAATACATTGCACAAGAAAAGAAAATCCTCCCACTACATAATAATCAAAACAGCAAGTATACAGAAAAAAGAAAATATACTAAAAGCTACAAGGGAAAAAGGCCAAGTAACATACAATGGCAAATCCATCAGAATCACACATGACTTCTCAGCAGAGACTATGAAAGCCAGAAGGGCTTGGAAGGATATCATGCGGACCCTAAGGAAACACAGATGTCAGACCAGGTTACTATACCCAACAAACTCACAGTCCTCATAGGCGGAGAAAACAAGATATTCAATGACAAAAACAAATTTCAACAATACCTACACATAAATCCAGCATTAAAGAAGATACCAGAAGGAATAATTCAACCAAAGAAAACTAACCACTTTCAAGAAAACACAGGCAATAACTAACCCTACTAGAGTAAAACAAAAAGTAACCAAGCTCACAAACTTACTACCACAACCAACATCAAAATCAAAGGATCTAACAGACACTGGTCAAATTACCAACATAATTCTTTACAAACCTTGAAAGAAAAATTCTCAACTTCATATGGAATAACAAGAAACCCAGAATTGCTAAAACAATCCTCTACAGTAAAAGATCTTATGGAGGTATCTCTGTCCCTGATCTCAAGCTGTACGATAGAGCAACAGTAATAAAAACTACATGGTACTGGCATAGAAGCAGAATGGTGGGTCAATGGAACCAAATAGAAGACCCAGAAATAAACCCACACATTTATGGAGACCTGAATTTTGACAAGGATGCCAAAACCATACAACGGAGAAAAGATAGCATCTTCAACAAATGGTGCTGGCCTGACTGGATGTCTACATGTAGAAAATTGTATATAGACCCATAATTATCACAGTGCACAAAACTAAAGTCCAAGTGGATCAAAAACCTCAATATAAAACCAGACACACTAAACCTATTAGAAGAAAAAGTGGGGAAGAGCCTTGAACTCATTGGCACAGAAGAAAACTTCCTAAAGAGAACACCAACAGCACAGGCTCTAAGAGCAACAATCAATGAATGGGACCTAATGAAGCTGAAAAACTTCTGTAAAACTGTCATCAAAACAAAACCATTGCCTACAGACTGGGAAAGAATCTTCACCAACTCTATATCTGACAGAGGATTAATATCCAGTATATATAAAGAACTCAAGAAGTTAAACAGCAACAAATCAAGTAACCCAATTAAAAAATGGGGTGCAGAACTAAACAGAGAATCCTCAATAGTGGAATGTTGAATGGCAGAGAAACACTTAAAGAAATGTTCAACATCCTAAGTCATCAGTGAAATACAAATCAAAATGACCCTGATATTTTACCTGACACCTATCAGAATGGCCCAGATGAATAACTCAAGTGACAACACATGCTGGAGAGGATGTGGAGAAAGGGGCACCCTCCTCCACTGCTGTTGGGAATGTAAACTTATACAACCACTTTGGAAATCAATCTGGTGCTTTCTCAGACAATTAGGAATAGCACTTCCTCAAGATCCAGCTATACCACTCCTAGGCATACATACAAAACACACTCAAGTATTCAACCAGGACATCTGCTCAACCATGTTTGTAGCAGCTTTATTTGTAATAGCCAGAAGCTGGAAACAGCCCAGATGTCCCTCAGTTGAGGAATGGATGGATACGTCTACACAATGGACTATTACTCAGTGATAAAAAGCAAGGAAATGATGAAATTTGCAGGCAAATGGTGGTAACTGGAAAAGATCATCCTGAGTGAGGTATCCCAGAAGCAGGAAGGCACTCATAAGATGATATTAGACATATAATATAGGATAAACATACTAAAATCTGTACACCTAAGGAAGCTAATAATGAAGGAGGACTCTGGCTATGATGCTCAATACCCAGTCAGAAAGGCAAAGAGGATGGACATCGGAGGAAGGAGAAAACAGGGAACAGGACAGGAGCCTACCACAGAGGGCCTCTGAAAGACTCTACCCTTCAGGGTATTGAGGCAGATGCTGAAACTTATAGCCAAACTTTGGGTACAGTGCAGGGAACCTTATGAAGAAGTAGGAGATAGTAAGACCTGGAGAGGACAAGAGCTCCACATGGACAGCAACAGATTCAAAAAGTCTTGGCAAATGGTATCTTTTCTCAAACTGATACTCCAGCCAAGGACCACTCATGGAGATAGCCTGGAACCCCTGCACAGAGGTAGCCTATGGCAGTTCAGTGTCCAAGTAGCCTCCATAGTAATGGGGACAGGACTATCTCTGACATAAACTGATTGGCCTGCTCTTTGATCACCTCCCCCTGAGGGAGGAGCAGCCTTACCAGGCTACAGAAGAAGACAATGCAGCCTCTCCTGATGAGACCTGATAGACCAGGATCAGAGGGAAGGGGAGCAGGACTTCCCTTATCAGTGCTCCTGAAGAGGGACATGGGTGGGGAAGAGTGAAGGTGGGATTGGGAGGTACAGGGGGGATACAAAGTGAATGAACTGTAACTAATAAAAATTAAAAAAATAAAAATAAAAAGATTAAAAGTGTCGGAAGAAAGAACAGATGGGCATTACATCTAACTTAACAGAAATTGGCTAACCTGAAAACATATGACAGGTCATTGAGTAAGAGATGTTTACAGTTTAATTTGTATTTTAATTATTGTATATCTGTCATTTTTTCCAGCTCAATAGTTTGACCATTCCAAATCTTTAAAAATGCGTATTCCTAAGTATGACAGAACTACATATCAAATAGTTGAAAGTAACATGAATTTATTTTTCAATTTTACTAAAATAAATGTGGAAAATTATTTTACAGTAGAAAATGAAATATTGCTACACTTAGTATTATGTTTCTTATGCAGCTTATGTTCACTGTTTTGTAAGTAAATTAGAAAATATAAAGCAAAGAAAAAAGAATTAGAGAAAATAAAAGCAAGTAGTACCTATTACCTAGTTTGAATACAAAATAACATTGAAAATATTCATTTACTATTAAACATAATAATTTAAAATATGTGAAGTTATATGGATTAATCAAATATAATTGACACTTCAGAGAAAATAAGCATATAAAAATATGATATACAAATATGTGTGTATATAAAAACTGAGCTTTTACAAGGTTTCTATGACTACTCAATGGGAAAAAATTCTTCAAACAGTATAATTATATTATACACCAATTTTATTTGGAAGATTACATTAAAGAAAAAAATTTAAAAGCCTACATTCACACAGTACTTTTGTACCCAAGTGTTCATAGCAGTTTATTATTTGCAAAAATAAATAAATATAAGCAACCCAAATGATCATCAGTAGATACATGGCTCACAGCTTATGAAATATCCATGGAATGTCATTCAGATACATTAAAAAGCACACAGTATTGTAACTTTTTTCAATGTAAACAAACGTGGACAACACCATGTAAATAAGAGATCTAGGAACAGATTAAAAAGTATCACATTTTTAATTATAGGATTCTTTAAATATACAATTCTTCGAGATAGAATTACGTTGGCCCCTGCTAACAGCTAGAGGGAGGGAATCAGGAGTAAATACCAATGGCTCCATAGTCTCATGGGGTGATGGCTTTATCCCCCCCCCCCATTAAAGCACAGTAAGAATGGAGAAAAGATGGTATCTATGGCATGTGAATCATGTTTCAGTCAGACACAAATGCAGCATTGCAAGGACATTCAATTCTGAATGACCATAAAACAAATATATCAGTCAAAAAACCTTTGAAGAGATGCAGAGATTTAAGTAAATGCAATACTGCACAAGATATTTCAAATTCGGACCCTAGGGAGGTTGCTTAAATCTCGTTCAGAATGGCAAACAGGATAAACACTAGAAGTGGTAGAAGAGAGGAAACAGGATGGGAGCCTACTACAGAGGGTCCTCTGAAAGATTCCTTTTAACAGGGGATCAAAGCAGATGCTGAGACTCACAGCCTACCTTTGGGCAGAGAGCAGGGAGTCTTATGGAAGAAGAGGGCTGTGGGGATAGAAAGACATGGAGGGGACAGAAGCTCCACAAGGAAACTGACAAAGCTAAAAATTCTGAGCCTAGGGGGTCCTGCAGAGACTGATGTGCCAACCAAGGACCATGACTGGAGATAACCTAAACCCCTTGTTCAGATTTAGCCTATTGGCAGCTGAGTCTCCATGTGGATCTCTGAGTAAGGGGAGCAGAGGCTGCCTCTGTCATCAACTCCATCACCTGTTCTTTGATCACTTGCCCCTGGGGATGCAGTCTTGGCAGGACAGAGAGGAAGAGAATCCAGGCATTCCTGATGAGACTTGAGAAGCCATGGGCGGATGACAACAGAGGAAAATTGCCCCTTTCAGTGAAATAGGGGAAGAAGATACAGGGAAAGGAGTGGGAGGGTGCGAATAGTTGGAATTGAGGGAGGGGCTTCAATCAGGATATATAATGAACAAGTTGTGAAAAAATATTTAAAAAGAAATAAAACTTTTAAAAAGTTAGTTAATAAAACCAAAAGTTTTCAGAGATTGTTTAAGGCTGTTTAATATCTAGTTTCCATCATGGTTCTTAATTTTGCAACACACTATCATCTAAATAGAGTTGGAATGTTTTAACTAATTTATTTTGAAACAAAATGTTTTGAAATGAACCAGGAAATACCTATAAATATTTATTGTGGAGTCAGGAGTCTGATGATTGAAGTATTTGCTATTATTTCTGTTTATCACGATGCTCATTTTTTTGATACACATACATTTTAACCTATTTGTATGCTAGCCATTAGCTTTTTCAAGTACTCCCTTTTATATATGAGTTTAAAAATAACTGAAAAGAAATATAAAATATATATTAAAATTTTTCTTCATTCCTGAGAATTTCCTATATTGCATAAAATTAAATGTGATTTATATATATTCGTCTTGCCTCCTCTGACTCCTTCCATCATTTTTTCCTCCAACTTCACATCTAGTTTTATAACCCATCAATTATCGGTATTAGTATCTATTAGTATTAGTACTGCTCATATGTACATGGGTGTGGGGCCATCCACTGGGTAACGGGAATCTTAGCAATAGCCACATCATCCTAAGTACTTCTCAGTAAGATGTGGGTCCTGGAGATTATCTACTTTATCCATGCTGTAATGTTGGCTGGCTTCAGTTTGTGCAATTCCTGCGTAGGTAATCCTGGCTATTGTGATTTCATGAGTGTGAAAGCCATGTCATGTTCAGAAGATGGCACTTTTCAGCACTCTTCTCATTCTCTGACTCTTACATTCTTTCTGCCATGTCTTCTGCAACAGTCCCTGTGCCTTGGTGTGTGAGGGAGGGTTGATATAGGTGTTCTATTTAGAACTTGAGTACTCACCATCTTCTTCTCACACGCTGAAGTTCTGCATCTCTCCATTAGCTGATACCCACTGCAGGAAGAAGCTTCTCTGATCATACTTGAAAACTGTCCAACTCTACAAACGTAAATATTTATGAGACAGTTTGAAAGCCTGACCAGTGAACATACTGGCAATATCCGGTTATACTCTTGAATTTATGACTTCCTCAGACATAGTCTTTTGACCAAAATTGCAGTAATAGACATGAAATTACCTCTTGTGGGGTGGTTTCAAATCCAGTCAGAGAGCAGTAAGTTACTTCATATCTGTCATACTACTATTGTTTCAGTTGGCATTATCTTGCCTGGCCAGCACTGTGACATGCAGGACACAAAACTAGGTAAGACTAAGGTGTTAGTCTTCATATCACATTCTAGCTTCAGGAAAGCTAGGAATCAGAAAGAACATTTTCTTGTCTGTTTGGGATTGATTTCTCTGTGAGCTATAACCAAAATATGTAGTGTTTTTAGTTGTTAGGGTATTACCATGTAGTTATGATTGGTAACTGAGGGAAAGCCAATTGCCTGTGTTAGTTTTGAAACCTTTGGGGACTCCTTGACCAAGGACTGATAGGAAGGTATCCCATGACATGAGAAAGAATCTTTATTCAATAACCCATGTCTTCTAGGAAAAAAAAAACATTATTTACCCATTCAAGATCAATTATTTCAAAAACTTTAAGTTGTATTTTGAAATTATATACTAAATGGTAAATTTTAATAATTTTTCTTCATAGTTCTTACTTTTAGTTAACCATTCTACTATCCCCTTCTGTCTCCTAATCTCCTGCCGCTACTTCAGCTTACTCTTTTACCACCAAGAATTTCCTCTTCTTCTTTCATTTCATATGTCTCCTACTGTCTGTTTATTTTATTTATTTGTTTGTTTTAAGACTAGGTTTCTCTGTACAGCCCTGGCTGTCCCAAAATGTACTTTATAAACCAGACTGGCTTGGAATTCATAGAAATAGAAACACCTGCCTCTGCATGCTCCAGACCTACCTTACTCTCTAATAATTATCTTTATTTTTTGAATTTGTTTATGAGAACATAGTGTTCCATATGGTTTGTCTAAAACTTGGCTTTGGGTTAGCATGCCCCTCAAACTCTTATTAACCTCTCCTGCCACCATAGTATTCTATACCTCTGTTTTATTTTTACCTACATATTACTCCATGATGTGTGTCCTTTCCAAAAAAAAGGGGGAGGGGGTACTTTCTAGTTTCTTGACTTCAGTTCATCCTCAATTCTAAAAGAGCTTCTTTTGGCACTCTGTATTTGAGAAACCAAACCAGTTCTTTGGGTTTTCTCTGACAATAAAATTTAATACAAGGCAGTAGGAACCTTAACAAAAAAAAATCTTACATGCATGATCTGTTAATTACATTTGCAATAAACCATAGTAACAGCATGACCTTATGCATCTGCTGATCCTTAGCCGCACATGTGACTCAAACACATGCATGAATAAAACATTTTATATTTTCTGGAAATATATACAGAGATTCAAGCAAAGTGGTAGGCATTTTTTAATGAACAATGAAAAATTTATTTGAGCATCTGCCTGCTTCCAAATAGCCAGATGTTTTTCATTAGGCAGCACAGTTCTCCACAAATTCAACTTTAATACCTTTTCACCCATAGAGAGAAAGATTTTGATATCTCTCTCCTCTTGAATAATCCAAGCCACACAAGATTCATGGTGACTAGATGGAGTGACTAGCTCCACAAAATATTCCTGTGAGCTTTTGAGGGATGTACCATTGCACCTCTTCTGTGTCGGGAACCTCATAAGAAATTTGGAGAGTTTCTGAAAGCTGCTCTCCTTATACATTTCACATCCTAGAGAGAAAAACTTGGAGTGACTTCCTAAATTCTTTTGTGATATGGTTAATCTATAGTTGAAAGAACAACAACAAAAACATTACTCCAGAAGGGTGAGATTAGTACTAAGAGTATCTCTGTTGTTCTGGTTACAATTGCTAGACCATATTTTTATATCATAAATATCTGGAGTAATGATTTTAAAGTGCCCAAATTTAAGCACACTGAACCTAATCCTTGAAGGCTGCAAATGTGTATAATGAAATGGTTAGGTTGAATATGAAGGCATGTATCTGAAATCCTGGCATTCTGGAGGTTGATGAAGGCTCATCAGGAATTAATATACAGGTTGAACGACTCTAGAATTTAAAATTTTATGAGACTTTCCATGTAAGTTCTTTTTGTAATAAGAATTTTTTCCAACTGTTAATTTAAGCAAAGTTAATGAGTTTAGTAACTGGAATTAATTTTTCTCTTAAAATTTGTCATATGATATGGTAACTTTTTCCTTTGTGTTATGAAGCATAGGCACACAAACCCTCAAATTAACATTTAAAAGAAAAACTTGAGTCAACAGTATGTTTATAAAATGCGATAATTTCAAACCATGTAAAAACTGTTTGCTCTGGAGAAGGGGATGGAAAAATGGAGAGGCTTTTAACATATTTAATTTTTTTTATCTTAAAACCTGAACTATAGATTTCTTTATAAATATATCTTGTTTATTCCCTACTAAAGAGCTGAAAATCTTATTGTGCTACTTAAGGAAAGGGAAGGCATTTTAGTTTTAGCCCTATCCATGAGAATAATGGAACAATTCATTCAATAATGTAAATTCCTGATCAAAAATTTACTTTAGGTTAAAGTCATCATTTGCTTTTTGTAGATATTTGAAAGTTTAAGTAAACAATGACCTTTAAGAAGGGCAATGATATTATGTAAGATATAGGAAGTACCTATAGGATAGGAAGGTCATGCTGAAATCTACACACCTAGGGAAGATATACAAGAAGGAGGACCCAGGTTGGTATGATCAATGCTCATTTAGATGAACTAATAGGATGGACATTGAATGGAGGAGAAAACAAGCAA
>CM053753.1:11734659-11760329 GCA_028658305.1 Pachyuromys duprasi
CCTATGAAAGAATCACTATAGCAAAGTATCAAAGCAGATATTAAGACTCACAATTAAGCCCTTCGCAGAGGGCAGGAAGTAATAATAAAAATAAGGGAAGTTAGTAAGACTGGGGGAGAACAAGAGCTCCACAAAGATCAAACTGAGCAGGGCACAGGGGTCTTTTAAGAGACAGTTTCTCCAACCAAGGACCATATATGGATATGGCCTAGAACCCCCACTCAGATGTGGCCCATGATAGCTCAGTGTTGAACTGAAGAACCTAGTAAGGGAAACAGGGACTGTTTCAATCTTGAACTTGATGGCTGACTCTTCGACCCTCCCCCATACATGCCAGGGAGTAACAGCCTGACTAGATCCCAGGGGAGGGCATTGCAGCCATCCCTGAGGAGACAAGATGATCTGGGGCCAGATGGAAGGGGAGGAGATCCTCCCCCATTGGTGGACTTGGAGGGGGAGGGGAGGAGTTGAGGGAGGGTTGGGGAGGGTGGGAGGGAATGAGGGAGGAGGCTACGCATGGGGTGCAAAAAACCTAACCTGTGATTGATATAAAAATAAATAAATTTATTAAAAAAAGATATAGGAAGAACCAATGGGATGTTATAGGGCTGATATGCTAATCATGGGAATTTTGTCAGAAGCCTCAGGAACTCGTACTGGAATAGATGTCTGTGCATGGTGCCCATCTGCGATTGTCATTTGTCAGTCTTCAAAAATAAAACAGATCCTGAGTGATGTACATAGTAACAGAATTGTGCCTACCAATGTGAACCAGCTCATTTTGACGTATTGAATTTCACTAAGCTAATTTGGGACTTCTAGGTAAAATAGTATATGCTTCCCTTCCTAGGAATCCATTTATATACTTGACACAAAGCATAAAATGAAGTATAAAAGGGTGAATAAGTATAAAGAAAACTGCTGTTACTGCAACTGGAAAAGACAGGGGTGTAGACAAGTTAGAGTCTTTCAGAGGCTCTCTATGGTAGGCTACTCTCCTGTTTCTTGTTTTCTCCTACTTCCAATGTTCATCCCATTTGTCTTTCTAAGTGAGGGTTGAACATCTTACCCATGGACCGGACCTCCTTCTTGTTTAGCTTCATTAGGTGTACAGATTTTAGTATGTTTATCCTATATTAAAGGGCTAGTATCCACTTATAAGTGAGTATACACCATGTGCGTCTTTCTGCTTCTGGGATACCTCACTCAGGATAATCTTTTCTAGATCCCACTATTTGCATGCAAATTTCATGATTTCCTTGTTTTTAATTGCTGAGTAGTATTCCACTGTGTAAATGTACCACAATTTCTGTATCCATTCCTCTGTTGAGGGGCATCTGGGTTGTTTCCAGGTTTTGGCTATTAAGAATAAATCTGCTTGAACATGGTTGAGCAAATGTCCTTGTTGTGTACTTGAGCAACTTTCGGGAATATGGATAGGAGAGTTATAGCTGGATCTTGAGGAAGTACTATTCCTAATGGTCTGAGAAAGCACCAGATTGATTTCCAAAGTGGCTGTACAAGTTTAAATTCCCACCAGCAATGGAGGATGGTTCCCCTTTCTCCATAACCTCTCCAGCATGTGTTGTCACTTAAGGTTTTTATTATCGTTATTATTATTACTATCTTAGCCATTCTGATGGGTGTAAGATGAAATCTCAGGGTCATTTTGATTTGCACCTCCCTGATGGCTAAGGACACTGAGCATTTCTTTAAGTGTTTGTCATTCTATATCCCTGTACAGAGAGTTCTCTGTTTAGCTCCATACCCCATTTATTAATTGGATTACTTGATGTGTTGCTTTTTAACATCTTGGTTCTTTATATATTCTGGATATCAGCCAATCAAAGCAGATGCTTAGACTCATAATGAAACCTTGGGCAGAGTGCAGGGAATCATATGAAAGAAGGGGGGAGGTGGTCAGTAAGACTTGGAGAGGACAGGAGCTCCACAAGGACCAAATATATCTGGGCACAGGGGTCTTTTCTGAGACTGATTCTCCAACCAAGGATCATGCATGAATATAACCTAGAACCCCTATTCAGACATAGCCCATGGCAGCTCAGTATCCAAGAGGGTTTCCCTTGTAAGGGGAACAGGGACTGTCTCTGACATGAACTCAGTGGTAGGCTCTTTGACCTTCCCTTCCAAGGGAGGAGTAGCCTTGCTAGGAAACAGAGGAGGACATTGCGTCCAGTCCTGATAAGACCTGATAAACTAGGGTCAGATGAAAGGGGAGGAGGACCTCCCTTATAAGTGGACTTAGGGGCAGGGAGGAGATGAGGGAGCAAGGGTGGGGTTGGGAGGGGATGAGGGAGGGGGCTTCAGCTGGGATACAAAGTAAATTAACTGTAATTAATATAAAAATAAATATTTATAATAAGTAAATAAATACATAACTATCTAAATAAATTCATTTCTCTGCCATTCCATATTTCTCTGTTGAGATTTCTGTTTAGCTCTGTATCCCATTTTTTAAATTTTTATCATTTTCTTCACAATTTATTCATTATCTATCCCTATTGAAGCCACCTCCCTTATCTCCCTCCAGTCACACCCTCCCTCTCTCTTCCTCCTATCTCTTTCCCTAGTCCACTGAAAGGAGCAGTTCTCTAATATTGCCATCTGCCCATAGCTTGTTAAGTCTCATCAGGACTGCCTGGATCCTCTTCCTCTGTGGCTTGGTAAGGCCACCTTGATAGTGGCAAATGATCAAAAAGGAGCCAACTGATTTCACCATAGAGGCAGCCCCTGCTCCCCTCACTCAGAGATCCACTTGGAGAGTGAACTACCAACTGGCAAGATCTGAGCAATGGGTCGATGTCCTCTCCATGCATGGTCCTCCCTTGGTGCATCTGTCTCTGTGGGACGCACTGGGCTCAGATCATTTAGTTTTGTTGGTCACCTTGTAGGGCTCCTGTCCCTGCCATGTTGCTCTATCCCCATCCCTCTCTGCCTACATAATGTTCGCTGCACTTTGCCCAAAGTTTGACCCTGAGTCTCAGCATCTGCTTCCATCCCCTGTTGGATGAATTCTTTCAGAGAACCCTCTATAGCAGGCTCCCGTCTTCTTTCCTCTCTTCCACCGTTTCTGGTGCCTATCCTGTTTGTCATTCTAAATGACATTTAAGCACCAAAAGCACTGGCTCTAGCATCAACAATCAATTAATGGGACCTCATAAAACTGATAAGCTTCTGTAAAGCAAAGGATACTGTCATCAGAAGAAAAAAAAAACACAGCCTACAGAGTGTGAAAGGATCTTCATCAACCCTATATCTGACAGAGCACTAATATCCAGTATATATAAGGAACTCAAGAAGTTAAACAGCAACAAATTAAGTAATCAATTAATTTGAAAAACAGGAGGAATAGTAAACATCAGAGAAACACTTAAAGAAATGCTGAAAGTCTTTAGTCACCAGGGAAATGCAAATCAAAACGATCCTGAGGTATCACCTTATACCCATCAGAATGGCTCAGATCAAAAACTCAAGTGACAATGCATGCTGGAGAGGATTGATGGTGGGAATGTAAACTTGTACAGCCATTTTGGAAATCAATCTGGCACTTTCTCAGACAATTAGGAATAGTGCTACTTCCAGATCCAGTTATACCACTCCTAGGCATATATCCAAAAGATGATCAAGTATACAAAAAGTACATTTTCTCAACCATGTTCATAGCAGCTTTATGTGTAACAGCCAGATCTGGAAACAACCCAGATGTCCTGCAACATAAGAATGGATACAGAAATTGTGGTGAATTTACACAGTGAAATACTACTCAGTGATTAAAAACAAGGAAATCATGAAATTTGCAGGCAAATGGTAGGAACTAGAAAATATCATCCTGAGTGAGGTACCCCAGAAGCAAAAGACAGACATGGTGTATAGTCATTAATAAGTGGACATTAGACATATAATATAGGATAAACATGCTAAAATCAGTTTAACTAAAGAAACTAAGGAAGAAGGAGGACCCTGGGTAAGACGCATAATCAATCCTCATTCAAAAGGCAAATGGGATATACCTCAGAAAATAGTGAAAACAGGGAACAGGACAGGAGCCTACCACAGAGGACCACTGAAAGACTCTGCCTAGCAGGGTATCAAAGCAGATGCTGAGAGCCATAGCCAAACTTTGAGCAGAATGTAGGGAATCTTATGAAAGAAGGGGGAGATAGAAAGTCCTGGAGGGGATGGGTGCTCCACAAGGAGAGCAACAGAACCGATAAATCTCGGCACAGGGGTCTTTTCTGAGACTGAGATTCCAACCAGGGACCATTGATGGAGATAACCTAGAACCCCTGCACAGATGTAGCCCATGGCAGCTCAGTCTCCAAGTGGGTACCCTAGTAAGCTGAACAGGGGCTGTCTCTGACATGAACTCAGTGGCTGGCTCTTTGATCACTTCCCCTTGTGGGGACAGGAGGGAGCAACTTTACTAGGCCACAGAGAAAGACAATGCAGACAGTCTTGATGAGACCTGATAGGCTAGGTTCAGACAGAAAGGGAAGCGGACCTCCCCTATTATTTGAGTGTTGAAGGGGCATGGAAGGAAAAGAGAGAGGGCGGGCAGGATTGGGTGTGGATGAGGGAGGTGGCTACAGCTGGGATACAAACTGAATAATTTGTAATAAATTGAAATTTTTCAAAAATTGAAAAAAAAAATAACCTCAAGTGACAACACATGCTGGAGAGGAAGTGGAGAAAGAGGAACCCTACTCCATTACTGATTTGAGTGAAAGCTTGAATAACCACTTTGGAAATTAATCCGGTGCTTTCTCAAAAATTGGGAATAGCACTACCTCAAGATTCAGCTACACCATTCCTGGACTTACACCCAAAAGATGCTCTGCCATTCAATAAGGTCATTTGTTCAACTATGTACCCTATTTTAACTGGATTACATCAGAAGTAGGAGAAGACAAGGAGCAGGACAGGATCATTACACAGAGGACTTCTGAAAGACTCTACTCTCCAGGGTTTCCAGGGTATTGAAGGAGATACTGAGACTCATAGCCAAAATTTGGGCAGAGTGCCGGAAACCTTATGCAGAAGAAAGAGAAGACCTGGAGGGGACAGGAACTCGACAAGGAGAAAAACAGAGCCAAAAAAACTGGGTCCAGTGGTTCTACAGCGACCAATACTCCAACTAAGGACTATGTATAGAGAGGACCTAGATGCCCTATTCAGAGGAAGCCCATAGGCTGCCGAGTTTCCAAGTTCGTTCCCTAATAAAGGGTACAGGGATGTTTATGACATGAACTCAGTGGCTGGCTCTTTGATCACCTCTCTCTGGGGGGTGCAGCCTTGCCTTGCCACAGAGGAGGAGGATGCTGCCAGCTTTCATGAGACCTGATAGACTAGGGACAGATAGAAGGGGAGGAAGTCCTCCCTTATCTGGGGACTAGGGAAAGGGTATAGGGAGGAAAAAGAAGGTGGGTGGGGGAAGGAGAGGGAGGGTAGGGGGAAGGAGAGGGAGGGTAGGTGGAACTGGGAAGAGACAAGGGAGTGGCCTGCAGAAGAGGTACAATGTGAATAAACTGTAATAATAAATTAATTAAATAAAATAAAAAGACTTACATCTCTTCATATTATCGATGGAAATTGCTGTGGGGAAACTATTTTTAAGCATATAAGAAAGCCCTTAATTGAATTTTGTTTATGGCAAAATAAAATTTGATGTTGCATCTTTTGAATCAGGATTTCTAGCTATTGGTTTGAGTGAAATACAGTGTTTGGTTTGTTTAATGAGGTACGAAGGCAAATCATATTTACTGTATGTTCTAGTGGGTCCATAGGAATAGTTAACACCTACAGAAAATAAGACTTCATCATGCATGCAAATAAACATTTAAATGAATATAAAAAGAAGAAAAGAAAATAACCCTACAAGCTTGTCTACAGCTGGATCTTATTTAGGTATTTTCTCAACAGAGGCTCACTCTTGTGTGATACCTCAGGCTTGTGTCAAGTTGACAGAAAAGTAGCCAGTCCACCACACCAAGGGAAATAAGCCAATCACAAAGGTAACATATTGTATATGACTTTTTATATAAATGTCTCAAACTAGAAAATATGTAGAACTAGACAGAGTTGGTGATAACCTGCAGCTGGCCATGAATATTAGTGTGGCGAGTGGAATCCGACTTGAAAATGGTTTTATGATATCTCTCTGGGATAATGAAAATGTAAAGCGAGGTAGTGGTGATGTTTGCACAGATGCATAAATTCATTAAGAGACTTCAATTTTGTGCATCAAATAAAGCTATAAGACTTAAATGGAATCTTATCAAAGTGGAAAAACAAAAGTCAATTTGCTTCAAGTGGCTGAAATTTTTCTCAGTGCACGTCTATTTTTGCATAAGATACCTAGAGGAGATTATGACGCCCTGTATTAGTGTTTCGGGATTTCTCTGGTACCTTCGGATCAGCTTGTTTTTTGTGTATTTGGGACCCTTTAATCTAATTATAAAGTAATTATGTGTTGAGTACAAATTGATGACAAAATAAAAATAGAAATTGTGAATACTCATTAAGCACTATCTTATAAAGAATTATTTCTGTGTTAAGTACAATGGGATGAAAATGTCAGATATTCATTTATAATATCTGAATTTTGTTTATATACACAGTAGATAAGGTTATGTTAAAATAAAGAGAGATACCTGAGTGTTTTAACATATTTGATGTAAATATGTGCTTTGGAATTTACATATATATGTTATTCATTTGGAAACGAGAAATGTTTAAGTTCTGCTTTTAGATACCGGCATTAGCATAACTTAGATGCACAGATGCAGATCTTGTCAGGAATGAAAGCATTTCATTTATGATGAACTTCCTAATCCTTACAGTGGTTAGATCTTTATTGAACAATAGTTTTTAATAATACAGTTTTAAATTTTTTTGAAAAATTAATGTCTTTAGTTATTTGCTTTTCAATCTAAATTATGTAAATTATTACTTTTTACTATTTATTTTTATCAGCATACACACTTTATTTCATCATGATATCTGTTTTGTTGTTTCTTCTCCCCTCTCTTGTTCATCCCTTTCCCATGTTTTTCATGCTGGGTGTATTCTTTTGCCCTTCTCCCAGCACTATTGCCTTCCAGAGTACCTTGTGGGTGTCGGTTTAGGCTACAAAAGTAGATAGAAGAACACAGGAGGAAAGAAATATCACAATGTCTTAGTTTTGGATTCTATTGCTGTGATAAACAGCAATACCAAAAACAAAAACAAGCCTGCTGCTTCTGCCTCCCAGAGTGCTGGGATTACAGGCATTCACGCCTGGCTTCAATGATTTTCTTTAATGATATAATTACTATCATTTGATATGTGCTGCTACTGTATATTGACATTGAAATTACAACCAAGAAAAATAACTTGCAGTGTTTTGAAATATTCTGTTTAAGAAATAACTGTAGTGCCATGACAATGAATAAAAATCAATGTCAACCTTATTCCAGAGGATTTAAGAACATCTGCATTTATACCCTCAGGAAATTGATGTTTTAGGAAAATACACTGGCTATTCTAACTATATAGAAGTTGACTGAGTTATAGTCCTTGAATCTGGTTAATTTTACTATATGATGCTTTTTGCAACACTTATTATAAAAAGCTTTAAAATAACCTTTTAAAATTATTAAATATAAGAAGAAACATTTTATATTTTATAAACTTTTGTTAAATATGTTGGTATCCAATATGAGGAAATATTATTCATGGTTTCTTCTTATTTAGCTTGAGTAAGTTGTATTTAAAGGTAAAAATAAATAAAAAGACCTAGGAAGCATATAGGTTTTTGTAATCACAGAAAAGCACTAAAGAAACCAGAAATGTTAAACACACAAACAGGGGGATTAAAATTACAAAGAGAGAGAGATGTGTAATAAGTTTTCCACTCAGAAGCCTGGGAGTGGAGATGGATAAATAGCCTGGTGACCTCTGTGCTAGCTCCCCTGAGATGTTTATCTCCCTCCATCTACAGCACTGTCGCCACCCCCACCCTTATCTTAGTCCTGCTTATCTTGAGCCTGCTTTCACAGTTAATCTATAGACCCTATGTTTACTAAAGGTGTCCCTTGTACTTTATAATTGTTTCAGTGTAATCCTGCCTTGAGCTTTCTAATGCACATGGAATTTAGTTCATTGCCACTAGGAATTTTTTCAAAATTGTGCTGTGCTTAAATATACCTAAAATAAACTACTGCTGTCAGACTATGTTTGATCCAACACCTGCTATTGAGTTTTGTTTAACCAGGCTTCCTTCTTGCTTCCCTATGCTTGCTGTGATCTTTGCAGAGACACCTCCCCCAACACACACACACACACGCACACACACACACACACACACACATACAAGATATTGGTATGAAATGGAAATACTGTGCTACTAATAATACATAAAATATTTAATTGATATTATAAAAATATTTGGGCTCTACTAAACAAAAATGCATGGAGAAAAAAAAAAGAATGCTAGCCATAGAAAAATATTCAACCCTTGGAGACATAAAAATTCTGCTTTACAAAGTTAGGGTAACTTTTTAAACTATAAGTACAAAAAATTAAATAATTAAGTATGAGTGGCATGCATTAAAATTGCTACATACATTTTTATTAAACAAAAATAAACTGCAGAAGGAAAATGTATTGAATGAAACTGTTACTGTTTATTTCAGACACCTTGTTTTCAAATGAACAACATTAAAGAGTGTCAAAATCTACACCCTTAAAATACAATTACATTTTTGCAAACATAATCTATTATTTATAAATTATATATAATAGTAGGAATAAAAACAAAAACAGTAAATATTTAACTAGAAGTTGAAGAATTGACCACAAGGTTCTCTGTTTTTCAAATAATGTTGTGCATAGAAAGATAATGGCATATAGCTTAATCACACATTATTTTCATATTGATATTGAAAATGCAATATGCAAGGGTAAGTTCACTTAAAGTTCAACTTAAAAATGAAACAAGTGACTGGATAAAAAGATACATAGATTAGTAAATGAACAAATAATGGACAGCTTGTTTTATCTGTATTCTTTGTCCAAACTGTATGGCATCATCATCAATGGGCTCCTAAAATCCTATTAGGCTGCACAGTAGTCTGTGTTGTTTTGGCACCTCTTGTGGCATCCTTGCCAACTAATAGCAGGCTATTGGACACTTGGCACTAGAATATTGGTTTGAGAACCTATGGCTTTGGGAAACACTATTATTCATGCAGGGTACTGCTATTCAAACTCTTATGTGGTTAAATGGTTAATTTTAATTAGCATATAAATTAGTAGGGTTCTCTATGCTTTTTCGTTCATTACTAGTTTTGTTTGACTCCACACCTTTTGTCCTTTTCTCCTATTCCTGCTTACATCTCATGTCTATATTTCTATTAAAATACTTCAAACCTAGTTTTTCCCCCTTCCACTTCCATAGAATAAATATCCACCATTACCTCCCACTTCTTAAAACATGCACAAGCATGTGCACATGCGCGCACACTCACACACACACACACACACACACACACACACGCACACGCACGTGCACACGCACGCACGCAAGCACGCACACACACACACACACACTAAACAAACTCCTATCTCCTTTCTGACTTCCTGGCCCAGCTCCAACTTAAACATTGGTATCTAAAAATTCAAAGCTAGCATCTCTACGTGAGAAAATTAAAACTTTTTGGTCTTTCTGGTCCTGAATTACTGAAGTCCTTATATGGATTTCTAGTTCCAGCTATTTTACTGAAATGCTCAGAAGCTCTTGAATGAAGCATGGTGACAAAGATACAAAGATACTCTTTAAATTCTTCTGGAAACAAACAAACAAACAAAAAAGCAGTAGCTTGATACTTAAAAGTACTCATTATATACCTCGGAAGGTGCACATAGCTTCTAAAGATCCAACCTTTCTCTGTCCATGACAGCTTAGTACTCAAGTAGGTGTCCTAGTAAGGGGAACTGGACTGTCTCTGACATGAACTCAGTGGCTGGCTCTTTGATCGCCTCCCCTGGATGGGGGAGCAGCCTTGCCAGGCCACAGAGGAGGACAATGCAGCCAGTTCAGATGAGACCAGATAAGCTAGGGTCAGATGGAAGGAGAGAAGGACTTCCCTTACCAGTTGACTTGGAGAGGGGCATGGGAGGAAATGAGGGAGAGAGGGTAAGGTTGGGAGGAGAGGAGGGAGAGTGCTACATCTGGGATACAAAGTGAATAAACTGTAATTAATATAAAAAATAAAAATTAAAAAAATAAAAAATACAAAAAAAAAAAGATTCAACCTTTCCCAAGCCTCCCTTCATCTGCCTGTCAGCATCTGGGAAATTGAGTTTGCATGCAATTTTCTAATATTTTCTGTAATAGAAGTTTTGGTTTCTTTGGAAATTCAGTTATGCCATGTAAATATCTTTTTGTTTTAATCCCAAGTGTGGGATTTTAGTTGGGCTATAGTTTGATCATACCTGTTAACTGTCACATGGAGGTTGTGGTCTTTGCCAGCTTGTAGAAGCCGACCATGTGCAGCACAAAGAGGGGCATTGGCTGGGACTGAGAGTATAAATATGAGAGCCCAGAAAGAAACGTGGTGGCCTGTGGTGTTAGTGTGCGGCATGGAGCAGTCTGGAGCAGACAGATGGAAAGAAACTCTTTTGGGTTGCAGCGGTGTGGAGGTGGCTGCCAGCTGCAGCTGCGGTTTACAGAGCTTGGTGTAACTCTAAAAGGCCCATTGGCCTTCAACACCTGGGAGAAGTAAAGGCGCCCTCTTTCTCCACTAACTTTCTCTCTCCTACTTGGTGGAAGGGAGTTTGAGGCCTAAGCAGCCCAGATAAAGTAGAGCTTTAAAAATGAGCACTACAATTCTCAGGTTGTATCCTGCAGTAACTTGTTACCTAAGATGTGGGCTGGAGGAATAGCCCAATGGTACAACAAATGTCTGTCATGTGAGAAATCCAATCTTTTCTGCGAAACATGGTCAGCAATGATATGCCTGTTTCTCATTTTCTTCTCTCTCGAGTTTTTTGTTAAGAAATATTTGTCCAGCCAGTAATTGACTCATTGGAATGCTCCTGTGCCCTGACTCATTGCCCCAATATACTAGAATGCTTAAATGTTATCACTTGTACCCCCCTTTTCGTTTTTTCTTTGCCTATTTCCCAAATTAACTAATTGGAAGTAGAATATGAGGCTGAACCTCAGACAATGAGAAAGAGCCAAGTTTATCCTTCTACTAGATATGAAAGTCAGAGGCTTTGTGGTACAAGGATTTTGCTTACTGGGTTTGGGTCATAGAACATTTTTTCTTTCTTTGTGTGTCTCTTTATGAGCTACTGGAAATATTTCTTTCAAGCACTGTTCAAAACCCTGTATTTGATTTCCTGCAGTGCTTAGCAAATACTTAAATAAATCTAAAATAAGCATGGAATATTTTTATAAAACTTTAAAAATAGTTGAAGATTAGCAAACAAGAACCCAATAAATGAAAAGATATGTTGTCTTTTTGAATGTGAAGAATTAATAATATTACAAAATCAGTTCTTTTATATTAACATAACTATATTAACATATGTTATACTATAAATTAGTATGTGATTCATGCACTGTCAAAGTTGGATCTTCATTTTTCACTGAATTGAATAAGTCAGTTGCATACAGTACACAGACATAAATACAAAACATGGATTAGGCATCACAATGTATGAAGCAAGAAATGGCATCGTTAATTTGTTCATAAGGAATTAGCTAGTGAAAGAAATCATACTTTAAAAGGTGATATGAGTAAGAGAAAAAATACTACAAAAAGATAACTGATCAGACAATTTGCAGAACTATCTGTAAATGGGATATTTATCCTGAGCAATCCACTCTCAGCAATAGTAAATGTGTATCAGGACTTACAGGGGAAATCACCGTGCATGTCTGTTAATAATGAGGATGGGTTTGATTTTGTAAACTGACCTAATGTTGGAAGTGATTCTCATATTTCAATTCTTTACCAATGGTAATTCGTTAAATTAGCAAAATTAGCAATTAGCAAAAATTGCTGATTTGCTTAAACATAGTGACTTTTAACATTTTGTGGCAGATTTTAATAAATTTAATTTACATTATTTGTTATTTTAAAATTGTATTTATTTACGGCTCAAATATATGTGAGGTAAACGTATATGTGTATGTGTGTGCATACAAACATGATTACAGCAGTGTATAGAAGCGAGTGGACAACTTGCAGGAATCCATTACGTCCTTCTATAACATGGGTCCCAGACAGCAACCAAGGCTGTCAGTTGTGGCATCAATAACTTTTACCCACTGACCCATATCCACAGGCTTCTAAGTCTTTGAAATTAATCTTAAAACCTAGTACCTTATGATTTTATAATCTTTAGCCCCAAATCCAACAGTTTTAAAGATCACTATTCACATTCCTTCATGATTTTACACATATTGATTGTGTAAAATCATGTATCAACTGGAGGATGACTTACTTCATTTTTTATGTTTAAAGGGTTCATTTCTCACTTCTGCCATTTTTGCTGCATACTTGAATTTATCTAGTTCTTCTGACTGTTGAATTGTTTAGAAGTAAAAGTGGTATCTTGTTCAGGCTCATGACCTTGAAGGAGATCAACCACATGATATTCCTACATCACTGTGTAGGTCATGTACCTCTTTATTTATGGGCTTGGAGTTTTATGTTCTGTATTTTTTTTTATTAAAATGCTGAAATATTTTCCATTCTCCATTGCCATCCCTAAGTATTTTGTTTCTTTTGATCCAGTTGACTGCTTTTGTTGTTGTTGTTGTTTTAGTTTTGTTTACCTTTGTTTTGCTTCTTTTTAATTTTATTTTTTATATTAATTACAGTTTATTCACTTTGTATCCCAGCTATAGCCCCCTCCCGCATCCACTCCCCATCCCAACTTCCCTCACTCATCTCCTCCCATGCCTCTTCCCAAATGCACTGATAGGGGAGGTTGTACTCCCCCTCCATCTGACCTTAGCCTATCAGGTCTCATCAGGACTAGCTGCATTTTCTTCCTCTGTGGCCTAGTAAGGCTGCTTTCCTATAGGGGTGGTGGTGGGTGGAAGTGATCAAAGAGGCAGCCATTGGGTTCATGTCAGAGACAGTCCCTGTTCCCCTGACTAGAACACCCACTTGGATACTGAGCTTCCATGGGCTACATCTGTGCAGGGGTTTTAAGTTATCTCCATGCATCGTCCTTGGTTGGAGCATTAGTCTCAGTTTTGTTTCTTAATAAACCAATCTTTTTTCTTAGAAAGTCATTCACTTGTTACATATTGGAGATATGCTGCTTAATTTTACAAGTCTCTGGAACTTTTTCTGGGTAAATTTAAGCAGCACATGACTACTCAAAGGGGAAAGCAAAAAGCAAAGATCTTCTAAAAATTTGTTTCACAAACCAACTATGCTTTTTATAGAAAAGCAGAATATTTAGCTCTCTACCACATGAATAAGGTATTCAAAATACTTTAGTGCATCTTTCAGATTTAAATTAATGCTCTTATGTAGGTTGTGTGGCTGTTTCTTATGACAATTATATTAAAATATATGTTTTTGAAATATACTAGTGTGCTGCCTCTGACATGAACTGATTGGTCTGCTCTTTGATCACCTCACCCTGAGGGGGGGTGCAGCCTTATGAGGACACAGAGGAAGACAATGCAGCCACTCCTGATGAAACCTAATAGACTAGAATGAGAATGAAGGAAAAGAAGAAGTCCCTTATCAGTGGGCTTTGGGAGGGAGATGGGTGGAGAAGGGAGAGATAGAGAAGGTTAGGAAGGGGAGGAGGGAGGGTGCTACAGGGGGGATATAAAATGAATAAAGCATAATTAATAAAAAATTAGAAATAATAAATGGAAAAATATACAAATGTTGTATTTATCTTAACAATATGTGTTGAATATCTTCAATTTTTCTATGCTTGTCAAGATAGAAACTATCATGCTACTATACTGTTGTTTAATGATGTTCCTCTTTTACAGACAGATCTATCCTAAAGTTTGTAGTTCATCTTCTCTAGTATTATATATCAAATCTTATTAAAGCTTATATGTAATACTACTTAACCCACAGACTATTCTAAAGTAACTCAAACAAAAGACATCTTCATTTATTCATATAATGTTCATTTCTTCAATTCTTATCAGTCCATTATATGTTAAAATTGTATGTATTATCTTCTGAGTCATAACTCATCACTATATATATTTCAATGGTTTATATTATACATTCTAGAATAATAGTAAACACATTTACAAATCATGAAGACCTTTGACAAAATTTCTAATGAAAATTCTGAAACACATTAGATTAAAGACACTCCAATTTTCCAGACATGAAAAAGTAATTGATGGCTACAAAATGCAACATATAAGGCATTGGGATTTAAGTATATTTGAGTAAGAATTGTCTTTGTATATTTCTTGATATGAAGCTATGTACAATTAGTCTTTTAAAAGCACAAAATGACAATTTTATTGAAGCTGCCATTGTTATTTTGGAGATGAATAAATAAAATGGCACCATTCTCAATAAACTGAACTGCAGAAGCTGATTTCTCAAAGGTGGCCTTATTTTACGTCAAATTAGACCACTCAACTGTTAGAAAGGCCATTTTCCACTAGATACAAAGTATTGCAGTGTGTAATGTAATCACATCATCAAGTCAAAGAACTCATTAACAGGAAGAGACTTGTCAGGATTATGTCAATGAGTTTTGACACTGACACCTGAGCTGTTCCTTCTAACAACTTATTTACTTCCACTTCTTAACTTGCCATAAATAGAAAAATCCCATGGTAAATGACTCAAGGAACCGTTTCTCTATTCTTCGTGTGTTTAAAAAAAAATCTCATATTTGTAGTTTTAATGAGGATATTCTGTCTTATATCTAGAGTTTTAGCATTTACTAAAACTCCTGCAGCACTGTGCTGCTATCAATTATTATATTCCACACTTCAGAAAGTAAGAGGGCTGGACAGAGGGCTCAGGGTTAATGGGCATTTGGTGCTCTTATAGAAGACTCACATTCAGTAGCTAGCACTTATGAAGGCAGCTCACATCATCTGTAATCCCAACTCAAGAAAATCAAATCTGGCCTCTGCAGGTACACACATGTATGTACACACACACACACACACACACACACACACAAACTCAGCAAGAGAGAGAGGAAAGAAGCAACAAATCCTTTTAAAAATGTATATGAGCTGCCATGGGCTACATCTGAGCAGAGGTTCTAGGTAATATCCATGAATGGCCCTTGGTTGGAGTATCAGTCTCAGACAAAACCCCTGTGTCCAGATAATTTGATTCTGTTGCTATCCTTGTGTAGTTCCTGTCCTCTCCAGGTCTTACTATCTCCCCATTCTTTCCTCAGATTCGCTGCACTGTGCCCAAACAGGGACTGTCTGGACATGAAATCAGTGGCTAGCTCTTTGACCGCCTCCCCCACCTGGGAGAGCAACCTTGCCAGGCAACAGACAATGCAGCCAATTCTGATGAGACCTCATGAACTAGGGTCAGATGGAAGGGGAGGAGGACTTCCCCTATCCATGGACTTGGAGAGGGACATAGGAGGAGATGAGGGAGGGAGGGTGAGATTGGCAGGGGAGGAGAGAAGGGACTACAACTGAGATACAAATGAATAAACTGTAATGAATATAAAAATAAAAATTTAATTAAAAATATATATGAAGATTGATCATCTTACCCAGGGTCCTCCATCTTGTTTAGCTTCTTTAGGTATACAGATTTTAGTATGTTTATCCTATATTATAGGTCTACTATCCACTTATAAGTGAATATATACACTGTGTGTTTTTCTGCTTCTGGGATACCTCATTAAGGATGATCTTTTCTAGATCCCACCATTTGTCTGCAAATTTCAGGATTTCCTTGTTTTTAATTGCTGAGTAGTATTCCATTGTGTAAACATACCACAATTTCTGTATCTAATCCTCTGTTGATGGATATCTGGATTGTTTCCAGGTTCTGGCAATTATGAATCAAGCTGCTACGAACATGGTTGAACAAATGTCCTTATTGTGTACTTGAGTATCTTCTCGATATATGCCTAGGAGTGGTATAGCTGCATCTCGAGGAAGCATTATTCCTAATTGTCTGAGAAAGTTCCAGATTGAGTTCCAAAGCTGTACAAGTTTACATTCCCACCAGCAATGGAGGAGGGTTCCCCCTTCTCTATATCTTCTCCAGCATGTATTGTCACTTCAGTTTTTGACCTTAGCCATTCTGATGCACGTAAGGTGAAATCTCAGAGTAGTTTTGTTTTGCATCACCCGGATGGCTAAGGTAAGTGTTTCTCTGCCATTCTATATTCCTCTAAAGACTCTACCCAGCAGGGTATCAAAGCAGATGCTGAAACTCATAACCAAACTTTGAGCAGAGTGCAGGGAATCTTATGAAAGACTGGGGAGATAGAAAGACCTGGAGGGGACAAGAGCTCCACAAGGAGAGCAACAGAACCAAAATATCTGGGTACAGGGGTCTTGTCTGGAACTGATAACTCTAACAAAGATCCATTCATGGATATAACCTAGAACCCCTGCTCAGATGTAGCCCATGGCAGCTCTGTATCCAAGTGGGTTCCCTCTTAAGGAGAACAGGGACTGTTTCTGACATGCACTCATTAGCTGACACTTTGACCACTCCCACTGAGGGAGTAGCAGCCTTGCCAGACTACACAGGAGGACACTGCAGCCAGACCTGATGAGACCTGATAAACTAGGGTCAGATGAAAGGGGAGGAGGTCCTCCTCCATCAGTGGACTTGGAACGGGGCGTGGGAGGTGATGAGGGAGAGAGGGTGGGGTTGGGCGGGAATGCGAGAGGGGGCTACAGCTGGGATGCAAAGTGAATAAAATGTAATTAATATAAAAAAATAAAAATTTAATTAAACAAAATAAATACATAAATATAAAAAGTGTATGAGAGAAAAAACAGAAAATAAAAACAATGTAAGTGGAATTAAAGAGCCATCCAACTCTGTCAAAAATATTTTTTCACAAAGGATAAAGCTCACAGCCATAGTGTGTGTGGCCATTGCATTGAAATTTAGCTTTCCAAAAAATCTAATTGTGAGGTTTTTATATAATTTTACAGCTTATATAGGAGACCAGAGAACTGCAGTGAGGGATTCACTGTTCTAAACACTGGCATGGCAAACAATGAAACTCAGAGTCAGTTTGTTAGAAGGGTTTTGGTTTTGTTTTTTGTACATTTTCCTATTTAAAACTGCAGAAGGTTTATATTAAAGTTAATCAAACACCATAGTTAATAAAGCATCATGAAAGCAGCTGAAGTAATATGATATTTAGTTTCAGACAAGAGCAGTATCATATTGAATGAGATCCTGTATAAAAAGAAAAGAAAGGAAGCAGCAAATACAGGTAGAATAAGGGACAAGGCAAGGAGACTGCTGGAAAACACTGAAGGTTTTCAGTTATTGGCATAATACCTCACTGGATACTAAAGAAAATGGTCTTGACTCAGTTGTACTTATTTCTTTCTCCCAGATATAGTATCTGACCTTTCACTTGAAACAGGTTCCATGTAAGTATAAAATAGTGAGGAAATGTTTTAATCAGTTCAAAACATTGTATTAAGGATTGTGACATAAATGAGACTTTTTACTTTAATATGAAGAAATGTCATGTTAAGGTACACAAAAGATGAATAAGAATATGACACATTTATAAACAGTGTACTTATATGTTCAATTCCCTTCATTCATAAATTCCCTTGAAATGAAGAGGTGAATTAAAAGTGAAATAAGCTTACCTCTATGAAAATTGGATATTGGAATGAATGTCAAATAGTCAGGTCATGGAAGAGAGAACTGACAAACAGGTAGTTTGAAACCTACACTGGAATACAGGCATCTCAGAGGAAAGAGAAGACAATGCAAGATTCAGAAATAAATAATAAAAAAGCAAGTAGCATAAAACTGTTAAAGCGAACCAGCTCCCAGGAGAAGTTACCTGTTCAGACTGGTAGGTTTCTTAGGGAAGTGAAAAACCTGTCCAAACTTGGTTGCCCAAATTTAGCCTGTATGGATGCAGCTGTGTCAAAGGAAAACCCCACTGCAAGTGTTCCCAGGATGGTAAAGAACCACACTTTGGGTTTTTTTATAAGTGAATTTATCAAGTACATAGCAAGCCAGGGTAAAAGAACAAACAGTAAGAAATGGACAGATACTCACATGCATACATAGCAAAACACCATCAAACCACGGACTCAATACATCAAGCAGAAAGAAGTATTGACTGGGAAGTCCCTTTAAGACAGCCAGCTGGAGTTGCGTGTTGAGTCTTAAGCAGAACAGAGGTGCAGATGAAGTCCCTTAGTGAAAAAACAAGGAAGAGCATGTTGGTGACATCCCCAAACCAAGATCTTGTAAACATCGACAAGAAATCCCCTGGGGAAGCCCCTTTAAGGCAACCAGGCAGTTTTTCCCATGGAGAGAGAGAGAGTGCCAGGGAGACTATAGTGTCGCCAGTGGTGAGGCTTCCAAACAAAACAACAAATAGTATATATAGTATATATACACACATATTATATATATATATATATATATATATATATATATATATATATATATGATTTTACTACAAACCCTAAACTACAGGATTTGGTCCAGGTTGTTAAAAAATGGTTATCTGTGACAGAAAAGTTGAGAATGTTGGTGGTTGTTCATGAGGTTGGATGTCTCTGCACTCCCAGTCTGGTACTGAGGTCCTGGAGGATTCCCGGGGAGAAGCTGGTCTTCAGTTTATGTTAGATCCTGAAGAAGTTGTATTGAGTAACAGCCATAGCAAAAGGATAGGCAAACTTGCCTGCAAGACTGAGACATCAGCAAACAGACAAATGAGCCAAGTTTCCTTCTTAAATGTCCTTTTATGAAGGTTGCCACAAGAAGATGGGGCCCAGAAATTGGGTTGGTCTTCCTATTTCAAAAAATCTGATTAAGAAAATTTCTCCCAGGCATGGTAGATGCTTGGGTTTTAGCTGATACCATGTATAGAAATGTTCAGCAACCAAGATTAAGCATCACAGTTATACAGAGCCAAGTAGTCTAATGCATATTTGAGTAAGTTTATTGTAAAATACTTCTTAAGAAATAAGTCTGTGATCTGTATTAGAAATCAGCTGGCAAAAACAAGTTTCTCCCTTATAATTCAGCAATGTAACTCTGTATAGACATTGCAAAGAAGAGATAAATTTGAAGAGAAAATGCCTAACTTGAAATGAAAGGAATTATGAGGGAGAATTAAGCAAAGGAAATGACACAGTTAAGTCTGGAAGGAGAGGTAGAAGGGATTCACAGACACAAGGACAATGAAAGGCAAGGAGATATACACAGGAGGCACAATAGGGTCTTTAAACCAGCCTAGGAGACATGGCATGTTGTGAACTTTTCTAAAGAATTAATTTGCACCACATATACCATATGCAAAAAGATGGAACAAAGAAGCAGTAGGGTTTAAATTAACACATTTATGCCAAGTTTATGTTTTATGTTCAGTATCATGGCAAATATTTTATTATATATAGCTCTGCTGATTTTGAAGATAACAAAGCACAGATGAGCAATGCCAGCCTGTCTCAAGCAAGATATCAGCATTGAATGCAGTATTTAAAATGGTCACTCAGTTAGAACCACCTGCTCCTTAAAGCATTTGCAGTCATGCATTTATTGATGCCTTGCAAATATGTTAAGCATTAAAATCTCCTTATCCAGATGACACAATGATTCTTCATCTTTTCTCTTTCTACTCCTTTCTAGAAACAGAAGAGAGGGGCTTCTTTTCCAATCTTAAATTCAGTTTTGATCTGTGAAAAGCCAATTAAGGTAGAACAAAAGATAAATAATGTAGAGTATACAGAAGTAAAAGAAGCATTTTTCCCACAAGGAAGCTTTGCTAAATTTATTCACAATAACACTAAGAAGTTAATTTTATAGCTCCTATGGGGTCTCTGTGGAAAAAAAAGTTGCATCAAACATTAATTTATTACAATAAGGGAATTGTGTCAGCTAGAATTTCTTGATTTTAAGATTCCAGCTTAATTACTGGACCATATATTCTGTAATTAGCAAAAGTAAAAGCTTAAAGATTTGAAGGTAGGCAAACCACTGAGTTTGTAGGTACTGATTAAAAGAGCTTTAAGCCATTATAGGTTTAAAAACATCAATGGAAGAATATACACCAATGGACTAATTGTAGGCAGAATTGATTATTTCTCCTTAAAGTATGTAATTTGCCCAAGGAAGCAATAACACAAACAACAGTGGAAAAATCAGAGTTTACTCTTTGGAATCACAGCAGGACAACTGGGAATCTCCTCAGGAAGTCCTCCTATGGGCCCACTTATATTAGGTGAGAGGAAAGTTAATCTCTGTCATTGTAAAGGATCATGTTGGTAAGAATGGTTTTTCTGTTATTCCATATGAAATTGAGAATTGTTCTTTCAAGATCTGTAAAGAATTGGATAAGTATTTTGATGGGAATCACATTGAAACTGTAGATTGCTTTTGTCAGGATGGCCATTTTCACTATGTTAATCATACCGATCCATGAGCATAGGAGATCTTTCCATTTTCTGATATCCTTTTAATTCCTTTCTTCAGAGACTTGAAGTTTTTTACAAACAGGTTTTCACTTGCTTGGTTAGAGTCACACCAAGATACTTTATGTTATTAGTTGCTATTGTGAAGGGTGTAGTTTCAATAATTTCTTTCTCAGCCCTTTTGACTTTCATATGCAAGAGGACTACTGATTTTTTTGAGTTAATTTTGTATCCAGTCACTTTGCTGAACGTGTTTGTCAGCTGAAGGAGTTCTCTTGTTGAATTTTTAGGGTCACTCAAGTATACTATTAACAGATCATCTGGAGGTATCTCCATCCCTGATTTCAAAAGTAATAAAAAACTGCCTGGTACTATCATAGAAACAGAATGGTGGATCAATGGAATTGAATAGAAGACCCGGATATAAATCTACACACCTACTGATACTCAATTTTTGACAAAGAATCCAAAACCATACAATGGAAAAAGACAGCATCTTCAACAAATGGCGCTGGTCTAACTGGATGTCTGCGTGTAGATAAATGCAAATAGATCCATATTTATCACCCTGAACAAAACTAAAGTCTTTGATTCAAGTGGATCAAAGACCTCAACATAAAACCAGACACACTAAACCAGTTAGAAGAAAAAGTAGGGAAGAGCCTAGAACTCATTTTCACAGGAGACAACTTCCTGAACAGAACATCAACAGCATAGGCTCTAAGATCATCAATCAATAAATGGGACCTCATGGAACTGAAAAATTAAATGACACTGTCTTTAGAACAAAACGACAGCCTACAGACTGGGAAAGGATCTTCATTAACCCTATATCTGATAGAGAGCTAATATCTAGAATATATAAGAACTACAGGAGATAAACAGCAACAAATCAAGTAATTTAATTAAAAAATGAGATACAGAGCTAAATAGAGAATTCTCTGTATAGAATAACAGTGAAACACTTAAAGAAATGCTGACCGAGGTTGGTATGATCAACGCTTGTTTAGATGAACAAATAGGATGGACATTGAATGGAGGAGAAAACAAGCAACAGGACAGGAGCATACCAAAGAGGACCTCTGAAAGAATCAATATAGCAATGTATCAATGCAGATATTAAGACTCATAAGCAAGCCTTTGGCAGAGGGCGGGAAGTAATAAAAATAGGGGAAATTAATAAGACTTGGGGAGAACAAGAGCTCCACAAGACCAAACTGAGCAGGCACAGGGGTCTTATATGAGACAGTTTCTCCAACCAAGGACCATATATGGATATGGCCTAGAACCCCCGCTCAGATGTGGCCCATGATAGCTCAGTGTCGAACTGAAGACCCTCGTAAGGGAAACAGGGACTGTTTCAGTCTTGAACTTGATGGCTGACTCTTTGACCCTCCCCCATACATGCCAGGGAGTAACAACCTGGCTAGATCCCAGGGGAGGACATTGAAGCCAGCCCTGAGGAGACAAGATGAGCTGGGGTTGAATGGAAGGGGAGGAGGTCCTCCCCCATTGGTGGACTTGGAGGGGGAGGGGAGGAGATAAGGGAGGGATGGGGAGGGAAGGAATGAGGGAGGGGGCTACGCCTGGGATGCAAAGTACCTAACCTGTGATTGATATAAAAATAAATAATTTTTTTAAAATGCTGAAAGACCTTAGTGATCAGGGAAATGCAAATCAAAACTACCCTGAGATTTCACCTTACACCCATCAAAATGGCCATTTTTCTTTTCTCTGCAGGCCTTCTTCCCTCCTGCCCTCCCCAGGACTGATCTTCATACTTATTTCTCTCTGCCTTCCTTATTCTACGTTGTTTTCACTCTTCAACTACTACCTCTCTCTATTCTATTTCCCCTTCTGAGTGAGATTTAAGCATCCTTCCTTGGGTCCTCCTTGTTATTTATCTTTCTTCTTGGGGTCCATACACTGTAGTATATCTGTCCTACACAATATGGCAAACATCCACTTATAAGTGAGTATATACTATATGTGTCTTTCTGTGTCTGGATTATTTTACTCAGATGATCTTTTCTAATTCCATCCATTTGCCTACAAAATTCATGAGACCCAGCCAAAGGAAGAAAGCCAATCCCTATTACTATTAACAATACTCTGATACGCTGCAGACAGGAAGCTACCACAGTTGTCCTTTGAGAGGCTCCACCCAGCAATGGCTTGAAACAGATACTGAGACTCATAGTCAAGCATTGACAAAAGGAAGGCATCTACTGGAAAATAGGGTGGAAGGACCAATGGACCTAGGGTGACGAAAGCCTACAAGAAGACCATATGAGCCAATCACGTGGGGCCTAGAGGGGCCAATGGAGTCTGAAGCACCAACCAAGGACAATCCATGAACTGAACCTAGGTCCTCTACTTAAAAGTAGCCCATGGGCATCTTAGGCTTCATGTGGACCCATTAGTTAGGAGAGTGGGGGAGATCTCTGAAATGGACTATGTTGCCTGCTTTATGATCACTTCCCTGTGATGGGACTATCCTATTAGGAAGAGCTAGGTGTCTGGGTAGGGCAGCTCAGCTCCCTTATTCTAAGGAATAGGGTAGGAGGTATGTAGGAGGGACAGTGGGACTGGGGGGAGAGGAGGGTGGGACCTATGACTGAGATGTAAGTTGAAGTAATTAATTTTAAAAAATGAAAAAAATGTTAATCTCTATTTTACAGTATTCTGCAGTTCAGGTCCTAGCATATACCAAAGCTAGAAAAAAGGTGTCAAATAGGTGATTCTTACTTACACATATATGCGTATATATATGTGTGTGTGTACAGATATACGTATATGTTTGTATGTGTGTGTTTTAGTTATGTTTTATTTTAGTGTGTGTGTACATCTGTGTGTGTGTGTGTGTGTGTGTTCCCATCACAATGAACATTGCAAAAGCAGAGTACAACTTTTCAGGAGTGAGTTCTTGCCTTCCACCTGAAAGGGTTAAATTAGCAGAACTAACTCTATATTATTTCTCAGACTCTGTCCAAGGTTAGCTTGTCCCTGGAGTACCTTGGTTCCCATCCTTGGGTTCTGAAAAAAAGAACCCATAGAATATCCTTGGCAGTTGCAGCTAGACAGAGCAACTGAGGCAGACTGATAAAGACAGGATTGGTTAAGAAAACAAAAGTTGTTTCCAGGGTTACAGTGCTCCTCTTGGCAAGATGTTCCTCTCTGTGGTTTGGCCTGGTGCTTTTAACCAACTAGGTCAAAGTGAACTTCATTTCTTTACCTTTTGTCCAATCATGTAACGCTAAGGCTTGGAAGCCCTTGATTGCAGTTTTTCCCTTTAAAAACTTTGTTTCCTTGGAGCCGGCTGTCACACTCCCAACCTACTGTGTCAGAAACGATTGAGACCCAAGCTTGAACTTGAATAAAGACCCTTGTGTGTTTTGCATTGGACTAGTGTTCCTGGAGGTCTCATAGGGGTCTCATGGGCAATACCTAAGAATCAGGCACATTTATCCGCTTAGCCATCTCACTGGCCCTTGGGTACACTTAAAATACATATTTAACATGTCTCAACTGTCCAACATAACAACTCACCAATACTAATTACATAAAGAAAGGAAATAGTCATTTTTGTGCAATTATACCAGACCAACGATCTTCCCACCAGATGCCACTTCTCACAATAACAGATGCTACAGATGATACAATGAATTCTTCCAACTGTTTCCAACAAAGTACTTAAAACAATCTCCAATCAGGTCTGATCACATACAGCTGTTTTTCATAATGAATGGAGCTATTTTTTTTCTTCACATGATAATAGTTATTTTCTGAACTGTCCTAAAGTACCTACCAACCCAAAGTTTTAGAATTCTTTTGCTGTGTAGATTCCCTCAAACCAATCTTTTAGAAAGGTTTGAAGAAATGTCATTTTTTGGGGGCATGCAGGCATGTCTGTGTATAGTCACACATTTAATATTTAGAAGCCAGTCATTTACACAGCGATTTGAATATCTTCATGGTAGAAAGCAGAACTTAAATAGTTTCAGTGTGTTCATGGCTTATTTTTGTGGCAATGCTATTTCATAGTTTTTATGTAGGAATTTATCCTAGTTAGCTTTCCTGAACATTTAGTAACTGCATGACTAATTTAAAGAAAAGGTAGAAGAGTATACTGAGTATAATGAATTTACTCAACTGAAATGTAACATCCATGAATTCAAACAATGAACAGGTCAAGCAGCCAGAAGTGAGTACAGAGTTCAACATAATTGTAGCAACTGTGAAGAGCTCCAAAATATATCTGCAATTGGTATTAATATGAAAGATAAAACTTAGAAGTTTGAGATGCTCTAATAAGGCTAAAAGCATAATGAAAGGAAATTCAGAGTCCCTTGACCTGCAAATCCTGTTCATCAATGAATTGAGTTTTAGACTGAATGCTGACATATTTTCCTTTCTTAACACAAATTCATGCACATACATCTCATATTATTTTGCATTTTTAGAGCTAAGGGAGAAAGTTGGTGGGTCAATGAGATTAATGAGCATCTTAGTCAATGTTCTATTGCTGTGAAGAGATGGTATAACCCTTCCAACTCTTATTTCAGAAAGCATTTAATTAGGGCTTAGTTACAATTTCAGAGGTTTACTCCATTATTCTCATGATTGGAAGCATGGAGGGATGCAGGCAGACATTATGCTAAGAAAGTTGCTGAAAGTTCTAAATCTTGAACTCTCAGAGATTAGACCTGCCATTGCCCCTCCCACCTCTCCAGTGCTGGGATTACAGGCATGCACACTGCACCAGGCTCATATACAGTATATTTTTGGGTATAATAACCACTTCATTGTATATGTTTATTAAGACATCACATTGTATTTATCTTAAATATATAAGAATGTCAGCTTAATAACTCAAGAAGTTAAAAAGCAAGAAACCAAATAATCCAATTAAAAAATGGGGTATGGAGCTAAAAAGAGAACTGACCGTAGAGGATTATAGAATGGCAGAAAAACACTTAAAGAAATGCTCAACGTCCTTAGCCATCAGAGAGATGCAAATCAAAACGAC
>CM053753.1:11760829-11776822 GCA_028658305.1 Pachyuromys duprasi
TTTTTTTTTTACAAAGAAGCCAAAATCCATACAATGGAAAAATAAAAGCATCTTCAACAAATGGTGCTGGTCTAACTGGATATTGACACACAGAAAAAATGTAACTATATTCGTTTCGTCACACTGAACAAAACTCAAGTCCAAGTGGACCAAAGACCTCAACATAATTTTTTAGTTCTGTTACTCTTCTTGTCAGCCCAGGGATCTTTTGTGTCACTGATAACTCCAACCAAGGACCAATCCAATCACGGTGATAACCTAGAACCTTGCACAGATATAGCCCATGACAGCTCAGTCTACAAGTGGGTTCCCTAGTAAGGTGAACAGAGGCTGTCTAGGACGTTAACTCAGTGGCTGACTCTTTAATCACCTCCCATAGAAGCAGGGGCAGCCTTACCAAGGTACAGAGGAAGACAATGTAGACATTCCTGTTGAGGCCTGATAGGCTAGGATCAGATGGAAAGGGAGGAAGAGCTCTCCTATCAGTGGACTTGGGAAGGGGCTTGGGAGGAGAAGAGGGAGAGAGAGTGGGATTGGAAAGGGATGAGGGAGGGGGCTACAGCTGGGATACAAAGTGAATAAATTGTAACAAATAAATTAAAAAAAAAAAGACCTCAACATAAAACCAGCCACCCTAAGTGGGGAAGATCATTGAACTCATTATCACAAGAGACAACTTCCTGAAGAGAACACCAACAGCTCAGGTCCCGAGATCAACAATTAATAAATGGGTCCTCATGAAACTGAAAATCTTCTGTAAGCCGAGGGACACTATCAACATAACAAAACAACAGCCCATAGATTGGGAAAAGATCTTCATGAACCCAATATCTGACAAAGATAATTTCCAAAATATATAAAGAATTCATGAAATTAAGCCCCAACAAACAAAATAATCCAATTAAAAATTTGGTACAGACCTAAACAGAACATTCTCATATAGGGTACTTTTAAACACAAAATAAGTTGTACATTCCTAGAGCTATTCAGATTTTTGTGATGTTCAGGAAAATGCAAAATACACTACCTACGCAGACCTGTATGTGAACTGTGGATAGATTGTGAAACTACTTACACATGAGCGAATAAATATATATTAGCAACATAGATAAATCTATTAAGTATGAAAAGTTTACAATAAAGTTAATGATGTATTGATAATGGTAAGATATCAATAAAACAAGGGGAAAAAAGATCAAAACACATAGTTGGACAGGTGGCTTAGCAGTTAAGACACTTCTTTTGCAAGAGAAAGGACCTAAATTTGGATCTCCCAAATGTACGTGAATGCTGGATGAGTATGTTGGCTTCATTTGAAGGCAGAGTCATGGAATCCCTGAGGTATGCTAGGTAATGGGACTAGCTGTATAAGCAAGCATGGATTTGATGGAGAAGGCCTGCCTGAGTTAATAAAAGAAAAGAGCAATGAAGGAAGTTTATAGATATTAACCTCAGGCTTCCTGTTTAGGCACAGACACAGAAGTACACACTTACACTTTTGGGTAAACTTAAATATACACATGCAGGTGTGCCATACACACATAAACATGAAAGGAAAAGTAAAATCTAACTCTACAATACAATAATACAGAGTGAAATGATCATATGGCCTAGAAAAAAATAGAATTTAAGTATAGTAAATCGATACATATTCAATTCACTGAAAGAATCAGTCATTCCATATAATATGACCAATAACCAGTGAACAATATTCCCTTCTAGTTCACCAACCCCTTTTTACAATATTGAAGATGCTATTCCCAAAGACACATGGAGAAAATAAAAAGATTGTTAATTTCTCACAGACAACTGAGTATCCAGCCTTAACAATAGTTAACACCTAAATGGTACTGGTATAATTGGATGTCTACATGCAGAAAAATGCAAATAGGTCCATATTTATCACCCTGCACAAAACTAAAGTCAAAATGGATCAAAGACATCAACATAAAACCAGACGCACTAAATCGGTTAGAAGAAACAGTGGGGAAGAGCCTAGACCTCATTGGCACAGGAAACAACTTCCTGAATAGAACACCAACAGCACAGGCTCTAAGTGAAACAATCAATAAATGGGACCTCATGAAACTGAAAAGCTTCTGTAAAGCAAAAGACACTATCATCAAAACCAAATGACAGCCTTCAGACTGAGAAAGGATCTTCACCAAACCTATATCTGACAGAGGCCTAATATTCAGAATATATAAAGAACTAAAGAAGTTAAAAAGCAATAAATCAAGCAATCCAATTAAAAAATAGGGTACAGAGCTAATCAGAGAATTCTCCATAGATGAATATAGAACGGCAGAGAAACACTTAAGGAGATGCTCAACGTCCTTAGCCATCAGGGAGATGCAAATCAAAACAACTCTGAGATTTCACCTTACACCCATCAGAATGGCTAAGATCAAAAACTCAAAAGACAACACATGCTGAAGAGGTTGTGGGGAAAGGGGAACCCTCCTCCACTGCTGGTGGGAATGTAAACTGGTACAACCACTCTGGAAATCAATCTGGTGCTTTCTCAGACAACTAGGAATAGTGTCTCAAGACCCAGCTATACCACTCCTAGGCATATATTCAAAAGATGCTCAAGTACACAACAACATTTGCTCAACCATGTTCGAAGCAGCTTTATTTGTAATAACCAGAACCTAGAAACAACCCAGATGTCCATCAACCGAGGAATGTAAAGAGAAATTGTGGTATTTTACACAATGAAATACTACTCAGCAATTAAAAACGAGGAAATCATGAAATTTGCAGGCAAATTGTGGGACCTAGAAATGATCATTCTGAGTGAGGTATCCCAGAAGGAGAAAGACATACATGATATATACTCATTTATTAAGACCTATAAGATATGACAAACATACTGAAATCTATACACCTAAAGAAGATAAACAAGAAAGAGGACCCGGGGTACGATGATCTGTAAGGGTAAAACTTTTAACTTGGCCCTAAATGCCCTTCTTTGTTCCTGGACTGAAAAGTGCAAACAGTCCCTAACCATCCCCTATTCACCACACCTGGGCACAGCCAATCACTGACTGCCCCCGTCAGAAAAATCTCTTACCCCTAGACCCCCTCCTGTTTTGCAGTTTTTGCCTTTATAAACTCTGTGATTCTGCTGCTCAGTGCTCTGTACCACCCCCTTGCGTGGAAGCTGTGTGCAGAGCCCCAGTATGCTGGCTACTAGTAAACACCTCTTGCTGTTTTCATCAAGTGTCTTTTTGTGGGTTATTGAGCTCTGGCGTTTATCCTGAGGAATGGAAGGTCTCCCCACCTCAGGAGTCCAACAGATCAATTCTCACTTAGAAAGACAAATGGGATGGACATTGGATGTAGGAGAAAACAAGTAACAGGACAGAGTCCTATCACAGAGGGCCTCTGAAAGACTCTACCTAGCAGGGTATCAAAGCAGAAACTGAGACTCATAACCAAACCTTTTGGCAGAGTGCAAGGAATCATATGAACGAAGGGGGAATTAATATCATCTGGAGAGGATAGGAGCTCCACAAGGACCAAATATATCTGGGCATCTTATATGAGACTGTTTCTCCAACCAAGAACCATGTATGGATATAATCTAGAACCTCTGCTCAGATGTAGCCCATGGTAGCTCAGTATCCAAGTGGGTACCCTAGTAAGGGGAATAGGGACTGTTTCAGACATGAACTCAATGGAGGGTTCTTTGACCTCCCCACCCTGCAAGGGAGAAGCAGCCCTGCTAGGCCACAGAGGAAGACTTTGCAGCCAGTCTTGAAGATAGGTGATAAACCAGGTTCAGATGAAAGGGAAGGAGGGCCTCCCCTATCAGTGGACTTGGAAAGGGGCAGGGAGTAGATGATGGAGGGAGGGTAGAATTGGGAGGGAGTGAGGGAGGGGCATACAGCTGGGATACAGAGTTAATAAAATGTAACTAGTAATAAAAATGAAAATAATTGTTAACATTTGTCTACATTCCTTTCTGATTTTCAAAGATACAGTATTAAATTTTGATTAGGCATGGCCAAGTGTAAGTGAAACTTCCAAACATCCAGTGAGACAGAAGAAATTTAGATAAGAAGTCTGTAACACAAAGAAACGTTTTAGCATGGATCACCAAATGGTACCCAATTCACTAGGTGCATACAGAACCGACTAACTATCTGGAAGGAGAACCTGAGAAGGGACTTAATATAGCTACAGAAAATTTGAAGTGTTGAAGCATCCATCTCAGAGGAAAACTTAGCAGTTCTATAGTTATATCAGGAAGTTATGCAAATAATGGAGAAACTCTAGTCTATATCCAGAAAAACATAAACAAATTAGCCAATAGAGCAAGCACATATTGGGCCTCATAAAAAAGCTTTCCCACAACTATGTGAAATACATGCAAAGAATGAAAAGAAGTTAGATGTTGCCAAATGATCAAACAAAAGAACCAAAGTGTCTTACCAAACATGGAACATCAATAAAGAAAATAAAGCAGTGAGTACTAAAGAAGAAATTAGCATATAACTTAAATAACCAGCTCTGACAACCTGGGCATCAGTGTCTCCCTTTTCCATACAGTGTGGTGCTTGGAGCTGCTTGGATGTTACTGCTCTTTGTGTAATATCATCTTAAGTGCATTTCACATGTAGAGGGACTTCTTAGGTAGCTAAGTAGTCACTTAATGACTCAATGGGTATTTCTCCAAGTTTTGGGAGTAAATCACATTTATATAACGGTGTTTGTTGAAGTGCAAGTAAGTGGAAAGGCAATGAGATATATCAAAGCTCCCTTTGTATAGATGGTAGAAATTAAAGTAGTATTAATGAAGACAGATAATCTCATGCTAAAATATTAACTGTAATTATCATGTCAGCTGCTAAAACAATAACCAGAAGAGAAATAGACACAGTAAACTGGACCTCGTTTTTATGTAGTGATCTTGTCCTAGAGCACTGCTAACTCATCTAATCATTAGACATAGAAGGCACTATTACTGTTTTGTTGTTGTTGTTTTTTCATTTGCTTGAAATTATAAGTGTTTTTTTGCTGAACTGAACTCAGTGTGGAAATATATGTCCCATATTTCTATTTCTGTGGGTTGCCATTTGTTTTGGGCTTAATGGACACAAAGCTGTATCTTTGAGAGTTAGGAAAAATACGGCAGATAATTCTTTTTTAAATTTTAATTTTTATTAATTACACTTTATTCACTTTGTATCTCCCCATAAACCTCTCCTTCCTCCCCTCCCATTCCCACCCTCCCTCTTCTCCACACATGTCCTTCCCCAAGTCCACTGATACGGCAGGACTTCCTCTCCTTCCTTCTGATCCTAGTCTATCAGATCTTATCAAGAGTGGCTGCATTGTCTTCCTCTGTGGCCTGGTAAGGCTGCTACCTCCTCAGGGGGAGGTTATCAAAGAGCAGGCCAATGGAGATAACCTAGAAGCCCTGCACAGATATAGCCCATGACAGTTCAGTGTCCAAGTGGGTTCCATAGTAATGGGAGCAGGGACTGTCTCTGATATTACTGTTAATTCATTAGAATTATGTCCTGTCATCTGCAAGTGAGAACATATTCTTTCTCTCAGTGTGGATGATTTTATGAAGCTAAGAGTTTTAAATATTTTAGTTGTAAAATATTCCATTTTATTATTCATATGTTATGATGGTTTGGTAATTTCTAATACTGTTTACCTTGTATTTAGCCTTTTAATTTTACTGGATAATCCATGAAAATTTAAATTAAATGATCCTGTATGTATGTAACATTATTACTGGAAACAGGAACTGTTTCTATTTGATGATAAACAATTTTATAATGACTAATCACCAATTTTGCTAAATAAATTACAGTGAGGTCAATAAAAAGTGAGCTGCTGGCAGTAGCTGTTTACAGAAGATAAGGTACAAACTAATTAGAGTGACAAACCTATCAAGAACAAGGACTCTCCAACACTGCTGAAACACACTGTCCTTACTGTACACCAGATCCATTTTCTTTTCTTTTTTTAATTTTTCATTAGTATTATTATTATTTATTACAATTTATTCACTTTGTATCCTGGTGGTAGCTCCTCCCTCATCTCCTCCAGGTTCCAAGCTCCCTTCCTATGTCCCTCCCCTAGTCCACTGATAGAGGAGGTCCTCCTCCCCTACTCTCTGAACCTATCCTATGAGGTCTTATGAGGACTCTCTGGATCCTCTTTCTCTACGGCCTAGTTAGGTCATCTCACCATGGGGAAGTGATCAAAGAGACTACAACTGAGTACATGTCAGAGACAGCTCCTGCTCCCCTTATTAGGATACCCACATGGAGACTGAGCTGACCATGGCTACATCTGAATTAGGGGTCTAGGTCCTCTCCATTCATAGTCCTTCCTTGATTCATCAGCCTCTGCAAGAGATCCTGAGCCCAGATTTTTTGGCTCTGCTGGTCTCCTTATGGAGCTCCTGTCCCCTTGAGGTCTTTCTATCTCCCCTTTCTTCCATAAGATTCCCTGTACTCTGCCCAAAGTTTCGCTATGAGTCTTAGCATCTGCTTCAATGCCCTGATGGGTAAAACCTTTAAGAGGTCCCCTAAGGAGGGTTCCTGTCCTGTTTCCTTTCTGCTACTCTCAATGTCTATCCTGCTTGCCCTTCTGAATGAGAATTATTCATCTTCCCAAGTATCCTCCTCATTGTTTAGCTTCTTCAGGACTATATATTTTAATATATTTATCCTATATTATATGGCTAATATCTACTTATAAGTGAGTATCACCTTCCCCTGAGGGGGGAGCAGCCTGACCGGACCATAGAGGAAGACTATGAAAGACAGTCCTGATGAGACCTGATAGGCTAGGGTCAGGTGGACAGGGAGGAGTTCCTCCACTCTCAGTGGACTGGGGAAGGGACATAGGGGAGAAGAGGGAGGGAGGGGTTGGGAGGGAGCGAGGCTGGGGCTACAACTGGGATACAAAGTGAATAAGTTGTAATAAATAAAAAATTATATTAAAAAATAAGTGAGTATAATACCATGTGTGTCTTTCTGCTTCTGGATTACCTCACTAAGGATAATCTTCCTGTTTCATCCATTTGCCTGCAAATTTCATTATTTACTTGTTTTTAATTGCTGAATAGTATTCCATTGTGTAAATGTACCACAATTTCTGTATCCATTCTTCAGTTGAGGAACATCTAGGTTGTTTCCAGATTCTAGCTATTATGAATAAAGCTGCTATGAACATAGTTGAGTAAATGTCCTTGTTGTATGGTTGAGCATCTTTTGGATATATACCCAGGAGTAGTATAGCCGGATCTTGAGGTAGCACTATTCCTAATTGTCTGAGAAAACACCATATTAATTTCCAAAGTGTTTGTACAAGTTTATATTCCCACCAGCAATGGAGAAAAGTTCCCCTTTCTCCACAAGCTCTACAGCATGTGTCATCCCTTGGGTTTTTAATCTTAGTCGTTCTGATAGGTATTATGATGGAATCTCAGGTTCTTTTTGATTTGTATTTCCTTGATGATCAGTTCTATGAGTGTTTCTTTCCTATTCAATATTCTTCTGTTGAGAAGTCTTTGTTCAGATCTGTACCCCTCCCTTTTTTTAGTTTCCTAGTTTGTTTGGTGTTTAACTTCTTAAGTTCTTTATATATTCTGGATATTATCCCTCTGTCAGATGTACTGAGGCTTAGGCTCAAAACCTGGGTGACGACTCTCACAGTCCTGGGGATACCTGCAGTTCCGTTTCTTAAGTTCCACTTTAAAGTCACATAGCCCATTATCTAAAATCTCCTAAACACTCTTTACTAGTTGTTTTTATAACATGTCCTATAAACTAACATCAGTGCAGCCCAGTGGCAAGGTGCTTACATTCCATGCACTACAAATTTTTATCTGTTTTTAAGGTAGGAAACATAGTATTTAATACATAGTAAAATTATTCCCAATGCCAGAGAAGCCAAACTCTACTATTTCATATTTTTTTTCCTTTTCGGCATAGTAAGGGAACCTAAAATCTACTCTCAATCTATTTTTACTATAAAATAGTGTTAGTTGATAGTAAATATAACCCAGTGTCTTATATCAGATATCTAGACTTACTGACTTGATATACCATGCTGAACCTTTTTATTCCAACACAAAAACTACAATGAAATTAGAATAAGTTGACAATTAGCTGAAGAGTTGGTATGAGGGAAAATTAGTTGCATTAATATAGGGATGCATATAGCATACATACAATAGGTAGGATTAACATGTGAAAATGGCCTTCCACCAAATGCAGTTTACAGATTTAATGCAATTCCCATCAAAATGCCAACACATTTTTTTTTACAGACATAGAAAGAACAATTCTCAATTTTATATGGAAAAACAAAAACCCAGAATAGCTCAAACAATCCTGTATAATAAAAGATCTTCTGGAGGTATCTCTATCCCTGATCTCAGGCTGTACTATAGAGCAACAATAATAAAAATGTCATGGTACTGGCACAGACAGAGAATGGTGGATTAATGGAATTGAATAGAAGACCCAGAAATAAACCCACTCATCTATGGATACTTGATTTTTGACAAAGAAGGCTAAACCATACAATGAAAAAATGATTGCATCATCAACAAACTGTGCTGGTCTAACTGGATGTCTACGTGCAGAAAAATGCAAATAGATATACATTTATCGCCCTGCATGAAAGTACAGTCCAAGCGGATCAAATACCTCATCATAAAACCAGTCACACAAAAACAAGAACAAAAACAGACACATAGACAGAAGGCCTTTGAAAGTCTCCATCCAGCAAGGTTAAAAAACATATGCTGAGACTCATAGCCAAACTTTGAGCAGAGTGCAGGGAATCCTATGATAAAAGGGAAGACAGAAAGACCTGGAGAGACAGGAGCACCACAAGGAGAGCAATAGAACCAAAAATCTGGGCACAAGGGTCTTTTGTGAGACTGATACTCCAAACAAGGTCCATGCATGGAGATAACCCAGAACCCCTGCACAGATGTAGCCCATGGCAGTTCAGTGTCCAAGAGGGCTCCCCAGTAATAGAATAGGGATGGTCTCTGATATGTACTCATGGGCTGGCTCTTTGATCACCTCCTCCTGAGGAGGGAGCAGCCTTACCAGGCCACAGAAGAAGACAATGCAGCCAGTTCTCATGAGACCTGATAGACTAGGGTCAGATGGAAGGGGAGGAGAACCTCCACTATCAATGGTCTGGGGGAGCAGCATGGGTGGAGAAGAGGGAAGGAGTGTGGGAATGGGAGGTGAGGAGGGAGGAGGCTATAACTGGGATACAAGGTGAATAAACTGTAATTAATAAAATTTAAATTTAAATTTAAAAAGAAAAAATACAGACACACGGAATCTGCTAGAAAATTCCCCAGATATGACTAATATGACTCTGAAGTGCAGTGTGCACATACATACATATATGTGTGTGTGTGTGTGTGTGTATGATATGTATATATGTATGTATACAGTCATCAGCTCTCTTAAGAAGAAGTAATCCATGGAGGAAAACTTTGTTGATTTTGACTCTCAAGTATTCCTGATAGAAGGGGAATGAAATTAAGGGAAGACTGCCTGTGCTTCATTTTGCACACTCTGCGTAAACATCAACAGATAAATCTTAGAAGAAAGACTTTGAGTTTGTACATAAAGTGACACATAAAGGCACATAAAGGTACATAAAGTGATATAAGCAAAGGATATAAAATTAATAGCACATTTCTTTTTAGATTATAAAATGTTTAATGACAATGATATCGATTATCATTGTACTCTGCTTTTGTGAACATCATTTTTATTCATTTGTTAGAGATTTTGATAGTGTGCTTAAAATGATGATTTAAAGACTGAACAATTATATATAGTATATGAACATAACTATTTCACAGGTGTAGAACAGGACTTACATATGAGTGTAAAAGAAGGTCTATACATACCCGACTAATTATATCATAGCATAGCTACTCTATACAATATCCTAAACTGGTAAAAAAATATAGTTATATGTATATATATATATATATATGTATATACACACACATATATAACATTAACATATAAACATATTATTATATGTTATATATGTTAACCTGACTGAATGTACAAACATAACATGAAAACAAAAGAGCACACTGATGTACAATGCCATGTCCATCAGTATTTAAATTAAACCATTCAAAATAACAGAGATTTGGTTAAATAGAAGCATACAAATGAAAATCTTAAATAATATGCAGACTCAAATTGATTAATTCATTAAAAATCTTGTCATAATCAGAAATATGTTCACACAGAATTTCAAGTACAATATTAAAATGTATGCCTTACGATAGATTATTGTTCAAATGTGTTCATTGTATTAATTTTCCTAAAGCATTTTACATTATATTAACATTAAAAAAGAAATATATTTTATATTTAAATTTTCATCCAAAATCCATGTCAAAATTAATTCTAACACTTTGTCAGAACTTTTGAAAATTTTCAATGCTTTCTCCTCTGTAATGGTGGGTGATTTTTGTTCTTACTGTATTTCAAACTCTTTAAGTTTTCCTTTCATTTTTTATAACAACTTGCTACATGGATCATGGTATTAGAGAAGCCGATCTCCTTCCTGATTTTAAGAAAAATGTCCATACTGTCCATCACCATAGGACATAAACTATATTTCAATTTAATGGGGGAAATACTTATTCTAAAAGTTGAGCATCATAAAATAAATATATCATGCAGTTATATAAAATTTGTGTATTAATGCCAACACAAAGATACATATGTAGTAAGACAAAGGTACCCTGACCAGTGTTGAGGATATTATAAAATTATCAGTGTTTATTAGTTCACATATAAGACTTTTCTAACACTGAAATGTCATTCCTTCCATATGTATGTTTTACAATTATGCACACTATTAACTATAATTTTATTTGTAGATGGGATGAATCAATGGTTTTCAAATTGTACTTTTAAAATCAGCTATCCATATTACATTAACATCACAGTTTCTCAGTTAGAACACTATTGAAAGAGCATGTGCCCATAGCAATTATTTATTCTTTGAAGATTTACTCAGATTTGTGCATAAAGTGGTCTCAGGGCTAAGTCTCACATATATATTAGAAATTTTGATTTGTGCTTTCAGGCTGAGAATTTTTTTTAGTTTGTTTTAATGACTTATGTCTTTAAAGTGAATTGGCAATAGTTTCTTTTCTCTTACTGTCTCTTCTGTCTGTAGAAATGTACCTTGAATTGATGAAATAATTCTCTGACATTTGATTCTATCATAAGCTTTGTCGAAAGTGGACTTGTTGGAAGTAAAAGAGAAGGACATGGGTTCATTCAAAGATAATTAGTTTGGCTTTATTCACATCTCTTACTTTTTGCTGTCTTGGGCTTGTTATATCATTCTTTATAAAAGTTTTTCTATTAATTCATATGTTTTAATATGCTAAGTTCTTTTTAAACACCTTAGTTGCTACTATATTATATTCTATGTTTCCTGTACTTAGAGGGTAAATGGATGCTGTTACTTTGCTTATATACTTCCATGTTCCATTTTGTTTCATTTTGCCATAGAATGGGTAGTTCTATGTCTAATTTAAACTAGTCATAATTTCTTTCTTTACTGTTCATGAGAAATCTATTAACAGCTAATTACAATGACTTGGTAATTAAATGTATGTTGTTCTTAACTTCTTTTGGAGTTTGATGATCATTATCCTCACAGGTTTTCTGAAACTTAGATAAGAGAGGATGTACTATTTTTCAATTTTCTTTGGTTTTTTCAAAGACACCTTATGATAAAAAGTGTATGACTTTAAAACTGGTTTTGAAATTACTCAGAAATTTTCTTCTTACTCATTAGTTTCCATTATTTTCTACATTATGTTTTCCATAAACATTTGTAATTATGTAATTGAGCTTTTCATTGTGATTCCATATCTTTACTACTACTGCAACAAAAATGAGAAGTATTTTCTATTTTGTTTTCCCATTTTAGTAGCTCAGTTTCCATCAAAATAAGGGTGCCTAAATGTAAAGCAAGAAAAGTAATAGCAAAGTCCATGTTTGAAATAAATGACTCTGTCAGATATTTCAATTTTCTCATTTTTCTAAAAGTATTGCTATAGGAATAAAAACAAAATAACAAGAATATCTGTTAGGCAGGCAAACAGAAAGATACTAACTTTAGCTCAACCATATGGCTATATCATGAAAAATAAAGCAATGCCTGCTTTAGAATAAACTAGGAGATCCTGAAAAAGTTTTCAGAGGCATTAAGTTTTTCTGTATGGCAGTATAGCAAAAAAGACAGGGTTATAACCCAATAGAGATATACTTCCAAGACACACATGATTAATTTGATGGTTGGTTTTAAAAGTCAACTTTTGACACTTAGAATGTCTTGAGCAATGAGCCTCATCTGTGGAAATGTCTACATTAGGTTGTCCTGTGCATGCATCTCATTGCTTTTTCTGACACATGAAGATCCATCCTAAACATAGGCAGCCCCTTCTAATAATTACCCAAATAATAATAATAATAATAATAATAATAATAAAACCTGGAAGAAGGAAAATAGTTTGTTTTCTGGTTGCCTGGTCTTTCCTCTTCATGCTTCACTTATTTACATCATGGATACAGCTGTTTTCTTTTTATTTTATTTTTTCATTATTTTTAAATTTTATTATTTATTACACTTTATTCACTTTGCATCCCAGCTGTAGCCCCCTCATCTCCTCCCAGTCCCACCCTCCATCCCTCTTCTTGGCTATGCCCCTCTCCTACTCCACAGATAGGGAGGTCCTCTTCTCCTACTATCTGATACTAGCCTATCAGGTCTCATCAGGAATGGCTGCATTGTCTTCCTCTGTGGCCTGGCAAGGCTGCCCCCCTCCAAAGGAGGTGATCAGAAACCTTGCCACTGAATTCATGTCAGAGACAGCCCCTGCTCCCCTAATTAGAGAAGCCACACAGAGACTAAACTGCCATGGGCTACATCAGAGCAGAACATCTAGGTACTTTCCATGCATGGTCCTTGGTTGGAGCATAATCTCTGCAGGTTACTCTGGACCAGATATTTTGACTCTGTTGCCCATCTTGTGGAGCTCCTGTCCCCTCCAGAACTTTCTATCTCCCTGTTCTCCTATAAGGTTCCCTGCACTCTGCCCAAAGTTTGGCTATGAGTCACAGCATCTGCTTCAACACCCTGCTGGATAGATTCTTTCATAAACCATCTATGGCAAAAAGATAGCATCTTCAACAAATAGTTCTGGTCTAACAGGATGTCTACATGTAGATAATTGCAAATCGACCCATATTTATCACCATGCACAAAAATCTAAATTCCAAGTGGATCAAAGACTTCAACATGAAACCAGACACACTAAACCTGTTAGAAGAAAAAGTGAGGAAAAGCCTAGAACTCATTAGCACAGGAGACAACTTCCAGAACAGAAAACCAACAGCATAGACTCTAAGATCTTCAGTCAACAAATGGGACCTCAAGAAACTGAAAATCTTCTATAAAGCAAAGGATACTGTCATCAGAAGAAAAAAATGACAGCCTATACACTGGGGAAAGATCTTCACCAGAAAAAAATGACAGCCTATACACTGGGGAAAGATCTTCACCAGCCCTATATCTGATAGAATACATAAAGAACTCAAGAGGTTAAACACCAACAAACCAAGTCATTCAATTAAAAAATGGGGTACAGAGCTAAACAGAAAAATTTCAATAGAGGAATATTGAATGACCAAGAAGCAGTTTAAAAAATGCTCAAAGTCCTTAGTCATCAGGGAAATGGAAATCAAAATGACCCTGAGATTTCATCTTAACCCATCAGAATGGTTAACCCGAAAAACTCAAGTGACAACACATGCTAGAAGGGATGTGGAGAAAGACAAACTCTCCTCTACTGCTGGTGGGAAAGAAAACTTATACAACTGATTGGAAGTCAGTTGGGAGCTTTCTCAGACAATTAGGAATAGTGCTTTCCAGACATATTTGGTCCTTGTGGAGCTCCTGTCCTTTCCAGGTAATACTAACTCCCCCTTCTTTCGTATGTTTCCCTGCACTCTGCCCAACATTTAGTTATGAGTTTCAGCATCTGCTTGGATACACTGCTAAGTACAGTCTTTCAAAGATCCTCTGTGGTAGGCTCCTGTCCTGTTACTTGTTTTCTCCTACTAACAATGACCATCCCATTTGTCTAAGTAAAGAGTGATCATCTTACCCTGGGTCCTCTTTCTGGGCACAGGTGTCTTTTCTGAGACTGTATCTCCAACCAAGGACCATGCATGAATATAACCTAGAATCCCTGCTCAGATGTAGCCCATGGAAGCTTGGTAGCCAAGTGGGTACCCTAGTAAGGGGAACAGGAACTGTCTCTGAAATGAACTCAATGGCTGGCTAGGCCACAGAGGAGGACATTGCAGCCAGTCCTGAAGAGACCTGATAAGCTAGGGTCAGATGGAAGGGGAGGAGGACCTCCCCTATCAGTGGACTTGGAGAGGGGCATGGGAGAAGATGAGGGAGGGAGGGTGGCATTGGGAGGGGATGAGGGTGGGAGCTACAGCTGGGATACAAAGTAAAAAAAAATTTTAACTAATATAAATAAAAATAAAAATTTAATTTAAAAAAAGAAAAAAAAAGGGAATTGTGCTTTCTCAAGATCCAGCTATACCACTCCTAGGTATATATCCAAAAGATGCTCAACCACACAACAAGGACATTTGCTCAACTATGTTTATAACAGTTTTATTTGTAATAGCCAGAACCTGGAAACAACCCAGATGTCCCTCAGTTGAAGAATGCATACAGAAATTGTGGTACATTTATACAATAGACTACTACTCAGTAATTAAAAACAAGGAAATCATGAAATATGCAGCTGATTTTTAGCTAATATGAGAGGGAGATTTGATAGTCTTCCAATGTGGACTGAGGGTTGGTGTCTCTCCAGGAATACCATACCTTTATCCCCAGAGAGGGCGAACTGAATACTGAAAAACCACTGGGTTCTTGGCCCTTTTGCTGGGAGACATTTGATGGTGGACCTTTTTAACCATATTTTAAAAGCTGATATAATAAATCATTTATTTAATTCATATTTATTTTGCTAATTCTGTTTCTCTATAGAGTATTGGCTAAGAAAATAACTTAACAGCTTAAAAATAAAGAAGGAATCCTGAGGATCCAACTCATTGTTTTAATACTTACCTTACAATGCACATGGTTCTATCCTTTATATATAAATAAATGAATAAATAAACAAATAAAGAACAAAAATCTTGATACCATATATTTTGTGCACATAAATACATCAGAAATGTATTTATATGAGCCCCCACTAATACTTTAAAAAGTGACATTCAGTAATGCTAAAAGGAACTACACTAAAATAACTTCAATTTAGGAAATGTTGAAAAAGAATCATTGAAAATTTGTTTGGAACTCTCAAAAACTTTCAACAAAATTTTACAGTTTAAATGGAAAGTACGTGACAAGTCTTCATGGGGATTTAATTCTCATTGGAAAGCTGGACATTGATAAAGTTTTACATAGGAAAGCAGAATGTCTTACAAGACAAAGAAAATATATTTATTCTTAATATCAGTAAGAGAATTCTAGAGCATTGAAATCTCTAATGATACAATGCTAGGTAGAGTCTTTCAAAGGCCCTCTGTGGTAGGCTCTTGTCCTGTTGCTTGTTTTCTCCTACATTCAATGTCCATCCCATTTGTCTATCTAAGTGAGGATTGATCATCTTACCCCGGGTCCTCTTTCTTGTTTATCTTCTTTAGGTGTATATATTCAGTATGATTATCCATCGTTGGCTCTTCAACTCTCCCCCGCCATTGGCCCCTGAGGGAGGAGCAGCCTTGCTAGACCACAGAAGAGGACATTGCAGCCAGTCCTGAAGAGACCTGATAAGCTAGGGTCAGATGGAAGGGGAGGAGGTCCTCCCCTATCAGTGGACTTGGAAAGGGGCAGGGAGGGGAT
>CM053753.1:11777322-11795473 GCA_028658305.1 Pachyuromys duprasi
GCCTACAGACTGGGAAAGGATCATTAGCAATCCTACTTTTGACAGAGGGCTAATATCCAGTATATATAAAGAACTGAAGAAGTTAAAAAGCAACAAATCAAGTAATCCAATTAAAAAATGGGGTATGTAGCTAAAAAGAACTTAATGTAGAGGATTATAGAATGGCAGAAAAATACTTAAAGAAATGCTCAACATCCTTAGCCATCAGGGAGATGCAAATCAAAACGACCATGAGATTTCACCTTACACCCACTAGAATGGCTAAGATCAAAATCTTTAGTGACAGTGCATGCTGGAAAGGTTGTGGAGAAAGAGGAACCCTCCTTCATTGCCGGTGGGAATGCAAACTTGAACAACCACTCTGGAAATCAATTTGGTGCTTTCTTAGACAATTAGGAATAGTGATTCCTCAAGACCCAGCTATACCACTCTTAAGCATATATCCAAAAGATGCTCAAGTACACAAGGACATTTGCTCAACTATGTTTTTAGCTGCTTTATTTGTAATAGCCAGAACCTGGAAACAACCCAGATGTCCCTCAGTTGAGGAATGGATACAGAAATTATGATACTTTTACACAATGGAATACTACTCTGCAATTAAAAAGGAGGAAATCATGAAATTCGCAGACAAATTGTGGGACCTGGAAACGATCATCCTGAATGAAGTATCCCAAAAGCAGAAAGAAACATATGGTATATACTCACTTATATAGACCTATAGTATAGGAAGGTCATGCTGAAATCTATACACCAGGGGAAGATATACAAGAAGGAGGACCCAGGTTGGTATCATCAATGCTCATTTAGATGAACAAATGGGATAGAAATTGAATGGAGGAGAAAACAAGCAACAGGACAGGAGCATACCAAAGAGGCCTCTGAATGAATCAATATAGCATTGTATCAAATCAGATATTAAGACTCACAATCAAGCCTTTGGTAGAGGGCAGGAATTAATAATAAAAATAGGGGAAGTTAGTAAGACTTGGGGAGAACCAGAGCTCCACAAAGACCAAACTCAGCAGGGCACTGGGGTCTTTTATGAGACATTTTCTCCAACCAAGGACCATGTATAGATATGGCCTAGAACCCCCACTCAGATGTGGCCTATGGTAGCTCGGTGTACAACTGAAGACCCTAGTAAGGGGAACAGGGTCTGTTTCAGTCACGAATTTGATGGCTGGCTCTTTGACCCTCCCCCATACAGGCCAGGGAGTAACAGCCTGGCTAGATCCCCGGGGAGGTCATTGCAGCTAGCCCTGAGGAGACAAGATGAACTAGGGTCAGATGGAAGGAGAGGAGGTCCTCCCCCGTGTGTGGACTTGAAGGGGGCGGGGAAGAGAGGAGGGAGGGATGTGGAGGGTGGGAGGGAATGAGGAAGGGGGCTAAGCCTGGGATGCAAAGTACCTAACCTGTGATTGATATAAAAATAAATAAATTTCATAAAAATAAAATAAAATAAATAAAAAAGAGAGAAAATGGAGAAGACAGTGAACAAGACAGGAGCCTAACACAGAGGTCCCCTGAAAGACTCTACCCAGTACTGTATCAAAGCAGATGCTGAGACTCATAGCCAAACTTTGGATAGAGTGCAGGGAATCTTATGAAAGAAGGGGGAGACGAAAGACCTGGAGGGGACTGTAGCTCCACAAGGAGAGCAACAGAACCAAAATATCTGGGCACAGGGATCTTTTCTTATACAGATACTCCAATCAAGGACCATTAATGGAGATAACCTAGAACCCCTTGCACAGATGTAGCCCATGGCACCTCAGTCTCCAAGTGGGTTCCCTAGTAAGGTGAACAGGGACTGTTTCTGACATGAACTCAGTGGCTGGCTCTTTGATTACCTTTCCCTGAGTAGGGAGCAGCCTTACCAGGCCACAGAGGTAAATAATACAGCCAGTCATGATGAGACCTGATAGCTTAGGTTCACATCGAAGGAGAGGAGGACATCTGTTATCAGTGAACTTGGGGATGAGCATGGGAGGAGAAAAATGAGGGTAGGTAGAGTTCGGAGGATCTGAGGAGGGGGGCTACAGCTGGAATACAAAATGAATAAATTGTAATAAAAATAAAATTAAAAAATTTCTTTAATCAACAATGAAAGCAGCCTGCTTAATAGGTATAGACATAAATGTTTATATTTATTTTTTACTATTAACATTTTTGCGTGTAGTGAAGATGAAACAACACTTATTACACAGTATTTTAAAAATCTTGTTCCTTCATTTTATTTTATATTATTTCTTCATTTATTTATTTATTTATTTTTGAGACAAGCTCTTTGTATGTAGCCCTAGCTTGCCAGAAACACAAATGTAGGTAATGCTAGCTTCACTCTCACAAAGATATGCCTGCCACTACTTCCTGAGTGCTGGGAATAAAGGCATGTGACACTATATATCTATCTTTTAAATTTTCTAATAAAAATTTTATATAGTATGTTTTCATCCTATGCTTCATTTAACCCAACTTTTTCCAGATTATTCTTCTCCAATACCTATACAATATCATGTTCTCTTTCTTTCTTTCTTTAAAAATAAAAACAGAACAAAACAAAAAAACGTAGAAAATTAAAACAAAAGATTTAAAAACAGGAAAATCAATAAGGTAAAATTACCCCTCCCACACACACACAGACACGAATCTGTTAGCCAATTACTCCTCTTCATAGGGTCTGCCTGGAAATGTGGTTTGTATACCCAGTGACAAGCCAAATACTTATTTTTCCTTTGCTAGCAAGTATCCATTGCAAATAGTTTCTTGGTTCGGGATGGGACTTCTCCATCTTTATGTAGGGATTCTGCCTGATTTGAACATCTTCAGATATTGTATATAATATATGTGTGCTCACAGTCTCTATGAGTTTATATGAGTATGAATGTTATGTCTGAAGATGCTGTTTCCTTTGAATCGTCCTCTACTTCTGCCTTCTACAATCTTAAGCATAAATATTTATAAGGCACTTTGGCAGAATGACCATTTAGCAAAATATCTGGGATATTGTATATCTTAAGTCAGAAAATGCTAGATAATGGTTTCCCACTGAGAGAATCATTGTCTCCTTTCTCATTGCTATTATTCTCTTTATATCTCAAAAGTTTTCTTTCTTTCAGGTTTTTTTTTACACTGATTTGATATTATTATAATATGTCAGTTACAACTAGTATGACATATTGCTTTCGATTATTTAATTTTAATGTATATTGGTGGATTTCTTCTTTCAGTTTTTCATATATTTTATTACATATATAGTTCTTTTTTTATTTGATATATTTTATAATTGCAACAGATCCATTGTGGTTGACTAATTTATCTCTATATAATATTATAATATTCCTTGTCTCTTAAAATCATTTCAATGAAAATATCCTTTGTCCAATATTAAAAAGCTCTTTTTTTCTGTAAAAATTTTAATGGAACTTTTACTATCATCTACTTCTAACCAATGTGTATCTTTAGAACTAAAATGAGTCCTTAGAAACAATGTGTTGTTGGATGTTGGCTTAGTCATATTCTTTTATTCTATGGTTTTATTTTTGGTTTAACCATGTCTTTAATACTTTGCCTTTAATGTCATTACTGACAGAGAAGATTTTACCATTATCATTATATCCATTAATGCAGAAGACATTTCCATGTGTATTATAGGTTTTCTATAATTCCTCACTTCTTTCCTTACTAGCTTCATTGTGTTTTATTAATTATTTTCATAATGAAATTTTAAAAATTTCGTATCATTCTTTGTAATTCTATAGATAATTCTATTGTGGGTACCATGGGGACTATTTTGGACATGAACTCAATGGCTGTCTCTTCGACCCCTCACCCCCCAGGGAGGAGCAGCTTTGCTAGGCCACAGAAGAGGACATTGCAGCCAGTCCTGAAGAGACCTGATAAGCTAGAGTTAGAAGGAAGGGGAGGAGGTGCTCCCCTATCAGTGGATTTGGAAAGGGGCAGGGAGGAGATGAGGGAGGGAAGGTGGAGATAGGGAAGGAATGAGGGAGGGGGCTATGGCTGGGATACAAAGTACATGACCTGTGATTAATATAAAATAAAAATGTTTAAAAACAGTAATAAATTAAGCAATCCAATTTTAAAAAATGGGATACAGAGCTAAACAGAGAATTCTCTGTATAGTAATATAGAATGGCAGAGAAACACCTAAAAAGATGCTCAACACCCTTAGCCATGAGAGAGATGCAAATGAAAACGGCCCTGAGATTTCACCTTATACCTGTCACAATGGCTAAAATCAAAAACTCAAGTGACAACACATGCTGGAGAGGATGTGGAAAAGGGGGAGCCTCAATCCATTGCTGGTGGGAATGTACACTTGGACAACCACTTTGGAAATCAATCTGGCACTTTCTTAGACAATTAGGAATAGTGCTTCCTCAAGATCCAGCTATACCACTCTTAGGCATATATCCAAAAGATGCGCAAGTACACAACAAGGACATTTGCTCAACCATGTTCGTGGCTGCTTTATTTGTAATAGCCAGAACCTGGAAACAACCCAAGTCCTCATGTTTGCAAATAGACTGAGCTATCTCCTCAGTCTCTGCTCTTACCCTTTTAAATTTTTAACTGTACAGTGTGATAGACATTTATGCCTTACACTGTAAATGGCACTTGAAAACATTGCATATAATTTTACTAGTAGTGCTCAGAATTAGTCAATAATGTGTCAATTAATGAAATAAAAACAAATATCAATAATTAGTGCTAGCCGTTGTATAATTCAATGACTCAATGGAATTGGGAGTAAATTTGTTTGATCCTAATAAAAATTGTCTTTAATTGGGCTGGAGTAAAGTGCTCAACAGTTATGAGCACTTTAGTGGTTTTTCCAAAGGACAAAAATACCCTTAGCAGTACACATGTGGAACAACTCACAACTGCCTGCAACTCCAGTTCTAGGGGATATGATACCCTTTCTGAACTTTGTTGATACCTGCACTCATACATACATAAGCCCTCATGCAGATACCCACATATACAAATAATTAAAAATAAAATAAATCTTAAAAATATGTCTATAATACAAAAATAGACCAAAATTAGAATGAGTTCCAACATTTAATATTCAATAAATCTAAGAAAAACTGAATTAAACTCTATTTTTACTACATTTTTATAGATTGATACATGAGGATACAGTTTTCTATATGCTACAATGGATAAACAAAGTCTTAAAACATATTGAATATGTTATATAATATTAACGTTAACACAGAATGTTGCTATTCCTGTTAGAAAACTATACCTTGAAAACATTTTGACTTATAGTTAAGAAATAAAGTGAGAAAATATTTAACTGTATTCCTTCATCAAATCCAGTTAACATGGTGTAGAAAATACACACATGCATATTTATACACATTCTACTTGATAAATGAAATAAATACAATTCTTCACCTTTAGAGTAAAATCTACAATTATATGGAAAGTAAAAAGAATATAGGATAATAATGAAATATTAAGGAGGTCAGAGGAGTCCAGATTCCAAAATATAGTTCAGAGAAAGGCTGCACGTGAGATCAAGGTGTTCTTCCCAGCCTTACAATTAAGCTCTAAGCTGTATATATCAGTATATACAACAACAAAAAGCATGCCGTGAAGAAGTAGGTACAAGATTAAGCAGACAGTATATCGGTAGCTATTGGAAGTGCATTCACTCTTCAAATGCTTCTTTAGACCTTTGTCCTTCTACACAAAGAGATTAAAGTTTGTGATATTTGAATAAAATCTAAAGTAGGACTCTTTTTTTTAGTGAATAGTTTATTAGAACATATACAGGGTTCCTCCAAGACAGGTACTGTCATGAAGATAATACTTATTTTAACACCAGTTTACCTTTTGCTTTGCTCTATTGACTTTCATATCCTCAAGAAGTCTGAAAGAAAATAATCATTTCCAGTAGGAGGGAAAGGGCTTCAAGAGCATGGGAAGATTCAGAGATAACCCCACTCTCACTGTTCGGAGACCCACAAACACCCCAAGCTAAACAACCACAGCATGGATGCCTAGGACCTGGCTCAAAGGCCTGCAGGATCCCTGTTTTCCCATTCAGCCTCTATGAGCCCCTATGAGCCGTGCTTAGTTGTTTCTTTGGGGCTTATTCTTCTGGTGCCCTTGACTGCTCTAGCCCTTACAATCTTTTCTTGCCTTCTTATTCAGAGTTCCTCCAGCTTCTCCTAATGTTTGGGTGTGTATCTGCCGTTGCAGACTTTATAATCCTAAAATATTTTTAAAGGCATTCTTTTGTCTGTAAGTGAAAAATTAAGAAAGAGAACCAGACTGACTCTTGACCACTCAACAGCAAAAATATCTTCAAAACCTTTTTTCTTAGACATTAGATTTTGAGAAAACATTTTAATTTTAATGAGAGACTATTTGGTAAAGTATTTATAAAGCAGAAATGAAGTTATGACAGAACTCCTAATAAACTGTCTTTAAAAACCAATATATCTTAATGCAAAAACAAAACAAATTGAAACACATATCAAAAAATATTGATGAGAGACTGCACAAAACACAAAATGAGTGTCCAAGACCCAAGTTCCTCTAAAGTGTTTTCCGGAACGATCACCATCTCTAACGGTGAAGAGCAATACTTCCGCCATTTTTAGGAGTTATGCATAAATAAATGCTTATATAATCAAAAGAGGGGGTGGGAAATTCATATAACAACTGAAGCAACTAGCCTAGAAAACAATCAGAATGTCTAGAAAGATTTTTTCTCTTTATTCATTTATTTATTTTTCTTAGTAGACCCCGTAGCTGTGATGGACAACACACCATTTTAATGGAAGTTTTGGTTTCATTGTAAACTCAGTTACAGTTATGTAAATGTGTTTTTGTATTAATCCCAAATGTGGGATTTTAGTTGGACTATAGTTTGTTCACACCTGTTAATTGTCTCATGCAGGGTGTAGCTTTTGGCACCTTATAACAACCTTCAGCCTTTCCTGCGCTGAACGAAGAGGGTCATGGTCTAGGACTCTGAGAATATAAATTGAGAACTAAGAAAGAGAAGGTAAGTTTCATGATGTCCTTGTTTTTAATTGCTGAGTAGTGTCCCATTGTACAAATATACCACAATTTCTGTGTCCATTTCTCAGTTGAGGGACATCTGGGTTGTTCCCAGATTCTGGCTGTTATGAATAAAGCTGCTATGAACATAGTTGAGTAAATGTCCTTGTTGTATACTTGAGCATATTATGGCTATGTGCCTAGTAGTGGTATAATTAGATCTTGATAATAATTAGTACTATTCCTAATTTTCTGAGAAAGTGCCAGATTGGTTTCTAAAGTGGTTGAACAAGTTTAAATTCTCACCAGCAGTGGAGGAGGGTTCCCCTTTCTCCACAACCTCTCCAGGATGTGTTGTCACTTGAGTTTTTTATTTTAGCCATTCTGGTGGGTGTAAGGTGAAATCTCAGGGTTGTTTTGATTTGCATTTCCCTGATGACTAATGATGTTGAATATTTCTTTAAGTGTTTCTCTACCATTTGATATTAGACATATAATATAGTATAAACGTGCTAAAATCTTTACACCTTAAGAAGCTAAGCAAGAAGGGACACCCTGAGTAAGATGCTCAATCCTTATTCAGAAAGGTCAATGAGATAGACATAAGAAAAGGGAGAAAACAGGCAATAGGGCAGGAACATTCCACAGAGGGCCTCTGAAATACTCTACTCAGGAGGGTATCAAAGCAGATGCTGAGACTCACAGCCAATCTTTGGGTAGAGTGCAATGAACCTTATGAAAGAAGGGGGAGACAGAAAGAGTTGGAGGGGGCAGGAGATGCACAAGGAGAGCAACAGAACTAAAAAATCTTGGCACAGGTGTCTTTTCTGAGACAGATAATCCAACCAAGGACCATTCATGGAGATAACCTAGAACACCTGCACAGATGTAGCCCATGGCAGCTCAGTCCCCAAGTGGGTTACCTAGTAAGGGGAACAGGGGCTGTCTCTGACCTGAACTCAGTGGCTGGCTCTTTGATTGCTTCCCTTTGAGGGGGGAACAGCCTTACCTGGCCACAGAGAAAGACAATGCAGTCAGTCCTGATGAGACCTGATAAGTTAGGGTCAGATGGAACTGTGGGAGGTCCTCCCCTATCAGTGGACTTGGGTTGGGACATGAGCAGAGATGAGGGAGGGTGTATTGTGAGGGAATGAGGGAGAGAGCTACAGCTGGGATACAAAGTGAATAAATTTTAATAAATAAAAAATTAATTAAAAAAAGAAAGCGTAGTGTACAGTGTTGTCGTGTGAGTAGCAGTTTGGAGAAACCAGAGAGATGGATTGTATAACAGTTTGGAGCAGACAGACAGAAAGCTTCAGTGCACACCAGCACAGAGGTGACATCTGGCTGTGTCTGCTGTACATGAAGATTGGTGTAACCTTAGAAGAACCCCTAGATTGTAAACAGTCATGAGAAGTAAAAGGGTCTGGGTCATCTATCCCCACGAACCTTCCCTCTCTTGCCTAGGGTTGTGATGTTGGAAAGAAGGTTGAGGCCTAAACACTCCAAATAAAGATATTACAAATTAGTTCTATACTTCCCAGTATCTGGTTGGACTGAAGTTGGAATGTTACTAAAATGTATCTAATGGTAAGTGAAATCAAAAGTCTCTTTTTTATTCTTATTGGCATAAATTATCAGAGTGCTGAGAACTAAAGAATTCAAAACAGAAACACGGAGCTAAGCAGTGACAGTGAACCCAGCAGAGGTGAACTAGGCCCAAGCCCCTTTTTCTCTCATGCCTAGAAGGCCAGTGGGGCACAAGAGTAGCTCTTAGCTCAGAGAACTCTCTGCATGATTCCCATCTACCAGGCCCACCAGGGTCACAAAGAGTGAGCCCAGCAGTGAGAGTGAACCCTGCATACATGAGTTTGGTGCAAGACACAATCCTCATTGTCCCCAATCTCAAACAGGCCTGTGGAGAACCTGGGAAGCTGTCAGCTTGGAGGTCTTTGCTCCTGCTTCCCTGCTCCCTGGATGACCTGGGAACTGTAGCTATTGAACCCAGCTGAGGGACGACCAGGGTGGCAAACACAAGAGTTAACTAGATAATTAGAGGCCAGCTTAAGAACATAAGCAACAAAATTCAGAACCATATGGAACGACAGGAAGTGAGCTGTCCTTCCACAGCAGACCTTGGATATACTCTCACACCTGAAGCTCAAGAAAAAGATATTAAATCTGAGGTTATGAAAATGATAAAGATGTTAAAGGAAGAAAATAAAGCTCTCAAAGTAGCACAGGAAAATACTTTCAAATAGATGAAAGAATTGACCAAATCCTTTAAAGAAATTAAATACAGGAAACTATAATCAAACAAGAGAAGAAAATGAATAAAACTGTTGAAGACATAAATTGGAGCTTAAAGCATTAATCTGAGACAATCCTGCAAATGAAAACATGGGGAAGAGCACAGAAGCTATAGAATCAAGCATCACCAACCATTTGGAAGAGAGAGCCACAGGGGTAGAATATAAAAATGAAGAAATTGATACAACAGTCAAATAAAACATTAAATCTATAAAGCTCCTGACACCGATCATCTAAGAAATCTGTGACCCTATGAAAGACCAAACCTAAGAATGAGAGGAATAAAAAAGGATTCCCAGCTCAAAGGTCAAGAAAATATTTTCAACAAAATCATAGAAGAAAACATCCCCCCAAAGAACAAGAGGCCTCTAAACATACAAGAAGCTTACAGAATATCAAATGTATTAGACTAGAAAGCAGAATATATCAAATGGCAGAAAAACACTTAAAGAAATGCACAATAACCTTGGTCATTCAGAAAATGCATATCAAAATGACCCTGACATTTCACTTCACAACAATCAGAATGACTAAGATCAAAAATTCAAGAGATGATGCATGCTGGAGTATGTGGAGAAAGGGGAACTCTACTCAATTGCCGGTGGGAAAGTAACCTTGTACAACCACTTTGGAAATCAACCTGGTGCTTTCTCAGAAATTGAGGGATAATGCTACCTCAAGATACAGCTATACCACTCCTATGCATACACCCAAAAGATGCCCACCATTCAATAAGGAGGACATTTGCTCAATTATGTTCATAGCAGCTTTATTTGTAATAGTCAGAATCTGGAAATAACCTTTTAATGGAGAAATAGATACAGAAAGTATGGTACATTTACACAATGTAATACTACTCAGAAATTTAAAAAAAAGGAAATCATGAAATTTGCTGGCAAATGATGGGATCTGTGAAAGACCATCCTGAGTGAGGTAACCCAGAAGTAGAAAGACTCATATGATATATACTCACCTATAAGTGGATATTAATGAAATAATATAGGATAAACATACTAAAATCTATATAGTCCTAAAGAAGCTAAACAACAAGGAGGACTCTAAAGAAGATTCTTAATCCTCATTCAGGACAAACAAGATAGACATAAGAAGTAGAAAGAGTCAAGGAACAGTACAGAAGTCTTCTACAGAGGATCTCTGAAAGACTCTATCCACCAGGGTATCAAAGGAGATAAGGAGACTCAGCCAAACATTGGCCAGAGTACATGAATCCTTATGGAAGAAGAGGGAGATAGAAAGACCTGTATGGGACAGGAACTTCACAAGGAGAACAACAGAATCAAAATATTTGGGCCCAGGGGGTTCGACAGAGACTAATAGTCCAACTAAGGACTATGCATGAAGAGGACCTATACTCCCTGTTCAAAGGAAGTCCATTGGCTGCTCAGTTTCCAAGTGAGTTCCCTAATAATGGTACAGGGGTGTGTCTGACATGAATTCAGTGGCTGTCTCTGTAGCCTTGCCAGGCCACAGAGGAAGATGATGCAGCCAGCCTTGATGAGACCTGATAAACTAGGGTCACATAGAAGGAGATGGGATCCTCCCTTATCAGAGGACTAGGGAAAAGGCATAGGGGAAGAAAAGGGAGGCTGGGTGGGACTGGGAGGAGACAAGGGAGGGGGCTGCAGCAGGGATACAAGAAGAATATTTTGAAATAAATAAATATATAAATTAAATTAAGAAAAAGAGAAAAAACAACATAATGGCTCATAAAGACATCTCAGTGACGGGTGGAGAGACTACTTTCTAACTTCAGGCCTGCTATACCCCATTTAGGGATGGATTCATCCCTATAATATTATGTTTGCAAGAGCTCCCCCATTGCTTCCCATGCTCAGAGATCAGCAGTTGGAAGAACTCTCTAAACATTTCTTCCTCCTCATACAGGCTCTCCACTTCTTCATCAGGCTATCTGAGTGACCTAATGGACCACAGGCTTCAGTGTTCTGAAGCCAAGCTGTAGCCAGTGCAGCTGTGAATATGCTGAGGAGACTGTCATTGGGGTCCCCTGAGGTATGTGCTAAGGAAGCCAGAGAAAACCAACACCCACATCTCTGCAAAGCTATAGGAAAGACTACATCCCCAGCCTGGGATTTCAGAACCAGATAGTGTAAATTATCACCTGTCAGTTCACTCTCTGAACATCCTTCAGTGTTTTTGAGTGGTAATATGATCAAGTAGTGTATATAGAAGGTGCTGACCCTCAGCTGCTCCACCTCAGTGTCTGTGGGAGACATGTAAAATTTTCTCATGACAGGTCAGTGTGATGAACAACAATTATATGCAGGAGGCTCTTTGTGTGCTTTTCTGGGCTGGAGCTTAGGCCATGAAAGTGTGTTGTCTCACTGTTCATTGTTTACATGGCCAAGCTGTCTGAAAGCACCAGGAAACAATTGTTTCCCAGCCTCACTCCTGGGTTCTGAGATTTGAAGCAACCATTCATACCTCACCCCCTAGATGCATTGTCCTGTCCTTTCTTGATCTTGTATATCCGCATCCTCTTCTCTCCCTTGTGTGTGCTTGTGTGTGTGTGTATGAGACTGTCTATGTGTTTGCATATTTGTGAATGTGTGCTTGCACATATGTGTGCATTCCCATTAATGTGTGAGTGTGTGTGTGTATGTGTTGTGTGTGCCTATGTGAACAGTTTTATACAAGTTTAGGGACACCTTGCTACTAAACTCTTGTTGGCACTTCTGTAAGGAAGCTGTGGACAATGGGTTGAACAGACTCAGAATGTTCTTCCCACAAGGTGGCACAGGAGAGGACCTGACAGCAATGACATGAAGGAAATGACCTGGCATGTCTACATTATCTCTAATTCTCTCTCGTGCTTTTTCTCTTTCTCTATGTATCTCTCTTTCTGTGTGTTTGTCTCTCTCTTTTCTTCTCTCCTATCATCTTCTCCACTATCACTCTCTCTATGTTCATATAGACATAGTTCATAACAATTTATGAACATGCTTTACTCATAAACCACCGTTTGGCCCCAATTTGCTCTAGTCTCTACCAGACACAATTTAGAAATAGAGTTGAGTCTGTTGTTATCTGCTCTGGCCTTTCAACAACTCAGAAGCTTTGCCAGCCCCTGCCCTTGACCTCCTGCTACTACTGCCCACTGGTCTAGTGGCTCTGGACTATGTCCCTGGAAGCCTGGTCTAGGCCATTGTGCGCTGACTATCCCTCAGCCCCAAACATAAGTCTGAAGCATCCAGCAAATGATGTGAACATGTGTAAACTACTTGAATGCTTGTGGACAGTATAAGTTTTCTCATGGCTTCTGAAAGCTCATGGCTGAGGGCTTTAAAACCAAGTTTCATACTGTGCGGTTGTGAATAAGCCTGCGGAGGCTGATCCCTGGGCCAGCTTGTGCAAGGAGGCAAAAGAACCAAGCCGATTATAAGACACCCACTTCCCTATAGAGAGATGGGAGAGTTGATATCCACAGTGAGGGACTCAAGTCTTTCAGAAACAGCTAGGACAAAGCATCACCTGTGCATTTACGTACTGACTACCCTTCTGTGTGCCAGCTTTGGGCTCAGATGAAGTAGTGCTTAGGGCATGAACTGTCACTTCACTTCTATAATTGGGTATTCCTGAAGTAGCTAACCTCATCTAGCATGTCTTGCCAGTGTGATACAACCTCAAGACACAGTTCTCCACATATCCTCTTTGTCCTGAGGTCCGCAAAGTACACTTCAGAAGTCAGAGTCCATATTTCTGGAGTATGTGCAATCTAAGCTGTGCATGGTATCAGCTCTTCGTTTTCAGGATTGGGGCTCTGGTAAATCTCTAGGGCAAAGGCACCTTAGTAATCTGTTTTCTTGTGCCAGTTTGTTTCTCTTTTCATGCTCCAGTGATATTGTTCTTAAAAGATGGCTAGGTCACCCATCCTAAGGGAATGTGCATTTTCACTGCAGACTCCAGACCAAGGATTTTGGGTTTTTTGTAGCTCTAGGGGAAGAACCATAGCAGTGACACACCACATACTCTCCACATGACAGATGGTTTTTAAACATTTATTCATTTTATATCCAAATTGCAGCTCCTTCCATCAACTCTCCTCAGTCCCACCCTCCCTGCCTCATTCCCCATACCCCTCCCCTAATCTGCTGAAAGGGAGAGCTCTCCTCCTCTGCCATCTGCTCCTAGCTTATGAAGTCTCATCAGGACTGCCTGGATCCTCTTCCTCTGTGGCCTGGTAAGGCCACATCACCAGGGGGAAGTCATGGAGGCCCAGGCATCCAAGTTCATGTCAGAGCCAGCCTGTTTCCCTTACTCGGGGACCCACAGGGAGACTGAGCTGCCTGTGGGCTATATATGAGCAGGGGGTCTAGATTCTCTCTAAGTATCATGGTCCATGGTTGGTGCATCATATATATGATATATAAAACATTGCCACTGAGAATCTTATTACACCTTCCCTCCCACTAGTCAGTCAAATTTCCCAAAAACTGTTGTGCAGTTTGGGCCATGAATCTTCCTGTGAGTGTTTCCTCCTGGTGTCTGAGATCTCGCCTGGGATCCCAAGTACTTATAATCTTCATTCTGCCCAGTCAACACCTTTGTTAAAATCATGGCTGGAATATTGTTCTGTTTAATCTTTGAAGGAAATTTCCATAATTACCTATCTTTGTTCTGACATGACCCCCAAATCTCCCCCAATCCCCATAAATTGTAACAACTCTATAAATCATCACTGACATGCTTATTGACATCAGGGGGACTGATGTTTCTTTCCCATCATCCTGACCTTATTTCCTAGCAACCTTTATTTTTTTTATTTTATTGCTTATAAGTTTTAAGTAGGGGGAGAGTCATTACTTAGCTGTGTTTGGAAAGTGAGTTTTCATCTATCCACACATAAAGAAGTGAGAGGATTCTAATGAATCAAAGAGCTCTGTGGATAGGAAGGAAAAGGTGCTGAAGACCTTCTCTTCTGTCTAGGGAAGGCTACTGGAAGGAGCAGCTTGGCTTTGGGTAATATGGGGAAGAGCTAGTTAGGGTTTTGATATGGGCTACTTCAGGGGACCCTAACAGCCCCTTTTTTGGACATTCTGTTGTATCCTAGAGAGCTCTCTGCATTCCCTCTGATGTCATCAGTGTTGTGGCAACACTAACTACTGTTGGTAGAATTTGGTCAGTGTCTATAGGTTTCTCTTGAAGAAATGTTGTCTAGGCTAAGCAGGCTAATGGGAAGAGCAAACGGAGAGTGTGGAAAGGCCAGAGAGAGGCAGAAGGAATCTGGCATTCAATCTTGGTGCAGAAGAACAAGAAATAAGTGGTTCTGTGGAAAGCACAGTGAGTTGAGGGCAAGGGTTGGTGAGCTTCCCAGAGGAGATGGGGTTTGAGCTAGGCCTTCCAGGAGTGGTGCTCAACAGCTGGTTGCCTCTGGGAAGAAAAGGGACTATCAAGATTCTCTTGTTTCCTAAAGAGCAGACATAGTCAAGGATTTCTGATGGAGATTTTGTCAAGGGGGCAGGAATTGACAAGTCTGCAGCTCTGTTCCGTTCTGGGAGACATTTAATTTCATTCTGAGGGTGGGAGAAGGTCAACAGAGAGACTAATAAGGTGTCCCTCTCAGGGTAGTGTGTTGATGCACTCCATTCTCAGCATATTTTTGTAGATTCTTTAGGTATCTGATACCAAAAACAGGAATACTCCCCTGAGCATGTACCAAGGTCTCAGATGCATTGGGCTTTGACACATGTGAACAGGGCTTGCTGGTGCTAATAATGAGGGACTCCAGGACTTGCCTGCATCCCTTTAGATATCAGCTGACATTCCCTTCTATGTCTTCGTGTCTAGGCTAGTTATGCTTTGCAGGACAAGGGAGATTGCAGTACTTAATGAGGCACATGTCTAGCACATGTCTAGTTCATGGCTTATGAACTCCATGCTATGGCTCAGAATAGTCTCTCTGGTCTCTACACCACTCACCTGTGAAAGTTCATTTGTGTTTATCTACCAACAGGCTCTTCTGGGAAGGAATCATCCCAATGCTCCAAAATCACTGAGCAAGAGCAGCAGATGACAAGGTTGGAGAAAATGATAATTCAGCTACAGAGGATGATCTGTGAGAGGGATGAACTCTGTGGAATTCTGGCCCATTATACTGACAAGGATTTGAACAATAGGTAGTCATTGTGCCCAGCTCTGTCTTTATTCCTATTTGTTAACCACATCCTTCCTTACATCACAGGAGGCTGTAACTCAACGGTGTCCTCATGCACAAACTAATTTTCCTGAGTGCATCTGAAAGGCAGAACCTGAAGCCTGCGTAGGAGTACCAGAAGCCTGGGGACATAGGCTATTCTGCTTCCTCCAAATAAAAAGCAGATCCTATGGCATAAATCAGAGTGTGTGGATAGGGTAATAGTGTGTGAGCTATCATCATGCATTTTAAAGGCCTTAACAGGTGGTGGCTTGTGGGAGATGCTAGGTGCTGTGGGTTTATGTTGAGTCTTTGTACCTGACCAGCAGGTGCATGGGGTCTGGTTACTCCTGTCAGGAGCTGGAGGAGCCTGGTCCCACTTGGTTCATCTCAAGGTGTGACTGAGAAGCCTGGAGCTCATCACTGCTCTTCTCTGGTCTTTTTCTTTGTACTCTGAGACAATGCCAGCTCCCTGAATTTGGCATCCTAACTGTGTGCGTGTACATGTGTGTGTGTGTGTCAGTACATTCCTGAAGGCTCATGAATTCATGAGTGCTGTCTATTGTGTGCAATCCCATCAGATACTGAAATTTGGGGGTAGGTGATGGGACCTGAGAATTTACCTGTCTCATAGTGTTCAGGCAATGCCATTGCTGAAGCCATGGAGCTGCTCTTTGGGTAGCACAGCACTTGGACCTTGTCCTCACCTTGGTGGCACATTGGAATCTCCTTGGGAGTTAATAAAGCCTCTTCCTGGAAATATTGATGATGGACTCTGGGCATCTGTGTAGCAATATGAACCCAGCATTAAGAGTCCTTGCTATGAAAACAGAAGAAATATCTTCACAGGTTTCTGGATGGCCAAGTTCTGTGGCATGGACTTTTGGAACTTCTCATAAAGCTGCTCTATTTCTTCAAGGCCAACAGGGGAGTTCATGCAACCCAGCTCCTTCACTTTGATACCCCTGCCTCTGCTGGCTTGAAGCCAGGATCTTAAGTTTAATAAGCACCTGAAGATCCTAGTAGTTAGGAGACAGGATTTGACATCTCGTTGGCTGGGGTAATCCAGGATGCAGCCTAAATTCATGTGATCCTTGAGGCCTTTGTTCTTGAGTTTTTTTTACTCACGGGGCCATACCTTAAAACAGGTTCAATTTTGAATTCACACCGCTCAATATGGAACATCAGAAACTGATGTCAGACCTGAAGAAATTGTCCCAGGAGTTAAGGGAGGCCTCAGACAAGTACAAGATGCTGACTAAGGAGACCGAATCCTGCCGGTGAGTGAGTGATGTGGCTGGGACCCCAACAGTTGGGAGGGACTGCATCTGCCTTTCTTTGTTTTCAACCCAGGTGTGGGCTCTGGTTCTAGCCTGTCTGTTTCTTAGCAAGCAGCCTGCTTGTGGTTCTGGGACTTGAACCTCTTAGACTCAGTTTTTTTCAATGTGAAGAGACTATGAGCCCCTCCCAACACAGTCCTGCCATCCTCAAGAGCCTCTAGATAGAAAACAAAATTGCACCATGAAAGGGTTTTCCTCTGGGTCTCTGGCAGTGGGTTTTTAAAAAGCTGGTTTCGATGGGACCCCTAAATACCTTGTAATTCTGAAGGACCTGCAGTCGTACTTTAGAGACGGTTTGCCCTCTGTCTGCTTATGTTTTCCGAATATCATGGAATGAAAACACTTCCTTCTCTGGGAGGTACATGAATTTCTTTTGGTGTCAGGGATTTCAGAAGAACTTTGAGTCTTTCTGGAATGTGTCTAGTCTCTGTTATTGGCATGTCTCTATATGATGCTGGAATAGCTACTGTAGGGCCCAGTCTGGGGCTCTCTGGAGACGAGGGACCTTGCAGGGATGATGGTACTTGGATGGGGGGGAGGCGAATACTTGCTGTCTGGGGCTCACCGTATTTTGGCTTTGGTTCAGCCTTCATCACTGCCAGCTCATGATTGACTGTACTAAGCTGACACTTCAGGTTAACAAGTTGAGAAACAACAACAGAAAACTACAGAGGGAACATTTTTCCCTGCAAAATTCCTGTGAAGAGGCAAAGAGGCTCTGTGAGGAGGCAATTGAGAAGATCTGTGGCCTCTGTGCCAAGAAGCAGCAGGTAGGTTGAGGCACCAGGGCAGGAGGCCCACCTGTCCAACCATAAACAGACACACCCATGTAAACACCCACCCATCCATCCATCTGTTCTCATGCAATTGTTCATTTCTGTGATCACTTGCAATTCTATCTGAGGAGTTAGCCTCTTTTGAGAAACTGGATGATTGACAAGTAAACTGTAATGCTCTCTTAGAAATTGCAGTCCACTGAGGGAGAAAGGTGCCTCACACCTACTTACCATTATGATAGGAGGAGTGCTATGTGGATACCCACTTAGGTAGTAGCACAGAGCTTTGAGTGATGACATTGGGGGCCTGTAGTTCAGGACAGATTCCTACCCCATAGTTGTACAGAATGCTGCATTTAAGAAAAGCCCCGTAGGTGACTTCACTAGTTTCATGCTGCCTGACCTGAGTGCTATTTTCATATTATATGAATCGTTATCTTTTGAAATGCTCCTGGGTAATGACCATGGGTCAATGACTTCCTATAGAGCTACCAAGGATTTTTTTTTTT
>CM053753.1:11795573-11850789 GCA_028658305.1 Pachyuromys duprasi
CATCTTAAATGATGATAGAGACTAACTTCAACGAGAAAGCATCATGTTGACTGGTTTTGCAGACATCAAACCTCACATGCAGTTGCCTATCTTTCTGCATTCCCACCTAGCTGCCTAGAACAGAGGACACAAAAACTACTGTAACTCATAGACTTTCAGGTGTTTGTAGAGACAAGAATAGTTACCTGCAAAGAAATCCTTTGGAGAAAACCAAGGAATGGGCTACATGGAGTTGAGGAGAAGGCTTATATGGCAAAACAAGATCTTTCAGAGGCAGGAAAGGCTGGCCAAGGGTCTATGTCCCCTCTCTACTCTTGGTGAATACTGACTGCCAACTGGACATTTGGTTGGCTTGCTGTGTCTTCCCTGTATCCTGTTTTGTTATTGCCTACAACTATTTTCTTTCCTCCATTGCATAACCTTGGCTCAGTAACCTAAGGCTTTGGAGCTTGGCCTGGATTTTATTCTTTGAGAGATTTTGAGTTGCTTGTGGTTGCATCTCAGTCCAGCAAAAGTCCTATAGCCATGCTGAAGTGTGAGAACAGGGCTGTTAGTGCAGGTCCCTTAACCTCTTGAAAGCCTAAAGCATTCATCCGGGGGTGTGTCTACAGCACTCAGTAGCTGCTTTTTTTCTACATCATCCAAATCATATTCAAAATGAGCCTCAAGTGGGCTGAAGGAAGTGAGGACCCCCAGACATTGCTGGTGGTGTAAAATGAGGTAGTCTTATGAGAAGCATGCCTAATTTTTCAACAATTGAACAGCAGTTACTAGGTTACCCAGTAATTGCAGAACAAGAAGTAAGTGTCCACAGAGAAACTAGAGAGCATCAGGGTTGTAGCAGTCTTCTTCATAGCAGCAACAAGTTGAAACTATCCAGATGTCCACTGGCTGATGAGTATAAAAGTACAATGTGGTCCACCCTTCAGGGAAATATTGTTCATCATGAAATAATACATGAAGTTGTTTGGCCTTGAGTTTATCAGCCTTCTCTTACTCAAAAAGTTCCCTGATCCAATCATATAAGAGGGAGCAACAATTTTTTTCTCTTGGTTGTGGAGATTTTCTCATTTCCCATCCTCACTGCTTTGGGAATGAAGTGATGCAGGCTATAGATTAGGGAGCTCCATTATTAGGAAGCTGCTCACCCTGAAAGAACTTGGAAAGAGTGAGACAGAATAAAGAGCTGCTACATAACTATGCAGTGGTCCTGGGCTGGGGAACAAGACAACATTGTTCAGCCTTGGGAATTTGCTATGTAGGCTTAGCTAAGAGGCCAACACCCCAGTTGGTCCACATGTCTGCCCAGTAGGTTTACAGGAAAATTACTTCATCCATTGAACTGTCTGTATCCAGTGTCCACTATTTTCTCATCCCTTTAAGGAAAGGTAACATTCTTCCATGTAGGAACCAGGGTGATCTCTTTTATTAGCATCAACTGGGAAACTAAACATGTTACTGCAGTGCACTATAGTTGTTTGTGAGCACAAATATACTTCTGCGTGTTCAGAAGTTTGTGTGTGCGTGTGAGTGCTTGTGCGCAGTCATGTTCTCAGCTCATCTGAACACAATGTTCTAAAAAACAGGAACTGGAAGTATTGGAGGAAATACTTCAGGACCTACTGAAGCAGGAAAAGTTGGCCATGCAGGAAAGAGACATGGCAGAAAAAATGCAGCATCATACTGATGTCATTGAGATGAGGTAGGAACCCAGGCATGGAGAAGAGGGTGGAGCCAAGTGGGTAGCCTGTGGCTGTATGTCATTTCTTTTTGGGTCTCTGGCCATCTGCATGGCTCTCAGCCACAGCCATGGAAAGAACAACTCAAGAGTATCATGCTGGTCAGTCATCAAGAACTTCTGTCCAGGAAACAACATGTGTTCCTTAGTGTTTCTGGAGATGGTACACCCCTTCCTTCCACCAGGGCTCTCTAGTATGATCTGAGTACCCTGTCCCTTGGTCTCCGCACAAATCCTCCTTGTTCCAAACTTAACAAATGGAACATTGCTTCTGGAAGACAGTGTGTCCCCTGACCTTTAGAGGTCAGTTCCTACCCTTGGGCAAATTAGCATGCAGCACACCTCTGCTGATTTTAGGCTCCCTGCAGTGACACAGCATTCCTGTGAGATGATTTTTTTTTTTTTGGTTAAAAACCGGGTAAGGGGTTGACAAGGTGAACCCAGGCAGGTTTCTGCACTGTAGGAAAAATCAAAGCCTTCACTGTAGTAAGTAGGCTCTAAAGTGAGCCTCCACAGAGATTACTAGGTTGCTCCCATCATTTCTAAACTGTGACTCAGACATTGCTACACTGATACATTTTTCAAAGCAATGCATCTGGACTATTGGAGAAATGGGCTGTTATTTTTCTATTCCCATGCAGTTAGTAGTTTTCAGTTCATCTTCCAGCAATTTTTTAAAGCTGAGGAAAAAAAATCCAGGCCCATGTACTACCTGACCCTTCTCCCTTTGGGAATGGAAGGAATGACCTCAGCTAAAGGGCATGCTGGATTGTCCAGCTGAATACAGCTGGTGTAGAGTCAACAGTCAACAGCAGACATGGCTGGCCTTCACTAGGCCTCTGTTCCTTCCCTCAGTAGGTCTGAAATACTCCAGTCTGACTTAGAAGGAGCCTCAGCCCAGGAAGAGAGCTTCCAGCAGACAGAGCTTCTGCAGCAGAACAACTAAATTTACCAGGCAAGTGAGTGACCATTCCTTCTCATCCTCAGCAACTATGCCAATCCTGGAATGGCTTCTGTGTCTGATTGCCTTTCCTTCTTCTCTGACAGATCCCTTGAGAGAACTGAGAAGACAAAAAAATCCACAGACATCCTACACACAACATTTTATTCTCTAGAATCAAGGCCTCCTCAAAAAGAGACACCTCCTTTGAAATGTCAACTCACCTTCCAGTGATGCAGCCCCAATCTGATCCACATCTGTTGGCTCCCTATCTTGAGACAGAGAAAAGCTGAGATAAGCCTTACTCAATAGCCTGAAACTCAACTGCAAGTAATCCCAGTGAGGTGCAGTGAACAGCAGTGAGACTATGTTTCAGAGCAAGCATTACTCCATCATGGACTTTGGCAAGCTGGCTCGGTTGTCAGCTCTCCATATGTGGTAGTAAATCCAGATACACCACCCAAAAGCATCATATTCTCTCTCCAATACAGTGTTGAAGATACTCCATCTGACACACATGCAATGCTGAAGTTAGTGCTCTGAAGAGATAACAGCTGTCCCTTACTCCTTATTTTAGTCATTTGTTCTTCCATAGGGAAATCTCCTGGGTGTTTTTCAGTTCCACAGCCTGGACTTGGAAGTGACTTTTCCTGAAACATGGATTTATAGAGAATTTCTGAATGATCTTTGACATCTTCTGGGCAGGAATATTCTCCCTCTGCATTTGTTAGATCTCAAATAAGCACTCATAGGCATATGCTGGCTGAAAGAATCATGTAGTGACCAACATATTACAGGACCAGCATGATGTAGAATTTAATCTTCACAGGTTTTGACCTGTCTGTCTATAATATGCCAACAGTCGGTGATAATATACCAAGAAGCATCCTGATGAACCACAAAATGTTCCCTAGGAACTACCACACAATGATAAGCCTGTGGCCATTAAGGGCTAACCTTATTTAGCTGGGAAATTTCAGATAAAGTGATGTTCAAGAGCTATGTTGTCTGTTGCTGAATAATGTGAAATCAGCTATGAAGGATGCTTATCGAAGATGCCACTTCAAAGTTATCCAAACGCAGTGTGGTGACCTACATCCAGCACAAAGAGGTTGACTTCCAGCCCCATAGATTCTGATCAGATCCAGCTGCATATAAAGGAAAGCCATATGGGTTTCCACAAAGATGTTAGGATACTCCTATTGTTGATATGCACCTGGGTGGGTTTCAGAGATGTGCTGATGCTGGTCATCAAGTGTTATTTGTCATCCTGGAGGAACCTGAGCATGTAAATTAGTGCTTGATCTAATGGGTCATAAAGAACACTTTAATGGAGATCACTCAGGAGAATTTGAAAGATGAGCCAAAGCCCCTAACATGTCTCATCCTACCTTGGGAGTGCTTGACCTACAAAGCCTGCAAAGAAACATGGCTACACTCATCTCAAAAGGGTTTTTGTATTCAACAACTACCTTTCTACAATGTTTCCAAGGGCAGCCACTGGCTCTGTGTCTGTGTTGCTAAATCTCTAGCAAGAGAATGCTGCTTAGCTTAATTGGTGTTTGTTTTGGGGGTTGAGTTTTCTTTGATTTGGATTTTTTGTTTACTTTGGTTTGAGGTTTTGTTAATTGTTATTTCATTTGATGTTTTCATTGACTTGCTAGTTTTCTAAAGATATGCCTTTTATATATTGACTGCCCCTTTTAATCCTCTATTGAGTAAAATAAATGTATTTTTATGAATAAAAATTAATATTCAGCTGTTAATTTTTCAAACTCTTCTTTAGTCATATGTGGTGTCACAGTCCTGTAACCCCAGAACTCATTAGCAGGAACGGATCTCTGCAAGTAACAGGGGCCTTGGGCTACATAGTGAGTTGCCATCTATCCAAGGCTACACAGAGGGAATGTTCTTTCAAAGTGGATAGTGTGTCAACACAATGGATAGCAACTTCATTGTGGAAATAATATCCCTACTGTATTCTTGTGGTCATATATTTAGCCACCCCTAAATTATGGTAAGATGTGGATGATCACATGAACAAAATTATTGAGAAACACAGCAGCATGGCTATAATGCGTCTTAGGAAATTCAAATATTTGCTACGGGACTATAAAAGAAATCAGAAAACCCAGAGCTGTCTGCCTCTGATTTCCTTGAAATACAGCATCAGTGAGTACTACACAGCAAAGACAATGAATTCCAAAAATGTTTGGATAAATTGTTTTATTTTTTTGTTTTGTTATCATGGTCAAGTTTTATGCTCTTGTCTTCCACTAGGTATTTGCCTCTTCTTTGTTTTTATTTTTTGTTTTGTTTGTATTTTTTTTTCAATTTATTTCTTGTGTATGTATGGATGTTTTGCCTCCTGAAGTTCAGCACATCCTATGGATACGGTTTTCCCAAAGGCCACAACAGGGCACTGGTTTCCACCTGGAACTTAAGTTACATGATTGTTAGCTGGCCTTTGGGTCCTCTGAGAAACACATGCTCAAACCGATGAGCCATCTCTCCAGTCCCCACACTTGACTTTTGTCCTTCCACATTATGAGCTTTATTAGATGGACGGGGTCATATCCAACCAAAGAGAAAAGTTTCTGGAGACCTGTAGGGACATGTACATGATGTAGGTATGCTGATTGTCATAGGCTGCCCAGCATCCATGCAGGACGTTCTTGGGTCCTCAGTGTCTCTTATTTTCAAGGCCGGACCAGATCTTGCACATCTCATCCTGGATGACAATGTAGATTAGCTCATCTCATCAAATGAACAATTGAAAAGAGCCTCTGGGGGTGGAAGTGTGTTAAGAAATCCCTTTGGATGCTCCAGATAAGCAGGTTTGGGAAGAAGCATTGTACTTGTCAGCATGGATGGAGCCTGCAATAGAGGACATGTGTTTGGTGGAAAGCATGTCTGTGCAAGTCTATGAAGGCAAAGGGATGGTTCATGTTGCCATCTCTCCACAGCAGATATCAGAGTTTATTAGGAAATGTTTTTTTCCAGATGATTATTTTCTTGTGAAGCTTCACTGGAATGGATCTGAATTCTGAGACTGACCATGAGTAAGAGAATTGTTATGTAGAGTACGTAATCCTGTGGGTCCTCACACTTGTGCTGCCAAACCAAGGGTGAAAATAATATACTTTTTATAAATGAAGAAAGATGTACACAGAGAACATCCAGACAGATACAGAGATTATTCAATTCCATGGCTTAGATGATCAGTTGATGAGATGGCTCGGCATGTAAAGGTGCTTTTTGCTAAGTCCACATATCTCAGTTCTTTCACTGAGATACACATGTTTGATCATAGAGAACTACCTTTCACAAAATGTTCTATGATTTTCATGTAGTTGGGGTAGCAAATCTTTGCCCATAGAAGCTAAGACATCTATTTTCCCAGTCAGTGCCTATCATAGCGTCTCCCCATCTAGTGCACTCAGTTAAATAAATTATTATGAGAGATTTCATTTAAAAAAAATCATTTTCAAGAAGCCATTGAAACAAACAAACAAACAAAAAAGGCCAGCTTCAAAGCAACACCTGATAAACAGGTTAAGGGAACATGGCCACTGTGAAATTGTAACTGGGCTGATACTGTTATGAGGCACAAACTTCTCTAAGAGATCTCATTTACATGGTTTGTGTATTAGGTTTTCCTAACAGAATTTATAAAATGAAAATATATAAAGGTTATTTATTAGAATAGTTTATAGGCTGTGATTGAACTAATACAGCAATGGTTGGCTATGAATGTCCAGTAATTGCTCAGTCGATGATACTGGATGTCTCAGCTGATCTACAGAAGAATGCTGAAAACCCAAAGAATTAGGCTCTAATGCTAGCAAGATAAAAGTAAGCAGGCAAAGAGCAAAAGCCTCTTAATCCCATGTTCTTACATAGGCTTCTAGCAGAAGACAGGGTCCAGATATATCTGTATTAAAGATCTGGATTAAAGGTGTGTCTTCCTACCTCAAAGATTCAGATTCCAGGTAAATCTTCTCCCTTTAAGTGAAACGAATATCCCTCATGGGTGTAACCTTTATTTCTGGGTTGTAGTTAATTCCACATGTAGTCAGGGTGACAACTGAGAATAGCCATCAGAAGTCTACTCGATGTCAAATTGACACACAATCTTATCATCTTATGTTGTGATCAATTTTCAAATCAAAATAATAAACAGATTATAATAATGCCTAAAATAATTCAACTCTTCCATGTATAATTGTAATATATATTAACCTTGTCATAATTATACCTAAGATGTTATTCTTCTCTTGTGCATCCTCAATAACATTATAAATTTAAAATAGTTGATAATGTGGCTTGAGGGACATTCTTTTATTTTCTCAAACTTGAGATGAATTTGATAAGCATTGATATTATCTTAATTGATATTATATTACATATTAAAGAAATTGAGGAAAGAAAAAATATCTGTACAAATCCATTCTTAACAAACTAAGTCAGAAACCTTCATGTCAATTATAATCTTCTTTTCTGCAACAATTCAAGTGACCTTAGGTGGCACTTTTAAGTACTTTCCTCCTCTACCCTTTCTGTATTTCCTCCTTTCATTACAGGCACATCAGCAGTTCTTGGCTCTTTTCCTGGAGAAGGGACCAAACTGTCATTCATGATGGGTCTCTGCCCTTTGTTATTCTATTGTAGTTTCCCACTGACTGTAACAGGGTAAAGGTTTCTCCATCTTGAATCAGCTAGAGCCAGTTTTGGTTTCTACCTCCTGTCCTGAAAAGTCTTGTGCGAAAGCACTCAACTCTGTTGTAGAAATTCAGGGTCAAAGAATCCCAGCTGACTGCATGTTTTTGGCTTTTGTTAAACTACTTGCTTGCTTCCCCCTGCATAGCCAACCAGGATGTAGTTTTTCAGTTTTCATTGTCTTTATAAAGCAATACCTATAACCCACACTTAGGCCTGCTCTGTAAGAAGCATTCATCTCCAGGCTTGCTCAGACTCCAGGCCTTTACCCTGCAACATTTGGACACCACAGGGAGGTATTTTTTGAGACCCTGAACATTTTGAACAACATCAAGGCCTCTTTGTGAGCTGTGACCCTGGCAGGTACAGCTTTCTTCGGAAATGTATAACCTGAGTTATTACCAGGCCCCAAGAGGGAGGAACACAGTCTTGATCTAGGCCCCTAGGACACCACTGTTTAAATTTCCTATAGGGAAAGTCGTCTGGTCTGTCTCCAGTGGAGTTAAATCTGTTTGGCCACACAAGAAAGGTCACCTCTGAAATCTATCAAGAAAAATCATCCATTTTCTTTAGGTTTTTCATTTTTTTGCAGTATAGGCTTTCAAAGTAAGACCTAATGATTTTTTTGTTTGTTTCCTCATTGATGTTATGCCCCCCCTTTCATTTCTGATTTTGTTAATTTGGATACTCTCCCTCTGCATTTTAGTTAGCTTGGCTAACGGTTTGTATATCTTGTTGATTTTTCTCAATGCTCTTGGTTTGATTGATTCTTTGTATCATTTTCTTTGTTTCCAATTCATGGATTTCAGCCTTAAGTTTGATTGTTTCCTGTCATCTACTTTTCTTTGATGTGTTTGCTTCCTTTTGTTCTAGAATTTTCAGGTATGCTGCCTAGTTTTGAGCTCTCCAATTTCTTATTTTAATATTTATTTATTGCAATTTATTCACTTTATATACCACCTGTAGCACCCCCTCATCTACTCCCAGTCCCACCCACCTTCCCTGTTCTCCCCCAATGACAATCCCCTATTCAACTGTTAGGGGAGGTCCTTTTCCACTACTATCTGACCCTAGCATATCAGCTGTCATCACAGGAGTCTGCATCATAGTCTTCTGTGACCTTGCAAGGCTGCACCCTCCACCCCAGGCAGATATGATCAAGGAGCCCTCCAATGAAATTATGTCACAGCCTGCCACTGATCCCCTTAGTTGTGAACCCAGTTGGAAACTCAGCAGACTATGGACTTCCTCTGAGCAGGGTGTCTATGTCTCCTCCATGCATGGTCCTTGATTGGATATGGGTCTCTGCAGGGACCCCTTGGTCCAGAATTTTTGGCTCTGTTGGTCTCCTTGTGGAGCTCTTCTCCCCTCAAGTGTTTTTTATGTCTGTCTTCTTCCATAAGATTCCCTGTGCTCTGCCCAAAGTTTGGCTATGATTCTCACCTCCCTTGTTATCCTGATAATTAAGAGTCAGAGGAACCCTGTGGAGTGTTCTTTTCCTGTTTCTTGTCTTCTATTTCTGATGTCTATCATGTTGCCATTTTGATTGAGGTTTCAGCCTCTTCCTTAGGGTCTTCCTTGTTGTTTAGCTTCTTTAGGACTATAAATTTTAGTATGTTTATCCTAAATTATATAGCTAATATCCACTTATAAGTGAGTATATATTATGTGTGTCTTTCTGCTTCCAGGTTATCTCACTCAGGAAGATCTTCTTTAGTTCCATCCAGTTGCCAGTAAATTTCGTAGTTTCCTTGTTTTTAATTGCTGAGTAGTATTCCATTGTGTAAATGCACCACAATTTCTGTATCCATTCTTCAGTTGAGGGACATCTGCATTTTTTCCAGATTCTGGAATAAAGCTGCTATGGGCATAGTTGAGCTCTCTCCAATTTCTTTATGAAAGTACTTAGTGTTATGAAATTTCCTCTTAACATTGCTTCCATTGTGTCCCATAAGTTTGGGTATGTTATGCCTTCATTTTTATTGAATACTTAGAAAGTCTTTAATTTCTCTCTGGTCCAGTGGTCATTGAGTAGGGAGTTGTTCAGTTTCTATCAGTTGTAGGCTTTCTGGTGTTTCTGTTGTTGAGTTCCAGCTTTCATCCATGTTGGTCTGATAAGATGCAGGGGCTTATTTCAATCTTATATCTGTTGAGGTTTGCTTTGTGAGCAAGTGTATGTTCAATTTTGGACAAGGTTCCGTGAGGTGCTAAGAAGGTGGTATATTATTTTATGTTCAGGTAAATGTCCTGTAAATAATATCTGTAGATCCATTTGATTGATGATGTCTTTTAGGTTTTTTTTTTCTCCCCACCTAGTTTCTGTCTTGATCTCTAGATTGGATTCAATATTGTGATGAAAGCTTTCACTATTAATGTTTGGGGTTCAACTCATGGTTTAAGCTTTATTAATGTTTATTTTACAAATGTGGGTGCTCTTGAATTTGGGCCATACATGTTCAGAACTGAGATATCATCTTGGTGGATTTTTCCTTTGATGAGTATGAGCAGCATGAGTATGATAAGTGTGATGAACGTAATTCCCATCTCTTTTGATTAATTTTGGTTGAAAATCAATTTTATTAGATACAAGAATAGTTACTCCAGCTTGCTTCCTGGGTCCATTTGCTTACAAAACCTTTACTTTGAGGTAATGTCTATCTTTATTACTGAGGTGTGTTTCTTATATTCAGCAGAATGATGGGCCATTTTTTTTATCCATTTTGTTAACCTGTGTTTTTATTGGGGAGTTGGTACCATATATGTTAAGAGATATTATCAGCTGTTATTTCCTGTGAGTTTGATGGTGATGATGGTAGTGTATGTGTGTGTGTTTTTCCCTTCTTTTGGTTTTGCTGATATGGGATTATTACCTGTGTTTTCCTTGGTGTAGTTGGCTTCCTTGTGTTGGAGTTTCCCTTCTAGTATCTTCTATAGGATGGGATTTGTGAGTAGATACTGTTTGAATTTGATTTTGTTGTGGAATATCTTGTTTACTTTATCTTTGGTGATTAAAAGTTTTAGAGAGATAGTAGTTGAGGCTGACATCTGTGGTCTCATAGTGTCCATACTGTATCTGTCCCAGCCCTTCCGGCCTGTAGTGTTTCTGATAAGAAGTCAAGTGTAATTCTGATAGGTTACCTTTATATGTGATTTGGCTCTTTTCCATTGCAGCTTTTAATGGTTTCTATTTGTTCAGTAAATTAGTATTTTAATTCTGTAAGCTTCTTCTGTGTTTATAGGCTTCTCTTTCTTTAGGTTTGGGGAAGTTCTATGATTTTATTGAAGATATTTTCTGGACCTTGGAACTGGGAGTCTTTTTCTATTATTCTTTGGTTTGGTCTCTTCATAGCGTCCCATATTTCTTGGCTGTTCTGTGTCACGAACTTTTTAGAATTAACTTTTCTTTGACTGATGGATAGATTTCTTCAATCATATCTTCTACCCCTGAGATTCTCTTTTCCATCTCTTGTATTCTGTTGGTGATACTTGTATCTCTAGTTCCTGTCTTTTTCCCTAGGTTTTCCATCTCAAATCCAAATGGATTGAAGATTTCAATGTAACACCAGATACAGTAAATTTATTATAAGAGAAAGTGGAGGTGAGCCTCGAATTTATTGACATAGGAGACAACTTTCTAAAGAGAACACTAACAGCTCAGGCTCTATGAAATTGAACTTTTTGAAATTGAAAAGCTTGTCAATAGAATGAAATGGCAGCCTACTATTGGGAGAATATTTTCACCAATCCTACATCCAAGAAAGGTCTAATATCTAAAATGTATAATGAACTCAAGAAATCAAACACCAATTTAAAAAATAACCCAATTAAAAAATGAAGTACAGAACTAAACAGAGAATTCTCAACAGATGAATCTCTATTGGCTGAGAAGCACTTAAAGAAACTCAGTTGCCTGGTGTTTGATCAGTTGCACTGGCAGGACAGTCTTGCCAGGCTATAGAGGAGGACAATCCAGGAAGTCCAGATGAAACTTGATAGGCTAAAGTCATATGGTAGGAGAGGAGGGCTCCCCTTTCTTTGGTCTATGTGGGAAGCATAAGTACTATAGCTGGGAAGAGGTTGAAATGAGTGAGGGTACTTCAGTCAGGATATAAAATGAATAAATTATAATAAATAAATAAGCTCAACTTTTTTTTACTCACCACGGAAATCAAAATGACTCTGAAATTACACCTTACACCAGTCAAAATGTCTAAGATAAAATCTCAAGCAATGGTGGAGGAAAAAGGGAACACTACTCCACTGCTGGTGGGAGTGTAAACTTGTACATCTACTTTGGAAATCTGGTGATTTCTCAGAAAACGGGGAACAGCTTTACCTCAAGAACCAGATGTACTTCTCCTGGGTTTATACCCAAAAAGCACTTCACCACACAACAAGATGAATTGCTCAACTTGTTCATAGCATCTTTATTTATAATAGCCAGAATCTGAAAAATAAAAAAAAAAAACCTAGATGTCCCTCAGCCAAAGAATGGATAAAGAAACTGTGGCACATTTACAAAGTGGAATACCACTCAGCTATTAAAAACAAGAAAATCATGAAATTTGTAGGGAAATGGTGGGGACTAGAAAAGGTCATCTTGAGTGGGGTAACCCTGACTCATAAAGATATACATTGTATGTACTCACTTATAAGTAGATTTTAGCCATATAGTACAGGATAAGCATACTATGATGCACAAACCCAGAGGAGATAAGAAACATGGAGGATCCAAGGGAGGATCCATAAAAATCACTCAGAGTAGAGATAGAAAAGAAAGTGGTAGTAGCAGAAGAAAGGGAACAAGGTAGGAGATGGGTGCAGAGAGTTATGAGGATAGAGCACAGACCTGGGGAGAGCAAGGGTGAAAGGATAGAAGCCTGCAGAGAAAAGAGAAACTGAGGGTGGAGACATCTCTATGACAAACTGGAGACCAAAGTCAGGGTAGGCTCCTGAGAGGATATGAGGGAAACTCAGGCAGACACTCCTAGTAGCAGAGACCATAGAGCCTGAAGAGGACATGTTTAACTAGGATAGTCTCCTAGCAGAGGGAAGAGAACACTAACCCATCTTCAAAAAAGTCAACCTCAAATTTGCCCTGCTTACAAGATGTGCAAGGATAAAGATAGTGCAGAGATTGAGGGAATGCCCAACTAATGCCTGGCCCAGCCAAAGATCCACCCAACTGGAGAGTGTCAAACCCTGATACTGTGAAGGATACTCTGCTAAACTCGCAGACAGGAGCCTGAAAGAGTTGTCCTCTGTAAGTTTCTACTCAGCAGTGCCTCAACACAGATATTGAGACTCACAGCCAAACACTGATTAATTTTTAGGGAGTCTTGGGGAATAATAGGAGGTAATAGAAAAGGACATGGAATTGACTGGAGCTCCACAAGTAGATCAACAGAGCCAATTAACCAGGTCCATGAGGGGTTTGCTGACATGGAAGCATCAACCTAGGATGACGCAAGAACTGGACTTAGGTCCTCTACAAAGATGTAGCGGATGGGCAGCTTAAGCTTCAAATGGCTACTCTAGTAAGGAAAGTGGGGACTACATCGGACATGGACTCACTTGCTAGCTTTTAGATCACTTTCCCCTGATGGTACTGCCTTGAAAGACACCACAAGGGAAAAGGACAAGTAAGTCCTGATGCAATGTGATGAACTGGGGTTGATGGGAAAGGGAGCTTCTCTTTGCTGTGGAAAAGGGGAGAAGGATGGAAAAGGAGGAGAGGGTGGGATGCAGAGGGGAGGAAGGGAGAGGCTATAAAGTTGTAAAGTGAATAAAATAATTAAATGAGAAAAATAAAATCAGAATAATGTTGAAAAAATCATAGCAGTGCTTTTAGAGGAAATAGACATTAACAGGGACTGTAAATCATTTCAGACACATAATAAAGACTAAAATGTATTATTATTAACATTGAATCAAATATTAAATATAGAGAACATTCTTGGCAGTTTCTGAAAAGATTCCTAAACTGAACATAGATCCATATTGAATTATATAAGGTATATCAGTGTCTTTCCTGAGTAATATCTTATACCAGAAGTCAGAGCTCATATAAAGAAGGGCCATAGGCTTCAAATTTGGTCTCATAGAATGAAGAGACTCCTGGAACTGCAATGATCTCAGAACTTCCTACACTTTCAGTAGTATGCCAGTATTTTCTAATGACAGCTCTGTCTTCTCTCCTATAGAGTAAAACTCTGGAAAATATAGTGCTTTGAAAAGAATCTATACATTATATACCCTCTTGGTTATCAGATATGTGTGAAGTGAAATTTCAATGTAAGTCACACAAGGGAAATGCTGGTAGAGATACTGGAAGTTGATAGCCTATATATTAATGCACTAGGAAAACCAAGACATGATGAAAGACACAGAGTATGTAAAATTAAGGGAGGACATGGCATTGGATAATAGTTAATTTGGTCATATGAAAACCCTGTCAGAGACTGAAGGAAAGGGCCTGAAAGTAGCTTTAGGAGCCTGAGCTGATACACTGCAACAATTACTCTTGTTATTCTTGGAATACAGAAACTCATCCTAAGTAATATACTAAAACTGGAGCCTCAATAGATTATACTATATTAATAAGAGAAACATAACAAACATGAAGTTGCCTGTGCTCCATGATAGTGCTGGGCCCACAGCAACTCACTCACCAGGTAATAGGGAGGGCATAGAGGTAGTGTAAGCAGCAGAGGGAAGATCAGTGGTGGTCTGCCACAGACTAAGGCTAATCAAAGTGATGGGTAACTGTGATCTCTTGCAGCAATGGAAGCATGAGGATCCATAGTGAGAGATGTTAGGCTGCAGTGCCAATTTTCAGAAAGAAAAGTATTAAAAAGTTTTTGAAAATTAGGATAGAAACTAAAATTAGAAAGAAGGCTCAGCAGGTAAGAGCATTCTCTGATTTTTCAGAAGACAGGAGTTTATTTCACAGCACATATGCTAGACAGCTTATAACTGCCTCTAACACTAGCTACAGGTGTCTATTATCATTTTCTGGCCTCCAAGAACACACACATGTAAAATCTTGAAAAAAACTGGAGGAAGTTTACTGTCCTAAACAAAATTTGAACTATATATAACTACATCATTGACACATAAACTCAGGAAAACTGGACCATATGGCTCACCAGCCAACACCCGAGGCAGTCTTTCCCTGGAAACCTGCTGGCCATTCTGGTCAGGGAAGCAGGTAGGAGATCTTTGTTCTCCTCCCATCTACCAATTCTAAATCCCTATTTCTATCCCCAACTTTGTAGAAGACCCCTGCTGTACCCTCTCATTCCTCTCTGCCTTCAATCCAAGGGACTAAACAGATCCTTTCCTGCAACCTTTCTTCCTCACCTCATTTATTTGTCTAGTCAGCCAACACTCAAGACGCTCTCTGGAAATCTGACTTGTCAGTTGGACAGGAAATCAAGCAGGCAATTGCAGCCTTCCCTCTGGTCCTCCAATCTCAGTTCCCTAGCCCTGCAGCAGCCTACGTGCAGGGGCATGTTCTACTTTTGTTCCTCCATTCCCTGGAGATTCCACAGATTTTCCTGACACAGCCATATTTTCTCCCTGCTAAAGACCCTTTTAGTAACCCTGCCCTTCTAGCCTACCATTATTACTTTCTGTTTGCTCCCAATACTTAGAAAGACGTTTTACCTGGGAGTTCTGGTGACCACACCTAGCAGGTACTCAAAACTATCCCCTATCAGGCAACACACAGCCAACACATTCTGCTCAGAATCAGAGAAGGTAACAGAAACCAAGGCACCTGTATGCCTAGATATCATTGTAAAAATATAGTCTATAGGAATGAGGACAATATGTCTCTACAAGAGACCAGCTCCCCTAATGCCGCAGAATCTGAATAATGCAATATCACAAAAGCACAAGACAAAGACTTCAAAGAGGCAAGTTTCACCAACAGAATACAAAAGATGGAAAAGAAAATCTCAGGAAGTAAGACAAAATAGAAATGCAAAACTTGGTTGAAGAAAATGTTAAAGGTTAAAAGAAAATCCAAGCACAAAATATTCCAGGAGATCTGGGACAATATCAAAAGAACAAACCTACAAATAATAGGAATAGAGTACAGAATGAAAAAAATTCCCAGCTCACAGGGACAAAAAATATTTTCAGCAAAATTATAGTAGAAAGTTTCTCCAACCAAAAGAAGAAAGTGAGTGTTGAAGAAGCATATAGAACACTAAATAGAGAAGATCAGAAAATGAATTCCCCACAAATCATAATCATCAAAGAGTTAAATGTATAGAGCAAAGAATGAATATTAAAAGCTGCAAGGGAAAAAAAGACAAAGTAACATATAAAGACAGAATTATTAGAATAACAACTAACGTTTCTTTCTTTTCTTTCTTTCTTTTTTCTTTGTCTGGTCTTTCAAGACAGGGCTTCTTTGTGTAGCCTTGGCTGTCCTGGACTAACTATGTAGACCACAGTGGCCTTGAAACCACAGAGATCTGCCTGCCTCTGCCACCCTGAGTGTTGGGAACACGTAACTTTTCACTGGAGACTTTAAAAGCTAGAAGGGCCTGGATTAATGTTCTAAAATCTGTAAGAGTCCATAGATACCAGCCCAAGCTACTAAAACCAGTTAAACTTCCAATCAAAATGGATAGCTAAAGAAAAGCATTCCACAATAAAACCAAATTTAAGCAGTACTTATCTACACATCCAGACATATAAAATGTGCTGAAAGGAAATGTGCACATCCAAGACAACATAAGAAATAAATAACCTCAGAAAGAAAAAAATTAAAGATGGAAACTGAGGGGAGCAGCCTTACCAGGCCACAGAAGAAGACAATGCAGTCACTCCTGATGAGACCTGATAGACTAAGATCAGAGAGAAGAGGAAGAGGACCTCCCTTATCAGTGGACTGGGAGAGGGACACGGGTGGGGAAGAGGGAGGATACAGGGGGGATACAAAGTGAATAAACTGTAATTAGTAAAAATAAAAATAATTTTTAAAAAATATGGAAGCCACACTCTTGATAAACAAAATAGTGAGAATCCACACACACTGCTTATTAGTAACTCTAAATATCAGTGCTCTCAATTTACAATTAAAAAGACACAGTCTAACAGAATGACTGTGAAAACAGGATCCTCCTTCTGTGACATCCACACATATTAACATTTAAAATTGACATCCCCTCTGGGTAAAAGGATACACAAGGATATTCCAAGCAAATGGACCTGAGAGTCCAACAGGTGTAGGCATCTTACATAGACGTAACACCTTATAAAAGTACACTTCAAGCCAAAACAGATATGGAAGAAAATGTTCATCAAAAGAAAATCTACTAAGGTCTATTGCAATTCTAAGCATCTAGCCCTAAACATAAGGGTATTCAAGTTAGTAAAACAAACACTACTATAGCTTAAACAACATATTCACACAGCGGTAGTGGTTGACTTGAATATCCCACACTCACCAATAGACAAGTCATCCAGACAAACACTAAAATAGAGCAGTGCTGGAGAAAAAAACAGGAAGGTTAAAAACTTATGGGAACTGAATAACTCATTACTAAATACTATATAGATCAAGAGAGAAATTTAAAAAAGAAACTGCAACAGTTTTAGAATAGAATGAAAATGAATACCTAACATCTCAAATCTTATGAAAGCAGTTATAAAAGACAAGTTCATAGCAATAAGTGCCTACATAAAAAATATTGGAGAGCACAGTGGCACACATGAAACCTCTAGAACAAAAAGAGGAAATAACATGCAAAAGGAATAGATGGCAAAAATTATCAAACTCAGCACTAAAATCAATAAATAAAGAAAATACAAAGAATATGTAAAACAATGTATTGTTTTTTAAAAAAAACTCAGTAAGATTGTCAAATATTTTGTTAAATTAAATAAAAAACACAGGAAAAGCATCCAAATTAACAAAATTAAAAATAAAAAAGTAGATATTGTACAAACTCTTTGGAAATCAATCTGGCACTTTCACAAAATTAGGAATAGTGCTACCTCAAGATCCAGCTATACCACTCCTAAGCATATACCTAAAAGATGCCTCCACCATTTAATAATGACATTGCTCAACTATGGTCACACCAGCTGATTTTGTAATAGTCAGAATCTGGAAACAACCTAGATGTCTCTCAACTGAGGAATGGATATAGAAATTGTGGTGCATTTACACAATGGAATACTACTCAGCAATTAAAAAAAAAAGGAAACTAGAAATGTGCAGGCAAATATTGGGAACTAGGAAAGATCATCCTGAGTGAAGTAATTTAGAAGCAGAAAGACACACAGGATATATACTCACTTATAAGTAGATATTAGATATATAATATAGAATAAACATACTAAATCTATAGCCCTAACAAAGCTAAACATCAGGGAGGACCCTAGGGAAGAGGCTGAAACACCAGAAGGGCAAACAGAATAGACAACAGAAGCAGGAGAAGACAAGGAACAGGACAGGAGACTTCTAAAGAGGACTTCTGAAAGACTCTACCCACCAGGGTATTGAAGAAGATACTGAGACATATAGCCAAACTTTGAGCAGAGTGCAGGGAACCTTATGGAAGAAGGGGGAGATAAAAGACTTGGAGGGCACAGGAGCTCCATAAGGAGACCAACAGAGCCAAAAATCCTGGGCCCAAGGTGGGCCTGCAGAGACGGCTATTCCAACAAAGGAACACATATGTAGAGGACCTAGAGCCCCTGGCTCAGATGAAGTATAAGAACAAATCAATTTCCAAGGGGGTTGCCTATTAAGGGAAACAGGGCCATTCTCTGAGATAAACTCAGTAGCCAGCTCAGCTTTTTGGTCACCTCTCTCTGGGGGTAGGGAGCAGCCTTGGTAGGCCACTGAGGTAGATGATGCAGCCAGTCATGAGTCCTGGTAGGCTAAGGTCATATAATAGGGGCCATTGTGGGAGAAGAGGGAGGGTAGATCTGGGGAGGAGATGAGGGGTTGCTACAGCCAGGATACAAAGTAAATAAATTGTAATACATAAATAAATAAATAAATAAATAAATAAATAAATAAATAAATAAATAAATAAGAAAGAAAGAAATTGGAGAGATCAAAACTAGTCAGCACAACTGAAAATTCTAGAACAAAAGAAAGCAAACACATCCAAGAAATGTAGATGACAGGAAACAATCAAACTTAAGGCTGGAATCAATAAATTGGAAACAAAGAATCAGTGAAACCAAGAGCATTGAGAAAAATAAACAAGAGACACAAACCTTTACCCATGCTAACTAAAAGGCAGATGGACAGTATCCAAACTAACAAAATTAGTAATGAGAAGGGGAACATAACAGATGATGAGGAAATTAAAAAGAAATCATTAGGTCTTACTCTGAAAGGCTATGTTGCAAAAAAATGGAAAATCTAAAGAAAATGGATGATTTTCTTGATAGATTTCACAGATGACCTTTCTTGTATGGCCAAACAGATTTAACTATAAAGGAAACAGACCAGATGACACTCCCTATAGGGAATTTAAAAAGTGGTGTCCTAGGGGCCTAGATCAAGACTGTATTCCACCCTCTTGGGGCCTGGTAATAACTCAGGTTATGCATTTCCTAAGAAAGCTGTACCTGCCAGGGTCACAGCTCACAAAGAGGCCTTGATGTTGTTCAAAATGATCAGGGTCTCAAAAAATACCTCCCTGTGGCGTCCAAATGTTGCAGGGTAAAGGCCTGGAGTCTGAGCAAGCCTGGAGATGAATGCTTCCTACAAAGCAGGCCTAAGTGTGGGTTATAGGTATTGTTTTATAAAGACAATGAAAACTGAAAAACTACATCCTGGTTGGCTATGCAGGGGGAAGCAAGCAAGCAGTTTAACAAAAGCCAAAAACATGCAGTCAGCTGGGATTTTTTTTACCCTGAATTTCTACAACAGAGATGAGTGCTTTCCCACAAGACTTTTTAGGGCAGGGGTAGAAACCAAAGATGCCTCCAGCTGATACAAGATGGAGAAACCTTTGCCCTGTTACAGTCAGTGGGAAACTACAACAGAATAACAAAGGACAGAGACCCATCATGAATGACAGTTTGGTCACTTCTCCAGGAAAAGAGCCAAGATCTGCTGATGTATCTGTAATGAAAGAAGACAATACAGAAAGGGTAGAGGAGGAAAATACAAGTGCCACCTAAGGTCACTTGAATAGTTGCAGAAAAGAGGATTATAATTGACACGAAGGTTTCTGACTTAGTTTGTTAAGAAGGGATTTGTACAGATATTTATTTTTTTTCTTTCCTCAATTTCTTTAACATGTAATATCAATTAAGATAATATCAATGGTTATCATATTCATCTCATTTCATATACTAAAAGAATGACCCTCAAGGGACTGTTCTAAAATTATGTTTTTGAGGCTGTTCAAGGTATAATTATACCATGTTAGCTCTAATTATTACCAGGTTAAATATATAATGCACATATGATAGCACGTGGGAGAGTTATATTATGTTTAGGCATTATTATTGTTTATTATTTTCATTTGGAAATGAATCACAACATAAGATAAGATCATGGGTCAGTTTGATATCTGATGGCTCTTCTTGTCTCTCTGACTATATCTGGAATTAACTACAACCCAGAAATAAAGTACACACCTGTGAGGGATATATGCTTCATTTAAAGAGATTAGATTTACTTCCACTCTGAATTTTTGAGGTGGGAAGACACATCTTTAATCCAGATCTTTAATGTAGATACATCTGGACCCTCTTGCTAGCAAAAGTCTATTCCTTCAGTGGCATTAGAGCCTAATTCTTCGGTTTTTTGAATATTCTGAAGATCAGCTGAGACATTCAGCCTCATGGACTGGGCAACTACTGGACTCTTAGATATTCATAGCCAGCCATTGCTGAATTACCTGAACCACAGCTCGTAAGCCGTTCTAAACAATAACCTTTATATATGTTCATTTTATAAGTTCTGTTAGGAAAACCTGATCAATACACCAAGCATGTAAATGAGACTTCATAGTTCAGAGGAGTCTGGGCCTCAAGCAGTCTAAGCTCAAATTCCCAGTGGCACATGCCCTTAACCTGTCTATCAGGTGATGCTTTGAACCTGGCCCTTTTAGTGTCTATAGCTTCTTTTTTAAAAATTTATTTTTATATCAATCACAGGTTAGGTTTTTTTGCCATTCCATGTGTAGCCCCCTCCCTCACTCCCTCCCACCCTTCCCAACCCTCCCTCATCTCCTCCCCGCCCACTCCAAGTCCACCAACAGGGGAGGACCTCCTCCCCTTCCATCCAACCCCAGCTCATCTTGTCTCCTCAGGGCTGGCTGCAATGTCCTCCCCTGGGATCTAGCCAGGCTGTTACACCCTGGCATGTATGGGGGAGGGTCAAAGAGTCAGCCATCAAGTTCAAGACTGAAATAGTCCCTGTTTCCCTTACTAGGGTCTTCAGTTCGACACTGAGCTATCATGGGCCACATCTGAGCAGGGGTTCTAGGCCACATCCATATATGGTCCTTGGTTGGAGAAACTGTCTCATATAAGACCCCTGTGCCCTGCTCAGTTTTTTTAAAAAATCTCTTAAATGAATTCTCACAATAATATATTTCAATGAGTGCATTAGATAGGGAGATTCTATCATAGACACAGAATGTGAAAACAGATGTTTTAGCTTCTGTGGGCAAAGACTAGCCACCCCCAACTACAAGAAAATCAGAGAACAATTTGTGGGAGGTTGTTCTCTCCATCAAAGATGTGCACTCCAGGGAAAGAACTCAGATTTGTAGACTTAAGTAGTAGTACCTTTACCTGCCTAGCCATCTCATCAACTGATTTTCTAAGTCATGGTATTGAATAAACTCTGTATGTGTATGGATGTTCTGTGTATAAATCTGTCCTTCATTTACAAAGAGTATATTCATTTTACCCTTGGAATGACAGCACAAGCTTGAGGATCCAAAGTATTACACACTCCACACATTAACTCTCTCACTCATGGTCAGTCTCAGATATCAATCAGATCCATTCCAGGAAAGCTTCATGAGAAAAAAAAAAAAACCATCATTCAAAAAAAAAAACACTTCCTATTATACTCTGATATTTGTTGTGATAAGGGAGCAGCAGGAACCACCCACCCGCCTTCACAGCCTTGCACAGACATGATTTCCACCAGACATAGACATAGGCTGCAGGCTCCATCGTGCTGGCTAGTATGAAGCCTTTTCCCAAAACTGCTTAGCTGGAGCATCAAGAGTGAGTCCCTAACACACTTCCACCCCAGATGGCCCTCTCAATTGTGCATTTGATCAGATGAGCCTAATCTACATTGTCATTCAGGATGAGATGTGAAAGATTTGCTCCAGCCCTGAAAATAAGAGATACTGAGGCATGATACTGAACCCAAGAATTCACTGCATGGATGCAGGACAGCCTAAGACAATCAGCATGCCTACCTCATGTATATGTCCCTATAGGTCTCCAGAAACTTCTCTCTTTGGTTGTGTGTGATCCAGTCCATCTAATAAAGCACATAATGTGAAGGAGAGAAGTCAAGTGCAGGGACTGGAGAGATAGGCGGCTCATACAGTTTGAGCATTTGTTTCTCAGATGACACAAAGGGCAGCTGACAAACTTCTGTAAATTCAGTTTCGGGTGGAATCCTGTGCCACTTTTTTTGTTTTTGCATTTCATATGCTCACATTTTTATTTTTTATTTATTACAGTTTATTCACTATGTATCCCAGCTGTAGCCTCTCCCTCATCCATTTCCAATAATGCCCTCCTTCTTCTCATCTCTTGTACCTTCCCCAGTCCTCTTATGGCCTCTGGGAAAAGTGTATTCATGAGGTACACCATCCTATAGTAAGCAAAACACCCAGGCATATACATGAAATAAACAAACAAAAGACAAAAAGGAGGCGAATACCTAGTCAAGGCCAAGACCAAAAACTCAATGACAACAAAACAAAAATTAAAAAAATATTATCACAACATATCTTGGAATTCATTGTCTCTGCTGTGTAGTTCTCACTGATGCTGTATTTCAAGGAAATCAGAGGCAGATAGCTCTGGGTTTTCTCATTTCTTTTATAGTCCCTGAGCAAATATTTAAATTTCTTAAGAAGCATTAGAGCAATGCTGCTGTGTTTCTCATTTATTTGTTTCACATGATCATCCACAGAGTACCATATTTTGGGGGTAGCTAAATATATGACCACAAGGATACAGTAAGGACAGTATTTTCACAATGAAGTGGGTATCCATAGTGTTGACACACTATCCACTTTGAAAGAACATTCCCTCTGTGTAGCCTTGGATAGATGGCAACTCACTATGTAGCCCAAGGTCCCTGTTACTTGCAGACATCCGTTCCTGCCTGTGAGTTCTAGGGTTACAGGAATGTGACACCACATCTGACTAAAGAAGAGTCTGAAGAATTAACAGCTGAATATTAAGTTTTATTCGTAAAATACATTTATTTTACTCAATAGGGGATTAAAAGGGGCACTCATTATATAAAGGGTATATCCTTAGCAAACCAGCAAGTCAACGACAACATCAAATGAAATAATAACAAAACTTCAAACCAAAGAAAACAAAAAAACCCAAACCAAACCAAACTCAACCCTAAAACCAAACAACAAATTGAGCCAAGCAGCATTCTCTCACTAAAGATTTATCAGCACAGACATAGTGTCCCTGGCTGGCCTTGGAAACATGGTAGAAAAATAGTCAATTGCAATAACTGTTTCAAGATGAGTGTTGCCATGCTTCTTTGGGGGCTTTGTAGGTCAAGTACTCCCAAGGCAAAGGATGAGACATGTTACAGGCTCTGACTGATCTCCATTAAAGTATTATGTATGACCCATTAGATCAAGCACAATTTACATTCTCATGCTCCTACTGATGAGCAGCAACACTTGATGTGCTTCAGCACTTCTCTGGAACCCACCCAGGTGCATATTCAACAGTAGCAATATCCCAATATCTGTGTGGAAACCCACAGGGCTTTCTTTTATGCTTAGCTGGATCTGATCAGAATCTAAGGGGCTGGAAGTCAATCTCTTTATGCTAGATGTAGATCACCACATTGCCTCTGGATAATTTTGAGATGGCATGTTCAATACACATGCTTCTTAGCTAATTTCAAATTCTCCAGCAACAGATGACATAGCTCTTGAGCATCACTTTATCTGAGGTTTCCCTACCAAATGAGGCTTAGTCCCTACTGGCCATGGGCTTGTCATTGTGTAGTAGATCCTAGAGCACATTTTGTGGTTCTACAGGGTTACTTCTTTATGTATTATCACCCACTATTGGCATAAAATACACAGCCTTTTACTTGTGAAGAATAGTAAAGTCTACAGCCTGCTGGACCTGTAATATGTTGATCACTACACAATTCTTTCAGCCAACATTTGCCTTATTTGAGACCTAACAAATCCAGACAGAGGATCCACCTGCCCAGAAGATGTCAAAGATTATTCAGACATTCTCTCTAAATCAATTTTCAGTACCAGTCACTTCAGAGTCCAGGGCATGGAACTGAAGCATACCCAGTAGTTTTCTTTATAGAAGAACAAATGACTAACACGAAGAGTGAGGGACACAGGTGTGAGGGACACAAGGAGTAAGATACAAGGAGTGAGGGACAGTTGTTATTTCTTTAGAGCATTAACTTCAGCATCGCATGTGTGTGAGATAGAGTAAGTTTAAAACTTTATTATAGAGAGAATATGATGCTTTTGGGTGATCTGTCTGGATTTACTACCACATATGGAGAGCTGACAACCGAGTCAGCTTGCCAAAGTCCATGATGGAATAATACTTGCTCTGAAACATATCCTCACTGTTCACTGCACCTCACTGGGATCATTTGCAGGTGAGTTTCAGGATGCTGAGTAAGGTTTATCTCAGCTTTTCTCTATCTCAAAATAGTGAGGAAACAGACATGTGGATCAGATTGGGGCTGCATCACCTGGAGGTCAGTTGATGTTTGCTTCACAGGTGAGTTCAAATTTCAAAGAGGGTATATTTTCTGAGGAGGCCTTGATCATACAGTAGAAAATGTTGTGTTCAAGTTGTCTGTGGCCTTTTTTTCCCCCTCAGTTCTCTCAATGGCGCTGTCAGAGAAGAAGGAAAGATAATCAATCCAATCCAGAAGCAACCATGCTAGGCCTCAGGCTAGACAAAATCAAGGCCTATTTACACATAGGAAACCAAAGTCAAGGGAGAAAACTCATCCCAGGATTCACACAGTTGCTGAGTATGGGGTAGAATAGTCACTCACTTGCCTGGTAAACTCAATTGTTCTGCTGCAGAAGCCCTGTCTGCAGCGAGCTCTCTTCCTCGGATGTGGCTCCTTCCAGGTCAGACTGGAATATATCAGACCTATGGCAGGAAGGAATAGAGGGCCTAGTGCAGGCAAGCCATGTCAGCTGTTGATTTCCCATGAGCACTATTCAGCTGGACCATCCAGCATGACATTTCAGCTGAGGTCATTCCCTGCATTTCCCAAGGGAAAGGGGTCAGAGAGTAAGGGGCATGGATTTTTTTCTCAGCTTTTAAAATCTTGGGAAGATGAACTGAAAACCACACACTGTGCTGGAATAGAAAAATAACAGCATATTTCTCTAATCATCCAGATGCATAACTTTGAAAAAAAATTAACAGTATAGTAATGTCTGAGTCACAGTTCAGAAGGCATGTGAGCAACCTAGTAACCTATGTGAAGCCCCTCTTCAGAGCCTACTCACTGTAGTGAAGGCCTTGATTTTTCCTACAGTGCAGAAACCTGCCTGGGTTCCCCTTGTGAACCACTAACCCTGTTTAAAACCAAAGAAATCATCTCACAGGAATGCCATGTCACTGCAGGGAGCCCAAAATCAGCAGGAGTATGCTGCATGCAAATCTGCCCCAGTTTATGAACTGTCCTCTAAAGGTGATGATCCTAAAGGAAAATAACCTGTCATGGGACACATTGTCTTCCACAAGGGATGCTGCCATGCTAGGTGTGGAAATTGGAGTATTGGTGGGACAAGGAACAACGTACCAAGGGACAAGGTGCTAAGATCATACTAGAGAGCCCAGAAGGGAGGAAGCGGTGCACCATCCCCAGAAACACTAAGTAACTCACATTGTTTCCTGGACAGAAGTTCTTGGTGACTGGACTAGCATGATGCTCTGAGGTGTTCTTTCCCTGGCTGTGGCTGAGAGCCATGCAGATGGCCAGAAACCCAAAGGACATGACACACAGCCACAGGCTACCCACTTGGCTCCACCCTCTACTCCATGTCTGGGTTCCTACCTCATATCTCAATGCCATGGAGTTCCTACCTCATCTCAATGATATCAGCATGATGCTGCATTTTTTCTGCCAAGTCCCTTTCCTGGGTGACCAGCTTTTCTTGCTTCTGTAGGTCCTGAAGTCTTCCCTCCAAAACTTTCAGTTCCTGTTTTTTTACAACATTGTGTTCAGAGGAGCTGTGAACATGATTGTGCACAAGCATGATTGCACACAGACAAACTCCTCAACACACACACAAGTACATGTATGCACACATACAACCATATTGCATTGCAGTAACATGTTTAGTTTCCCAGTTGATTCTAATATAAGAGATCATTAGAGATCATATATTAAAGAATGATATATTTCAGTTAGAAGGGATAAGAAAATAGTGGACATTGGATATAGACAGTTCAGTGGATGAAGTATGTTTCCTGTAAACCTACAGGGCAGACATGTGGACCCACTGGGGTCTTGGCCTCTTAGCCAAGCCTACAAAGCAACGTCCCAATGCTGTTCAATGAAAACTTGTTCCCCAGACCAGGACTACTGGTTGGTGATGGACCAGCTCCTTATTCTGCCCCACTCTTTTCCAGTTCTTCCAATGTGAGCAGCTTCCTACTAATGGAGCTCCCTTATCCATACATAGTCTGCATCACTTCTCCCCATATGCAGTGAACCTGGGAAATAAATCTCAACAACTAAGGAAAAAAATATTCCTCTCTGTACGGTGATTGGATCAGGGATATTTTTCAGTAACAAGGCTGAGGAACTCAAGGCCAAATCATCCTGTGTATTATTTCATGATGAAGAATATTCCCCTGAAGGGTGGACCACATTTTACTTTTATACTCATTAGCTAATGGACATCTGGATAGACTCAACTTGTGGCTGCTATGAAGAATATTGTTATAACCCTGATGCCCTCTATTTTATCTGTAGACACCTACTTCTAGTTCTGGAATTGCTGGGTCATCTTGTGACTGCAGTTCAGGATGTTAAAAACTTATGCATGCACTCTCACAGGAATACCCCATTTATACCACTGTCAATGTCTGAGGATCTCATTTCTCACAGCCCTGGAGAGGCTCATTTTGAGTTAGACTTGAATGATTTAGAATAAAAGCAGTTACTGAGTGCTGTAGACACAGCACAGGATGGATGTTTTAGAATTTGATGAGGTTAAGAGACAGCCCTGTACGAAAACTTCAGCATGGCTATAGGATTTCTGCTAGACTGAGATGCAACCACAGCAACTCAAAGTCTCTCAAAGAGTAAATTCCAGGCCAAGCTCCAAAGCCTTAGTATACTGAGTCAAGTTTAGGCAAAGGAGGAAAGAAAATGGTTGCTAGAAATGACAACAATACAGGATACAAGGAATACACAGCAAGCCAACCAACTGTCCGGTGGACAGTCGCTATTCACCAAGAGCAGAGAAGGGACAAAGACCCTTAGCTAGCCTTCTTTGCCTCTGAAGTACCTTTTTTTCCAAAGAAGCCTTCTCCTCACCTCCATGTAGCCCATGCCTTTGGTTTCCTCCAAAGAATTTCTTTGCCGATAGGTATTCTTGCCTCTATAAACACCTGAAAGTCTATGAGTTACAGCAGTTTTTGTGTCCTTTGTTCTAGGGAGCTAGGTGGGAATGCAGAAAGATAGGCAGCTGCATGTGAGGTTTGATGTCTGCAAAGCCAGTCAACAGGATACTTTCTTATGGAAGTTGGTCTCTATCACCATTTAAGATGTTCCAAGAGCAAATGAATATAAATATATGCCAAAATACACACACAAACCTACACATGCACACATGCATTCACACAAACTCATACACCTGCAAATATAAGCACCCAACACACACAGCTACACAACTACTCACCCCTACACATACATGAAATATAGTGACAAACACTAAGCCATACCTGAGCACATGCACAGACACACAAACATACACACACAGAGACATACACACACAAGGATAGAGACACTATGTGCAAATAAGGGTATGTACAGATGCATAAGCATACAACAGGCATACAAAAAACACAAACACAAGCACACACATACACTCATGCGTAGTCACACAATGCCCACCAATGCACCACACACAGAAACACAATGCAACACACACACACCAGGGAGAGAATTACAACACCTTTTCTGGTGCATGAGGAGTTAGTGGACCTATATCCTGTATTCAAGGTTCTTAGACTCACCTTGGCTTTGGTATCATCGCCTGTGCTTATTTCCTCTTCCAGGAACATTTTGCATTCCAAGATTCACTGATCTCACAGGTAAATTACAAACTCTGCACTGTTCAGCTAAGTTGGCCCACACAAGACTAAGTTCCCAAGAACGATGTCTCCCAGCTAACCTTCCAACTAGTACCATGTTGATACATCAGAGTCTCCTTACATAACCTACCTTGGCTCTTGCAGAGAAGACATTGGTAGCTCTAGAGGAAGTCAGTGCCCTATGATCATTACACAGGAATATTTAAAAAGATTCCAGTTCATACAATATGCAAACAGCATTCAGGTCAGGCAGTATGAAGCTAGTGAAGTCACCTTCAGGGGGTTCCTGAAATGCAGCATTCTGTACAACTATTGAGTAGGAATCTGTCCTGAACTACAGGTTCCTGACGTCATCACTCAAAGCTCTGTGCTGCTACCTAAGCGGGTATCCACATAGCACTCCTCCTATCATGATGGCAATTAGGAGTGAGGCACCTTTCTCCCTCAGTGGACTGCAATTTCTAGAAGAGCATTACGGTTTGCTTGTCAGTCATCCACTTTCTCAAAAGAGGCTAACTCCCCAGATAGACTTTTAAATCATCACAAAACTGAACAATTGGATGAGATGTAGGTGAACAGATGGATGGGTGGGTGGATGGTTACATCGGTGTTTATGTTTGGACAAGTAGGTATCCTGCCCCTGCTGCCTCAACCTACCTGCTGCTTCTTGGCACAGAGGCCACACATCTTCTCAAGGGCCTCATCACAGAGCTTATTTGTCTCATCATAGGCCTTTTTCAGCATGATCTGCTTCCTCTGCAGCTTTCTGTTCTTCTTTCTCAACATAGTAACTTTAAACTTCAGCTTAGTCCAGTCATTCAGGAGCTGGCTTTGACGAATGCTGAACCAAAGCCAAAACATGGTGAGCCCCAGACAGCAAGTATTTGCCTCCCCACATCCACATACCATCACCCCTGCAAGGTCCCTGGTCCCCTGAGAGCCCCTGACTGGGTCCTACAGTAGTTATTCCAGCATTTCCTAGAGGCATGTCAAATACAGAGAATAGACACATTTCAGAAAGACTCAAAGTTCTTCTGAAAACTCTGACTCCAAAAGGAATTCATGTACCTCCCAGAGCAGAAAGTGGCCCCCATCTGTCTTTATCAGTCCATGACATTTGGAAGACATCAGCAGATAGAGGGTAAACCACCTCTAAGATAGGAATCCGGATCCTACAGAATTCCATGTATTTATGGATCACATCAAAACCAGCTTTTTAAATGCACTGCCAGAATCCCAGAGACCCTGAACTGCCTGAAAACCCTTTCATGGTGTAATTTTGTTTTCTATCTAGAGGCTCTTGAGGATGGAAGGACAGTGTTGGGAGGGGCTCATAGTCTCTTCACATTGAACAAAATTGAGTCCAAGAGGTACACTTCTAAGAAAGAACCACAAGTCAGGCTGCTTGAGGCAGGCTAAGAGACAGACAGGCTATAACAAGAGCCCTCATTTTGGATTAAAAACAAAGAAGGGCAGATGCAGTCCCATCCAAGTGCTGGGGTCCCAGCCAAGTCAGTCACTCACCGGCAGGATTCCTTCTCCTTAGTCAGCACCTTGTACTTGTCCATGGCCTCACTTAACTCCTGGGGCAATTTCCGCAGGTTTGATATCTCCTTCTGATGTTCCATAATCAGCATTGAAAGTTCAAAATTCAACCTGTTATTAGGCATGGAATCCAGGAGCAAAGAACCCAATGAACACAGGGCTCAAGGAACACATGAATTTAGGCTGTATCCAGGTTTACCCCAGCCTAGGGTACATTCTCAGTCCTAACTTCTAGGACCTTCAGTGCTTCTTAAAATTAAGATCCTGACCTCAGGCCAGCAGAGGCAGGGGTATCAAAAGCTGGGCTGCATGAACCCCCCTTGTTCGCCCTGAAGTAGTAGATCAGCTTTTAAAAAAATGTAGTTTATTTATTTTTATATTAATCACAGGTTAGGTACTTTGTATCCCAGTTGTTGCCCCCTCCCTCATTTCCTTCCTCTCCCCCCATTCCTTCTTCATCTCCTCCCTGTCCCCCTCCAAGTCCAATGATGGGGGAGGACCTCCTCCCCTTCCATCCGACCCTAGCTTATCATGTCTCTTCAGGGCTGGCTGCAATGTCCTCTTCTGGAATCTAGCTAGGTTACTCCTCCCTGGTGTGTGTGTGTGGGGGGGGGGGCGCAAAGAGCCAGCCATTGAGTTCATGACAGAAATAGCCCCTGTTCCCCGTACTAGGGTACCCAGTTGGATACTGAGCTACCATGGGCCACATATGAGCAGGGGTTCTGGTTATATCCATATATGGTCCTTGACTGGCGAAACAGTCTTGTAAAAGACTCCTGTGCCCTGTTCTATTTGGTCTTTGTGGAACTCTTGTTCTCCACAAGTCTTACTAACTCCCCCTATTTTCATATTATTCCCTGCCCTCTGCTGAAGGCTTGGTTGTGAGTTTTAATATCTGCTTTCATACATTATTATGTAGAGCTTTTCAGAGGCCCTCTTTGGTAGGCTCCTGTCCTTTTGCTTGTTTTCTCCTACATTCAATGTCCATCCCATTTGTCCATCTAAGCAAGCATTGATCATCCCAACCTGGGTCCTCCTTCTTGTTTATCTTCCCTAGGTGTATAGATATCAGCATGACCTTCCTATCCTATAGGTCTATATAAGTGAGTATACACCATATGTTTCTTTCTGCTTTGGGGATACCTCACTCAGGATGATCGTTTCCAGGTCCCACCATTTGCCTGCGAATTTCATGATTTCCTCCTTTTTAATTGCTGAGTAGTATTCCATTGTGTATAAGTAACAAAATTATGGTAGATCAGCTTTTTAAGAAGTTCCCAGGAGTACATGCCACAGACCTGGGCCTTCCAGAAACCTGTGATGACATTTATCCTGTTTTCATAACAGGGAATCTCAACCCTGAGTTCCTATTGCTACACAGATGCCCAGAGTCCATCATCAATATTTCCAGGAAGAGGCTTTATTAACTCCCAAGGAGATTCCAATGTGCCACCACGGTGAGGACAAGGGCCAAGTGCTGTGCTGCCCAAAGAGCGGCTCCACGGCTTCAGCACTGGTGTCCCCTGAAAACTATAGGACAGCAAATTCTCAGGTTTCATCACCTACCACCAATTCCCAGGATCTGAAGGGAGTGCACACACAGTAGACAGCACTCCTGCATATATGTGCCTTCAGGAATGTGCTGAAAACACACACACACACATACACACACGCACATAGTTAGGATACAAAATTCAGAGAAGTTGTATTGTCTCAGATTACAATAAACTAGAACAGAGAGATGTGAAGAGATCCAAGGTTTTCAGACACACCTTGAGATGCACCCAGGCTACTTCCTCTAGCTCGTGCCAAGAGCAACCAGACCCTGTGCACCTGCTGGTCAAATAAAAGACTCACCATAAACTCGTAGTACCTAACATCTCCCACAAGCCAACACCTGTTAAGACCTTTAAAATGCATGATGATAGCTCACACACTATTGCCCTATCCACACACTCTGATTTATGCCATAGGATCTGCTTTTCATTTGGAGGAAGCAGAATAGCCTATGTCCCCAGGGTTCTGGTACTCATACCCAGGCTTCAGCTTCTGTCTTTCAGATGCACTCAGGAAAATTAGTTTGGGCATGAGGATGCCATTGAGTTACAGCCTCCTGTGATGTGAGGAAAGATGTGGTTAACACACAGGGATAAAGACAGTCAACAGAGAGCTTGGCATAACGACTACCTGATGTTCAAATCCTTGTCAGTATAATGGGCCAGGATTCCACGGAGTTCATCCCTCTCACAGGTCATCTTCTGTAGCTGAATGGTCATTTTCTCTACCTTCTTCATCTGCTTCTCCTTCTCATTGATTTCGGAGCATTGGGATGATGCCTTCCCAGTAGAGCCTGTAGGAAGATAAATGCACAGCTGAATGGCACAGGGCAGGAGAGAACATGCTGAGCCTCCTACCCCCACCCCCCAAAAAAATACAAAACAAAATACGCCTGAATGAGAGGTATTACTAGAGACCCAGTGAAGCCCTGAAAGAACAGGATGTTATCCTCAAGCTGGGGTCCATAAGCCAAGCTCTGTCCCTACTTCCTGGATAGACATGTGCCTCGTTAGTACTGCAGTCTCCCTGGCCCTGCAAGGCATGGCTCTCCCAGACAGGCAGATTTAGAGGGGAATGTCAGCTGATATTTAAGGGGATACAGGCAAGTCCTGGAGGGACTCATTATTAGCACCACGAAGGCCTGATCACATGTGTCTAAGCCAAATGTATCTGAATATTCTTGACCTTGATATATATATATATATATATATATGTGCCCAGGGGAGTATTCCTCTCTGTTATTGGTATCAATACTTAAGGAGCCTATAGAAATCTGCTGAGAATGGAGTGCATCAACACACTACTCTGAGAGGGACACCTCATTAATCTCTTTGCTGACCTTGTCCCACCTTCAGAATGAAATTAACAGTCTCCCAGAATGGAGCTGCAGTCTGGTCAATTCCTGGCCCCTTGCCAAAATAACCATCACAAAATCTTGATCTGTGTCTGCTCTTTAGGAAACAGAATCTGGATAGTCTCTTTCTTTCTCAGAGGCATGAAGCTATTGAGCCACACTCCTGGAAGGCCTAGCTCAAACCCTGTCTCCTCTGGGAAGCTCACCAACCTCTGCCCTCAACTCACTGTGCTTTCCACAGAACCACTTATTCCTTGTTCTTCCGCACCAAGATCGAAGGCCAGACTCCTTCTGCCTCCCTCTGGCCTCTCCATACTCTTTGTTTGCTCTTCCCAATAGCCTGCTCAGCCTAGACAACATTTTCCTCAGGAGAAACCTATAGGCACTAACCAAATGCCCCCAAGGGCACTAAGTGTTGCCACAACACTGATGACATCAGAGAGAACACTGAGAGCTCTCTTATGATTCTACAGAATGTCCAGAAAAGGGACTGTTAGGGTCCCCTCCAAAGCCCATATCAAAATCCTAAGTAGCTCTTCCCCTAATCACCCAAAGCCAAGCTGCCTCTTGTGCCCCTAAGACACAAGGGAAGGCCTTCAGCACCTCTTCCTTCCTATCCACAGATCTCTATGATTAATTAGAATCCTGTCACTACTTCATCTAGGGATATATGAAGACTCATTTCCCAACACAGCTAAGCAATGGGTCTCCCCGTCAATGTCTCTAACAATGAAACAAAAACTAAAGGTTGCTAGGAAATTAGGTCAGGATGATTAGGGAAGAAAGATCAGTCCCCCTGATGCTAATAAGCATGTCACCGACGATCCATAGAGCTTCATCTCAGCCCACCTTTGGCACACTGAGGTTCTTCCCCTATCAGGGGACATATGGGGAGAAGATGGTGGGTGTGTGGGACTGGGAGGAGATGAGGGAGGGGGCTGCTGCAGGGATACATAATGAAAAAATTGTAATAAATAAATAAATACGTACATCCATAAATAAAATAATAAAAAGATTCTCATTTTTCATTCTTTCGTAAAAGCTACATATGCGATGCAAGCAGTACTCAACAAGGGCAGCATATGGTTTTTATGCTATATTTTAAATTCTATACTAATTTTCAATTTCATTTTCTAAAGTTAATTAGTGATAATCCCCATTATTTCTAGAGATTTTGGCCTACCTGCTGTCATGTTACAGTTTGATGCAGAATAAAGTGCTGAGGTTCAGGGAAAGAAAATTCTCCAATAAGAAGTTGCACTTTGAGACTTACAAAAGTGACAATCACCTTTTAGTCAGGAAAGAAAAGCCCAATGTCCACAAAGAATCTTACTCAAAGTTCTTGGTGAGTAAGTTTTGTAGACCTACTTCTGGACATGCTCTGAAATGAAACAGGACCTTCTGGTCTCCACATCCCACTTTCTACTTTCATTTTCTTTTGTTTTCTTTTTTCTTCACTCTTCTTTTCTCTTTTCTTTTAATTTCATTGTTTTATATCTTTTCTTTTCCTCCCCTTTTCTTTTCTGCTTCTCTCCACCCCTTTTCATTTCTTCTCCTCTTCTCCCCTCTCCTCTTCTCTTTTCCTCTCCTCTCCTTTCCTTCTCTTCCACCTCCCCACCTCTTTCTCCCTCTCTTTCTTTATCAGGTAGGTTCTCCTACTATATCTTAGGCTGGTCTCAACTTGTGGTTAGTCCTCCTTTATTTGCTTCCAGATTTCACCCTTCCTTATGCTTTGATATTTTTTTTTCCTTACAACAGAAACATCTTAGTACAAAGAGTGATGCATAGAATAAAAGTTGTTTACTAGCCAGGCACTCAGAGAGGCAGAGGCAGGTAGATCTCTGTGAGTTCGAGGCCATTCTTGTCTACAAAGTGAGCTCTAGAACTGTCAAGGCTACACAGAGAAACTCTTACTTAAAAAAACAACAAAAAGTTTTCACAAATACAAAAATGATTGTGTTTTCTTCCTATTGTAGAAGCAGTATAAGTTTATTTGGGGATTTGGAAACTATAGACATACACAAGAAGGAAAAAAATTAAGTCATACTACAATAATTACATAAAAAGTTCACATATATTGGTAGTTTCTAAGCATGCATTTTGTTATCAACATTTAAAATAAAAGTAATTATTTAAAAAATATGAAAATGTAGCATAACAACAAACACCAAGCAAACCCAGAGAAGCCTAAGGATATACTTTAAAAACCTATACTACACACAAACTGGAAAGTCTAAAATAAATGGATATTATATATATATATATATATATATATATATATATATCATACAAAGTTAAATCAAGATCATATAAGCAATTAAAACAGGCCTATAACCCCTAGTGAAAAAGAAACAGTTATTAAAAGTTTCCCAACCAAAAGGGACCAGAGCCAAATGGTTTTAGCCCAAATTCTACCATATTTCTGAAGAAAAATTAGTGCCATTACGCCTTAAGCACTTGACTACATTGAAACAGAAAGAGCATTGTCCATTTTTTTTTCTTTTTTAAGGAGGCCATAGTTACTTTGATACTCAAACTACAGAAGGACCCAACAAAGAGGGACAATTGTACATGGCATATAGCTAGCTAGGTGTCTTTACCAGGGACCCTGATCCACACTGGCAGGAAATGTCCATATATCACTTGTGTCTTAAGAAACACTGTGAATACTTATTTTGGATTTAAATTTAGGATTTGGAAAAAGTTGGTGGATATAAGTACTTTTCAAAACTATCCTCTACTGCAATGATACATGCCTAGACTGAATTGATTTAGAAGGATATTGAAAAACATTAAATTTTGATGAAATAACTTGTAAATATTCCATGAGACAGATGGTTGACCTCTTTCATAGCTAGTGGGAAATATTTATCAGCATTCAGTTTATACTGCTAATGTTTGTTGGGAACAAATATGGCTTAGAGTAAAAGACTCCCCTCACTGAGAATTGCTGACCCCCGAAGACAACAGCTATGCAGTTGGAACCAGACATTCCAGAGATAAGGAAGCTCCCAGGTGGGACAACATTCCAAGATCAGGAGCTGCCCAGGCAGAAGGACATTATAAGATCACAAGCTGCCCAGGCAGAACCACTCCTCTCACAGGAATTTTACCTACCCCTCCCTGCTCATTCCTTTCTCTGCTTTTAAAACTGGTGCTTCTCACCCCATTAAAGGAGACCTTGACAAGGAAACTGCTTGGTCCTCCTTCTTCTTTCCCGCCTGTTTTCTTTCAGGCTTGGATCCCCACGGACCCCAGGAATAACTAGGTCCCGCGGGTCGGGGCAAATGTTAATAAAACTATAACATTGAAATGGCTGGCTAAGAAGCTGTAGCACAAAATGCTGAATCTAAGTGTATTAAACAAAAAGAAAGTTGAAAAGTAAAAAGTAAATGTCAATAAGATATGTTTGAAATAAAATTGAGTCAACTAATCATTCTTTCTCTTTCTTTCTTTTGTCACTTTACAGCCTGATCCTGCTAGTACCTCTCCAAAGTTCCCTCCCCCGACCCCTCCTTCTTCTCAGAGACAGGGAGACTCCAAGAGGTACTAACGCACCCTGGCACCTCAAGTCACAGCAGGACTAAGGGCATCTTTTACCACTGAGGCCAAGCAATTACATCTACATATAATTCTTACTTGAATTCTTTGGGGTGGGGAGATACATATAGAACTTAATCATATAAACTTTTTTAATTTTTAGGAATCTCCTTACTGATTTCTTCAATGACAGGACTACATTGCATTCTTACCAAGAGTGAAAAGGCCATATTTTTCATTTGTGTTCTATTTCTGTTATTTTTCTCTACTTGATGATAACCACTATGTACATTTGATTTGTGTTTCCATGATTTCATAAGGATGTTGACAAATTTCCCACATATTTACTAAAGTCAGAAAGTCATACGCAAATACATGCTTTCTATTTTATGTAAATTGCAAGAGAAAAGAAAGTAGCATCTTTTATTAGCTGAAAAGGGGAAATGTGGTAGGTAAGAGAACGTAAACCAGCAGCAAATAGAGTTGGTGTTTATTAAATGCATGAGTGAAAATTATACAATGAAAACCCTTTGTGCAATCAATATATAGTGAAATTTAGGCAGGAGTAGAGGAATATCATTAAGATATCATAATTATGATATCCCCAGAATTATGCCTTCCACAAAAAGGCACATTCCTAATAAGTGAGAAATCAGTGCTTTTAGGCTGTGTATAGTGTCTTACATCTTGAAGCAAGAAGATCATGAGTCTGAGGTCAGGCTCTGCTACATTGTGAAACATTGTTATGAAAACCAAGAGAGAGAGAGAGAGGAAGAGAGAGATGGAGGGATGCAAGGAAGGACACACAGAGAAAAAAAAGAAAGAGAAAGGGAGGGAGGAAGAAACACACACACACACACACACAGAGAGAGAGAGAGAGAGAGAGAGAGAGAGAGAGAGAGAGAGAGAGAGAGAGAGAGAGAGAGAGAGAGAGAGAGAGAGAGAGAGGATTATAAAACCCTCTCTGGTATGCTTTGAGTTTGGTAGATTTTGATCAGTTTTTAGTAATACACTTTCTCCTCTTTTACTGTTCATCCCAGGCAGATAAGCTTGTCATGTCTTCTTAGTGTCTTATTGTTGACTATTATACAACTTATTAAAGACCTTTAATTGATTTAGAAAAATGAACTTATGTTATGCAATGTTATCATTTTTATATGTGTGTATAGATTATGAAATTGTTAACTAGCACTATACACAACATATACCATTAAATTATAATTTTTAATGATGGGAATATTTTAAATGAACTTATTAGCTATTTTAAAGAGCTCAATATATTATTATTAACTATATTCGCCATGCTGTAAAACTTGCAGTACCTTTCATCTTCCAAGACCTTGATTTTTTTTAAGATGTAGTCAAATATCCTTCATAATTCCCTCAGGGTGCTTTATCTGATGTTTTGCCATGCTTAGATTTTATGGGAAGAAGACCACAAAAATGATATATTCTCATTTCATTATACCACAGGGTATATAATGTGACAATGTTTCTGATAAACTTTCCTAATTCTGGTGAGGCCTCCACTCTAAATTTACTATTTTCTCTTTCCATATTTTTATATTTTTATTTTATATGTTTATAAGAAACTTGGAACCTGACACATTCCCTATCCAAGCTGAGAGGCACTGAACGCCCTTTCCTGGAGAAAGCTGACTGAAAGTATTGTTACATTCTGTGAATTTTTAAATTGATAACATGGTAAGCACAGAGCTTCATTTTTTTACAATCCTTGTTTCTAGTTGAAAATGAGATTAGCATTCTTTCAAAGCTCAATAAGGCATTTCTATTTCCCAGTATAAAGTAAATGATGCTATATTGAGGCCATTGTTCTAATAAGATCTTTGTTCCTTTAATGTATTAAAAACTTAACTATTTTAATATATATCATATATGTATACAAGGCACACATTTTTATAATTGTGGTGTTTATTCCAGTTGTTTTTTATTTTTTAATTAAATTTTTATTTTTTACATTAATTACATTTTATTTGCTTTGTATACCAGCTGTAGCCCTCTCACTCATTCCCTCCCAATCCCACCTTCCTTCCCTTATATCTTCCCATGCCCCTCTCCAAGTCAACAGATTGGGGAGGTCCTTCTTCCCTTCCATTTGAACCTAGCTTACCAGGTCTCATCAGGACTGGCTGTAATGTCATCATCTGTGACCTGACAAGGTTGTCCCATCCTCAAGGGGGTTGTTCAAAGAGCCAGCCACTGAATTCATGTCAGACACAGTCCCTGCTCCATGTACTAGGGGACCCACTTGGATACTGAGCTGCCATGGGCTATATCTGAGCAGGGGTTCTAGGTTATGTAAGGGTAGAAATTTTTAACTTGGCCCTAAACGCCCTTCTTTGTTCCTGGACTGAAAAGTGCAAACAGTCCCTAACTGTCCCCTAGTCACCACACCTGGGCACAGCCAATCACTGACTGCCCTGTTAGAAAAATCCCTTACCCCTAAAGCCCTTCCTGTTTTGTGTTTTTGCCTTTATAAACTCTGTGATTCTGTTGCTCAGGGCTCTGTACCACCCCCTTGCGTGGGAGCTGTGTGCAGAGCCCCGGCATGCCCACTACTAGTAAAACACCTCTTGCTGTTTGCATCAAGCTGTTTTTGTTGGTTATTGTGGTCTGGTGTCTATCCCAAGGAACAGAGGGTCTCCCATTTTGACCATATTGCCAAAAGCAATCTACAGATTCAATGCAATTCCCATCAAAATACCTTCGCAATTCTTCACAGACCTTGCTTATCCTCTTTTTAATTTCTGAGTAGTAATATATCGTGTAAATATGCCAAAATTTTTATATCCATTCCTCAGTTGAGGGACATCTGGGTTGTTTTCAGGTTCTGACTATTAAGAATAAAGCTGCTATGAACGTGGTTAAGCCAATGTCCTTGATCTGTACCTGAGCATAGTTTGGATATATGCCTAAGAGTGGTATAGATGGATCTGGAGGAAGTGCTGTTCCAAATTGTCAGAGAAAGCACAAGATTGATTTCCAAAGTGATTGTAAAAGTTTACATTCCCACCAGCAATTTAGGAGGGCTCCCCTTTCCCCCCATCCCCTCCAGCCTGTGTTGTCACTTGAGTTTTTAATGTTAGCCATTCTGATGAGTGTAAGGTGAAATCTCAGGGTTGGTTTGATTTGTATTTCCCTGATGACTAAGGACACTGAGAATTTCTTGAAGGGTTTTTCTGCCATTCTATATTCCTCTACAGGGGAATTCCCTTTTTAGCTCTGTACCCCAATTTTTAATTGGATTACTTGATTTGTTGCTTTTTAACTTCTTACATTTTTTTATATATTCTGAATATTAGCACTCTGTCAGATATAGGGATTGTGAAGATCCTTTCCCAGTCTGTAGGCTGTGGTTTTGTTCTGGCAACAGTGTCCTTTGCTTTACAAAAGTTTTCCAGTTTCATGAGGTACCATTTATTGATCACAGAGCCTGTGCTGTTAGTGTTCTGTTCAGGAAGTTATCGGCTGTGCAAATTAGTTCTAGGCTTTTCCCTACTTTTTGTTCTAACAAGTTTAGTGTGTCTAGTTTTATATTGAGGTGTTTGATCCACTTGGACTTTAGTTTTGTGCAGGGTGATAAATATGGATCTATTTGCAGTTTTCTACATGTAGATATCCAATTAGACCAGTACCATTTGTTAAAGATGCTACCTTTTTTCCATTGTATGGTTTTGGCTTCTTTGTCAAAAATCAAATATGCATAGGTGTGTTCTATTTGATTCCATTGATCAACCATTCTGTTTCTAGGCCAGTACCATGCAGTTTTTATTACTATTGCTGTGTGGTATAGCTTGAGATCAGGGATAGAGATACCTCCAGGTGATCTGTTGTTGTATAGGATATTTTGGCAATTCTGGGTTTTTTGTTTTTCTATATGAAGTTGAGAATTTTCCTTACAAGTTCTGTAAAGAATTGTGTTGGTAGTTTGATTGGAAATGCTTTGAATCTTTAGATTGCTTTTGGCAGGATGGCCATTTTCATTATGTTAATCCTAAGGAGATGATCATGTGGTTTTTCTCCTTCAGTTTGTTCATATGGTGGATTACATTGACGGATTTCCATCAATTGAACCAGCCTTTCATGCCTGGGATGAAGCCTACTTGGTCATGGGGGATGATATTTTTATGTGTTCTTGGATTCAGTTTGCAAGTATTTTATTGAGTATTTTTTGCATTAATATTCATAAGGGATATAGGTCTGATGTTCTCTTACTTTGTTAGGTCTTTGTGTGGTGTAGGTATCAAGATGACTGTGGCTTCACAGAATGAGTTTGGTAATGTTCCTTCTGTTTATATTTTGTGGAATAATTTGATGAGAATTGGACTTAGTTCTTTGATGGTCTGGTAGAATTCTGTGCAGAAACCATCTGTCCCTGAGCTTTTTTTTTTTGAAGGGAGACTTTTGATGACTGTTTCTAATTCCTTGGGGGATATAGGACTATTTAATATACTTACCTGATATAGATTTAATTTTGCTAGATGGAATCTATCAAGAAAATTGTCCATTTCATTTAGATTTTCAAATTTTGTGGCATATAGGCTTTGGTAGTAAGACCTAAGGAATGTTTGGATTTCCTCAGTGTCTGTAGTTATATCCCCCTTTTCATTTCTGATTTTGCTGATTTGGATAGTTTATCTTTGCCTTTTTGTTAGTTTGGCTAGGGGCTTGTCTATCTTGTTGATTTTCTCAAAGAACCAGCTCTCAGTTACATTGATATCCCCCTTTTCATTTCTGATTTTGCTGATTTGGATAGTTTCTCTTTGCCTTTTTGTTAGTTTGGCTAAGGGTGTGTCTACCTTGTTGATTTTTCTCAAAGAACCAGCTCTTTGTTTTGTTGGTTCTTTGAATTGTTTTCTTTGTTTTTAATTCATTGATTTCAGTTTTGCGTTAGATTATTTCCAATCATCTATTCCTCTTGGGTGTGTCTATTTTTTTCAGGGTTTTTAGGTATGCCATTGAAGTCTTTGTAGGAGAAGTCTTGAACATCTTTCTGGAGACACTCTGTGCTGTGGACTTTCCTCGTTGCAGTGCTTCCATTGTGTCTTATATGTTTGAGTAAGTTATGGCTTCTTTTTCATAGAATTTTAGGAAGTCTCTAATTTCTTTTTTCATTTCTTCCCTGACCTAGCTGTCATTGAGTAGAAAGTTGTTTAGTTTCCACGTGTATGTAGCCATTTTGTTATTTCTATTGTTGTAGAGTTCTAGTTTTAGGCCATTGTGGTCTGATAGGACAAAAGGGATTAGTTAGATCTTCTTATGTCTGTTGATGCTTGCTTCTTGACCAAATATATTGTCACTTTTTGAGAATGTTCCATGAGGAGCTGGAGAGAAGGTATACTCTTGAGTTTGAGTGGAAAGTTGTGTAGAAATATTTAGGTCCATTTGATTTACAACCTCTGTAAGTGTCAATACTTCCCTATTTAGCTTCTGTCTAGTTGATCTGTCCCTTGGTGAGAGTGGAGTGATGAAGTCTCCCACTAGAAAAGTGTTGGGATCAATGTGTGATTTCAGCTTCAACAATGTTTCATTTACACATGCAGTTGCTCTTGTGTTTGGGGCATAGATGCTCAGGATTGTGATATCCTCCTGGTGGATTTTTCCTTTGATGAGAATGAAGTGCTTCTCTCCATTTTTTATTAATTTTGATTGAAATTTTATTTTATTTGATATTAGGTTAGCTACCCCTGCTTTTTTCTGGGCCCATTTGCCAGAAAAACATTTTTCCAGTTCTTTACTCTGAGGTAGTGTTTATCTTTGTTGCAGGGGTGTGTTTCTTGGATACAGAAGAATGTTGGATCCTGTTTCCACAAACATTCTTTTAGTCTGTGTCTTTTTATTGGAGAGTTGAGTCCATTGATGTTGATAGCTAATAGTGACCAATGACTGTTAGTTCCTTTTGTTGTGGACTTATAGTGTTACTGTGTTTCCACCTTTTAATTTCATTTTTATTAATTACAGTTTATTTACTTTGTATCTTTGCTGTAGCTCCCTTTCTCCCCCCCCCCCAGTCCCACCCTCGTTCTTCATTTTCCACCCACGTCCCTCCCCATGTCCACTGATAAGGGAGGTCCTTCTCTCCTTCCTTCTGATCCTATTCTATCAGGTCTCATCAGGAGTGGCTGCATAGTCTTCCTCTGTGGCTTGGTAGGACTATAGTGCTTGTTTTCTTTTAATACTTTGTTGTGAAGTTATCTATATCTCATTTTTTTCTTGGTTGTAGTTTATTTTGTTGTAGTAAAGTTTTCCTTCCATTATCTTCTGTAGAGCTGGATTGCTGTGTAGATATTGTTTAAGAATAATTTTGTTATGGAATATTTTGTTTTCTCCATCTATGTTGATTGAAAGCTTTGCTGGGTATAGTAGTCTGGGTTGGCATCTGTGGTCTCTTAGAGTCTGTATGACATCTGGCCAGGGCCTTCTAACTTTCATAGTTTCTAGCGAGAAATCTGATGTGATTCTGAAAAGTCAACCTTTATACGTTACTTGGCCTTTTTCTCTTGCTGCTTTTAATATATTTTCTTTGTTCTGTAGATTTGGTGTTTTGACTGTGATGTGACATGAGGAGTTTCTTTTCTGTTCTAGTCTATTTGGTGTTCTGAAGGCCTGTTGTATGTTTATGGACAACTCTTTCTTTAAGTTAGGAAAATTTTCTTCTGTGGTTTTCTTGAAAATATTGTCTGGACCTTAGAGTCTGGACTCTTCTTTTTCATCAATTCCTATTATTCTTAGATTTCTTCTTTTCATGGTATCTTTGATTTCTTGGATGTTTTGTGTTTGGAACTTTTCAGATTTTTATTTTTTCTTTGAGAGATATATCCATTTCTGCAACTCTATCTTCAGTGCCTGAGTTTCTCTCTTCCATCTCTTGTACTCTGTTAAGGATGCTTACCTTCGTGGTTCCTGATCTTTTCTGTAAGTTCTCAAGCTTGAGAGTTTTCTCTATATTTTCTTTATTGATTCTAATTCTGTTTTCATGCCATGCACTATTTCATTCATCTGTTTGAATGTGGATTCCTATCTTTCAATAATAGTCTCTATTCTTTTGTTTGTTTCCTCTCTATATGCCACTAATTGTGCCTCTACTTGTGCCTGTGCCTCTATTTGTCTGACTGTATTTGCCTGTGTTTCTTTGAGAGCTTTGTTTGTTTCCTCTTTTTTTTTTTTTTTTTGGATGGCACATTTTATTTTCATTATTAAGGCTTTGGGAAACACTTTTAAATGAATTGTGTGCATTTCTGAATGACAGGTCAAAAACCACAGTTTTGACATTTCATTCCTTTTTAATAATTTATTTTTATATTAATCACAGGTTATGTTCTTTGTATCCCAGCCATAGCCCCCTCCATCAATACCTCCCACTCTCCCCATCCCTCCCTCATATTCTCCCTGCCCCCCTCAAAGTCCACTGATAGGGGAGGACCTCCCCTCCTTCCATCTGACCCCAGCTTATCATGTCTCTTCAGGTCTGGCTGTAATGTCTTCTTCTGGGATCTAGCTAGGCTGCTCCTCTCTCTGGGGGCAGGGTCAAAGAGCCAGCCATTGAGTTCATGACAGACGTAGTCCCTGTTCCCCTTACTAGGGTACCCAGTTGGATACTGAGCTACCAAGGGCAACATATGAGCAGGGGTTCTACATTGTATCCAAACATGGTCCTTGGTTGGAGAAACAGTCTCATAAAAGACCCCTGTGCCCTGATCTAATCAGTCTTTGTGCAGCTCTTGTCCTTGCCGAGTCTTACTAACTCCTCCTTTTTCATAAGATTCCCTGCCCTCTGCCGAAGGCTTGGTTGTGAATCTTAATATCTGCTTTGATACACTGCTAGATAGAGTCTTTCAGAGGCCCTCTGTGGTAGGCTCCTGCTCTGTTGCTTATTGTCTCCTACATTCAATGTCCATCCTGTCTGTCCATCTAAGCGAGGATTGATCATCCCACCTTGGGTCCTACTTCTTAGTTATCTTCCCTAAGTGTATAGATATCAGCATGACCATCCTATCATATAGGTCTATATAAGTGAGTATATACCATGTGTTTCTTTCTGCTTTTGGGATACCTCACTCAGGATGATCATTTCCAGGTCCCACCATTTGCCTGCAAATTTCATGATTTCATTGCTTTTGATTGTGGAGTAATATTTCATTGTGTAAAAGTACCATAGTTTCTGTATCCATTCCTCAACTGAGGGACATCTGGATTGTTTCCAGGTTCTGGCTATTACAAATAAAGCTGCTATGAACATGGTTGAGCAAATGTCCTTGTTGTGTACTTGAGCATCTTTTGGATATATGCCTAAGAGTGGTATAGCTGGGTCTTGAGTGGATCAAAGACCTCAACATAAAACCAGACACACGAAACTGGTTAGAAGAAAAAGTGGGGAAGACCCTAGAACTCATTTGCACAGAAGACTACTTCTTGAAAAGAAAACCAACAGCACAGGCTCTAAGGTCAACAATAAATAAATGGGACCTCATGAAACTGAAAAGTTTCTGTAAAGCAAAAGATACTGTCATCAAAACAAAATGACAGCCTACAGACTGGGAAAGGATCTTTACCAGTCCTACATCTGACATAGGGCTAATATCCAGTATATATAAAGAACTCAAGAAGTTAGAAAGCAACAAATCAAGTAATCCAATTAAAAAATGGGGTACTGAGCTAAAAAGAGAACTCTCTGTAGAGGATTGTAGAATGGCAGAAAAAACACTTAAATAAATGTTCAAAGTCCTTAGCCATCAGGGAGATGCAAATCAAAATGACTCTGAGATTCCACCTTACACCTGTCAGAAAGGCTAAAATCAAAAACTCAAGTGACAACACATGCTGGAGAGGTTGTGGAGAAGGCAGAACCCTCCTCCATTGCTGGTGGGAATGCAAACTTGTATAACCACTCTGGAAATCAATTTGGCGCTTTCTTAGACAATTAGAAATAGTGTTTGTTTCCTCTTTATGTGCCTCTAATAACTGGATAAGTGTAACTTTAAAATGATTCTCCTGTGTTTCCCATGAATTGAAATATCCATTGATTTTGGGTCTTGCTGGTGAAACCATGATGTCTTATTTCATGTTGGATGTATTCTTATGCTGACATCTAGCCATTTGTAGTCATCAAACAAACCTTTGATGTTTGTTCATGGAGTCTGTACTTCAGACTAGGTCTCTCTGTCTCTGGTATCTGGAAGATGAGAGATGTACCCTGGTTTGAGAGTGGATATTGATGTTTCAGCTGTCGCTAAGGGAGGAAAGTCGCAGGCACATATGTGAAAGTGCGGGTGTGAGCATGGCAGTGTGCCTTGTGGGAGAGGGTGCTAGTGCTTGCACATGCTTGAAGGGTTTCGCTTAAGCTCCTGTGTGTGTGACAAGGGAGGGTTTTGGGTGCTGGCACTGTTAGCATGCACTGGTGTCCTGAGTACCTCAGTGGCCTACTGCCTTTTGTACTGTCTTCCTAGCATTCAGGTTTGTCTGGGTTCCAGAAATTGTTTGCCTAGACTCCACTGGGAGACCCACAGAACAGGGGCTTCAATGTTGAGGATCCTGTCCACAGGATTCCTATGTTGCCCACAGTGGTGATATGGGTGGAAGGGATCAGATGTCTGGCTCCTAGCATAGAGGGACTCTGTTTCTGAGGCTCTGTAAGCACACAAATGAGGTGCACTCACTTGCTAACAGAACTAATCTGAACACAGGTGGGATCCTCCTGTTTTCTACTCTCAAATGAGACTGCAGGAGATTCATCAGCTCAGTGGTGTCTACTGTTTGACCACTGGGCAGGTATGCCTCTGTAGCCTCTGCCACAGAGTGTGTGTGGAGGCTCATACTTGGACTAGCTGCTGCTTCACCCCAGTGGCAGTTCTGGGAGGCCTGCCTGTGCTGATCCAGTCACTTAGTGCATGGGGGTTTGTACTTTGACTAGTTTGCCCTGCTGCAGCCACAGTCCCTAGGGAAGTACTCCTGTTCCTTTTCAATGAGTGTGGGGAGAGGCTTGTGCTTGGGGCAATCACTGAAGTCTCAGCCAGCAGTCTCAGTGTTTAGGGCAGAGAACACCGCTGGCTGCTTGTATGGATACCCTTGCTTAGGGAAAAGGGAAGTGCAGGGGGTTGAATATTCTCCACTCTCAGTTCCCAGAGACGTCCACAGATGACCTGGATCCAAACTTTCCCAGCTCCCAGGTTGTCCCCTCTTACGCAGGAAGCCTCAATATGGATGTTCTGGCTTCAGCTGCCCCTCCACTCACCAATTTTGGAGTTTCGGGTCCTTTGTCCCTCAGATAAGGTGTGTGCTGGTCACTGCCATCTTGGAGCCACTAGATATCACTTCTTAATGGAGTGAATGTTTAGTTTTATTTTGTGATACACAATAAAGATGTAAAATACACCTTCGGGGAATTGTTCTAAAAGTAAATTATTACTGAACTGATAAATTAATTTTGTTTATGCCATTTATGAAATGATTTGCTCATTAGAACTTCAAATATAATACACATACACATATTCACACTTCATTTTTGGAATATCTGCTAGTAATGCTGTAGTAGAATTTCCAGAAATAACCATAAAAAGCCATGTGTCTAATCCTTGAAATATGCCTGTCATGAGATATTGCTGCTGTGACTCATGATATGCCACACGTGACCATACAAATCCTGAGACTAATTTCATGATATGACCCTGTTAAAACAATCACTGTCTGTCTATAAAGTTTTCTAGTAGCAAAAGAGAAATGTGAAGAGAAAGGAATAAAAAGAGGAGAGAGAGAAGTATAATTACTGACTGAAAAAAACTCAAGGGACTTGAAGCACTATTATTGAATGTGCCCTGAGAAAGGGCACAAGTGGCCCTGAGTGGCAAGGAGTATCTACCCAGGCCAACAGCATGTAGGGAAAGCTAACATTCAGTTACATGGTGATAGACATGAGTTCTGTAAATAATTTATTTCTTTGTTTGGAAATGGATTCTCTTACAAAGAAAGAAAGAAAGAAAGAAAGAAAGAAAGAAAGAAAGAAAGAAAGAAAAAAGAAAGAAAGAAAGAAAGAAAGAAAGAAAGAAAGAAAGAAAGAAAGAAGTCTGTAGCATTGTGAAAACCTGGCCAGAGAACTTCCAGAGAAGTTATTCTGGCTTCTTTTCTATGGAATTATAAGGTACTTTTTGTCAACTTCATAGAAATCATACATAAAAAATGGACAACATAGGTTAACAGAACACATTCTGAAATGATCGTTGTAGTGAAACTAATTAATAAAATCTTCACATTTTACAATTACTTTTTGATGTGTGTGATGTGTTATGTGGTGTGTGTTTGTGATAATGTGTGATAACAAATTACAGTAGTCCTTGTGATGTGCATGAGAATCTCAAAGATCATTCTACTTTCAACACTGAAAGTTCTTGAGCTCTACCCAATACAAGCAATTCCCATTTTCTTCACCCTAGGCATCCACCCTTCCAATTCTCTACCTCTGAATCCATTAGCTTAAATCCCACATATGAGTTAAATTACTCAGTGTTGTCCCTTCTGTATCTGGTTTATTTCACTTTGAACAATGTCTTCCAAATTCATCCATGTCATCAGAGATTACAGATTTCCCTCTTTTTAGGGCTACACCACATTCCACTGTTTACATGTATTTATAAACACACCACATTTTCCCTCTTTAGTCATATGTCTACATACATTTACATTGATTCGATGCCTTGGTAATTTTGAATGATTCTATAAACAGTATAGAAGGAAAGCTATATCTGCAAGCAATATTTGCAAAGCTGAATTTGCGAGCTATATCTTATTTTCATTGGCAGTAAGTTTAGAAGGTTGATTGCTTTACTAATTATATTTATAACTTTTGAAGAATCTCAATATTTTGGCAGATGAAATATTAAGAAGTGTTTTTTCAACATTTTCTTTTCTGTGTCTTTACAGTAAATTATTAATATCGATATGAGAAACTAATATGTTGTTTCTTTCTATATAATGTTTCTATCAGTATTCAGGCACTAGTCCTTTTACTCTGAGGGAGAGTATTATAGATAAATTTATCAGTTACTAGTTCTTTCATTTTTCTGTTTCTCATAGAAAGTTAATGTGCATTTTATTTTTTATCAACCTAATTACCTTTTTTTCGTAAACATTACCACTTAAAAAGATTTAAAAATATCTTTTATTAATCATTCCCTGTGACATAATTTACTGGAGTCAAAAGTCATGTTTGCAAAATTATGAAAAATTCCTTTACTGAAAACACAGATGTCATGATTTTTTAATGTGTTCATCTTTGTATAAATATATCTACAAATCTAATATGGATAAATAACTACATATTAAAGAAAGACAAGTTTAAATTTCAAAACTTGAATTATAACCATGTGCTTCAATATATGTGCAAAAATGTTTCTCACACATCTAATTTTTGCCTGTGTCTATTCTGAATGCTCCATAAACTTCTTGTATTCATAAGAAAGGTCCTCCTTCCTGCTTTTATCTGCCTGAATCACTCTGAACAGCCTGTTCTTTATTCCTGTTGTGCTATTTCTAGTTACAGAACATTGATTACAGAGAAAAGTGCATTTCCTCCTAGATATAGTATTTTGTTTGTAATATTGGACTTACTGGTATGTATATTAAGAAATTTCAGGCAAAAAATCTGAGGGTTTACATGTCGCAAACAGCTTTATGTGACGTAGACACAAAACTGCATGGTTGCTTAATAGTAAATATCCTTTCTTAAATATTATTTTCTCAAATTTTGTCTCAAATAATACTCTCTCAAATTATGAGTTCATACAAAACTCTTTCATCCACAAGTAATCCAGTGTTCACATAAAATATACTGTTTTATTATTGGATAGGGTGAGACAAAAGAGGTCTGAAAACAGCTAAGAATTTTCAGTATCCTGAGCCATTCAAATAATCAGGAAAGACTAACATGGTTGGCTGCTGCTTGGTGTGCCCTGGTTCTGGTTTCATAAAATTAATAACTTTCCAAAAACAGTTCTTCAACTAAAGCCTGGGGTATTCTTACACGTTAAATATACTTGTACAAACATGAATCAATTTGAAGATGAGATAAGAAGCCATACTCATTGGTGCCAGCATAGGAAAGAAAAGATGTAGACCTCTTCCTGAAATGAAATATAGCATGATATGTTTAATATAGAAAATATGGTGTCACAAAATACACTATCAAACAAATGAGTTAATTTAAAAGAAAATAATTTTAGAGACACAAAACAAATTTATTAATATTTAAAAACAGCGGATGATTTTGGGCTGTAGATATCAAATATAACTGTTCTCATGGAGACAATAAAAATTTTGAAGGGAATAAAATACTGCTGTTTTAAAAATTCCATTTTGTCTGCTCTTAGATTTTTAAACAATAATGTGTTTTCCTCTATCGTAACAGAACCTAGGAAAAATGGTCAGTATTGGCTCTATGTGGGTTCCTACTCCTTAGAAAGGGATTCTGTCTTGAGAATGGGACAACAATAATGAATGATTTTTATCATCATCATTATTATTATTATTATGTTTTTTTAATTTTTATTAATTACACTTTATTCACTTTGTATCCTCCCACAAACCCCTCCCTTTCCCCCTCACAACCCCACCTTCCCTCCCACTTCTCCACACATGCCCCTTCCCAAGTTTACTGATAAGGGAGGTCTTCCTTTTCTTCCTTCTGATCCTAGTCTATCAGCTCTCATCAGGAGTGGCTGCATTGTCTTCCTCTATGGCCTGGTAAGGCTGTTCCCCCATTCAGGTGAGGTGATCAAAGAGCAGGCCAATCAGTTCATGTCAGAGGCAGTCCCTCTTCCCATTACTATGGAACCCACTTGGACACTGAACTGCCATGGGCTACATCTGAGCAGAGGTTCTAGTTTTTCTCCTTGCATGGTACTTGGTTGGAGTATCAGTCTCAGGAAAGACCCCTGTGCTCAGATTTTTGAGAGAGGCTTTCTCTGTGTGTCCCTGTTGTCTTGGACTCACTTTGTAGACCAGGCTGGCCTGGAACTCATTGAGCTCCACCTGTCTCTGCCTCCTGAGTGCTGGGATTAAGGCATGCACCACTACCTTCCAGCTTCATGATTTTTATCTTATGGAGATGTTAGCCTGAAAGACTATTCCAAGATTCTCTTTTACTTATGGCACACTAAATATTAATAAGACATGGCTAATAACTCTAGATTTTAGTTACCAGCGACATTAAAGCAATTTGATGAGAATAAGTATGTCTCAAAAAAATGATTACAAAGTAGGATAAATGAACATCAGACCTTTTTCTATACTATAGACAAAAGCTAATTTGTGATGGGTTATAGAGTCATATATATCATCATATGCACAAATCAATATAGAACTCTCCCCTTATCACAGAAGCTTCTTCTAGCAGCAGGAGACTATTACTGAAAGCTACAGCTAGTCCAAACGCAGAGAACAGCTGAATATAAGATGCCCTTGACTGGTTATCTAATACAGAAACCCAGAATCCAGCTTAGAAACACGGAAGTGAGGAGTGGCCACAAGGTGGTTGTATGAATATGCTTATTTGTTTATATGCATGTGAAACAAGAAATTTTAAAGAAATGCATGCAAAGTATTATGGTTTCTGATTTCGTATTTGTATTGGTTCTGTGTTTGAGTGTTTTTAAGTGTGTTTTCTGTGAGTTTTTTCTTTGTTTTTTGTTGTTGTTTGCCTCTTTGTTTCCTAAAGAGAGAAACAATGTCTATGGAGTTGGGTGGGTTGGAGGTAGGAAGGATCTAAGAGGAGTTGGGGGAGGAAAAATATGATCAGAATCTACTGCATGAGAAAAAATATTTTAAAACAATGGTTCTCAACCTGTGAGTCAAGACCCTTTGAGAGTCAAAAACTTTTTCACAGGGCGGCATCTAAGATCATAGGAAAATAAGAGCATTTATATTATGATTCATAATAGTAGCAAAATTACAGTTATGAAGTACCAATGAAAATAATTTTATGTTTGGGCATCACAATATGAGAAACTTTATTAAAGGGTTACAGTATTAGGAATGTTGAGAACTACTGTTATAAGAAAAGAAGGCTCTAAATTTAGAGTGGGATGGACAGGATATGGAAGGGTAGGAGAAAGGAGAGGGAGGGGAAATGAAGCAATCATATTTTAATTAAATAAATATAAAATCTAAAATTTGACATTTATCAAAGTCAACAAAAGATATTAACCACTATTAACCAATGCTGTTCAGTCCCAGAGGGTTTATGAATAGAATTTAAAAAAACCTCTACATATAAAAGAAAGTCAAAACTATAATTTTAACTGATTTGAAATGAAATAAAACCTATGTTTACTAAAATATACTATTATGAAACTAAGTAGACAATATATAAACAGAATATGTTAAAATATATATTTATGTTAACAGAATAGTTAAAAAAACCAAAATGAATAGGAAACAGTTATAAAACAGTGGAGTGAACTGTTATGTTCATGAATATACCAACAGTTAACTGGAAATGGGTATGAAGTTAATGTGGATTTACAGGTCAACCAATATGTATGTTTAGCTCACTCAGTAAATCACTCAAGGATTAAGTTATGCCATAAAGAGAAATTAAATTTGGTCCTCTGTTGTTCTTTAAGTAAAATTGTTATCTACTTCAGTTACTGAGTTACTAATACTAACCCATTCCTGATACAATGTAACTAATATGATTCAAATGCTACTAGTATTTTTAATTGTATTTTTATATTAATTAAAGTTTATTCACTTTGTATCCCAGCTGTAGTCCCCTCCCTCATTCCCTCCCAATCCCACCCTCCATCCCTCATCTCCTCCCATGCCCCTCCCCAAGTCCACTGATAGGGGAGGTCCTCCTCTCCTTCCATCTGACCCTAGCCTATCAGGTCTCATCAGGACTGGCTGCATTGTCTTCCTCTGTGGCTTGCTAAGGCTGCATCCCTCTCATGGGGGAGGTGATCAAAGAGCCAGCCACTGAGCTCATGTCAGAGACAGTCCCTGTACCCATGTTCACTTGGACACTGAACTGCCATGGGCTACATCTGAGCAGGGGTTCTAGGTTATTTCCATGCATGGTCCTTAGTTGGAGTATCAGTCTCAGAAAGGACACCTGTGCCCAGATTCTTTGGTTCTGTTGCTCTCCCTGTGGAACTCCTGTCCCTTCCAGGTCTTTCTATCTCCCCCTTCTTTCATACCCTGCACTCTGCCCAAAGTTTGGCTATGAGTCTTAGCATCAGCTTTGATACCCTGCTGGGTAGAGTCTTTCCATTTTCTCCCTTTTCTGATGTTTGTCCTGTTTGCCTTTCTGAGTGAGGATTGCTCAGCCACGTTCATAGCAGCTTTAATCATAATTACCACAACCTGGAAAAACCCCAGATGCCCCTCAGTTGAAGAATGGATACAGAAATTGTGATACATTTACTCGGAAATCATGAAATTTGCAGGTAAATGGTGGGATCTAAAAAAGGTCATCCTCAGTGAGGTATCCCAGAAGCAGAAAGACACCCATGATATATACTCACTTATAAGTGGATATTAGACACACAATATAGGATAAACACGCCAAAATCTGTACACCTAAAGAAGCTAAGCAAGAAGGAACAGCCAGGGTAAGATGATCAATTCTCACTACTAATATTTTAACTTACACATTTTGTAGATCTAATCCTATTAGATTATCATGACTATTCTTATCTAGATCTGTTTTTAATAAGCATTTAGGCCGTGGCCAGACTTTCTATCTTATCCACTTTTCTGAAAAAAAAAAAAAAGAGTTCATTTTTCATGCTTCACTAAACAGAAATGCAGGAATAACTTACTACAAATGGAAATATATTAAAAATGTGTATTAATTATTTATTACAATTTATTCACCTTGTATCCTGGCTGTGGCCCCCTCGCTGGTCTCCTTCCAATCCCCCTTCCCTCCCTCTTCAACTCCTATGCCCCTCCCCTATTTACATCAAGTGAGTTTAATTTTAAATACGGACTTTACCAGTAACTTTATTTATAAATAATATCACCATATTTTATCACCATGTTTTGATAACACTGATCTGTTACCTAGTAATGAGATTCTAATTAAATTTATTTTAAATTTTAAAAATTATGAAACATTTCTATTCCCATTATCTTTTGAAATCCCATTACAAGAGCTGTATGTTGAGTAATTTCTCTGTCCCTTAAAATTATCACTTCGGGTTTTCTTCTATGCTTACTGCCCTGCTTGCTTGATCATAGAATCTCACCCAAAAGATAGTGTTCGGTGTTTAGGACATGAACATTTAAACATTTATTTCACCATCTCCAAACTTGGAATTATATAGAAGGAGTCAGGCTGTCCAGTGTCTCTGACAGATGCTTAAGATTGCTGCATCACTCATATAATGTCACTTTACTCCCTAACTTCCAGGTGCTGTGTGCTCTCTTCATTGGGGTGAACCAAACCAACAGGATGTAACAAACTGCCATTTTTACTTGTGCAATACTGCCATACTTTTGTAAGTATATTTTTTTCTTATTTTAGTGGTTTTATTTCTTTCAATGTTTTAAGTAATTTATTTATTTTTCTATTAATCACAGCTTATATACTTTGTATCCCAGCCGTGGACCCCTCCCTCATTCCCTCCCACTCTCCCCATCACTCCCATATCTTCTCCCTGCACCCCTCCAGGTCCACTGATAGGGGAGGACCTCACCCACTTCCATGTGACCCTAGCTTGTCATGTCTCTTCAGGGCTGGCTGCAAGGTCCTCTTCTGGGATCTAGTTAGGCTGCTCCTCCCTCACGGGGGGATGGAGGAGGGGCGGGGCAGTTGACAAGCCAGCCATTGAGTTCATGACTGAAATAGTCCCTGTTCCCCTTACTAGGATACCCAGTTGGATAGTGAGCTACCATGGGCCACATCGGAGCAGGGGTTCTAGGTTATATCCATACATGGTCCTTGGTTGGAGAAACAATCTCATAAATGACCCCTGTGTCCTGATATATTTGGTCTTTGTGGAGCTCCTGTCCTCTCCAGGTCTTACTAATGCCCCCTTTTTCATATGATGCCCATGCACTCTGCTGAAGGCTTGGATGTGAAACTTAATATCTGCTTTGATACATTGTTAGTTAGAGTCTTTCAGAGGCCCTCTGTGGTAGGCTCCTGTCTTGTTGCTTGTTTACTCATACATTCAATGTCCATCCCATTTGTCCATCTAACAGATGATTGATCATCCCACTCTCGGTCCTCTATCTTGCTTATCCTTCCCTAGGTGTATAGATTTCAGCATGTCCATCCTATCCTATAGGTCTATATAAGTGAGTACATACCAAGTGTTTCTTTCTGCTTTTGGGATACCTCACTCAGGATGATCATTTCCAGATTCCCACCATTTGCTTGCAAATTTCATGATTTACTCATTTTTTAATTGCTGAGTAGTATTCCATTGTGTAAAAGTATCATAATTTCTGTATCCATTCCTCAACTGAGGCTCATCTGGGTTGTTTCCAGGTTCCGACTATTAAATAGAGCAGCAATGAACATAGTTGAGCAAATGCCCTTGTTGTGTACTTGAGCAGCATTTGAATATATGCCTAGGAGTGGTATAGTTGGGTCTTGAGGAATCACTATTCTTAATTGTCTAAGAAAGGACCAAATTGATTCCCAGAGTGGTTGTACAAATTTAGATTAACACCAGCAATGGAGGAGGGTTCCTCTTTCTCCACATCCTCTCCAGCATGTGTTGTCACTTGAGTTTCTGATCTTAGCCATTCTGACAGGTGTAAGGTGAAATCTCAGGGTCATATTGATTTGCATCTCCCTGATGGCTAAGGATGTTGAGCATTTCTTTAAGTGTTTTTCTGCCATTCTACAATCCTCTACAGAGAGTTCTATTTTTAGCTCCGTACCCCGTTTTTAATTGGATTACTTGATTTGTTGCTTTCTAAATTCTTATATATAGTGGATATTAGCTCTCTGTCAGATGTAGGATTGGTAAAGATCCTTTCCCAGCCTGTAGGCTGTCGTTTTGTTTTGATGACAGTATCTTTTGCTTTACAGAAGCTTTTCAGTTTCATGAGGTCCCATTTATTGATTGTTGATCTTAGAGCCTGTGCTGTTGGTGTTCTTTTCAGGAAATAGTCTTCTTTGCCAATGAGTTCTAGGGTCTTCCCCAATTTTCCTTCTAACTGGTTTAGTGTGTCTGGTTTTATGTTGAGGTCTTTGATCCACTTGGACTTTAGCTTTGTGCAGGGTGATAAATATGGATCT
>CM053753.1:11851289-11885487 GCA_028658305.1 Pachyuromys duprasi
TTTGTCTTTTCATGGCGTGCTTGATTTCTTAGATGTTTTGTGTTTGGGACTTTTCCAATTTTATTTTTTGAGTGAGGAATCCATTTCAGCAAGTGTATCTTCAGCTCCGGAGCTTCTCTCTTCCATCTCTTCTAATCTATTGGTGATGCTTACCTTTGTGGGTCCTGATGTTTTTTCTAAGTTCTCCAGTTCCAGGTTTTTCTCTGTTTGTGTTTTCTTTATAGATTCTAATTCTGTTTTCATGCTTTGTACCCTTTTCTTCATCTAATTGAATGTGTCTCCTATTTTTTTGTTTGTTTGTTTCCTCTCTGTATGTCTTTAACTATTCCTCTACATGGACTGTTATATTCTTCTGTATTTCTTTGAGGGCCTTATTCATTTCCTCTTTTTTTTCCTCTAGTAACTGCATAAGCATAGCTTTAACATTATTTTCCTGCATCTCCGCTGAATTAAAATCTCCATTGCTTTTGGGTGTTTCTAGTGGTGCCATGGTGTCCTGATTTTTGTTGGGCGAGTTCTTACATTGACCCCTGGCCATTTGTTTATATATAATCAAGGAGCTGTTTGTTCCTTGAAGCTGAACTTCACACTGGAACTGTCAGTCTCTGGTGTCTGGAGTATTCTTCAAGAAGATCAGGGAGTACCAGTGGTTTGATAGTTTATGTTGTGCCTCAGTTGTCCCTGTGGGTGGACAGGTCTCTGGTGCAGTTTCATTGTTGCGGAGGGGGAGTAAGTGTGTTGTGTATGTGTGTGTGTGTGTATGCGCGCGCGTGAGTGCGCGTGAGTGTGTGCCTGTGTGCTGGGAAGGTGTCTTGAAGGGGAGTGCTAGAGGAATGTATATGGTTGAGCCATGGGGTTTTGGAGCAAGCACAGGAGGGGATGAGGGTGCTAGAGCGTTTAGCAAGTGCAGACTGTGGGCAAGTGCCTGTGCAGGTTTCCTGAATTCCCAGTGTTCTTCACTCTGTGGGGGCTTCCACAGGCTGGACTCTGAGGTCAGTGGGTGGTGCTGCGGACAGGAAAGGTACTCTGTTGTGAACTCTGTGTGCCCAGCTGTGCTCTGTGCTAGAAGCTGTGAGCACTGCAGGCTGGTTGCCACTTTGGTCTGGAGGCTTGACACCTCACTCTGTGCCAGAGGCTGAGGGTTCCAGTTTGAGATGGCTGCTGGGGATGCTGCTCTGGTCTGGAGTCTCCAGGCTCTGACTGGGCTTGCTGCTAAGGGCCCCCCTCTGGTCTGGGGACTTGGTGCCTCTTTCTGAGCTAGGGGCTGTGCACCCCAGTCTGGGATGGTATCTGGGGACACCTTAGCGTGGACCAGATACTGTATGTCCTGGTCTGGGGTGGCTGCTGGCGGCACCATATGAGGTGGGTGTTCAGAACAAGGCTAGCAGATGTGTGCCCGCCCTTTCTCCCAGGTCTGGAATGGTACCTGAGTTGCCTCAGTCTGGACCGGAAACTCTGTGTCCAGGACAGAGATGGTGGCTGACGGGGTTGCGGGAAGCTGGTGGGGTGGTGGGAGGCTGCAATGTCAGAACAGGGCTAGCATATGTGCGCTGCCTAGGCACCCGGACTGGAATGGTATCTGGTGTGCTTCAGCCTGGCAGGGAGACTGTGTATCTGTGTCCAGGCGGCTGATGGCACGGAGGGAAGCTGTCCTGTCAGATCAGGGCTGTGCGCAGCCAGTCACCCGGAATTTTTCCTGGGATTAACTGGGTGTCCCTAGGACTTCCCCACTTGATTTCCTCACCGTAGGAATTCTGCTCACCTGGCAATCACAAACCCTGGTGTTTTAGGTCCCAGATTTCAGTCTCCTGGTCGTTGTGCAGACATTGCTGTCTTACTCCTCAGACACAGTGTCCTCCCGGGGCTGCCATCTTGGATCCTCTCTTGTAGGTATATATATTTTTTCTTTCTTTCTTTCTTTTTTAATTAATTTATTTTTATCTCAATCACAGGTTAGGTACTTTGAATCCCAGGCATAGCCCCCTCCCTCATTCCCTCCTACTCTCCCACTCCCTCCCTCATCTCCCTCCTCCCCGCCCCCTCCAAGTCCACCAACAGGGGAGGACCTCCTCCCCTTCCATCCAACCCCAGCTTATCCTGTCTCCTCAGGGTTGGCTGCAATGTCCTCCCCTGGGATCTAGCCAGTCTGTCACTCCCCGGCTTGTATGGGGGAGGGTCAGAGAGTCAGCCATCAAGATCATGACTGAAACAGTCCCTGTTTCCTTCACTAGGGCCTTCAGTCCGACAACGAGCTACCATGGGCCCCAATGGAATACTACTCAGCAATTAAAAAGTAGGTATATTTTTTAAACCACAGTTTATAAGAGGTTTTTTTTTTTCCCCTCTTACTAAATTCCTAACATAGTTCATTTCCGTCTTGAAAGATATTTTCCTTGATTTGTGTCCTTAAAAGGGAAATTTAAGATTCTAACCCCTGGCACCTGTAAATGGCACCTTATTAGGAAACAATATTCACAGATGTAATCAAGTTAAAAGAGGTCATTAGAGAGGTCTAAACATGTGTGATTATTGTCCTCGTTAGAGGGAAGTGCATTTACACAAGAGATATTCAAGAAGCATGTCCTATGATAATGGAGCAGTAATTAGAGTGATGGTGTTGAAAGCCAGGGAAGTCCCGGGAGTCCTGACTCAGGGTGCACAGCTGAAGGGACAGGACAAGATCCTACCCAGACTCTGAGGAAGGATGTTATAATGTCTGTTTATTTAAACCACTCACTTTGTCCTGCTGGTACTGGAGCTATGGATCCCTAATACAAGCAATGTCCACATGATAGTGCATGAACTATCCTGTGTGACATCATAATACACAAATCACTATAATATTGAATAAAGTGAATATTGAATTGAAATTCTTGACAAAGTCAAGAAAGTGAGGAATTTGGCACTAGTGACTATTATAATATTTCTAAAAATGCATGCAAATTTATAGAGAAGTTGATGGCTGGGGCTATTACATAGTGAACAGAAGCACAAATTGCTCTGTAGGTTTTCGAAAAGTCATTTATTCCCCATAATTACTGAAAAATATTTCAGCAAATCTGAGCTTTATAGTAATGTGCATAACCCTTTAATTTGCAATCTTCTTCTAAGCTAAAAGCATTGATGAAAACAGTGAGAATTCACGATGTGAAAAGCAATGCTGAGGCTTCCTCTTCTTTGAATACTGTTATATTCAAGGTCAGAAGTTGAGTGACAAAAACTAAGCACCGAGGGTAAAAGCTTTAAGGTCAGGCTTGCTCTCACGTGCCAAATATGCTATAACCTTGAAAATGATTCTGTGATTTCTTAAAGTTCAGCAAATTACAGGAAAACTTACAGGAAAAACATTTTAAAAATTTCTTAGTGTAAAGTGCTTATTTACATGTAATACTAACAATCATGATGCCTAAATAATTCAATGCATGATGGGTGTTGCAGATCACGCCTATAATCCCAGAATTTGTGAGACTGACACTGAAGAACTGCTACAAGTTTGAGGCAAGTCTACATCATATACAATGTTCTGGGCCAGGCTGAAAAATATTACAAGTGTGCAAGACCCTGTCTATGTATCTTAATAAATATATAGACTAATCACCACTATCTCCTGGTGGCTTAAGACTCTTTTAAAAATTTACTTATTTATTTTTATTAATTACAGTTTATTCACTTTGTATCCCAGCTGTAGCCCCCTTCTGCATTCCCTTCCAATCTCAACAGCCCTCCCTCATCTCCTCCCATGCTCATCCCCAAGTTCAGTCATAGGGGAAGTACTCCTCCCCTTCCATCTGACCTTAGCTTATCAAGTTTCATCATAACTGGTGGCATTGTCTTCCTCTGTGGCCTGGTAAGGCTGCTACCCTTCTCCATGAGGAGGTGACCAAAGAGTCAGCCACTGAATTCATGTCAGAGACAGTCCTTGTTCCTACCTGGACACTGAGCTGCCATGGCATATATCTCTGCAGGAGTTCTAGGTTTTCTCCATGCATGGTCCTTAGTTGGAACATCAGACCTACATCAAGACCATTTGTAGCACCGAAAGAACAGAGGTGAAGACTTACTGTTTGCACTTCTTTCCTTTTCAGTATCATAAACTAAGCTACCTTAAAGTGGCTAGCTTCTAATTTAGTTCTCAAGGAGATTTAATGCCAGGATGAATAACTCAATGCCTGAGATGACATCATGCATTCTGATACATGCTTTAGTTAGATTATTTTGATTTTTGGATAAAATAATATGTATTTTTGACAAAAGAACTTGGTGCATACTGACTGGAGAAATACAGAATGTCAACAGACTTCACTACATTTTGTTATCTCATAGACTCATTTTCTTTTTCTCTTTTTATATAATAACACAGGTTAAACATTACAAAATTCATTGTTAAACCTTATGGCAACTATTCAATGTCAATGTCCAAATCACATAATATTTCCATATATTGATTTTACTGTCATTGACAAGGTTTAATCTAATTTGATATTGAGGCTGAAATGGTCCTGGAGCCTCAGAAGTAAGTAAATGACTTTTTAAATAATTATTACAATTAATTCACTTTGTATCCCGGCTGTATCCCCCTCCCTTGCACCCTCCCAATCTGGTCCCCCCCCCCTCCCATGCCCCTCCCCCCAGGCGACTGATAAGGAAGGTCCTCCTCCCCTTCCTTCTGACCCTAGCCTATCTGGTCTCATCAGGACTGGTTGCATTGTCTTCTTCTGTGGTCTAGTAAGGCTGCCCTCTGACCTTAATGGGAAGATGATCAAAGACCCAGTCACTGATATGTCAGAGACAGCCCCTGTCGGGAACAGCACAGGAACCTATCACAGAGGGCCTCTGAAAGACTCTACCCAGAAGAGTATCAAAGCAGATGCTGAGACACATAGCCAAAATTTGGGCAGAGTGCAGGGTATCTTATGAAAGAAGGGGGAGATAGAAAGACTGGAGGGGACAGGAGCTCCACAAGGAGATCAAAGGAACCAACAAATCTGGACATGGGGCTCTTTTCTGAGACTAATACGCCAATCAAGAACCATTCATGAAGATAACCTAGAACCCCTACACAGACAGACTCATTTTCTAAAAGTAACTACTTCATAGGTTTAAGGTGATGCACTTTAATAGACAGCTTTATAATTTACCCTGCCATATATCTACAGGCTGAATTTGGCCAACAGGACCCAGTGGCCATTCAACAAATAGTAGAGGATAAAAAAAATGCTTGCATTAATCCATACTTCTATCCCAGTGAGGGAAAAACAGATTTGTTTTATTTCTTCATCCAGCGTGGCCACTACTGAGCTCTTGTGAAAATTCCTGGTCCCTACTCCTGCAAAAATAATTCAATCAATTAAACAAACAAACAAATCACTCCTTCTGAAAGATTGTTACACTTGCTTTCATAAGAATCAACATTCTTTATAGAATTTTAACATCCCAAAAAAGAAAAATCAAGGCATGTACTAGATTTGATCATCTTGACCCTGGGCTTAAATATCTATCTTCACTTTTTCCTTTTTTTGTGAACATCTTTAACTCATCCAAATATAAAAATAAGCATTTAGAGAAGTTGACAAAATCCAGGGATCTGGATGATGCTATATGAGGTGAAATAAGGCAAATATAGAAATATATGGGTTGCATGTTCTCTAATACATAGAAACTTTGAGAAGTGGCCTAGTAGTTAGAGGTAGACTAGTGAAATCAAGTTGTTTCAAACGTCATGGGGTTGTCAGGATGAAGGAAGCAGATGTAGTAATCACATGATTTTGCATTTATAGAAATTCACCCAGAACTTTTTAAATATATGCAACTGATACAAACCAATTAAAAACAAAAGAAATTACGATCTCAATGATACATTATCTATAATTTTTGATGCAGAGTCAGGAATGCCTCTGGTCACATTTTTAAACATGTGTCCAAAGTTTTTTTTTTTCTGATTATTTTTTGTTCTTCTACAACAAAGATAGAAATCTTGGCGTCTTCCTTTTTCTGGAAGCATTATAATATACTAAAAATACAGCCTAAAGGAAGCATTTTTAGATGTTTCTCAGCCATTGTTCTTTGCCCTTTGTGAACATTTCTCATCAGTGAAATCTATCAAATGTGGTATTTATTCATTCATGTTAGTTGCTATTCTAATTAGTAACAGGATCCAATTACCATAGAAAGGGTTAAGAAAGTAGTAACTTTTGCACAGAAGTAAGGTGCAGACTATAATGAGGTAATATTATCCATTAAGCTTTCTTTGAACCTTTGTCTTAACTATTCTGATATCTAGGGGAAAATCATTACAAAACTGTAAAAACTAACACTACTTAACTTTGGATGAATAGCTATGGATAAAAGAAATGAATGAATACATTTTAACACTATTAATTATCAAAATAATTAATTGTTTTCAAAAAATGAGAAGCTGTAATTGATTTGAGAGCCCAATAATATAATTAATTTCTTTTTAAAGATTTTTCTTTTTTTCTTTTTAGTAATTACAGTTTATTCACTTTGTATCCTCCCTGTAGCTCCCTCCTTTCTCCCCTACCAATTCTACCCTCCCTCTCTCTTCCCTACCAGTGTCCCTCCCCCAGTCCACTGATAAGGGAGGTCCTCCACCCCTTCCCTGTGATCCTAGTCTATCAGGTCTCATCAGGAGTGGCTGCATTGTCTTCCTCTTTGGCCTGGTAAAGCTCTACCACTCCCTTAGGGGAGGGGATCAAAAAGCAGGATATTAGTTCATGTCAGAGACAGTCCCTGTTCCCATTACTATGGAAAAAATATGGACATTCAATCCATGGGCTACATCTGTGCAGAGGTTCTAGGTTATGGAGATAACCATGAATGGTCCTTGGTTGGAGTATCAGTCTCAGAAAAAGACCCCTGTGCCCAGATTTTTTGGTTCTGTTGCTCTCCTAGTGGAGCTCCTGTCCTATCCAGGTCTTACTATCTCTCCTTTCTTTCATAACATTCCCTGCACTCTGCCCAAAGTTTGGCTATGAGTCTCAGCCTCTGCTTCAATACCTTGTAGGGTAGAGCCTTTCAGAGGCCCTCTGTGGTAGGCTCCTGTCCTGTTCCTTGTTTTCTCTCTTCTCCAATGTCCATCTTAGTTGCCTTTCTGAATGGGGATAGAGCATCTTAGTCAGAGTCCTCCTTCTTGATTAGTTTCTTTAGGTGTATAAATTTTAGTATATTTATTCAATATTATATATCTAATATCCACTTATGAATGAATATATATCCTTTGTGTCTTTCTATTTCTGGAACACCTAACTCAGGATAATCTTTTCCAGTTCGCACCATTTGCCTGCAAATTTCATGATTTCTTTTTCTTTTTTTTATTGCTGAGTAATATTCCATTGTGTAGATGTACCACAATTTCTGTATCCATTCTGCCCAACTGAGGGGCATCTGGGCTGTTTCCAGCTTCTGGCTCTTACAAATAAAGCTGCTACAAACATGGTTGAACAAATATCCTTGTTGAATACTTGAGTGTCTTTGGGTACATGCCTAGAAGTGGTATAGCTGGATCTTGAGGAAGCACTATTCCTGATTGTCTGAGAAAGTGCCAGGTTGATTTTCACATAGCTTGAGTGGCAGAAATAACCAATGCAGTAACCATGATTATATTCGGGATTTAGAAATTCCAGTTGGCTCTTATCTGGTCTGATTTAGATTGAAGTGATGTTGGCAAATACTGCAGTTTCTTCTCTTTCTCTCCCTCTCTCTCTTTCTCCTTTCTCTCTTTGAAAGAAACAATACAAAATAAAACAAAAAGTGTAAAATAATATATTTGGAGGAATTATTATTATTCTAATAAAAATGAACACAATAACCACATTAATCAAAATTGAATTTTTTTCTCTAAAATTTCTCAAGTCCTTTGTTCCATAGGGTTAAGAAAAAAGAACCCCCATGTTGTCTGTATCAGTGGTCTTGTCTATTTCACTGTTTACCTTACCCCAAAAGCATTTTCCAGAGCTATCTTTGTGACATGACATCAACTGGAGTGCTTTCTGTCTGGTCATGTTTTAAGCAACTAGACACATCCAAGAAGGAAAACACCAATCCCCTCAAAGATTTTCATACATGGCTATACAAATCTCAGAAAGCAGACTTTGATAACTGGGGTACAAGAAGCTTACACAGAGGTGTGTCCAGGATTTTAGTCCAAACACCATAATGAATACCAATGAATACTGATAATTCCAGTGTCTTGAAAAATGAGCTCAAAGAAATTGTTACTAAGGACTGGTTCAATGTCAATCACAAGTTCAAGCAACTAATGAATAGTTCTTTAAAGTTCATCTTTCCTTGTTGTGTGGTGATAGGTCCTGATAAATTATTCTGATCATAATAAAGTGTAGAATGAACATAGTGTTGTTTTTCACATTTATGGATATAGAGTGACATATGCTTGTCATAAATTCATCAAAAAATACATGTAGAAAATATTTTGAGCTAGAGATGAGGAAGATAGTGAGCAGGCATAATGTTCACTCAAGGTAGAGATGTGAGAACAAAATTTTCACTTAATTCACTCAAAGGAATAGAAAGTGTCAGGAGCGTTTATTTATATTCCTCTGGGTTCTCAGACACCCTTTCCTCACCCATAAATACACTGCATCCGTGTTTTCAGTTACTGAGATTGCTAACAAGAACAAAGATGAGTTTAGGGCATCATTTTCTCATTTTGCTGATATCATCTGTCAACAAATTTGTGTTATTTTCAGTGTACACCCCATTTTATAAGTGTTATTTTCTTAATGAATGTATTTTAATTTTTAAATAAAATCTCTTATCAGTCAGAGTCAATTTTGTTCATCTGACTTGCAAACAAATTTACTTGGATGCCAGTCAAACTTCTTTATCTCATGTTATAAGCATGGTATGTTTAATTCTGTGTGTGTAGGAAGAGCTCCTTTAGTCTTCATGAAATAAATGTAAAATATGTTCTAGATATCTTATAATAGAAATTACATGCTGCAACTAGGAGAGATTACTTTACTGTTCATATGCATCAGGGACTTCACAATTATACTCATAAGTTCAAAGTTATTTATTTGTATCCAATTTTGAAGTGACAACTGTAAGAACACATAATCTGCCCTTTGGATCAGGCAATGTTACATGCAGAAAAATGAAGAATTTGGGCCCTGAAAGATTAAAAAGTCCTCTACACTGCTGTGCTGACATGGCATAGATTTGGATCTTTTCTGGTGAGGCATTGTAGATGTTATATGGCATGAAATAATCTTTAGTTTAGCAACAGAGGAGGTAAAAACAAGGATTTTTTAAAAATAATCTTAAAATTTCCCCAAGAACCTATAATATTTCCACACACAATGTGTTTTAATTCTCTGTGGCTAAAAATGTAAGTGTATAGACTACATGAAAGGTTAGCTTACAGCAGCTCAGAAAGGCAGAATACAACTGACGGTAGAATCACTGATTGAATCAAATGTCATGAAAAAAAATCTCAGCAAGCAGAAATTGCAGGGAAGATGGGAACCTCTCTGCAAAGATCACACTTTTCTGTGATGAACAGACAAGTCTTTCTCAAGATGGAAAAGGCAGCTATTCAGGATTCGAGAAAACTCTCTGTCAGATTGTCTGCATCTGTGGACATCAGACTTCAACGCGCATCACAATCTTACTGCTCAAGGGCTCCCTCAGATATGAATTGCTGTGGTCCACCTACAATTTCTCACCTAACCAGTCTGCCCTGCAGCCCAAAACAAGTGTTGCCAAGGAGTTCCTTGATAAAGCTGTCAGTCCGGGTAAGCCTCTCTAGGAACATTGCTGCTTTATCATGAGTCACAAGTAAAATGGACACAATACAAGCAACATCTCCTGCACAGGGCTGGATTACTTTGTTTCTTTGTTAATGCTGCCTCAACCTTCCTACTAAATTTTATAATAAAAACCTTCCTTTGACGTATTTTCAGAGATAGAACCTCTAGAGATGTTTATTTTAAACTTGGAAAAATTAATTGAAACAATGTTTTAAAATTCAGATAAAATGAATGGTAATAGTAAATACTATATGAATTTTAAAAAGTCAACCCACCATTTTAGTTTTTAAATAAATATGTAAGTGATCCAGATGTTCTTAGATGTATGACATGTAATTACCATATAAGAGTCCTGAGTTAAAGACCTAAGTGTGATAGTAATAAAATAAAGTTTAAGTTTTAGAAAAATCTTTGACTTATTGAATAACTTTGGCTTTCCTCCTTTACTATTCATTTTTTTCTTGTTACAAAACTTTGGTTATTAAAAGAAACTGTCTCTTTTCTAATTTTTATGATGGTAAATTTCTCTCCTTATTATTAAAAATGTATTAGTAAAGGAATCTGGGCATTGTGAGCTGAACTGCCACACTGCCTGTGAACATAGACATTACTGAGTTTTGGATCAACAATTTCTGAAAGGTGATTAGTTATTCAAGAATATCAGCTGTAACTGAATATTCTAAATTCCCTCTAGTTCTCAATTTCTTAAGGCTGCATTTAAAAATAATACACATAGTAATGACACTACTTATATAAACTTGTTTTAATGTAATTTAATGTATATTTGTTTGCTACAATATAATTTAAATCATACTAGAAGACAGAGAATGCCAATATTAAATGCTACCACTGATTACATACTTGTGCATACTTAATTATGAAATATGTCTCTGTGTAAGTTAGTGTATGTATATGTCTTTGAAAATCACAGAAAAAAAAGCAAAAAATATAAAAACAATATGTGTTCTGTCAGGGATGGAAGCTCCATTCTTAGTATTTTGGGGTTTCTTTTCTTCTGCTAAACACAGCAATACCAGGAATGATAGTTTACATCCATCCATACCAAATATTTCATGTTAGTCCACCATTTTCCCGTGCTCTGTATGTTCAACAAGAAAATCTCTAAGGCACTGTGCTCACAATCATGTGCTCTAGTGTGTAACTGGAAGGCACTGAAGAAAGACATGAGTGACAACACCATGGAGGTAATGCACATCTGCCTGTAACAAACTGGGCCAAATGCACATGAGCGAAGCCTCATGGGGAATGCTACATTGATTCAGTAGTGAAGATACAAACAATGAAATAGGCAAGTGCAGAGATGAAAGAAGTGTCTCAGAGTCATAGGCAGCCTTGCTGACCTCATATAAACATATCCAGCAGGCCTGGGGCCCATTAAACAATACAAACTCCTTGGGACATGGAGCTAAAAATCATAGACAGCAAATCACACATGGCATTCTGGGCCATAGCCAAATCGTTGGGTTTTGTTAAAACTCAAAGTTCACTAGAATTTTCAATTAAAAAAATATATATGCTAAGATTTTAGTTGTTATATAGTAATTTTGATCATCCTAGATGGGATATGAGAAAAATCACGTAACCAGTTTATATAAAGGGTTGTTATACAACTTGTCTGCCATAATTAACATGGTAGAATAGAAAATAAAAGTATGTAAAATTAAGTCTCTCAAAATGAAGCAGTATTAACTGATTGTGATAAGCCAGAATTCAATGTAGATAATATTCCAGCAGTTATCATTAGGATAATATTAATTATGCTCATTACTTTTTACAAGTGTCTTGTTTGACTTTGGTAGCAGAGAGTAATTGCAGTTTGTGAAAAGAAGATTATGACTTTGTGTAAATAAATTCGTATTTTAATTTATTTCTGAACAAGCAATATCCAATGCAAGGCAGTACAATTATACACATGTTGACATAACTTTTTTATATTTTTACAATTGATTGAAGACATCTTTCATTGTAAGTACAATGAACTCTGAACAAGTTAGCAACATTTTTCCAATTAATTATTAAAGAGCTCACTAGCTGATTAATGATCAATAAACTAATCTCAGCTTAAACCCATCTGTAACATTTAATGATCCTTAGCAGTATTTCACAGAAACTCCAAAGTGAAATAAAGACCTCTATTATGAAGCTGATTTAGGCCTTGTCTATTCTAAACTCACCAGTGAAAAATGATGGCAAGACACAGTGTTCTCCCGGTGTATCTGAGAACCAGGGATGAGAGTGCTCTCACAAAGAAGAATGAGTTATGGGAGCTAATTCCAGCACTGGCAATGATACATTGGGCAACCTTGGGAAAGTTACTTCAACACTCTCTTCTGGTTTTCTAGCTGCCAATGGGGAATATTAACCATGTGTCTTGGCATTCCTAAGCTTAACTTAGGGAAAAGCAGTGGCCTATTATTAATTTTGAAGTAAAACTGCAAACATGATAATAAGCTATATGGTGTGTCATAAGCACAAACAATCGTGCTGGCATTCCAATTATGTAATAAAAATAATATAACTAAAAATATTCAAGAATCTAGTTGTAGTGGCTAGGTAATGAGAATATAGCAAGATGAACAAAACAATGTTGAACTGCAGGACATCATTTCAAGTAATGAGGTAAGTCCATATCAAAAGTAAATGTTCAGATGGCATATGATACCAAGACTGGATGTTAGAGTATAAGAATCATAAAAAGTCAGCCCCCATCTTTTGGTGCAGCAGTTTCAACCCACATTGACCCAACAATAGTGCTGAATACACTGTTCTTTTACTATTAATTTACCTGTTGTGTCTTTACTGAATGTAAAGAACAATTCCAGGAAAAGTTACTTATATTTTCGTTAGATTTATCTTCTTTTGACAAACAATTTAAAAGGAAGAATCATGCATTTGGTTGGCAGATTTGGGAGATTTCAATCTCTGGTCTTTGTGTTATATTGTGCTAAGTACTTTAAATAAATTAATAAAATAGCATTGAAGTTTATGATTGCAGCTGCTTTCCCAGTGAGAAATTTTTTCAATAGTTTATATCTAAAGAGTGCTCTGAGTGTAAGAAGGCATGATATGATAATATATGGGGTAGTGTTTTTTAGCAAGTACAAAGCAACGGAGGTGGGAAAAAACTTACGTTATTTAAGATATAACAAATTATTTGACCACAGTGAATTTTTGTCAAAATGTAATGTGAAAAACATTATAGTGTTTTTAGCAGGGGAGTGGCATGATCTGTTTTACGTACTTAAAAGAAATATCACTATGAATTATGTCAGTGCAGAGCCCATTTGAGTCTTTTAATAAAAGAGAAGTCCTTCAAAGTGATGAAGCAAGGGAGCCTGGAATTTCTTACAGAAATCACTGAGGTCACAAAGTCTTCAAATTTCACATCTATAGGTGAAACACATCTTGCATCAACAGGAAATAATATTTATTAGGGTTTATGTATGAGGTACTCTGAAAAACGAGGAGTTCTGAAAGTAAATTATAGGACTGTGTTCTGACTGTCTAGGTGGATAGATTGTCATAGAGAAAGAATTAGACTAGGGCAAAGAATTCCAGTGAAGAATTTCACCATGCTATGGATCAGTAAGTAGGTATGTATAGTGGTTGATATAGCTTATCAACTTGATGGGATCTAGAATCACAATCAAGACAAGCCTCTGGATTGTGGGGTTGATCTTAAGTAGATTAGTCTCTGATCATTTCTATGTGTTATTATCTTGATTTGATTGATAGAGTAATAAGACTTAAACTAAATGTGGTGGCTGTATTTGGGTAATGGACTGCATCAAAAGGAAAAAAACTAGACCAGAATGAGAAATGATCTTTCTCTATTTCCTGACTGTAGATAAGACTGTGCTTCAAGATCCTGCCACCTTGGTGTTCTGCTATGATTGAACATACCTTAGAAATGTGACCCAAAATAACTATTTTTCTGCTTAAGTTACTTGTTTGATTGTTTTGAGAGTATTTTTATCACAGCAAAGACACAAGTAACTAAGGTGGTATGCTTCCTAGGTCAGAATAGAGAGTAGAGCCACTCATGAAATGTAGGTGGTCCTTGGTTATGTTTCTGATGTTGAACCTAGTATTTCAGTAGGATACAGGGCCTTGCAGTTAGAAAAAAAAGCTAGATATGAATTCATCAAAGGAAAAGAGAAGCCAAAGTTCTCAGGGTGTTTTTCTGTTCCTAGTCCTGAGGTAGTCTATATGCTGATGTCAACTGCTACATTAGTTTGTTTGGATTGACAGGACAGTACAAGGAAGGACTACAATTGTTGTTGAATTATAAGGATCAGCCTATCCCTTCCAACATGCTCTAATGCATCAAAAACTTTCTCATAAAATAATGCAAAGTTCTCACAATTTATCACTCTGAGTGTTCCTTTCTTTACCTCAGATGTAATCCCATATGGAAATACAATGAGTAACAAATGTAAATTTAAATCATGTATTCTTTCTTTATCTCTGTCTTCATATTCTTAAATTTATTTCTGAATTGTTTCTCTTTTCACTTGAGTTAAAAAAATCTCTTGAGGTTGCTTATGTATACTATCATATCATCTGTGAATAATGATACTTTAACTTATCCGTTTTGTATGCCCTTGATCTCCTTTGGTTGTCTTATTGTTCTAGCTAGGACTTCAAGAACTATGTTGAAACAATATGTATAGAGTGGGCTGCCTTGCCTTGTCCCTGAATTCAGCGGGATTGATTTAAGTTTCTCTCCATTTACTTTGATGTTGGTTATAGGCTTGCTGTATATTGTCTTTTCTTTGTTTAGTTATGTGGCTTGTATCCCTGATGTCTCCAAGACTTTAAACATGAATGGGTGACGGCTTTTGTCAAATGCTTTATCAGCATCTAAGGAGACGGTCATGTGTTTTTTTGTCCTTCAGTTTGTTTATATGGTGGATTACATTGATGGATTTCCATATATTGAACCCCACTTGAATGCCTGGGATGAAGCCTACTTGATCTTGGTGGATGATATCTTTGATGTGTTCTTGGATTCGGTTTGCAAGTATTTTATTGAGTATTTTGGCATCAATGTTCATAAGAGAGGTAGATCTGAAGTTTTCTTTTTTTGGTTGGGTCTTTGTGTAGTTTAGGTAACAAGGTGACTGTGGCTTCATAGAATGAATTTGGTAATGTTCCTTCTGTTTCTATTTTGTAGAATAGTTTGAAGAGAATTGGAGTTAGCTCTTCTCTGAAGGTCTGGTAGAATTCTGTGCTGAAACCATCTGGTCCTGGGCTTTGGTTGGAAGGGAGACTGTTGATGACTGCTTCTCTTTCATTGGGGCATACAGGAAAATTTAATTGATTTACCTGTTCTTGATTTAATTTTGTTAAGTGGAATCTATCAAGAAAATTATCCATTTCATTTAGACTTTCAAATTTTGTAGCATATGGGCTTTTGTAGTAGGACCTAATGATTGGTTGGAATTCCTCTGTGTCTGTTGTTATGTTCCCCTTTTTGTTTCTGATTTTGCTGATTTGGATAGTTTCTCTCTGCCTTTTAGTTAGTTTGGCTAAGGGTTTGTCTATCTTGTTGATTTTCTCAAAGAACCAGCTCTTGGTTTCATTGATTTTTTGAATTATTTTATTTGTTTCTAATTTATTGATTTCTGGGTCTCATGAACCTGGTATAACACAGCCATGTACTCCTCTTGGATGTGTCTGCTTCTTCTATTTTTTTTTTGGTAGGGCTTTCAGGTGAGCTATTAAGTTGCTTGTATGTGATTTTCTTAGTGCTATGAACTTAGCACTGCTTTCATTGTGTTCCATAAGTTAGGGTATGTTGAACCTTCAATTTTATTGAATTCTAGGAAGTCATTTCTTTCTTTCTTTATTTCTTCCCTAACCCAGTTGTCATTGAGTAGCAGGTTGTTGAGTTTCCATTTATGTGTAGGCATTTTGCTTTTACTGTTGTTGTTGAGGTCTACCTTTAGTCCATTGTGGTCAGATAGGATATAAGGCATTATTTCAATCTTCTTATATCTGTTGAGGCTCACTTTGTGACCACCTATATTGTCTATTTTGGAGAAGGTTCCATGAGGTGCTGAAAAGAAATTATACTCTTTTGAATTTGGGTGAAAAGTTCTGTAGACATCTATTAGGTCCATTTGATTTAGGGCCTCTGTAAGTTGTCTTATTTCTCTGTTTAGCTTATGTCTGTATGATCTGTCTCTTGGTGTGAATGGAGTGTTGAAGTTGTCTACTATGAGGTGGGGGGAACAATAAAATTAAGCTTTAATAATGTTTCATTTACAAATGTATGTGCCCTCTTATTGGGGCATAGATGTTCAGAATTGTGATGTCCTCCTGATAGATTTTTCCTTTGATGAGAATGAAATGCCTGTCCTCATCATTTTTGATTAATTTTGGTTGAAAGTTTATTTTATTAGATATTAGGAAAACATGCTACCCCAGCTTGTTTTCTGTGTCCATTTGCTTGGAAGACATTTTTCCAGCCCTTTACTCTGAGGTAGCGTTTATATTTGTTGCAGAGTTGTGTTTCTTGAATTTTGGATTCTGTTTCTGCAACCATTCTGTTAGCCTGTGTCTTTTTATTGGAGAATTGGGTCCATTGACGTTGTCAGATAATAATGACCAATGACTGTTAGTTCCTTTTATAGTGGAGTTGGTGGTGTTACTATGGTTCATTGGTTGTTTACTTTTAATTTTTGTTGAGAGATCATCTGTATCCTGTGTTTCCTTGGGTGTAGTTTTTTTCACTGGATTGGAGTTTTCCTTCTAGAATCTTCTGTAGGGCTAGATTGCTGTGTAGATATTGTTTAAATTTAGTTTTGTCATGTAATGTTTTGTTTTCTCCATCTATATTGATTGAAAGCTTTGATGGGTATAGTAGTCTGGGTTGTCTTCTGTAGTCTCTTAATAGTCTGCGTGACATCTGCCCCAGTCCTATTGGCTTTTATAGCTTCTGTTGGTGTGAATCTGATAGATCTACCTTTATATGTTACTTGGCCTTTTTCCCTTGCTGCTTTTATAATTTTTTTTCGTTGTTCTGTATAGTTAGTCTTTTGATTATGATGTGACATGAGGAGTTTCTTTTCTGGTCTTGTCTATTTGGTGTTCTGTAGGTTTCTTGTATGTTTATAGACATATCCTTCTTTAAGTTGGGAAATTTTTTCTTCTATGATTTTCTTGAAAATATTTTCTGGACCGTGGAGCCTGGAATCTTTAAGAAGTGGCTATACTGTCAGATAACCTTTTAAATATTTATGCTTATAAGCACAAACTTGCATAGCTGGTCAGAGAAACTACTTTTTATTATTTCTTTTTATTTTGTTGCCTTTTTCCTCTATAGATGGGAAGCGTAGGCCGCATGTGGGTTCTCTGCTAAGGGAAGTGGGGATTGCTTAGGACATGAAATCACTTGCCAGCCTTTTGACCACATTTCCCTGGTGAGACTGCGTTTCCATGCCACAGAGATAGAGGAAAATCTTAATCCCGATGCAACTGGATGAACAGGGTCGCATGGGACTAGGAGGGGAGGGGGAAGAACTGGGCCACAACAAGGATGTAAAGTGAATAAGAAAACAGATATTAATAACCAAAAAAGAGAGATACAACAAAATATCAAATGGGAGAAGACTAAATGATTCATGCAGACTTCACTTTCAATTTACCAAAAGACTTGCTCAACACATTTACTCTGGAAAACAAATTATGCTATCAGCAACTATGTAAAAACAAATGAAAGAGAAAACAAAGGTAAAATGAAAAACAAAAACACTAAAGCATATGACAAGATGTTAACCAGGTGCAACGATATGCAAAGTGTTTGACTCAGTAGTAAAGCAGATTCTGTTATGAGAGCCTCTTGAATTCAAATTCTTGTAGTCAATGGATACTCTGAATCACCCAACATAGCTGAAATGTGAAGGGTTAAGAATCAGTATTTCCAGAATCCTTCAAAAAATGTCTACGAACACTGAAATTATCTTGGATAATGAGAAAATACTTACTTACAGGTATCATGTGCAAGGAGCTTGATTATGTAGCAGTCATCCAGCAGAGAACTTCATACCACCTGCTTTCTTTTTCCTAGAAATAGAGGCAAAGGGTTTATGTTGGTTTGCAATTAACCACTTTGATGTGTTTCTGGTGCAGTCTTTTTCATCATCTTTTTATTATGGGACAAAGAGCAATTCTGAATTAAAGGCATTTAAGTAGAGAAAAGAGCATAAACATTTCCATACCAAGGGACCAGGAACATTTTAAAGTAAATTCGCAGCAAACTGCATGAGGTGGTTAGTAGTCATTAAAATACAACTTGGCTCAAATCAGATTAAGTAAATTTTGTTTACACAACAGTATAACCCATATTGGCTATGTCTTTGCTTCTAACTAATTTTAAGTGATTCAACACAGAGCTGCAAAACCACTGCTGAATCTATAGCACAAGGGAATGGATAAACATCAGTCATAGCTATATAAAGAAACTCTGTGAACTCAAAGCGAGAAAACACTGGAAAGAAAAAGAGCAGAAATTAGCTAACCAAGTAAGACAAGGAAAGAAACAAATATGAATTTGGGGTAAATATCTCCCATATTGATAAAAATCAGATTTGGGAAAATTAATGAAGTCAGAAAATAAAGTACTTAAAATCTTGATAAATTGCTCTTAAGATTCAGTTCTACAATAGCCAATAATGTTTATAAATGACATTTAAGGTCTAGTCTCTCTTATGTTGTGATGAAAAACAAGGACTAAGAGGTGTCATGTGGTGCTTTCAATTGTGGTGAGTGAAAAAATTGTATTCATGATTTTTTGTTTCATTTTGACTTCCTAAGGATCTCTTGTCATGATGCTGGAAAAGTATGAGATGCAATATTCAAATTCTTACCTGTCTTGGTAGGATTCAAGGTCAGTAAGGGACCCATTGTTTAGGAGTGGTTCCCTCAATTCTGGTCATAATGGTTGTCACTATAAAATGTCTCTCTTTGCTGTTATGATAAGAAAAAAGGATGAAGAGATGTCATGTCATAATTTCCAATTATGATGACTGAAAAAAATGTATTGTTGTATGGAATAGAAAGTATAAAGTTTGAAATACATATATATATATATATATATATTATCGAATATAAAATGTTTTATTAGATATACTCCTTCACTATATTTTATAATATGCAAATATTATAGGAAGAGAACAAATGTGAGAAACTCACTACAAAACATGTATTTCGTTGTGGTAGAGAATAAAAGACTTTGAACAGCTCAGCCCCCAAATGGCCATCTGTAACATATCTCATCCTCCCACGGCACACAGATCTGTGCCAACTAAGGGGAGAAGAGATTATAAGAGGTGGTAGATAACTACATGACAAGAGTGTATTCTAGGCACAACAGAGTGATTGTGCAAAGAAACTCACAGCAGCTGTGAGAGCATACACATGATCTCCACAAACTTAAAGCAAACAAAATCTGAGTGTATTGTGGCAAATGATGTCCAGAAACACAGGCGAGGCAAGCACTAGCACTGAGGAAGAGAAGAACAAGTTAGAGCTGACACATTTTAATGTTTTATTAAATATGTTTTGCTTATATAAATAAGGTTATTAATTTTAACTACAGGCACTGTTCAACTCTTACACCCTACACCTAACAGCCACTTAAGGAAAATGTACCTCCTAAGTTACACTTGTGTTTCTAATCCTTTCTTTTTTACACCCTTCCTCTCTTCCTTTCTCTGTAAGGATGAGAAGTTTTAACGTGGCCCTAACCATGGGAACTAACCATGGGAACTGAGACTTATGAGCTTTAATCATTACCAAACCCGGATCTGATACAATACCAAACCCGGATCTGATACAAAACGTTTCTAAGAGATGCCCTTCTGTAGTTATGGATACAAACTCCAACCATCCCCTAGTTACCACACCTGGGCACAGCCAATCACAGACTGCCCCCGTTAGGAAAGTCCCTTACCCCTATACCCCCTCCTGTTTTGTGTTTTTTGCCTTTATAAACTCTGTGATTCTGTTGTTGGGTGCTCTGTACCACCCCCTTGCGTGGGAGCTGTGTGCAGAGCCCCGTCGTGCCAGCTACTAGTAAACACCTCTTGCTGTTTGCAACAAGCCTTGTCTTTGTGAGTTATTGGGGTCTGGCGTCTATCCCGAGGAATAGAGGGTCTCCCCACCTCGGGAGTCCAACATCTCCATCTCTCTTTTTCTCTTTTCCCCTCTCTCTTCCACTCCTTCCTTCCTTTTAAACTAAATTTTCATTTTTATATTAATTACAGTTTATTCACTTTGACTCCCAGCTGTAGCCCCTCTCTCATTCCTTCCCAAGCTTACTCTCCCCCACCCCCTCATCCCCTGCCATGCTCCTCTCCAAGTAAACTGATAGAGAAGGTCCTCCTCTCTTTCCATCTGACCCTACCTTATCAGGTTTCATGAGGACTGGCTGCATTGTCCTCCTCTGTGGCATGGTAAGGCTGCTCTCCATCAGGGGGAGGTGATCAAAGAGCTATCCACTGAGTTCATGTAAGAGACAGTCCCTGTACACATTACTAGGGAACCCACTTGGACACTGAACTGCCATGGGCTACTTCTGAGCAGGGTTTCTAGGTTATCTCCATGCATGGTCCATGGTTGGAGTATCATTCTCAGAAAATGAGCTAGCCATTCCATTGGACATGAGATGGTCACGTGTGTGCAAGTCATACTGGCTTGCTATTCTTATTGTTTTCAGCAGACACCTCCTGTTTTGCTTGGATATGTTTACTTGGAAACCTATATAAGTAGTTTACTCTGTAATAAAGATGGTGCCTTGATCAGAGCACTGTCTTGGTGTCACTTCTTCATGTTCTCTGTCTCTTTTAATTCCCAGCCCCTTGTGCAGGCTGTTACTATTGGTGGTCACGGGCGACTGCAGGTGGTGCTGAAACCTGGGATTGAACCTGACAACGAGGGACCTGCTGAGGAACGCTGTGACTTTGGACGTCCATTGGGCCAAAAGGAAAGCACATCGGTGATAGTCCATCAATGAGAGTGCAAGGTAAAATCCAGACAGCGTAATATGGGACAGAGCAATAGCAGGGGAATGTTTATTGAAACGCTCAAACAATTATTCAAAACATGAGGATTGGGTTTGAAAGTTGAACTCTAGGACTTTTTAAATCAAGTAGATGTTAATTGTCCCTGGTTTCCTGAAAGTGGGACTTTGAATATAGCGGTTTGGGACAGAGTAGGTAAAAACTTAAGACCCCAGTATGGGTTTAAACGGCCTACCTACCATTACCCGCTTTCAGATAATTGGGCATTAGTTCTCCATGCTTACTTAGTAAGATGAGGAAAATTCAGGAACTGTTAAACCTTTTATCATTAAAGGATTGCCTGTTAATTGATGGGGGAGAGAAACTTGCACATAAGGGGCACAAAGGGACTTTGAAAATGATGCACATCCTGGGCTAGTCACTGCATAAATGACACTGATAAACATTTTGCATACAGAAGCCAAAGTTAACTAATTGCAAAGTTGATTTACTTTTTATTAAGTTCTGTAGAGCTGATGTTTAAATATATTGGGTGGTTTGTTGTTGTTTTTTTTTTTTTTTTTTTTTTTGGTCTATCCAAAGAGTAAATGTCTACTGAATAGCATTTTCTGAAATACCTTGTTTCTTCTTAAATAAAACTGAGCAATAGCTTGCTAGCAGTGACCATCTTGCAGCTATGCAACTTTGAAAAGTCCAAATCTGCAGGTCTCAGTGCTGGAGCCAAAGTGAGTCTGTCCTACTTCATTTGCTTTGCATTTCCAGACAGTTTTCCCATGTTTGTGTAAAATGTTTAGAAAGTTGTAAAATTAATACCTTATGAAAAGGGTGAAGTAAACACTTCTGCAGTGGGACTCAGAGTAATTTGAGGGACATTTTATATACCTTTAAAAATCAAAATTTAACTGAGATGCCAGATTTCTAGCAACTTGTACATAATTTATTAATGTGTTGTTACTGTAATTGGAAATGTTGTGGATACTTTTACATTCAGTTCTTTGTAGAAAGAACTGTAATAAGCAAAATTATGTGAAGAGATTGTCGTACCACAGACTAGACCTATAAGCAAATAGTTAACAAAATCTCAGTTGCACTTTGCCTTCAGTACATAATGTGGAGCATTTTACCTGTTCAAGAGTAGAACCGCTCTCAGGCTTTTTGGTAGTCACCATAGCTTTTGCAGCCAGAGGCATGTGTTCCAGAGACCAGGTACCAAAGTTTATGTGCCTTCTTCAGTCTCCCTGTTTGAGTCTAAGGTAAGGCAGCTGTACCGGGATGGGAAGGAGCATGGTGACCTCTCTTGAGTGTGGAGAGGCAAGCTCACCTATGCCTGCAGAGCAAGCAGGAGCTGAGGTGCCCTGTCTGAGCCTAAGGGGCAAGCCAGCTGCACACCACAAAGGGAGTGTCCCTCCTGCCCTGCTGCCTGGCACGCTGCCTCCCTCGCTAATGTCCTGGGCCATCAAGAGGAAGAGCCTGGACCCATCTGGGGACTGTGATTCCTGTAACAAGGGTATCTGTGCCTACAAGATGAAGTGTATCACCTGGAGTGCTTCAAGTGTGCTGCCTGCTGGAAGCATTTCTGTGTAGGTGACAGATACCTTCTCATCAATTCTGATGAATGGACTAAGATCAATGGAATGATCTAGGCCAAAGTCTCAGGAACCTTCAGGGAGATGTTCAGTGAAGACACTGTCTCAGTGGGGTCTTCATTCTTAGGCACTTTGGAAATTTGAGGGTAAGTGAGGCATTTCTTAGGGAATTCTTGACTCTCCCTGGGTACTACAACATAGCATCTACATGACATAATGAAAAGCCTGAGTCTTCAGTGACAAAAGGACCAGCCCTTAGATAAATGGTCACAGACTATCTGTAGTAGCTGACAAAATAAGTGGAGAAAATATTTGGGAACCAGTATGCACTGTGCCATCATGGTAGGATTTCTAGGATAGGCAATTTTGGGTAAAGATTAGGTATGACCTTGGTGTTCATGGACTAGAGATGTGCAATTAATTTCTTCCTAGCCATGGTAACTACCCTATTCTAATCACTGTCATTCACACTAGGAAAGGAAAGGGAGAAGAGCAGTCATTCTTTTTTCTTGGTCCCCTTCCCATGGCCTAAATCTCTGAAGCCAAGGGAAACTGCATGGAGATACATTTCAGTTGGGAATGAAATACACATCTTTCATCCAAAAAATACTTAAAGCAATGTGGATTAATTACTGTTTTTAGACACCTTCATTTTGAGGTAAGGCGTCCCACAGATTGTTTCTATACATAAAAGTGGCACACTTTACAATCCTATGGGTCAAGGTATAGTAAAGAGGGCCCATTTGATAAAGTCCCCCAGAGCTCACCTTGACTGTGTTCTTTTCATTTTAAACTTCTTACAAGTGGATAAAGAATAAATCTGCAGCAGAAAGTTATTGGCATCCCAAGTCTTCTTCCACTTATGGCTCTAATCAACCAATGGCATGGACCCGACCCTGTACTTATTTGGGGGAGAGAATATGTTTGTGTTTTCTCACAGGAAAATGATGCTGCCCACTGGCTACCAGAAAGGTTGGTGCATCAAGTGGACAACATCAAATCTTTGGAGACCTCCCCAGTTGCTGACACCAATATCCCTGCTAATGCTGACCTGTCCAGTGACTGCTAAGTTGGACCTTTAGGCTTCTGCTCCTTGCCTGGTGAACTTCCACTGCCTCTGGGGTCAAACAAATCCACCATGATGGGCTCAGGACCTTTTACAAAAAGGACAGCCTTGACCTTCTGATTCCTGCCAGGTGTATCCAGCATTCTGCTTATTCCTGCCTCAATTGCTTCAATTGCTGTTTCTCATCAAAGTGTGGTCCCAAAATAACTTTGAAGAAAGCTACTAATCTTAATTGGTCCAGCATTTTAGACTGTTCCAAATAGGACTTTTGTTAAGCCTGAAATTTCTCAACATTCAAGGGCTGTATCACAAAAGTTATTGCTTGCTTAATTAACCAATTTTATTTGGGCCCCATTACAGGATTTCTACATGCCCAAAATGTCAGCTAGAAGAAATTCATGAGAAGGACAACCAATTTTCCTTAAAAGGGGTTGGTATGTTTTTGGTTGCTTGCTATGGCTACGAAATTTCATGTTCATTGGGAGATGTTTATTATTAACAGCCTTATTCAAAGTGAAACAGGGAATATACAGGGATATCTTATAGAAATAAGACATAAGGTAGATTATTGAATCTACTCAACTTAAGGTTTTATTTGTTGTTCTCAAATAAGGTTAATTTTAACTATGGTATAGGATTTTGCATATTGAGGCAAAAATAAGTCTATTTTTGATACATTGGTATAAGCTTTAGGATATTGATTCAAATTCAAGGTTACTTCCAATACTTTTAAACAGCTATTAAAAATGGGTTAGGGTATTAGGTAATGCAAATTAATTGCTAGTTATTCAACTCATAGTCATGTCAGACACTAGTTCACTCTATCACAGGAGTATACATTCTAGGTTTAACAGATAGATATGGTTTTGATTACATAAAGATAGGTAGTCTTCAAAACTTCAGAGACCTACAGAATATGGCGTTTTAAACTATCTTTATTATTTTAAAGATTCTTTGACAATGATACAAGTCATCTCCTGGCAGCACCTCACCTACCTGAAAGAAGATGATGAGCATCGAAGAACCTCCATATGGAGATGGCCTCAGATGGGGCAAACGAGCCACTCGGGTAAAGAAAATACCCTTGATTCACCACAGATAAATTCTGCCAAAAATAGGGCAAACTTAAATGTAGGACAAGGTGACTGCTGAACTCTGCCAAGACAGGGTAAGCAAGTCCTAAATAGTTCCTGCTTCACATATATGTCTGCCAAATATTCTGAGCCAGAAGGCTGAAGATGATGCTCCAATGTTATAAAGAGTTGTGGGTGACTGTTCAGGCAGCAAACTGTCTCTGCCAAATTTTTAGTTTTGGAAGCTGCTAACATGCACTTCCTATTTACTCTAATAACTAATTTTATTCCTTCTCAAGTCTGTGATGGGATTGAAGACCAAATAGTCATAGTGCCAGAATTAAACTTAAGTTGTTTAGAAGTTAAGAAATCCTTTCATATAGGTAATACCAATAAGGATAAAAGTTAATTTATATATAGAACTTTAACTTGTCAAGATAGATAAGATAATCAGATACTTTCTCCTAAGTTGCTAAATGCACATGGACTGGACATTGTATATGTAGATTTTACCTAACAGTTTTCATAATTTTATAATTATTATTGTATTAAAAGAAAAGAAGACTTATGAGTCTTAGGTCATAAATGAAAACAGGGGAACTGAGGTAGCCATTCCATTGGACATGAGATGGTCATGTGTGTGCAAGTCATACTGGCTTGCTATTCTTATTGTTTTCAGCAGACACCTCCTGTTTTGCTCAGTTAAGCCTCCTGTTTTGCTTGGTTAATTTTCCTGTTTTGCTTGGATATGTTTACTTGAAAACCTATATAAGTGGTTTACTCTGTAATAAAGATGGCGCCTTGATCAGATCACTGTTTTGGTGTCACTTCTTCGTGTTCTCTGCCTCTTTTAATTCCCAGCCCCTTGTGCCGGCTGTTACTGTTGGTGGTCACAGGTGACTACAAGAAAAGACCCTGGGCCCAGATTTCTTGGTTCTGTTGCTCTCCTTGTGGAACTTCTTTTTCTCTCCAGGTCTTATTATCTCCTGCTTCTTTCATTAGATTCCCCTCACTCTGCCCAAAGTTTGGTTATGAGTCTCAGCATCTGCTTTGATACACTGCTGGGTAGAGTTTTTCAGAGGCCTTCTTTGGTAAGCTCCTGCTCTGTTTTCTGCTTTCTCCTTCTTCCAATGGCCATCCCATTTGTCTTTCTGAGTGAGGATTGGTCATCTTCCCTGGGATCCTCCTCCTTGCTTAGCTTCTTTAGGTGTACTATCCTATATTATATGTGTAATATACACTTATAAGTGTGAGTATATACAATGTGTGTCTTTCTGCTTCTGGGATACCTCACTTAAGGTGATCATTTTTATATCTACCATTTACCTGCAAAATGCATGAATTCCTTGTTTTTAATTCCATTGTATAAACTTACCACAGTTTCTGGATCCATTCCTCAACTGAGGGGCATCTGGGTTGTTTCCAGCTTCTGGCTAATACAAATAAAGCTGATATGAACATGTTTGAGCAAATGTCCTTGTTGTATACTTAAGCATAGTTTGGATATATGCCTAGGAGTAGTATAGCTGGATCTTGAGCAGAACCCCAGGCAGAGCCCTAATATCCAGAATATATAAATAACTAAACAAGTTAAAAAGGAACAAATCAAGTAATCTGATTAAAAATTGGGGTACAGCACTAAACAGAGAATTCTCTGTACAGGAACAGAGAATGGCAGAGAAACACTTAAAGAAATGTTCAAAGTCCTTAGTCATCAGGGAAATGTAAATTAAAACAACCCTGAGATTTCACCTTACACCCATAAGAATGACTAAGGTGAAGAATTCAAGTGACAATGCATGCTGGAGAGGATGTGGAGAAAGGGGAACACTCCTGCATTGATGGTGGGAATGTAAACTTGTACAACCACTTTGGAAATCAATATGGTGCTTTCTCAGACAATTAGGAATAGTTCTTCCTTATTTTTTTAATGACTACTTGGGACTCTCACATGAGGAACCCCATGGCTCTCACGTCCTAGCCATCCCTTGTCTGTTCTCAGTGTGCCCTCCCTGCCACCTAAAACAGACAAAAACAAACAAACAAAAACAAAAAACAAAAAAAACTATATGGGCATTCATAGAAAAAAAAAGACAACCAAATGATCCTTCTTTTTCCTTCTCCAAACTCAGTCCTCTCTTACCTGTTAACCCCATCACATCTCTAGTTCTGCCTCTCTCCAAAGCATATCCACCACTTTGGTTTCTTTGTGTTTTGTTTTGTTTTGTTTTTGTCTCTTCCACCTCTCCATCACATTTGTTCATTGTGATGGCATCTACCACCCACCTGTACTGCAAGTTGGGAGGCAATCCCTGGGTGTCCCTCTCCCTGTGGTTCACATTCTACCTCCACCCCTGAACTGTGAAATCAGGTATGATGCATGAGTTTTGCTTCGTTTTTTGTTTAGCTTGTATTAATCCTCTCTTCTACTGCTAAACATGCCCAATGAATCCTAAATTTCAGAATGTGAATTTAAAATTTAAATGCTGTTTTCATTATTTCTTATACTTCTAGTGTTCCTACATGGTGTATACTCAATTATAAATGAATATTAGACATATAATATAGGAAAACATACTATAATCTGCACACCTAAAGAAGCTGAACATGAAGGAGGACCCTGGGTAAGATGATCAATCCCTCACTCAGAAAGGCAAACTGAATAGATATTGGAAGAGGGTGAAAATAGGGAACAGGACAGGAGCCTACCATAGAGAGCCTCTGAAAGATTCTATCCAGCAGGGTATTGAAGCAGATGCTGAGACACATAGCCAAACTTTTGGGCAGACTCTTACAGAAATTCTCATTTTTCTCCCTTTTGTCTGTCTTCTCACACTTAAAAAATATATACTAAAGATAGTTGCTTAGGCAGCCTTCTCTGCAAATTTATATATCTAAATTCCTTTTTGCATTTTTTTATTTTCCATTTCAATCAGATGGTGTTATGTATTTTATTGAACTATATAATTTTTTACTAGGTGTTAGATACTAACATTATGCATGAAAAAAATACTTTGGAAGTTCTGATATTCCAAGGAAATAAATTTTCCATTGTCTGGAAGATATCTTCACTCTACAGTGTCACTTCAACTGATCTATTGAGTTTTGCTAGCAATGTAAGTGTTTTGCCTTTCTTGACTTTCAATAAAAAATCTTGAGATGTTTTTCAAGCTTTTATAACCTGGTGGCCCTTGAATTCTTAACTGGCTATTTATTGTAGCTAGCAGGTTCTGAATACCCAGTCTCTCAGATATGACTGTCAATTAGATTTCATGGCTTTAGAGTTTGCATGCACTTCACTCATGAGACAGAGAACCCTTGGAAAGACACAGATATTTAAATTTAGGGATACCTTGCTTTTACTTTCTCTGTTTGAACAATAGACTACACTCCTATATCTTTCTTGCAATGATTAGTTTCTAGCCACTTTTTTCATTCCTAAAACCTGACATCTTTCTTTTTATTGTTGTAAAAACATTTCAATGTCTCCCTATATACTACACTATTTTTATGAATATCAAGTAGAATGTGAGATTCATATAACACATACCTCTTGAAGTTTTCTTCTTTTCAGGAATATATAACCAACACTTGTACTTGATTTAATTGGTCTCCAGCTCCTTCCATTTCTTTAAAGTTTTTCTTTATAGTTTGCTAGCATTTCTATTTAATATCACTGTTGGAGATTGTCAAAAGCTTTCTGCAGCTAATCCACTTACCATCCTGATTTTTTTGATGTGATAATATCCCTGAAAATTTTTGGATATTCTCTAATGGGTTCACTCCATTGTTACTCCATCATCAACGCTTCTGTAATCTTCTGATTCTTAAGCATGAGAAAACCCTCTTTTCTCCTTTGCTCCATGAGCCTCCACCTTGTCCTACTAGGACTTTCCAGTTATTGCTCATTATTCACAAAAGAATTTCAGTGCTTTAGTCTCCATTCTCCATTGCTGCAATTAAGTGCTCAATAAAGTTGGAAACAACTATTTTACTATTAATTTGTGACCAAATTAATTAAGTGCAATTATAGGACATATGACTTCTGAGAGCCAAAAAGATTCATATTTTTTGACATGCATGAGTGTATTAGGGAGTGGGGTTCATTGGCAAATTAAAGCAAGTTTGAGAGGTTTTCTTGAATTTTTTTCCATTGAAGCAATCCTGAACATGTTTTAAGCAATAGCAGTAACTGAAGGTAGAAGTAATTGAAGGAGTTAAGCATGAAAGCCTGAATAATAATAGGGAGAGCATGCTGGTAATATCTCTGCAGCATTCAAAGATGAGAACCATGCATTAGGGGAAACATGGGTACTCTTGCAAAAATCTACAAATGGCATTTATTCTACTGCTAAAGACAAATTATAAAGATTGGACTCTTTTGTTTCTTCAACAAAGACTCAACAAGTATGAATTTTAGCAAAGAATGTGCTCGCATTTCTGAAAATTTTTTCTTTGCAGGTAATACACAGTTTAGTTTGCATAATGAGAACTAAGTCATGTTTTAAAAATATGTAGCCCTAGGTAGAGTCTTTCAGAGGCCCTCTTCTGTAGGCTTCTGTCCTGTTGCTTGTTTTCTCCTACTTCCCCTGTCCATCCCATTTGTCTTTCTAAGTGAGGACTGATCATCTTACTCCGGGTCCTGTTTCTTGTTTATCTTCTTTAGGTGCACATATTTTAGTATGTTTATGCTATCTTATAGGTCTATATAACTGAGTATACACCTATACACAGTGTGTGTCTTTCTGCTCCTGGGATACCTCACTCAGGATGATCTTTTCTAGCTCCCACCATTTGCCTGTAAATTTTATGGTTTTCTTGTTTTTAATTGCTGAGTACTATTCCATTGTGTAAAAGTACCACAATTTCTGTATCCATTCCTCCATTGATGGACATCTGGTTTGTTTGCAGGTTCTGGCTATTATGAATAAAGCTTTTACAAACTTAGTTGACCAAATGTGTACTTGAGCTTCTTTTGGATATATGCCTAGCAGTGTATTAAAACAGATGCAGAGACTCATAACCAAACCTTTGACAGAATGCAGGGAATCATACAATAAAAAGGGGGAGTTAATATGACCGGGAGAGGACAAGAGCTCTAAAAGGACAAAATATATCAGGGCACAGGGGCCCTCTATGAGACTGTTTCTCCAACCAAGGACCATTTTCTCCAACCAAGGACCATGCACGGATATAACCTAGAACCGCTGCTTAGATGTAGCCCATGGTAGCTCAGCAACCAAGTGTTTTTCCCTAGTAAGAAGAACAGGAACTATTTCTGACATGAACTCAACAACTGTATCCTTTATTTCCCCCTCCCCTCAAGGGAGAAACACTCTTGCTAGGCCGCAGAGGAGGACATGGCAGCTAGTCCTGAAGATACCTGATAAGCGAGGGTTAGATGGAAGGGGAGGAGGACCTCCCCTAATAGTGGACTTAGAAAGGGGTAGGGAGGAGATGAGGGAGGGTGGGCTTGGGAGGGAATGAGAAAGGGGGCTATGGCTAGGATCTAAAATAAATAACCTGTGATTAACATAAAAAATAAAAATTAATAAAAAATATAACCCTGAGTTCATGTCAGAGACAGTCCCTGTACCTCTTATCAGGGAACCCACTTGGAAACTGAGCAGCCAATGGGTTTCCTTTATGTAGGTCATCTCCATGTATGGTCTTTAGTTGGAGTATTAGTATCTGCAGAGCTCTCTGGGTCCAGGTATTTTGGCTCCATTGTTCTCCTTGTGGAGTTCCTGCCCCCTCCAGGTCTTTCTATCTCCCTCTTCTTCCATAAGGATTCTGGCATTCTGCCCAGAGTTTGGCTGAGTCTCAGTATCTACTTCAATACCCTAGTGTGTAGGCTATAATATCATCTCCCCCTAGTTGGTTGCAGTCTTCACAGGCCACAGAGGAAGATGATGCAGCCAGCCTTAATGAAGCCTGATAAGTTAGGGTCAGACAGAAGGGGAGGAGGTCCTCCCCTATGAGCTGACTAGGGACAATGTATAGGAGGAGAAGAGAATGGGTTGGTGGGACTGGGAAGAGACAAGGCAAAGAGGCTGCAGCAGGGATAGAAGTGAATAAATTGCAATAAATAAATATATAAATAAAAATTAAAAAAATATGTAGCCCTGAATTCAGCTAATTGTGAGAAATAATTATTAACTTGTTATGCAAACAGGATTCTTTAGACGTCTATCACAAGTCCTACAGCTAGAGAGGACAATGTACTTCCTTTACTTATTTCTTTTTCAAACTCATAATACCATATAAAGTTGAGAATCGTTCTTTCAAGGTCTGCAAAGAATTGTGTTGATATTTTGATAAGGATTGAATATGTAGCTTTCCTTTTGGTAAGATGCCCATTTTTTACTATGTTGATTCTACCAATCAATGAGCATGGGGGATCTTTCCATCTTCTGATATCTTCCTCAATTTCTTTCTTCAGAGAATAGAATTTTTCATACAGTTGTTTCATTTGCTTGGTTATGATTACACCAAGATACTTTATGTTTTCTGTGGCTATTGTGAAGGGTGTTGTTTCCCTAATTTATTTCTCAGCCTATTTGTCTTTTGTTTACAGGAGGGCTGTTTTGTTGTTGTTGTTGTTGTTTGAGTTAATTTTGTATTTATCCACATTGCTAATGGTTTTATCAGCTATAGGAGTTCCTTGGTAGAATTTCTGGCATCACTTATGTATACTATCATATCATCTATGAATTTGATTTTTGACTTCTTGAGTTCTAGTTTGTATTCCATTAATCTCCTTTAGTTGTCTAATTACTTAAAAATCTTAACAAAAGATTTTCATCAGGTATTTGGTATTAAGTATTTAACTTAAGATGGGTACAGCATATTTTTATTTATTCCTTTAAAACATATATGTGTAGAATCTGTTTTGTTGATATCCATTTTCCAATATCTCCTGCTACTTCTTCCTGGGACCCTCAACATTTCTGCCTCTCAACCTTGTGTTCTCTTTTTTAAAATGCTCGATGAAACAACTTGCTTATTCGTCATAAAATATTGATGGGAACATTGTATTGAAGTTGAAAGTTTAAGTCAATGGTTGATAATATAATATCAAAAGGATGTTTAAGAATATATTTTATACATTATACACATGCAAGCAAAAACACTAACACATATAAAATAAAAATAAAGTAATTAGAAAAATTACTCACAAACAACTTAAATTTGATTAGAGTAAAAACTTGTGTAATTTTACATAAAATTGATGAACCCTATATATTTTATAAAGTGGTCAACCTGAACAACAAGAGAGTAGGGATGAACTATGACATTATTATTATTTAACCTTTGGAGGACTATGTAGAATAAGTATAGCTCACCTAAGTCAAGTATGTTATGAAGTATAGGTTTGAAGAATCTTATTCATATTTTTGGTAAATTACTAAATAAATTGTTGTTCTGTTCAGACTTTTATTTATTAATATTAATAAACAGTGAGGAATATCTAAAAAATAATATATTTTATATTTTAGAGGAAATTTTAGTTTACATAAAGGTAAGCACCACATGCAGAGATTTGTTACATACCTTTGGCTCCAGTAATTTCACAACCTCCCCTTAACAATGCCTCATAAGTAAAGCTATGTGATTACTTTCAAATATATATGCCTACATATTTAAAAAATGTAATCCTGAGGGGGGAACAGCCTCACCAGGCGACAGAGGAAGGCAATGCAGACAGTCCTGATGAGACCTAATGGACTAGGATCAGAAAGAAGGAGAGGAAGACCTCCCCTATTGGTGGACTTTAAGAGGGGCATGGGTGGAGAAGGGAGAAGGAGGGTGAGATTAGGAGGGGAGAAGGGAGAGAGTTATAAGAAGGATCCAAAGTAAATAAACTGTAATTAATGAAAATAAAATTGCAAAATACAAAAAAGTAATACTTTTGGCATTATTTTATAATGCTGTTTTTAAATCTACTTAAAACAATGACTACAGATTGCTGTGGTCAAATAATACTGTGGTAAAATGTAAATCTATAGTTTCACATGAAGAAACTATGGCAAAATATAATGGTATGAGTTAGCCACTGCCATAGAATTTACTGGAAGAAGCTAAATATAGATTGTATTTATCATGTTTCATTAAATTTTTTTGCCACAAACCAGTTGTTTAAATTGTATATGAATAATTTTTGTGAACTAATGGATAGCCTAAATTCAGGTGATTTTCTTCCAATTTTCTCCCCATTTATAATCTAGCTTTGGTCTTCATATTATTTACATGTAATACAATCTTCAGAGCTGTACAAATAATTAGGTATCTTTATTTATAGTCCACTGTCATGGAAATGTTTCTGATCCTTACTATTCTGATAGTGCTGATATAGAGTTTTCTATACTGTGGATGAAGCCAGAACAAAGATGAATTTTCATGGTTATTTGAAAGTAGTCAGCCGACCTGCTTGTATAAAAATTAAAGATTTCTGAAAAGTTAAGAAATCATTATACTTTAGCTTTCAATCAAATATCCAGTTTGGACCTAATTCTTGACAACACTGATGTAAACTATATAAACTAAGCATGCATTTCTCACACTAGTATAGAGTAAGAACTTAATTTAAAAACAAATATTTAGAAAATTAAAAAACTCCTTGAAATACTATCACAATATATGCATACCTGAGGAAATTTGTGATGAAATTATAGTGGTAGAGATGTGAGCAACCTGACTGTGTAAATGCAGAGTATCATAATTAGTATTGTGCAGAAGAATCAATCTGCAAGAGGAACCCTCCTCCATTGCTGGTGGGAATGCAAACTTGTACAACCACTCTGGAAATCAATTTGGCGCTTTCTTAGACAATTAGGAATAGTGATTCCTCAAGACCCAGCTATACCACTCTTAGGCATATATCCAAAAGATGCTCAAGTACACAACAAGGACATTTGCTCAACTATATTCATAGCTGCCTTATTTGTAATAGCCAGAACCTGGAAACAACCCAGATGTCCCTCAGTTGAGGAATGAATACAGAAATTGTGGTACTTTTACACAATGGAATACTACTCAGCAATAAAAAAGGAGGAAATCATGAAATTCGCAGGCAAATGGTGGGACCTGGAAACGATCATCCTAAGTGAGGTATCCCAAAAGCAGAAAGAAACATATGGTATATACTCACTTATATAGACTTATAGGATAGGAAGGTCATGCTGAAATCTACACACCTAGGGAAGATGTACAAGAAGGAGGACCCAGGTTGGTATGATCAATGCTCATTTGGATGGACTAATGGGAGGGACATTGAATGGGGGAGAAAACAAGCAACAGGTCAGGAGCATACCAAAGAGGACCTATGAAAGATTCAGTATAGCAATGTATCAAAACAGGTATTAAGACTCTCATTTAAGCCCTTGGCAGAGGGCTGGAAGTAATAATAAATATAGGGGAAGTTAGTAAGACTTGGGGAGAACAAGGGCTCCACAAAGATCAAACTGAGAAGGGCACAAGGGTCTTACATGGGACAGTTTCTCCAACCAGGGACCATGTATGGATATGGCCTAGAACCCCTGCTCAGATGTTGCCCATGATAACTCATTGGTGAACTGAAGACCCTAGTAAGGGAAACAGGGCCTGTTTCAGTCTTGAGCTTGATGGCTGACTCTTC
>CM053753.1:11891784-11907554 GCA_028658305.1 Pachyuromys duprasi
TTATTATTTCCAGCCGTCTGCTCCTCTTGGGTGTATCTGCTTCTTTTTTTTTTCTAGAGCATTCAGTTGGCCCATTAAGTTGCTTATATGAGATGTTTCAAATTTCTTCTTGAAGGCACTTAGTGCTATAAACCTTCCTCTTAGCACTGCCTTCATTGTGTCCCATAAGTTTGGGCATGTTGTGCTTTCCTTTTCATTGATTTCTAGGAAGTCTTTAATTTCCTTCTTAATTTCTTCCCTAACCAAGCTGTCCTTGAGTAGCAAGTTGTTCAGCTTCCATGTATGTGCAGGCCTTTTGCTATTTCTATTGTTTTTGAGGTCCAGCTTTAGACTGTGATGGTCAGATAGGATACAAGGGATTATTACAATCTTCCTGTATCTGCTGAGGCTTGCTTTTTGACCAACTATATGGTCTATTTTGGAGAAGGTTCCATGAGGTGCTGAAAAGAAGGTATACTCTTTTGATCTAGGATGAAAGGTCCTGTAGACATCTATTAGGTCCATTTGATTTAGGGTGTCTGTGAGTGTCCTTGTTTCCCTGTTTTGCTTCTGACCAGATGATCTGTCCCTTGGTGAGAGTGGAGAGAGTTGAAGTCTCCCACTATTAGGGTGTTGGGTTCAATGTGTGATTTCAGGTTTAATAATGTTTGATTTACATATGTAGGTGATCTTGTATTTGGGGCATAAATGTTGTGATGTCCTCCTGTTGGAATTTTCCTTTGATGAGAAGGAATCGCCCCTCCTCATCTTTCTTGATTAACTTTGGTTGAAAGTCTATTTTATTAGATACTAGGATTGCTACCCCAGCTTGTTTTCTGGGTCCATTTGCTTGGAAAATGGTTTTCCAGCCTTTTACTCTGAGGTAGTGTTTATCTTTGTTGCATAGGTGTGTTTCTTGGATGCAGCAGAATGTTGAATACTGTTTTCACAGCCATTCTGTTAGTCTGTGTCTTTTTATTGGAGAGTTGAGTCCATTAATGTTGATAGATAATAGTGACCAATGACAGTTAGTTCCTTTTATTGTGAAGTTGGTGGTCTTACTGTGATTCACTGCTTTTTTTGTTGTTGTTGTCATTGGGAAATTATCTGTATCCTATATTTTCTTTGGTGTAGTTGTTTCCGTTGGACTGAAATTTTCCTTCCAGTACCTTCTGAAGAGCTGGGTTGCTGTGTAGGTATTGCATGAATTTTGTTTTGTCATGGAAAATTTTGTTTTCTCCATCTATGTTGATTGAAAGCTTCGCTGGGTATAGTAGTTTTGGTTGGCATCTGTGTTCCCTTAAAGACTGCATATCTTTATAACCTTGTGGGTGTCCAGCATCTGGTGGCCTTTGTTGTATACTATCCAAGGTTTGTTTTCTAACAACCTTTGATTGACTTTCCAGATTTTCACACTCTGTCTCTATCTTATATTTTTTATTTCTTTATTAATTTTGTATTCTTTTCCTCTAAAGCCGATGTCTAGTTTTTATAATTCCCTTTGGCTCTCAGCTGCTCTATTCTGTGAGCACCATCAGGCTGGAAGCCGTGCCTACTCACTGAAGTTCTGGGAGGTTCACACCTGAGACACAGGTTCCTATCTAGTCTCCCTCCAAGCCACTAAGCTAGTCTTAATGTTTCCCAGTCAAGTGTTCCTATTTCCTCGCCATATTAGTCCTACATGGGCAGTTTCTGCTCCCTCAGGTCAGTTCTTGACCACGATGTCCTTTCGTTCTACCTCTTCTTTCTCTTCTCTCTTGGTCCTTACTTGAAACCCTCCTTGACCATTTCTTTAAGTGCTTCTCTGCCATTAGAAATTTATCTGTTGAGAATTCTCTGTTTAGCTGTGTACCTCATTTTAATTAGGTTATTTGATTTGTTGGTGTCTAATCTCTTGAATTCTTCATATATTTTGGATATATGCCCTCTCTCTGATAGAGTGTTGGTGAAATTCTTTTCCCATTCTGTAAGCTGCCGTTTGTACTAATGTTTGTGTACTTTGCCTTGCAGACTTTTTTCCATTTCATGAGATCCCATTTATTGTCTTAGTGCTTGAGATGTTTATGTTCTGTTCAGAAAGTTGTCTCCTGTACCAGTGAGTTCAAAACTTTTACCACTACTTTCTCTTCTATTATATTTAGTGTGTCTGGTTTTATGTTGAGATCTTTGACTTGACTTGGACTTCAGTTGTTTTTTTTTTTCAGGATTATATATATATATATAATAGATCTATTTGCATTCTTCTATATGTAGACATCCAGTTAGGCCAGCACCATTTGTTGGACCTGCTTTCTTTTTTCCTCTTTTTGGTTTTGGCTTTGTCTAAAATCATATATCTGTACGTGTGTAGGTTTATATATGGGTCATCAATCTAAGTCTATTGATCAGGCTATGCATTTTTAATGATAATACCATGCATTTTTTTTATTATTATTGCCGTTTAGTACAGCTAGAAATCAGGGATGGAGATATCTCCAGAAGTTCTTTTATTGTATGGAATTATTTTAGCTTTTATTTTACCATAAGAAGTTGAGAAGTACTTTTTCAAGATCTATAAAAAATTCTGTAGGAATTTTGTGGGAATTATATATTTTAACTGATTATACAGCCATGAAAAAGATGGAAGATTTAAAGCAAGGGTTAGTATTGTATTCATGAGTTGTATTCATGGGATAAAGAAAGGAAGTCATAAAAGTAAAAGATTATGTATATAAAAAAGTAAAATATGTAAATAGCTTTTCAGATTAATCTATAAGGTTTACATATTTAATATCATCATAGCAGATAAATATTATTGATTTGGTTAAGAAAAAAATTACAAGGCTGGGAGGACCAATTAAGACTCTCTAAAAGGGAATCCAAGATGGCTGCCACGAGAGAACACTGTGTCTGGGAGTAGGACAGCAGAAACAGCGCAGCTACCAGGAGACTGAACTCTGGGACCTAAAACTACAGCATATGTGATTTCCAGGTGAGCGGAACTCCTACTGTGAGAAAATCAAGTGGGAAAACCATAGGGACACCCAGTTATTACCTGGAAAAATCTCCAGGTGACCAGCGGCGCACAGCTCTGATCTGAATGAGCAGCCGAGCTGGGCACCCGCACCCGCCATTACAGACTGGATCACACAGTCTTGTGGGCAGTCTGAGGAGGAACCGGGCACTGTTTTCACTGAACTGCACACTGTGAACACACACTGCACCCGGGTTCTGCTTCAACCCAAGGGTGTGCTGCAGGCTCACACCAATCACCGGAACCACCCCAGACTGAGTGGGTTGGGGGACCGACTTGACCAGACTGCTCACTGAGGGCTAACACTGCACGCATTCACCAGCAAAAACCTCAGTTCGTGTGTGTCCACAGGCCACACAGAAAAGGCCTCGGGGACCATTTCAGACAGGCCTGCATACATCAGATGCACAACAACCCAAACCCACTGTGTGTGCCCCAAATATCATCTCAGACCGTGATGCACAGCCCCTGGCACAGAAGGAGGCGCCAAATCTCCATTCCAGGGAAGAGCCCTTAGCAGCAGCAAAACCAGGTCGGAGTGCACAGCCCCCAGCTGACATCTGAAACCTGGACACTCAGACTGTAGCTTAAATGCACAGGGCCAAAAGGTGAAAAGGCCATATGCGGCTGCTATAGCCATGATTTTATGGGGAAGAGATCTATTGGAACAATGGGAAATACAGATTAGCATCCAACCAGCTTCAGTGATAAGCCATAAAATAGGTGATAGTCCTGATAAATTTAAAAACGTTATCAAAAACAGTTAACAGGCTGTCCATGAAAAGGCTACAGCAGAAGCTGACTCTTCAACTTGATATTGGAGAAGCACTGCTGATAAAACAGGAACTGCCTTAGCCCTTGAGAAAAAAGATAAAGATTTGCTTTCACTATGCCCACATTTAACCATGTAAAACAACTAAGATACCAGTGGAGGGTTATACCACAAGAAATATTGAATAGTCCTACCTGGTGTCAATATTTTGTACAACAGCCAGTAGAAATAATTTGTAAACAATTTCCTCAATCTATACTTATTTTCCTTTTTTTTTTTTTGGTGTGTGTGTGTGGGGGGCAGGGTTTGTCTGTGCAGCCCTGGCTGTCCTGGAATTGCTTTGTAAACCAGGCTGGCCTCTAACTTACAGAGATCCACCTGCCTCTGCCTTCCCAAGTGCTGACATTAAAAGCATGTACCAACATACCTGGCTCTCAGTCCATAATTTACCACTATATGGATGGTATTCTGCTGGTTGATTCAAATAGAAATACCTTAGAAAATATGTTTGAGGAAGTAAACGAAAATTGTCATTCTGGGGATTACATATTGCTCCTGAAAAATACAAAGAGGAGACACTGTTAATTATCTAGGGTGTAAGATAAGTCTGCAAGAAATTCAACTACAGAATATACAAATCAGGAAAGACCAATTAAGAACTCTTCATGATTTTCAGAAATTGTTGGGAGATATTAACTGGCTAGGGTCCATAACTGGATCAACTAGTCGAGAGCTAAGTAATTTATTTCAAACTTTTCAAGGTGATAATGACTTAAATAGTCCAAGAAAATTATCAGCTGAGACTGAGAGAGAATTGGCTCTGTTAGAAGAGAAATTACAGAAAACAAACATATATATCATTCAGATCCAAAGATGGCTTTTATTTTACATATCTTGCCTGCTAATCATTCTCCGACAGAAACTCTTATGCAGGGAAAATATTGCATCCTAGGATGGATATCTTTAGCACACAAAGTAAAAAACTGAAAACCTATATATAAATGGTTTCTGAATTGATTCTGAAAGAAAAATATGAGACATTGTCAAGTAACAGAACTAGAGCCTACAGAAATTGTGGTATCTTTTACTAACACTGAGATTGCCTCATTATGGGCAGAAAATGGATATTGGCAAAGGGCTTTCAATAATGTTTTTGGGGAAAATAAAGAACAAATACCCAAAAAGTAAGGGACTTCAGTTTATAAAAATAACTAATTGGATTCTGTCTCATATTGTAAAAGGGACTCTGATTTCTGGAGACCCTACATTTTATACCGATGAAAATAAATCAGGAAATACAGGTTATAAGTCAGGAAAAAAACAAACAAGTAAATGGGCTCAGAGTCCTTATTAAATTCAGTTCAAAAATCAGAGCTGCTATGAACATGGTTAGCAAATGTCCTTGTTGTATAGTTGAGCATACTTTGGGTATATGCCTAAGAGTGATATAGCTGGATCTGGAGGTAGCACTATTCCTAATTATCTGAGAAAGTGCCAGATTGAGTTCCAAAGTGGTTGTACAAGTTTACATTCCCACCAGCAGTGGAGGAGGGTTCCATTTTCTCCACATTCTCTCCGTCATGTATTGTCACTTGAGTTTTTGATCTTAGCCATTCTGATTGTATAAGGTGAAATCTCAGGGTTGTTTTGATTTGCATCTCCTTGATGGCTAAGGAGGTTGAGCATTTCTTTTACTGTTTCTCTGCCATTTGATATTTCTCCATAGAGAATTCTCGGTTTAGCTCTGTACCCCATTTTTTAATTGAATTACTTGTTTTGTTGGTGTTTAACTTCTTAAGTTCTTTATATATTCTGGATATTAGCCCTCTGTCAGTTAAATGGTTCGTGAAGATCTTTTCCCAATCTGTAGGCTGTTGTTTTATTTCTGATGACAGTGTGCTTTGTTTTACAGAAGCTTTTCAGTTTCATGAGGTCCAATTTATTGAGTGTTGATCTTAGCGCCTGTGCAGGGGTTTTCTCTGGCATTAACTCAGTGACAGGCTCTCTGATCATTAAGCGCTGAGGGGTGCAGCCCTGCCAGGTCGCAGAGGAAACCATTCCTCATGAGACCTGATAGGCTATGCTCAAATAGAAGGCGAGGAGGAACTCCCTATCAGTGGACCCAGGGAGGGGGAGAAGAAAGAGAGAGGGTAGGATTGGGAGGAGACAAGGGAGGAGGCCACAGCAGGACTACAAATTGAATAAATTGTAACAAATGATAAAAATTCAGAACTGAATGCCATTCTTATGGTATTATTAAATTTTCTAGAATTTTTTAATATAGTTACTGACTCTCAATGTGCAGAAAGAGTTGTTTTACATGTAGACTGCTGAACTTATTTAGGACAATTCAGAATTAAGTACATTGTTTATTCAACTTACAGCAAGTGATCAGAAATAGATACTATTCATTGAATATAACACATATCAAATCCCATATCAGGCCCTCTAGAACAAGGGGATGATAAAATTGATTAACTGTTAATAGGATAGGTGGTAGAAGCCTCAGAATTTCATATGAAACACCATGTTATCAGCAAAGGTTTGAAGAGATTTTTTTATCACTTGGCAACAAGCCAGGGAAATTATAAAGTGTCCTACTTCTTCTTTATATAACTAAAGTCCATTACCTGTAGAAAGTAACCCAAAACATACTGAAAGAAATTAAATTTGGCAACTGGATATATTTTATTTTGGAGAGTTTGGTAAGCTGTTATAGGTGTACCATCCTATGGACACATATTCAGGGTTCCAATGGACAATTGCTTTAAGTTCTGAGAAGGCTAACTCCATAGTCACCCATTTATTATAAGATACGGCAATTGTGGGAATGCCTTTACAAATTAAGACGAACAGTGCTCCAGCTTGTGTGTCTAGTAAAATGAAACAGCTTTTTACATATTTTACTATAAACCATGTTATAGATATATCACACAATCTTACAGGACAAGCAGTTGTAGAGAGATCTACTTGTACTTTAAAACAAATCCTTAATAAACAGAAAGGAGTAACAACCGCCCTCCCCCAGAGATAGATTACATAGTGATTTATTAACTTTAAATTTGTAGATGCTAATGAATAACAACAACAACAACAAACTACAGCTGGTGAGAGACATTGGATTATGGGGGAAAAACAGCTGAATTAAAACAGTCTGTAAATGGAGGGAAGAAAATGTGTTACATGGGGGAAAAGGCTTTGTATATGTTTCTACCGACAAAGAGAAGCTATGGATTCTTTGTAAATTAATAAAAATTAGATACAACTAGGGGTGATCTCCCAAATATCTTGGCTACAGACGGGAAGAAAATCAAGAAGACCATCAATACAGGTAACAAATATTGTTAATCTGTCTATATGGGGAGAGCTTCAATATTGGTTGAGACATGAAAAAATATCTATGCATCACAAGTAAATCTTGTTGGCTACAGAGTCCTCAGGACTTATCATACTATCCTTTCATATAGCGTAGATGAAAGTTTGTATTACAATATGATTGTTAAATGTACAGACTGGTTTATGAGGAAAGGCAAATGCTTTTAACCTGCTCAAACAAAGCACAGAAAATAATTTTCAGCTAAATTGTACACATTGCACATTCTATACATGTGTTTACGCAAAAATGTATTTTACCTGTGAAAGTGTGTATGTTTATAGAACAAAAGGACCAAAAACCAATGAAGTTGGAGCAGCCCTGACGGGATTCATCGTGAGGGATGTTGAGACACTGAGACATGTTTGTTCCTTCCAGCATCCTGCTCAATAGCTGTTTCCTCAAAAATCTGCATCCAGAACACCTTTAAATGGCTAGCTAGTGTGTAGAGCATCACATACTGTTGCAGTCAGGGCTGCAGATAAGCCTGAACTTTCACAGCACACAAAGAATGAGCAACAAATCATACACCAGCTCTTCACCATTATGTCAATTTTCTTTGGGCCATAAAAAAAGGAAATGACATCCTCAGACAGCAGGAAGCAACTCTAAGAACACAATGCCCCCATTCTCAAGAGGTGGAGTGGGTGTCTTTTGGTTGTCCTGTGGTTGATGGATGTTAGTTGCTATTTAAAGGGGGATGGGTCTTCCCTGAGACTGATACTCCAACCAAGTAGCATGAATGGATATAACCTAGAACCCCTGCACAGATGTCACCCATGGCAGTTCAGCCTCCAAGTGGGTTCCATAGTAATGGGAACAGGGACTGCCTCTGACATGAACTGATTGGCCTGCTCTTTGACCACCTCTCCCTGAGCAGGGAGCAGCCTTACCAAGCCACAGAGGAAGACAATGCAGCCACTCCTGATGAGACCTAATAGACTAGGATCAGAAGGAAGGAAGAGAAGACCTCCCCTGTCAGTGGACTTGGGGAGGGGCATGTGTGGAGAAATGGAACGAAGGGAGGGTTTGGGAGGGGAGGAAGCTACAGGGGGGGTACAAAGTGAATAAAGTGCAATTAATAAAAAAATTTAAAAAAACAAAATAAAAGGGGGGTGGATGCAAATTTTTAATGGGTTTTTAATTTTGTTTTTTCAGGGAAAAAAACAACGTGTAGGAGCTTAGACTCAGGGATTTCTCTCTTATATTCTTCTAACATTCTTTCTCTTTTATCTAATGTTAAAGGGATAAAAAGGGAAATAGGAAAGATATAGGATTAATAGGGTAAATCATTGAATATACTCTTGAGCTAAAGAGTACTCTTAGGCTAAATACTAATCTCAAATATTTTACATTGGTATACATTATTGAATATTGATACAAATTTAAAGTTATTTTGTTACAACATACTATATGAATGTTTCAACTCTTTTGTAAGGTATTTTGCCTATTCAACTCATTAAAAACGGTAATATAAAGTTCTAGACCTTTGAAAGCTGCTATTACAAAGTGTTCAGGATAATAAAAATATAAGTTAACAATCAGTCAAACTTTTGGTCACGTTAGATATTGGTTACAATTTAATTACAAAATGTTTCCTAGTTTGAACAGATCATAGAAATGATCTTGCCTATTAAGATATACTATAAATAAATAGTTGATCTTCAAAAACCTCAGAGATCCCCAGAATATAGCATTTAAGGCATTTCATTAATAAAAGGATCTTTTGACAGTGAGACATGTTAATTCCTGGCAGCATCCCCAACCTACCTCAAAAAAGATGATGAGCTTCGAAGCACCTCCATATGGAGTTTGCTTCAAAAGTGGCAAGCCAGCCACTGGCAAGAAACCGCTCTTGCTTCAACTACAGACACTATGCTGTCCAAACTTGGACAAACTATACAACGAAGCTGACCTCTGAACTTTGTCAAAACAAAGTAGGCGATCCTTCATAATTCCTGCTTCACACACACACAAAGTCTGTCATACACTGAGCCAGAAGGGTGAAGATGATGCCCCAATGTTGCAGAGAAAATTTGGGTGACTTTATAAGAAGCCAGGTGTCTTTATAATTTCAATATTTAGAAAGCTGCTCTCTATGCACTTCCTATTTATTCAGGTAATATTTATTCTTCTAAGGTCTCTGATGGGGTTGAAGACTAGACAGTCTCACAATTAAGCTTTAAGTTGTTCAAGATTTAAGAAAATGTTTTAAAATGGTATTTTTAGGTTGATAAATGCAAGCTATGACAGAAAGTGGTTTGGCTAAAGAACTCTGAACTCACCAAGATAGGATAGATAATAGAGTACTTTCTTTTAAGTTGTCAAACATAAATGGATTAGACATTGTGAATGTAATTCTTATATGATAGTTTCATAATTGCACTTCTTGTATGTGGTTTATTAGTGTAAAAGAAAGAGCCATTTTTATTTAGAAAAATGGAGGAGGTGCTGGGAGTTGGTCTGTTGCTCTGTGTATACAGATGCTGATGTCTGTGCCCTGAGATCTGTTACATTCCAGACATGGGCATTTTCAGGAACATTAATTAATGTTGTGTAAACTTTCCTCTCCAAGTATTTCTGATTGGTTAATACAATTGCTGGCTGAAAATTACTAGGCACAAGAAAGGTAGGCAGAACTTCTGTTCCTAGTCTCAGAGACTCAGGTAGGAACCATAATGTAGAGAAAGTACATACTGATGAAGAACTGACATGATCAAACAGAAACAGCCCAGGCAAGATGAATATGGCAAGTAACTTGAGTCACATGACTAGCAAATAGTAAGAATAGGCTACATGGGTTGGAATAGATTGTATCTGCTCAGTTATTGAGTCTGAAGCTTATTAATAAAGCAAAAAATAAACATGTTCAACATCCTTATTCATCAGGGAAATGCAGATCAAAACACTCTGAAATTCTATTTTGCACATAAGAATGGCTAAGGTCAAAAATTCAAGTGACTGCACATGCTAGTGAGGTTGTGGAGAAAGTGGAAAATTTCTTAATTGCTGGTGGAATGAAAACTTGTATAACCATTGTGGAAATCAATTTGGAGGTATCTCTGATAATTCGGAATAGATCTACCTCGAGACCCAGCCACTGTTGGTATATGCCACTCCTGGGCATCAACCCTAGTACAGGACACTTGCTCAACTACGTTCATAGAAGCTTTATTTGTAATAGCCAGAAACTAGAAACAACCTAACTGTCCCTTAACCAAAGAATGGATAAAGAAATTGTGGCACATTTACATGATGGGATACTACTCATCTTTTAAAAACAAAGAGCTCATGCCATTTGCAGGCAAATGGATGGAATTAGAAAAGACCATCCTGAGTGAGGTAACCCAGACCCAGAATGACACACATGATACAGACTCATTTGTAAGTGGATATTAGCCATAAAGCATAGGATAACCATGCTTCAATCCACAAGCCCAAAGAAGCCAAGGAAGATCCAAGGGATGATGCTGAATCTCACTCAGAACAGGAAAGAAAATAGACATCTGAAGTATATGGAGATAGAAAACTGGATGGGAGTGGGGACTGTAACTGAGGTGGGAGTTAGGTGTTAGGTGTTAGGAGAACAGGGGTTGGGGGTAAGAAGAGGTCCAGGAAAGAGAACAGAAATCAATGGGGTGGAATCTCTGAGACAGGAGAGGTTTCAAGAGCCTATGGGTGTCACTCTATCTGAGATTTCTAGCAGCAAGGGTTAAGGAGCCTGAAGTGGCCACCTCCTGTAACCATGTGGGACTTACAGTGTAAGTAGAGGGACACCGCCTATAAAACATTAGTCCCCAACTGTTCCTTGCCTACAAAAAGTATAGGGGTAAAGATGGAGCAGAGATTGAGGGAACTGTAAACCAATGATTGACCCAACTTGAGACCCACTCCATGGGTGACAGCCAACCTCTGTCTCTCTTAATGATACTCTGCTATGATTGCAGGCAGGAACCATGCATAACTGTCTTCTGAGAGACTTCATCCAGCAGATGACGGAAACAGATACAGAGTCCTACAGCCATATAATAGGATGAGCTCTGAGAGTGCTGTGCAAGAGTGGGAGGAAGGCTAGAGGGAGCAAGAGGGTTCAAGGACACCACAAGAAGACCTACAGAATCAATTAACTTGGGCCCGTGAGGGCTCACAGAGACTGAACTATCAACCAAAGAGCATGCATGGACCAGACCTAGATCCTGTATGCATATGCAGAAGATATGCAGCATGGTCAACATGTGGGTTCCCTAACAATGGTAGTAGGGGCTGTCTCTGACTCTGTTGTCTGTCAATAAATCCCTTTCCCCTAGCTGGGCTGCCTTTTAAGGTCCCAATGGGCAAGCATGCCCTTAGTCCTGCTGTGAATGAGGGGCCTGGGTGGGTTGATACTCCTTAGGACCTCCTCTTCTCTGAGAGAAATGAGAGAGGAGGATGTGGGAGGGGTCATAAGGGCAGGACTGGGAGAAAAGAAGGGAGGATGCTGGAATCAGCCTGCAAAGAGTGTAAGTAAGTAAGTAAGTAAGTAAGTAAGTAAGTAAGTAAGTAAGTAAATAAATAAATAAATAAATAAATAAATAAATAAATAAATAAATAAATAAATAAAAATGGGAAAAATCTATCTGAGTTTAACAGCTGCATAATAATCCAGTGTGCAGGCATGCCTTCTGTGCAACCCATGTTTTTGTTCTGTAATTTTTAAAAATTAACATAGCACTGCAATCAGTAAAAGAATTTGTTTACTTTTATATTTTGAGATCTGGAATTTTAAAAATTTAGATTTACAAGTCAAAAACATGTCAGATATTTCTGTTGAAACTACAGAAGGATTTCCCAAGAATTGTCACATTCCTAGTAGGATATTTTGGCAAGGTCCTTTCTTAAAGGACTTTGACCTCAAAATGTGACTGCAAACATTTGGAATTTTTTTATTAAGTTGGTACATGGAATACACTATAAGTATTTTAACTGAAACTGCTCTAACTCTGAGTATGAAAATATATTTATGAGCTACTTTTATACCTCATTTTGGTCCTGGGTATATAAATTGTTCTGTCATTGAGCTCTATCCATAACCCTCTTTTTATTGTTTTGTTTTAATTCTTGGAGAATTTGCTATAATGTGTTTTGATCCTACTCACCCTATCTACTCCAAGTCTTTTAAGATTCAATCTGTGTATCTTTTTAAATTTAAATTTTATTTTTATTAATTACAGTTTATTAATTTTGTATCCCAGCTGTAGCCCCCTCTATCACCACCTCCCAATCCCACCCTCATTCCCTCTTCTCCTATGCCTCTCCCTATGTCCATTAATAAGGAGGGTCCTCCTCCCCTTCCATCTGACCCTAGCCTATCAGTCCTCATCAGTACTTGCTTCATTGTCTTCCTCTGGACAAGTAAGGCTGCTTCCCCCTCAGGTGGAGGTGATCAAAGAGACAGCTACTGAGTTCATGTCAGAGACAGTCCCTGTTCCTATTACTGGGGAACCCTCTTGGACACTGAGTTCCATGGGCTATATCTATGCAGAGGTTCTAGGTTATCTCCATGCATGGTCCTTGTTTGGAGTATCAGTCTCAGAAAAGACCTCTGTGCCCAGATTTTTTGGTTCTGTTGCTCTCCTAGTGGAGCTACTGTCCCCTTCATGTGTTTCACCTCTCCCTTCTTTCATAAGATTCCCTGCACTATGCCCAAAGTTTGGCTATGAGTGTCAGCATGTTTTGATACTGCTGGGTAGAGTCTTTCAGAGAACTTCTGTGATAGGCTCCTGTCCTGTTCCCTGTCAGTCTGTGTTTCTTATACACACAACTTTGTAAACATTTCCCCCATCAATGCTAATTTGTGATGCCCCGGTGTTCTTGGCTGCATGGTCTTCCACTGGCAACATCTCAACAGCTACATTTTAGAGAAAACAGACAATTCCTTTCCCAAGAGGCAATAGCTCCTTTTCTACGAGTGAAACATCATGTCCTCTTCATGCTTGGATGTAGCCTGGTTTAGGCTTCTACATGTCTTATGCATGCTGTCACAACCACTATGCATTCATGGTTACAGTTTTCTTGTTGTGTCCAGAAAATGCCGTGTCCTTGTAGTCATACACTGCCTCTGGTTCTGATATTCTTTTTCTTCTGCAGTGGTCCTTGAACTGTGACAGAGAAACTGTGGTATATGTGTTCTATTTAGGGCAGATATTCTACAAGTGATCATCTTTTGTTCTTTGGCCAATTGTGGGTTTCTTTTTATTTTTTAATTAAATTTTTTATTTTTTACATTAATTACATTTTATTCACTTTGTATCCCAGCTGTAGCCTCCTCCCTCATTCCCTCCCAATCCCACCTCCCCTCCCTCATCTTCTCCCATGCCCTTCTCCAAGCCCACTGAGAGGGAGGTTCTCCTCACCTTCCATCTGATGCTAGCTTATCATGTCTCATCAGAACTGGCTGCAATATGTTCCTCTGTGGCCTGGCAAGGCTGCTCCTCCCTCAGGGTGGTGGTCAAATAACCAGAATGTTTCTAAGAAGATCATTATATTATACAATCAGAAGCTTCTCTGGTGAGAGTTGAGAGAAGCCTTAATATATGGCTATAAATGATAGGTCCTTAAGAGTTAGATTAAAATTATATTCATTCTTAAATATATAGATATAACCAGCTCAGTCCACATAAGGTTATTTTTATATTAGCAATATTAATCCTTTACAGTTATATCTCATGCCAGTTTGTCATTTTTCTTTTGATACATCTATGAAGAGTTTTCCATATGCTGATATTCCCAATGAACTTCAGAAAACTATTCAAGCATTTATGCATGACTTTTAAGTGGTCTTTCAATAACACTTAGGAAAACCTATCTGTGTACCAAAGATAATAAATAACCATGTAAATAACCATGTTTTCTTTCTAGTATTATAAAAGAAGTGTTTTAGAATTAGCTAACATCAGCAGTGCAGGGGATAGATTTACTTTATTCTTTATTCTTTTCCCAAGCAGAGCTTTCACTCTTACTAATTAATAAAAAAAGGTAAGAAGCCACTGTATCCACAGATATGTTTCTTGCTCATATGGCTGTTCTGATCCTTTATGTTTTATTTCATTGATTTATGATTTATTCATCACCGGCAGCACATATTTTGGCAACTCTGAATACATAAAGTATATTTTAAAATTTGGATGTGTGTGTGTTTGTGTGTGTGTGTGTGTCTGTGTGTATGTGCTTGAGACAGTGTTTCTCTGTATAACCTTGGTTGTCCTGAACTTTGTAGATTAGGCTAGCCTCGAACTCATAGAGATCCACCTTCATCTGCCTTCCTGAGTGCTGAACTTAAAGGTATATACCACCATGCCTGTCTACATTTTAGTATTTTGATTTAGCATATAGTCATTTTTTTCCAGTTCTGGATTATAGACAGACAGGTTTGGGTCTTTGAGGTATTTTGAATGAGTCTTTATAATATGCAGACATTAATTATAAAGTTAGATCTTTATAATACACTGATATTAACTCTAAAGTTAGATCTTTATATTATTAGATAAATCTATCTAATAAGGAACATGCTTCCATTTACTCTTCTGTTTTAATTTTATAGCCTTTTATATTTTTACCTTCTTCAGATCACTGGAAATCTTTGATGCCCCATATTGATAGTGTAAATGTCCTCCACATGGCTGGTTTGTATTTACATTGATGTCATTTTGTTTGCTTTTAATTTGATGTGATATTGTCTCACTCTGTAACTCAAATTAGCTTTGATCTCAATCTTGTCTGTCAATCTGTCTTTAAATTTTGTAACACTGTCCTGGAAACTCTAAAAACTCATCTGTTCATGAGATAAAGTCACTTCTAAACTTCAAAAGTGTTCTAACTATCCAACCACATATCTTTCTCCTGAAAACTATCTGACCCTGGGATTAACTATATCTTCATTAGATATATAGAGAGTCAGTCTTCAGGTTTTCTTGACTGTTGTCACTACTGTTTGTCTGGGCTTTTAGGACTGAATTTTCCTATACTTGAATCAAGTAATAACTGTTCTTTAAAATAAGAGGCTTCTCTTAGCTCAGAGAGGTGGGGCAGTCATTGTGGTCCAAGTAATTTCAATGAGCCAATAATAAGGTAAACTTTTCCATGTAACAAGGGGCTGGTAAGAAGGAATCCACCACTTCTTGACTATATTCATCTAGCATTTAGCCTCAGTAATAGGCCTATAGGGAAAGCTGAGAAATATTAGAAACATCATCATGCTAGTGAGAATTGTTAGGGTCCTCATCATGCAAGTGAGAAAGCCTGTTGAGCTCTGAGTGTACAAGGTGTCTTGTTTTCTGGATTTCAGCCTTATAGAGATGATTTAGTGTCTTGATGAGCTGGCACGTAATGGGAAGCACAGGTTCCAGTATTCTAAACTTTATTTTATGTTTCTTTAGATTTTCATGTGTTTCTTCACTACTACTTTCCCATAGGACCCTATGCAGAGTCTTTTATTGATTAAAAGGTAAGTCAATCAGTTCTCTTTAGACCACTTTCGAGAGTTTGTTCTCTGGCTCCTGGTATTGTATAGTATTTTGTATTGTTATCTCACACAACATGTTTACACTATACAGGTAATTTTCTTTTCTTTTATTGCTGTTTAAAGATTCCTTGAG
>CM053753.1:11908054-11932272 GCA_028658305.1 Pachyuromys duprasi
ACGACTCTGAGATTTCACCTTACACCTGTCAGAATGGCTAAGATCAAAAACTCAAGTGACAACATATGCTGGAGAGGGTATGGAGAAAGAGAAACCTTCCTCTATTGCTGGTGGGAGTATAAACTTGTACAACCATTCTGGAAATCAATTTGGTGCTTTCTTAGACAATTAGGAATAGTGATTCCTCAAGATCCAGCTATACCACTCTTAGGCATATATCCAAAAGATGCTCAAGTACATAACAAGGACATTTGCACAACTATCCTCCTATCTGCTTTATTAGTAAAAGCCAGAACCTGGAAACAACCCAGATGTCCCTCAGTTGAGGAATGGATACAGAAATTGTGGTACTTTTACACAATGGAATACTACTCAGCTTTTATCTTTTTTGATGTATTTATTTACTTTTCTTTTCTATTACTATAATTTTATTTATTTATTACAATTCATTCACTTTGTATCTGCTCTGCAGTCCTCTTCCTCTTCTCCTCCCAGTCCCACTCACTCTCTCTGTCTTCTCCCTCTATGCCCTTTCCCTTTTCCCCTGAGAGGGGAGGAACTCCTCCCCTTCTTTCTGACACTATGTCTCAACAAGACTGGCTGCATCATCTTCTTTTGTGGCCTGGCAAGACTGCACCCCTTCTCCAGGGGGAGGTGATCAAAGCGCAGGCAACTGAGTTCATGTCAGAGACAACCCCTGTACCCATTACTAGTGAACCCACTTAGAAACTGAGCAGCTTATGGGCTTCATTTGAACAGGGTTCTAGGTCCTCTCCGTGCATAGTTCTTGGTTGGAGTATCTGTGTCTGCAGGCTCCCCTGGGCCTAGGATTTTTTTTTTTTTTTTTTTTTGGCTCTGATGGTCTCCTTGTGGAGTTCCTGTCCCCTCAAGGTCTTTCTATCTCCCTCTTCGTTCATTAGGATTCTGGCACTCTGTCCAAAGTTGGCTATGAGTCTCAGTATCTTCTTTGATACCCTGGTGGGTAGAATCTTTCAGAGGTTCTCTGTGGAAAGCTCCTGTTCTGTTCCTTGTCTTCCCCTACTTCTGATGTCCATCCTGTTTGCTCTTCTGAATGAGGTTTCAACATCTTCCCTAGGGTTCTCCTTGTTGTTTAGCTTTTTTCAGGACTATAGATTTTAGCATGTTTATTCTATATTATATAGCTAATATCCACTTATCAGTGAATATATACTGTATGTCTCTTTCTGCTTCTGGGATACCACAGTCAGGATGATCTTTTCTTGTTCCCACCATTTGCCTGCAAATTTCATGATTTACTTGTTTTTAATTGCTGAATAGTATTCCATTGTGTAAATTAGCTTTTACCTTTTGAACATGCATACCAACCTGTCTAATAAGATTCTCTCAGATCCCACCGTTCAGTAATAGCCTGTAACACATAGACTATCTATCTTTGATTGTAGTTGTAACAGAAAACTTGAGCTGGAAGATGCTTCTGTGGATATTCTTCCAGCAATTATGATTAAATACAGCCCACCAGGCAAAAGAAGACATAATTGAGCTTGTTAAATGCAATCTCCATTCAAATAACAAATAAGAGTGTAGAAAGAGTATTGTTAGTAATGGGAATATTTTCAGGCAATCATGATCATCTGCATTACAATATTCTCTCCTATGAAAAAGAGGACCACAATACCCCTCATAAGCAGCAGTTCAGTGGTAACTACTCAAATTTGATGCCTTAAATGTGAACATCTGTTTCTATCATTAAAGCGATCAGAGTGTTGATAATTACTTGTCTTCTTCTATTTTCAGTATCAGTAAATATATAATTCAAGATCTAGGAAACTTACTTGCATTATCTAAACAATTATTTCCATCATCTAATGAAAGTGTCAGCGTACATGTAAGGTCTTCTTCCTTCTTATACACACAAAGGCACAAAATTAATGTTTAAAATAAAAACTGTTTTACCCCTAATATCCTACTGCTTTTATTGCTTTGCCTTTTTAGTTTTTATCTTTTTTAATTAAAAATATTTCATTTTTGAGATTATAATTGTATAAATTCTTTCTTCAAGTTCCTGCTTCCAAACCCTGCCATATACCCAACTTTGTTTTCTTTAGAATTCATAATATTTCCTTTCATTAATTGCTGTCACCATCATATCATTGCAGTCACACACACCTGAGAGTCTGGCTACTTACCTGCAGTACTAATCACTTGTAGTTCTCTATGGTTTTTGTGGTCCTTTCTGGATGTATTAAAATTGTCTTATCCACATTTATGGTAAGTGGAACAAATTCCTTCGAATTTTTTGGCAGCTATTAATAAAGGTACCATAACATGTGTTTGCACGGTTTTGTGAGGACATATCCTCAATATTTTTTAATAGATACCAAATAATGTGAAGTGTGGTGGATGGTACCATACATTCAGCTTTGAAATAAGTTTGGCAACTATTCTTACAAAAGGATTGAACCAGTTTGCATTTAAACAGCCATGGATGATGGTCATGTTTTCCCATTTTGGGGGATATTTGATGCCATTAATTTTTTTTAATTTTTATTTTTTATATTAATTACAAGTTATTTACTTTGTATCCCATCCGTAGCCCCCTTCCTCATTCCCTCACAATCCTACCCTCCTTCCCTCACTTCCTTTAAGTCCCTCTTTAAATCCACTGATATGGGAGGTCCTCCTCCTCTTCCATCTGACCCTAGTTTATCAGGTCTCATCAGGACTGGATGCAATGTCCTCCTCTGTGACCTAGCAAGGATGCTCCTCCCTTGGGGTGGGGTCAAAGAACCCACCACTGAGTTCATGTCAGAGACAGTTCCTGTTCCCTTACTAGGGTACCAACTTGGATGCTGAGTTGCCATGGGCTATGTCTGAGCAGGGGTTCTAGTTTATATCCATGCATGGTCCTTGGTTGGAGAATCAGTCTCAGAAAAAAACTCCTGTGCCCAGAAATATTTGGTCCTTATGGAGCTCCTGTCCTCTCCAGGTCTTACTAACTCCCCCTTCTTTCATATGATTCCCTGTATTCTGCCCAAGGTTTGGTTATGAGTCTCAGCATCTGCTTTGATATACTGATAGACAGAGTCTTTCAGAGGCCCTCTGTGGTAGGCTCTTGTCTTGTTTCTTGTTTTCTCCTATTTCCAATGCCCATCCCATTTGTCTTTCTAAGTGAGGGTTGATCAACTTACCCCAGAAACTCCTTCTTGTTTAGCTTTTATAGGTGTACATATTTTAGTATGTTTATCCTATCTTATAATTCTAGTATCCACTTATAAGTGAGTGCGTACCATGTTTGTCTTTCTACTACTGGGATATCTCACTCAGGACGATTTTTCTAGAACCCATTATTTGCCTGCAAATTCCATGATTTCCTTCTTTTTAAGTGCCGAGTGGCAAATGTACCACAAATTCTGTATCCATTCCTCCATTCAGGGTCAACTGCGTTGTTTCCAGATTCTGGCTATTATGAATAAAGCTGCTACAAACATTATTGGACAAATGTCCTTGTTGTGTACTTGAGCATATTTTGGATATGTGCTTAGGAGTGGTATAGCTGGGTCTTGAGGAAGCAGTATTTCTAGTTGTCTTAAAAAGCAACAGATTGATTTCCAAAGTGTTTTTACAAGTTTACATTCCCATCAGCAATGGAGGAAGGTTCTCCTTTCTCCACAATCTCTCCAGCATATGTTATCACTTGAGATTTTGATCTTAGTCCTAAGGTGAAATCTCAGGGTCGTTTTGATTTGCATCTCTCTGATGGCTAAGGATGTTGAGCATTTCTTTAAGTGCTTTTCTGCCATTCTATATTCCTCTACAGAGAATTCTCTGTGTAGCCATGTACCCCGTTTTTTAATTGGATTACTTGATTTGTTGCATTTTAACTTCTTGAGTTCTATATAAATGCTGGGTATTAGCCCTCTGTCAGATATAGGGTTGGTGAAGACGCTTTCCCAATCTGTAGGCTGTCCTTTTGTTCTGACCACAGTGTCCTTTGCTTTACAGAAGCTTTTCAGTTTCATGAGGTCCCATTTATTGTTGTTCCTTTTAGAGCCTGTGCTGTTGGCGTTCTGTTCAGGAAGTTGCCTCCGGTGTCATTGAGTTCTAGGCTCTTCCCCACTTTTTCTTCTAAAAGGTTTAGTGTGGCTGGTTTTATGTTGAGGTTTTTGATCCCCTTGGACTTTAGTTTTTTGCAGGATGATAAGTATGAATCTATTTTCATCTTTCTGCATGTAGACATCCAGTTGGACCAGCACCATTTGTTGAAGATGATGTCTTTTTCCATTTAATGGCTTTGACTTCTTTGTCAAATATCAAGTCTCTATAGATGTGTGGGTTTATTTCCATCAATGTTTTGTGTTGGGCTATTTCATAGACATGTATTAATATAGTCAATTATATATGAAATGAGACAATGGGTCTTATTAATGTTCCTCCATACCTCGTATTCACTGTCATTTCACAAGTTATGTATATACTCATGCATATCATGCACACACACGTATAAAGACAGTCACACATTTTATTATGTATCATTTTGGAGTGATAATATTTTAAAATATTGAAAATGTTCAATTAAAACAGTGGAATATTTAATATATATCTTTTGCCCTTTGTTTTGTAAATTTATTTATTTATTTATTCACTTTACATCTCAATCATAGCCCCCTCCTTCCTTTTCTCCAAGTTTCACCCTCCCTCCATCTTCCCTTTTTTACCCCTATTCCTCAGAAAAGGGGAGCCCCTCCACACCTTCCAATCTCAGCACATCAAGCCACATCAGAACTGAACACATCCTCTTCCATAGTTATCTGGAAAGGTAGTTCCGCCAGAGGAAAATGATGAAAAGCATGAAACAGAGTCCTTGTCAGAGACTGTGCCAACTACCCTTACTAGGAAACTAACACAAAGACCAAGATTCTCATCTAGTGCGTCTGAGCAAGGGGGCCAAGGTCCATTCCATATATACTTATTGGTGGCTGCTTCATTATCTTCAATATCCCCTGGGCCTAACTTAGTTGGCTTTATTGCTCTTCTTATAGAGCTCTTGTCCCCTCCAGGTTCTTATATACTCCCCACCTCACTCTTCTACAAGGCTTTTTGCCCTTCCCTCAGTGAAGATGTTCACTTAGTGAAGTTAGTTGTGAGTCTCAGCATCTGTTTCAATCTGTTGTGTGGAGCTGCTCAATGGACAACAATGTTAGGCTCCCATCTACAAGCATAACAGTGTAACTACTGGTGTCAGGGGTTGGCTCTCTTATTGTGTGGACAGGGATTGGTTGGACATTCCCTCAATCTCTGTTCTATCTTTATCTCTGTACATCTTGTAGGCAGGGTAAATTTTGGGCCAAAGTTTTTGTGGGTGGGTTGGTGTTCCTTTCCTCACATTAGGAGTTATGTTTGGTTGGAGGATGGCCTCTTCATACTCCTTGTCTCCCTCTGCTAGGGGCCTTAGCTAGGGTTACCCCTATGTCTCCCCAGGAGCCTAACCTAGGATAGGTCTCCAGTTTGTCTCAGAGATGGCTCCAACCCATGGATTCTCTTCTCTCTGCAAGCTCTCTTTCTTCCTCCTGCCCCAGACTCTCCCCATGTCTGGTCCCTACTGTCAGCACTCCTTCTCCTATCCTGTTTCTACTCTTCAAGCTCTATCTATTTTCCCTATTTCAGTGTGATTCAAGTGTCTCCCTTGTTCCCTTTTTGTACTATATGCCTAATTTCCACTTATAAGTGAGTACAAACCATGTTTGTCTTTCTGGGTCTGTGTTACCTCACTCAGGATCTTTTTTTTTTCTAGTTTTATAAATTTGCATGCAAGTTTCATGATTTCCTTGTTTTTAATTGCTGAATAGTATTCCATTTTGTAAATGTACCTTGTTCTTTATTCACTCTTTGGTTGAGGGACATCTGGGTTGTTTTCATCTTCTGGCTATTGCAAATATAGCTGCTACAAACGTGGCTGAGCAAATGTCCTTGTTGTATAGTAGAATATTTTGGGGGTATATGCCAAGAAGTAGTATAGCTGGGTCTTGAGGTGGAGCTATTCTCAATTTTCTGAAAGAGTGCCAGATTGATTTCCAAAGTGGTTGTACAAGTTTGCAGTCCCTCCAGCAATGGAGCAGTGTTCCCCTTTCTCCACCTCTTAGCCATTGTGATGGGTGTAAAATGCAATCTGAGTCTTGCTCCTTGTTTTTATATATGCATAAGATATAATTCACAATTTTCATTTTAAATGCAAAACAGGTTTAATAACAGGTGTTTTAAGAAGTTACAGGAAAGATTCATATTTTCTTGATGTGTCCTAATTCTATGCCACTATCATCTGTTCTACATAGTGACCATTTGAATACTTTCCATAATAGCTCAAAAATGAAATAGGGTTTAGGAGAACACTCATATTTCTGTATCATCAATTGTTAACTTTCGTAGTCTAGGAAAAATGTAGAGAGGATTTATGGGAAAGAATATTGCAATGCAAAAAAGAGTAAAAGAAGCCTTAAGGGTTAGTAGAGTTAAGCTGCTAACATTTGGAATTTTAGCAATTTAGCTCTCAAAATGTAAGTTTCTCTTTTGAATTGCAAGGCCTTATATTTGTTTTTTTTTTTCACTCCTTTTCACTTGGAACATGAACTATATGGTTCAGTTAAAAATAACACTACGTACAGTTTCCTGGAAGTATGTGTCTCTCAGAATCATCACTAATCTGCCAAAAGAGGAGTACAAATAATTTAAGACAGAATTGTAAAAATTTGAAGATTGGGTAGCAAAGATAACTGTTATTACTTGTAAGATGTACATGTTTAGGACATGTTTCTATCTGCCTTCTCATTAATATATAAACCAATTTTAATACAAAGCAAAATCACTCAGCAAGGACTCTGTCTATGCCTGTGCAGGCTTTCTTCCTCTAGTGGAGGGCAGTGGGTACATGAATGTCTTAGGTAACAGTAGGAATCTTTCTATTCACATAAAGGCCCTGTTCTCAGGAAGAACAGTGTCCAGTAAGTTGGTGGTGAAAATTAATTTCTACACGTACAACAATCAGGGCACAATGAGATTGCAGATCTATTTTCCAGGAAGAGTCAGTGTATGCCTGATATAGAAGACATGGGTATGCTTAAGAAATTTCTTCTGTATAGGAACCATGATCACAGAACAAAATCAACTACAACAAAAACAGAAGGCATCTTGCCAGAAATGAAAGACCACAATGTACCTGGTGGAAAAGATGGTACTTATCATGACATTGGAGGTAGACTCAAGCATATGAAGTTCACTGAGGCTGTACCAGTTGCATTCCTGTATGAACTAGATTTCTCGTCCCTATGGAAACTCTACTGCTGCATAGCAACCAGGTTGGAAACCTGATGGTGGAAAATATGCACCAAAGAATACAGATTAAGCCATCTTTTATGTGTAATTCAAAGGATGACTTGATGTCTACACAGACAGGAGGACTGGTGAGTCAATGGATTACAGTGTCAACTTCTTATGCAGGTCTCTAGGAAAATTTGTTAAAATAATAAATAGGTACTGCCTCCTCTGTAGGTTTAGTTTCATTTGAGGTAAGGAAGCCCTGGGCCTTTAAAATGTTGTCAGATATTCGTAGGGAACTATGATGTGTATTATGATCAAAGATTATCATTGCAAAAATTCTGAAAGCAATTCTAATGGCATTGGAGGGACATGAAATTTGCTCTGATGTATGCACTGAAATTGCAGTGTAGCTTGTGTGATTTCAGTTAACAAACTCAATGTAATTTCACAGGGGAATACAATTTCTGAAAGACTGAGGTAGGAGAAAGTCAAGTATTGTAACCTCTTCTTTCTTGGATCAGACTTTTATTTTTTCGAGATATGTTTTTGTTTATTTAATTATGTATGAATACATGTCTGGGATGATACATGAGCATGTGTGTATATGTAGGTGTGTATCATGTATGTGTGTGCATCAACGCATTGAAGTTCAGGGTTAATGCTGAATGTCTTTTTCTATTGCTGTATACCTTATACATCGAGGCAGGGTGTCTCATCAAACCCATAGTTTGCCATTTTGACTAGTATGATTAGTCAGCTTCTTCCAGAAATTTAATGAAAAAATGAATCTTATTGCTACGTTGTCTGTGTTGGCCTTTAACTCACTGTAATTCTTGGATCTCAGCCTTTTACTTTCTGTGATTACAGGCATGTGTCACCATCCTTGGTTGAAGCAAACATCTAAAATAAAATGAAGTTATTTGCTGTTTGCAAGGTGAGGCCATGGCTTTGTTGATGCACCAGTAATAGTTTGGAATTCCTCTGTGGTCAGATGTTCTTTTTCTTACCCTCTTTCCTTTAACCTATGAAAAAAATTTTAGAAGCTGCGATATGTAGTGAATGGTCTTTCTGGTGGGACTGAAGAATAATTTCCAAGACAAAAATAAAAATAAATTTTCTGCTTTTTTCTTTTTTTTTTGGAGATGTTGGTCAATAAGAAAATAAAGGCTAAGTATCCTGCAACTTAGAAAAAATAAGTAATATTTTGAAGCCTAAGATAGCAGCTTCAGATGTGGCTTGGTGGCTGAGAACACTAACTGCTCTTCTAGGGGACCTGGATTTAGTTACCAATGTCCACATGGCTGTTCACAACTCTGTAAATGCAATTCCAGGGCATGGCCTTTTCTGTCTGTGGGCGTGAGACACATACACGGTGCACACACATGTAGGCAGGCACTCATATAGTTAAGATAAAAATAAAATAAATTTGAGTGGCTCTCAGCCTTGCTCAGAGAAGTTCTTGTTTGTAGTAGGGAGATGTCTTAGCTAGGGCTTCTATTGTTACAAAGAGACACCTTGACCACAGCAACTCTTATAAAGAATAAATAATTTGTAATAAATATAAATAACTTAAAAATAATAAAAAATAAAACTGAAAAGAGAGGTTCAACATGAGATGGGAGGGGACAATTAAAGAATACAATAAAAGTCTTAATAAAAGTTGAATTCTTTATTTTTATTTTCTTCTGTTTTTGAGAATTTCATACATGCATTCAATGAAATATGATTCTATCTACCCCTCATCCTCTTCCCATACCCCAACAACATGCCCCTCCCAATTTCAAGTTTCTGTTTGTTTGTTTTTCTGCCTTAATTATGTGGATTGTTTTTTGTTTTGTTTTGTTTACTCTGAGACAGGATTTTTATCCTGGGATACCTCAGCACTCCCATGTTGTCCACTGAGGATGACCTGAACTCCTAATGCATCTGACTCCAAATCAAAGTGCTAGGATTACAGATATGCACCATGGAACCTGGTATATGCTGTATTGAGGACTGATCCTGATATGCTGGGGCAAGCACATACCAACTGAAGTCTTCCCAACTCCTCATATTCCCTTAAACTAATTTTAGGTTGAGCTGTGTCCTCCAAGTCCTTATAAATGTCCCCTTTAACTTCTGCATATTTTATGTGGTTGGTACTCTTACTCAGTTTTCCTAATTGTAAATGAAAAGTGGAAGGGTGCTATTTCTAGTGTCTCTATTTGGCAAGTCTGTAATTAGTGATACTATTTGGAACAGTAAAAGAGACTTACCTGCACTGAGTGCATAGTTTTTGCTTACTACTACTCGAGCTTGGAAACTATTCCCACTCTTTGATTCTCTTAAGAGCCAACATTAGCAACTTTCAAAGTGTATGCTCCTGTTTATTTACCTCAAGGAATAACTGAGATGTACGGGGGCAGAGATTGGCTGACTGTTGAGAGAGTGTATCTAGGAACTATGAAACTTTCTCAGTGCTTTCAGCTCACCTTCCCCATGATTCTCAGCCCCTGCTACTCCTCATTTGTTTTATATGTTTGTTACTGTGAATCCAGATCTGAAGAAAACTGTTAATTTTCTTTTTGTATGTTTTTTTTTCTACAATATATAATGTAATGGGTTACCAGGTAACACCAAGTTCCTGGTTTTGTAGAATACAAATGTCTAAAACCCTTTATTACTAGGGTGCATTTTCCTCTTGTCTTTTTATAGTTTTTATTTATTCCATAAGAAAATTATAAACAATAGGATTCAATAAATAAGCTAAAATTTTCTTAGTAAAAACAAACAAAAAATATGTGCAGATCACTGTGCTGTGCTTGATTTGGTATCCCACTCATGGTGATCTCTGAGAGAGCTCTAGAAGGTTACTACATACCCCAATGATTATTTCATGTGTTTTATAATGGATCAAGATACCGGAATGCTGACTTCCCTTGTCTACAACGCCTACTATCTATATGTTAACATGATGCAAGCATCCATTGAAATGAGAAAATCATTATTAGTTATGGTATTTCACATGTTCTTGCTGACTTCCCCCTTGTTATTGCATCCTCATAGCTCACAAGTAAAATACACAGGCAAAACATTACCTTTCTGAGTTAAGTCCATTGCAAACTTTTGTATTGTATCTTACATACTCATTCAGGGATTGTGCTAAATGAGTAGTAGCCAGTTATCTTGTAAATTTAAATTTTAGTCTTTTTTTCATACATCAAGAAAGAGCCAAAAGATAGCATGTGTTTGCTGCCCAGGGAAATATTTAAGATCTGAATTTATGCACCATGTTTCTTGAGTCTGTAGCCTCATATTACTGGTTTATATTTAATTTGCTTTACTATATGTATGCAACAAATTTCCATTCTCTGCACAGAATGCTAATATCTGCAGCAGAATACAAGTAAAGGGTTATGGATTTTGTCAAGCAGAGATATTGATAGCTTAGTTATATTCCTGATTCAGCAAATATTATGGCTCTGGGTGTCTCTATACCAAAGTAGGAACATCAAAATAGCTTTGGAGAATGAATTGGATCTATAAGTTAATCTAAGTGCCATTAGATGGTTGAAGACTTGGCTGATACATGAACTCTCAGCCTCTTTTACATTGAATTTTGAAAGATATTTTTCCATAAACCAAAAAGTTAGTGAGTTGAGAAATGGTGCCTCTATAAAGAAAATAGATGCAATAACTTTAAGAATGCTAAGCACTTCCTATAACCTACAGAATAAAGTTGAGACTTCATTGTTTTCAATCAATACTCTGTCTTGGCTCACCCTGAGCTTTGTGCACAAAGCGAACATAGAAAAGCATATACTTCAGACAAACCTAACCCTTCTTTGGCTTTAGTCCATGTACAGATGGTGGACACTAACTAGAAGCCTCTTCCTACCTGCACACACACTGATAGCTGCCATGGTTCCAGCATGCTCCTCACAAATACCCCAGAATATGTCTTGTGTACTTGAATGCCTAGAATTAACTTATGAACTTGGATAGATATACATGGGTTATAGAATGCAGAGATTGTACTAAACTTATCTCTAATTCCTTATCAACTACGGATTTATGTAACTAATGGAAATGCCCTTTGAGGTAGTCTTTTGTCTGAATAACAGAATTAAATTGCAATGATTAAATGAATCTTTGGCACAATGAGTTAGTGGTAAAAATATTTTCTTAAAGCTTCGCACGTATTGCTTGTTTATTAAAATTGTGCATATCAGCTTTGTACTTCAAAGCACTTAAAGATATGGATGTTGTTTGCTTGTTTTATATCAAAAAACAGCTTCTTCTAAGTGCTTGTTTCGACTATCCTTTTGTTTGAGAATATGGTATTCTTTCTTTGAAGAGTTAAGATATCAACCAATCTGGCTTTGTGTATTCTTTGGCCAAATGTTAAACTGGTGTATGTAAAGGAAATATTCAGTAACAAGGGAAGCTTAAAAGTACAAAGAGACAGATATCAAGCAGAATTCAAGATGGGTCCAAAGTCAAATGACATCAAAATTAAGAAATTTTCTCTCTCCTTTCTTTCATAAGATTCTTTGTACTCTGCTGAAAGTTCGGCTATGAGTCTCAGCTTCTGCTTTGATACCCTGCTGGGTAGTCTATCAGAGGTCTTCTGCGGAAGGCACCTATCCTGTTTCCTATATTTTTCTATTTCTAGGGTCTATATTGTTTGTCCTTCTGAATGAGGATTGAGCATCTTCCCTAGGGTCCTCCTTGTTGTTTAGTTTTGAGGGGACAGGAGCTCCACAAGGAGAATAATAGAGCCAAAATAGCTAGGCCCAAAGGGACCTCCAGAGACTGAGACTCAACTAAGGGCTATGAATCAAGAGGACCTAGAATCCCTGCTGAGATGTAGTCCATGGGCAGCTCAGTCTCCATGGGGGTTCCCTAGTAAGGGAAGCAGGAACAGTCACTGGCATGAACTTGGTTGCCTGCACTTTGATCACCATTCCATGGTGAGGTAACCTTACTCGCCTACAGAGAAAGAGGGCCCAGAGAGTTCTGATGAGACCTGATAGGCTAGGGGTCAGATAGTAGGGAAGGAGAACCTCCCCTCTCAGTGGACTAGGGAAGGGGCATAGGGCATTAAGAGGGAGGGAGAGTGGAAACAGGAGGAGATGAGGGAGGGGGCTACAGCAGGGATACAAAGTGAATGAATTGTAAATAATAATAACAGAAAAAATTAAATAAATTTTGTAGTGAGTTATCTTTCTTGTTAAATAGTTTCATAAATATTTCTAGTAGATGAGATTTGCTATTAGGCAACCATGCACAGGAACCACTTCCTTGTAACTTCTTTCTTTTTAGCCACTTCTTAAAACACTGGCAGAAAACACTTGATTTTTGCTACTGTCTTTGAAATGGCCACTATTTTATAGTTTAAACTGGTTTCAAACTCGTGATCATCCTGGTTCAGCTTCCCAAGTACTGAGACGCCAAAAATATAACACTATACACATTGTGACTTCATATTTATTGTCTCAGTATTCTTCTTGTCTGAACAATTTTTGGTAAAGATTCCATTGATTAAAGTGGGGCTCATATGGACTCCATTCCCAGTTTTAATTTCGTGTGCTCTTTGAATGATGTCCAAGTATCAACAAGATACTGCTTGGGTTATCCTGTTAGACACTTTAATTCTTCAGAATATCAAGAAAAACATTAACAAATAAAACAAGGAAAACATAAATTACAATCAATAATAAAAATAAACTAATAAAATACTAGTATAAAAAATAAGTACCTATCAGAGTTTACATACGTTTGATTGGAAATCACTTCTAGACGAACCAGAACTGTAGATGTAAAAAATTTAGAGCAGCCATGGTAGGGATTTTGAAGGGAGCTTAGCAATTGATAATAAAATCTACATACTTTTGCCACATACATCATTTTAGGACAATAATCATCATTTATAGCATAAGATCATGACAGGCAAGATGTCTTAATTTTTTTCCTTGGGGACATCTAAATCTGTTTGTTTTAAAGAATGTCATAATTTTTCTATTATAGTCTACATGTATGCACAAAAACATTTACTTAATAAAGCAGAATATATTTGTTTATAGGTATACTTATGTAGCCAATACCCAATTGTTAGAAAGGAAAAATCTTAAACCATTTTTTATAAATAATGGAATCTGTTTATTTGTAATATCCAGAACCTAGAAACAACCCAGATGCCCCTCAACTGAGGAATGGATACAGAAATTATTGTACATCTACACAATGGAATATTACTCAGCAATAAAAAACAAGGAAATCATGAAATTTGCAGGTAAATGGTGGGAATTAGAAAAGATCATCCTGAGTGAGGTATCCCAGAAGCAGAAAGATACATAAGTGGATATTAGATGCATAAGTGGATATTAGACATATAATATAGGATAAACCTACTAAAATCTATACACCTAAAGAAACTAATCAAGAAGGAGGACTCTGGCTAAAATGCTCAATCTCCATTCAGAAAGACTAAGAGAATGGACATCAGAAGAAGGGGAAAATGGGGAACAGGACAGGAACCTGCCACAGAGAGCCTCTGAAAGGCTCTACCCACAGGGTATCAAAGCAGATGCTGAGACTTATGGCCAATCTTTGTACAAAATGCAGGGACTCTTATGTAAAAAGTGGGAAAAATTAAGACCTGGATAGGACAGGAGCTCCACAAGGAGAGCAACAGAAACAAAAAATCTGGGCACAAGGGTCTTTTCTGAGACTGATACTCCAACCAAGGACCATTCATGGAGATAAACTAGAAACCCTGCACAGATGTAGCCCATGACAGTTTAATGTCCAACTGGGTTCCACAGTAATGGGAACAGGGATTGTCTCTGATATGAACTGATTGGCCTGCTCTTTGATCACCTCCCCTTAAGGGGGGAGCAGCCATACCAGGCCAGGCCACAGAGGAAAACAATGCAGCTACTCCTGATGAGACCTGATAGACTAGGATCAGAAGGAGAGTAAGACCTCCCCTATCAGTGGACTTGGGAGGGGCATGCATAGAGAAGGGGGAGGGAGGGTGGAACTGGGAAGGGAAGAGGAAGGTGTTCACTGGGGGTGGATACAAAGTGAATAAAGTCTAATTAATAAAAATTAAAAAGTGTCCCAATTTATAGCAAAAGAACAACAAATCCAAATCACATTTGTAAGTGAACAAAACACGTTAAGATCCCCAGGTCACATGGTGAAATCTTACAGTGCTAAGATGCAAGCCTAAATATAGGCCATAGCGCTGCATTAACATGCAATGTTTGCTTTGGGCACATAATTTACTATGAACTCTGTTATAAATCAATCAATCAACTAATTAATCACAATTTATTCACTTTGTATCCCCTGTGTAGCTCCCTCTTTTCTAATTGCCTAGTACCACACTCCCACCCTCTTCTCCCCCTATATCCTTCCCCTAGTCCCCTAATAGGGGGGAACCTCCTCCCCTTCTATCTGACCCTAGCCTATCAGGTTTCATCAAGGCTGGCTGCATCATCTTCCTCTTGGCCTGGCAAGGTTGTACCCCAGAGGAGGAAGTGTTCAAAGAGCAGACCACTGAATTCATGTCAAAAATATCCCTGTACCCATTACTAGGGTACCCACTTAGAAAATGAGCAGCTTATGGGCTTCCTTTGAACAGGGTTTCTAGATCCTCTCCATGCGTGGTCCTTGGTTGGAGTATCTGTCTCTGCAGGCCTCCCTGGGCCTGAGTTTTTTCCCTCTGTTGGTCTCCTTGTGGAGCTCCTGTCCCCTTCAGGTCTCTCTATCTCCCTCTTCTTCCAGAGGGTTTCTTGCACTCTGACCAAAGTTTGGCTGTGAGTCACAGTATCTTTTTTGATACCCTGCTCAGTAGAGTCTTTCAACAATGAGTTATCATGGGCCACATCTGAGCAAGGGTTCTAGGCCATATCCATATATGGTACTTGGTTGGAGAAACTGTCTCGTATAAGACCCCTGTGCCCTGCTCAGTTTGATCTTTGTGGAGCTCTTGTTCTCTTATTTATGGATTTTATAAATGATTTTTTATATTATTTATTTTGTTTGTAGAATTTCAGCTTAGGAAACAAGCTCTTAAAAGTCAATATTTATGAGATGAGAGTTGGTAGCCAAAAATCAGGTTGACATAATGACTGGATATCTTGACGAGAAGGTAGGCTTTGAATGTGAAGGTTTAAATTATAGGTTTCTAGATCATAACAGAATTAGAGGGAGGGCTGTTCACACATTCTCCAAGATGTGATACAAAATGGGGAAATACGCAATAAGCAAATTACCAGTCCTTACAACATTTTCCTTACTTTAGATTCCAACCACAGGCTGAGGAGGTCTCAGAGGTTTTTTTGTTTGTTCATTTGTTTGTTTGTTTGTCTGTTTGTTTTTCACTTCTGTCCATTTGCTTACAAGTTCAGCAGTCTTTGTGACACTTCAAACTCAATAGCTTACTAAAACAGTCCACTGATCTGTAACTCAGAACTGGCTGACAAGGAATCTTCAAATGTTTTATATGTAAAGCTGTTATTATATCTTATATATGGAACATATTTTCTTTCCAATGTAATAGCATGCATGTGTCAGAATGTTACATATTACCAACTGAGGGAGCTCACTGAGACCGAGGGTTCATTGCCTCATCCGCTCTCTGTTTTACCCAGTCAAGATCACCATCGATACTTCACACAGCTAGGACCACACCTGGCAAGATTGTTTACTATATTGTCTACCTAAGAAGACACTGTGCTGATGTTTTGCAAACAGTTTTGAATGTGGCAGAGAAAAAAAAGTGGGGAGTGAAGCTAACTGCACCCCTGTGACAACTTTATTTTTCTCTATGTAATGGGTTCATATTGAAAACTCAATCCTTCTCAGAGTCTTTAATGCTGCATAAATTTGTGAAACCCTTCACCCAGGCCAAATGTCTCTTTTCTTTTTCTGGTTGTTCTATTCTTCCATTTCTTGCAACTAGTTTTATTAAAGATTATGAACTCATTGTTCTTCACATTAAAAAAGCTATAATCAGGTTGTAGCAGAATTGAAGGTCATTTGAATTGGATTTTGAGCCAGATCTGTCCTTGGATGGACAGATACCCTGGTGGGTAGAATCTTTCAGAGGTTCTCTGTGGAAACCTCCTGTTCTGTTCCTTGTCTTCTCCTATTTCTGATGTCCATCCTGTTTGCCATTCTGAATGAGTTTTCAACCTCTTCCCTATGGTCCTCCTTGTAGTTTAGCTTTTTTTAGGACTATAGATTATTATTATTTGTAATAATGAGATCTTGTAGAGATATTCATATTTTAACCTCACTTAACATCTCCTTGTGGTGGAAAAAATCAACCAAGTCTTTGTCTTAGAGAAGAGAAAATCAGGAAGTCTGCCATCTTAAGTGTCTTAACAAAAAGTATATTGATCTACTTAGAGTTCCTTTTTCCTGTCTGTTTATTAGTCAGGTTCTTCCCTAACTTAGTCCTTTAGTCTGGTTGACACTGGTTTTTAGTAAATTTGAAGGTATGGAAGTTACATACTCTCCTGATTTTTCTGAAAATAGAAAGTTAAAGCAAGGTTTTCATTGTAGTGAATAAATGTAGATATTTGCCATATTCCTAAGTCTTTGGGCCTTTCTTGTTTCATGGGCTGAATTATGTCCTGATTTGTTTACCTGATGCTTACTTTCCAATGACACTTGTGCTGTAGTTTTGTATTTGTACCAATAAATCATTAAGCCTCTCTTTCCTGGTGATCAAGTAGAATTTTCATTTCTAATTTTTATATGATACAATATTTATCATCAGGTTGTTATACATATCACCAATTGATCACTTAGAGTGAATTTTCCTAAATAAAATTGTGGGAACACTGTCAGAGCTTCTGGTAAGTATTTCTAAATTGAATGAAAATACAGTCTGGCAGTGTTCATGCCTGTCAGCTGTGATTGAAAGTGCTCTTTTCTCCTTACCTTCTACCTAGCCAATTAGATTTTTAAGTCTTTTTCAAATTTAATATGCAAAAATTTGGCTTGCATTCATGTTTGAATTGCAGCTTTTGATTATTGGTGAGTTTGAATATTTATGCCTATGATCATTTGCTATTTGTATTTATTTTAGTAAATGGCCTATTGTAGGCTGGTAATAATTCCAGTCTCTTCTTCTCTTCTTATTTTGATACTTATGAATACCTGATAATCTGATATATTTACAGATTTTTTTAAAGTTTGTCTATGTTAACTTATTAAAACATTAATTTACTTGGTATGTGGAGATAAGTATGAGTGCATGCATGTGTCACAGAGTTGATATAGAAGACAGAGGAGTCTCCTCTTCTGCCCTGTGAGTGCTTGGTTTCAGACTCAGTTTGTGAGATTTAGAAGCAAGCACCTTTACCACTGACTCATCTTGCCAGGCCTAGGCTAAATTTTGATACACAGAATTTTTAAATTTGAATAGTGATATGTAATAGTATTATTTTATTAAAATTTTTATTTTAATTACAGTTTATTTACTTTGTATCCCATCAGTAGCCCCCTTCCTAATTACAGTATTATTTTAATGTTTTTATTTTTCTCAAAAGTCCAATGTGCTTATGCTAAATGATGACTGAAATGCATGTTAGTTTTTTGGGTTGTGTTTTGAGGTAAAGTCTCATGTAATCAGACAAGGTTCAGGCTCACTGTATAGATGAGCATGACTTTGAATTCTTGTTCGCCGGCTTCTACCTCCCAGGTGCTTGGATTACAGGCATACATCAATGTACCCAGCTTAATAATCCTTTACTTTTGCGGAAGTGAAGAGAAATGTCTTATAAAACTCTGTGGTAATTTATTCACATTTTTATATAATCCCAATTACTTTGTAACTATAGGCATTGCATTTTTATTTTAACAAACAATTTACACTTAATAAAGTCATATTCTAAAATATTTAAGTGACTTCTTTACTGAATTATGTAAGACCTACTAACTGTTTAAAATATATACATCCAAAAGATACTCAAGTATACAACAAGGACATTTGCACAACCATGTTCATAGCAGCTTTTTGTAATAGCCAGAGGCTGGAAACAACTCAGATGTCCCTCAGTTGAGGAATGGATGCAGAAATTGTGCTACATTTACACAATGGAACACTACTCGGCGATTAAAAACAAGGAAATCATGAAATTTGCAAGCAAATGATGGGAACTAGAAAAGATCATCTTGAGTGAGTTATCCCAGAAACAGAAAGACACACATAGTATATACTCACTTATAAGTGGATATTAGATAAATAACATAGGATAAACATACTAAAAATCTATGCACCTAAGGAAGCTAAGCAAGAAGGAGGACCCTGGGTAGGATGCTCAATCTTCATCCAGAAAGGCAAATGGATGGATGTTGGAAGAGAGAGAAAACAGGGAAGACGATAGAAGCCTAGAAGAGAGGGCCCCTGAAAGACTCTATGCAGCAGGGTATCAAAACATATGCTGAGACTCAGAGCCAAACTTTGGGAAGAGTGCAGGGAATCTTATGAAAGACTTAGAGGGGATAGGAGCTCCACAAGGAGAGCAACAGAACCAAAAAATCTGGGCACAGGGGTATTTTGAAAGACTGATACTTCAAACAAGGACCATATATGGAGATAACTTAGAACCCTTGCACAGAGGTTCCCATGGCAGCTCAGTATCCAAGAGGGTGCCCAAGTAATAGGAACAGGGACTGTTGCTGACATGAACTCAGTGGCTGGCTCTTTGATCACCTCCACCTGAGGGGTGAAAATCCTTACTGGTCCACAGAGGAAGACAATGAAGCCAATCCTGTTGAGACCTGATAGACTAGGGTCAGATGGAAGAGGAAAAGGACCTATCCTATGATTGGACAGGGGGACAGAAATAGAAGAAGAAGAAGGAGAGAAGGTGGGATTGGAAGGGGACAGGGAAGGGCACTTCAGGTAGGATACAAGGTGAATAAATTGTATTTAATAAAAATATAATTAAAATATTAAAATAAGTAAAAAAACAAAATGCATACATTCTCAAAAGTTATCATTTAAATTACCTAACAATTTACATCACCTAAGTTGATTTCATTGATTAATCTCCAGTTAATAATATTGTAACTGTTATGTTTTCTGTATAGAATTAGTATTGAGTCACAGGTATTTAAAAAATTTTTAATTTCATTTTCTTTGTTCATATAATGTTCTTGTGGAATATATACAATTTACCCTTCTCCATTCAAATGCTGATTTCTCTACCCCACTATCTATTTTCAATTTGGACATTGCATTGTTATGCTTATTCTAAGTATTTCCTGTCTCAAGTTTGTGTAAACATACCACCATTTCTTCTCTGTAATTATCAATTAAACAACCAGCCAGTGCTGAGCAATGGAGAGAATAGTGTGGGGCATCCTGGTCAGGAGGGGAAGAGACAGAAGCCCATGAGAGGAGAGCAGAGTCAGTAGGAGGACTTGGAACCAGGAGGAAAGATGAACTGGACCTAAAGTATGACTAAAAGCAAGTATAATGTGGAAAATCTGAATGGGAGAAAACTGTGGGCTTGGAGGTTTAGAATTGAACAATTATTCCCCAGCATTGTGCTCTACATTAATTAAATAAATTCTAGTCTCTCTGTGGTGATTTGGGTATACAGATGGTTTAGGAATAACCAATGCTTAACTAAATGATAAATGAATAATAAATATTAGTAATCAACAACATTTGTTATAGAATGAGTTTCCTAAAACACGTCACATTATTAAATTTTGGTGTATTTACTCTTTATTGTTATTAATATTGCTCCTAGGATTATTACTATTACTATTATTTCATTATTATTACTGTTTGAAGCAGAATTTCTTATAGCCAATGGTGGCCTTGAACAACTGAGGATAACCTTGAACTCTTGATCCTAATGGCTTTGCCTTCCAAATTCTAGGACAAGAATGGAAACCTTATGTTTTTAAATACACATAGCTATTACCACAGGAATTCTGGCTTGTTGATGTTCTGACTAAGCACTCTGCTTCTCTCCAACCATATTTACTAGTGCAAACCTCCTACACAGTTGTTAGATACTAGAACTGTCTTTATTCCTGAATTGAATTAGAGTAATTTTCCCTATTAACCAGTCACAGAATGCCTTGAGATACTTATGTTATATGTTGGTGATTAAAATTAAACTGACAATTAAAATAACTGTTTAAGTCATGAAGATTTAGTATTTAATATGTGGTTATTAGTAATTTCTATAATTCCTTTTATATTTTATCCAAAATATTTATTAATAAAAGATAAAAGACATAACATACACAAAATATAGAAAAAAGACATTACAATGATATTGTATTACAATAGTTTACATGAAATAATCAATTACCACAATAATCAAACAGGATTAAAGTATTTTGTATGAAATTTTATTTTAACTACATCAAAATATAATATTACAATAAAAATGAAACAAATGTTACATTTATACCTACCTCCATTTATACCCTGAATTCCTTTGAACAATATATAAAAATAAGGAAGCAATTCTTGAAATATGAAAGTTCTCAGATAACTGATGAGCTAGTACAAGAAAATGGATTCATTGCTTTAAATTTCTGTTTTTTAATTTGACCAAGATAATTTCCCCTGTCTTCAGTAACAAATGTGTGCATTCAATAAGCACTTTTCACTATTAATATTTATTCTGAGCACTCCTCAGATAGCCAATAAAGAGCTTTAGCATTGAGAACTATTTTTTGTAAACATTTCTAGCATAAAGTAACTTAATTGCTTTCATTAAAACTCCATCACTAGACGGCTTTTCAGTGTCTCACACATTTATGCATTAAAGCCTTTTAAACACATAAAATTAAATTTCTATTATACTTAAGTGTAATTATGTTCCAAATAATGACTCCTAAACACTCAGTATGGCTTGATGAGTATAAGATTTCCTAAAGGTTCTCATAGCAGGAGACAGCCACAGCCAGGCTTGGAAAATTTTGTTTATTTTGCTTGTTTGTATTCTGTAGTTTCTTAATGTATATTTCCTGTGAAAGATCCATTTTAGGACCTTCCTTGTCTGTCAAATCCCAGAGAGTAAATATTCTACTACATTTGTAAAGATAACAATAGCTTCTCAATCCAAGATGGCTGCCATGATAGGACACTGTGTCTAAGGAGTAGGACAGCAGTAACAATGCAGTGACCAGGAGACTGAACTCTGGGACCTAAAACACCAGCATTTGTGATTGCCAGGTGAGCAGAATTCCTAAGATGAGGAAATCAAGTGGGAAAATCCTAGGGACATCCAGTTATTCCCCTGAAAAACTCCGGGTGACCAGCAGCGCACAACGAGTAGCCGCTCTGGGCACCAACAGCTGCCATACCAGTCTGGGTCACACAATCTCCAGACCAGACTGAGGAGGACCCCAGTACCATTTCAGATTGGCCTGCATCCTGCAGGCTCACTCCACTCTGCACTGCCAACAACCACCGAAGTACTTGCCTGTGTCCACGGGCAAACTGACAAGGCCCCAGGTACCTTTTCGACCAGCCTGCATCTAACGGGCACACACCGCTCCGCAACACCTGCAACCACTCCAGACCCTGGAGTGTCCATGGGCCAGTCTGAGAAGGCCCCAGAATCCATTCCCCAGACAGGGCTGCATCAGTCAGGCACACTCCCCATGGAGGCACTAGCCACCACCCCGGAACAGGACACACAGTATCAGGTCCAGACAGAGGTGCCCCAAATACCATCTTAGTCCATCCTGCACAGCCCCTGGCCCAGAAGGAGGCGCCAAGTCTCCAGTCCAGAGGAGAGCCCTTAGCAGCAAGCCCAGGTTAGAGCATGGAGCCTCCAGACCAGAGTGGCGCCCCCAGCTGCTATCTCAAAGCTGCACACTCAGCCTCCAGCACAGAGTGAGGAGCCAAGCCTCCAGACCAGAGGGGTGACCAGCCTGCAGTGCTCACAGCTTCTAGAACAGAGCACAAAGCCAGGCACACAGATCCCACAACAGAGTTCAACTGAGGCACAATACACACTATCAAACAACTAGAACTCCCTAATCTTCTTGAAGAATACTCCTGACACAAGAGATTGACAGTTCCAGTCTGAAGTTCAGCCTTAAAGCACAAACAGCTCCTTGATTATATATATAAACAAATGGCCAAAGGTAGACTTAAGAACTCACCCAACAAAAATCAGGACACCATGGCGCCACCAGAAACTCCCAAAAGCAATGGAGATTATATTTCAGCAGAGACACGGGAAAATTATGTTAAAACTATGATTATGCAGATATTAGAGGAACAAAAAGAGGAAATGAACAAGGCCCTCAAAGAAATTCAGAAGAATATAACTGCCCACATAGAGGAACAATTAAAGATATATAGAGAAGAAACAAATTTGAAAATCTAAATGGAATGGACAGTTTTCTTGAGAGATTCCACCTACCCAAATTAAGCCAAGATCAGAGAGGAATATTGAATAGACCTATATCCCCCAAGGAAATAGAAGAAGTCATCAACAGCCTCCCTACGAAAAAAAAAGCCCTGGGCCAGATGGATTAAGTGCAGAATTCTACCAGACCTTCAAAGAAGTCCTAACCAATTCCCTATAAAGTGTTCCACAAAATAGAAACAGAAGGAAAATTACTGAACTCTTTCTATGAAGCCACAGTCACCTTGATACCTAAACCACAGAAAGATCCAACAAAAAAGAGAACTTCAGACCTATCCCTCTTATGAACATTGATGCAAAAATACTCAATGAAATACTTGCAAACCGAATCCAAGAGCACATAAAAGATATCATCCACCATGACCAAGTAGGCTTCATCCCAGGCATGCAAGGGTGGTTCAATATACGCAAATCCATCAATGTGATCCACCATATAAACAAACTGAAGGAGAAAAAACCACATGATCATCTCCCTAGATGCTGAAAAAGTATTTGACAAAATCCAACACCCATTCATGTTTAAAGTCTTGGAGAGATCAGGGATACAAGGCACATACCTAAACATAGTAAAGCCAATATACAGGAAGCCTGTAACTAACCTCAAACTCAATGGAGAGAAACTAAAGTCAATCCCACTGAAATCAGGGACTAGGCAAAGATGCCCATTGTCTCCATATCTCCTCAACATAGTATTTGAAGTCCTAGCTAGAGCAATAAGACAACTAAAGGAGATCAAGAGTCTACGAATTTGAAAGGAAGAAGTCAAAGTATCACTACTAGCAGATGATATAATAATATACATGAGTGACCCCAAAAATTCAACCAGAGAACTCCTTCAACTGATAAACACCTTCAGTAAAGTGGCTGGATACAAAAACAACTGAAAAAAATCAGAAGCCCTCCTGTATACCAAAGACAAAAGGCTGAGAAGGAAATTAGGGAAACAACACCCTTCACAATAGCCACTAATAACATAAAGTACCTTGGGGTGACTCTAACCAAGCAAGTGAAAGACCTATATGAAAAAAAAAAACTTCAAATCTCTGAAGAAAGAAATTGAAGACGATATTAGAAGGTGGAAAGACCTCCCGTGCTCATGGATTGGTAGGATTAACATAGTGGAAATGACCATATTGCCAAAAGCAATCTACAGATTCAATGCAATTCCCATCAAAATACATTCACTACTCTTTACAGACCTTGAAAGAAAAATTCTCAACTTCATATGGAAAAACAAAAAACCCAGAATCTCCAAAACAATCCTCTATAACAACAGATCATCTGTAGGTATCCCCATCCCTACCTCAAGCTGTGCTACATAGCAATAGTAATAAAAACTGCATGGTATTGGCATAGAAACAGAATAGTATATCAATGGAACCGAATAGAAGACCCAGAAATGAACCCACACACCTATGGAAACTTGATTTTTGTCAAAGAAGCCAAAACAATTCAATGGAAAAAAGACAGCATCTTCAGCAAATGGTGCTGGTCCAACTGGATATCTGT
>CM053753.1:11932772-11951772 GCA_028658305.1 Pachyuromys duprasi
ATACAGAAATTGTGGTACTTTTATACAATGGAATACTACTTAGCAATTAAAAAGGAGGACATCATGAAATTCACAGGCAAATGGTGGGACCTCGAAATGATCATCCTAAGTGAGGTATCCCAAAAGCAGAAGGAAACATATGGTATATACTCACTTATATAGTCCTATAGGATAGGAAGGTCATGCTGAAATCTCTACACCTAGGGAAGATATACAAGAAGGAGGACCCAGGCTCGTTTAGATGAACAAATGGGATGAACATTGAGTGGAGGAGAAAACAAGCAACAGGAAAGGAGCATACCAAAGAGGGCCTCTGAAAGAATCAATATAGCAATGTATCAAAGCAGATATTAAGACTCACAACCAAACCTTTGGCAGAGGGCAGGGAATAATAATAAAAATAGGGGAAGTTAGTAAGACTTGGGGAGAACAAGAGCTCCACAAAGACCAAATTGAGCAGGACACAGGGGTCTTTTACAAGACAGTTTCTCCAACCAAGGACTATGTATGGATATGGCCTTGAATCCCCATCAGATGTGGCCCATGGTAGCTCAGTGTCCAAATGAATACACTAGTAAGAGGAACAGGGATTGTTTCTGTCATGAACTTGATGGCTGGCTCTTTAACCCTCCCCCACACCTGCCAGGGAGTAGCAGCCTGGTTAGATCCCAGGGGAGGACATTGCAGCCAGCACTGAGGAGACAAGATCAACTGGGGTGAGATGGAAGGGAAGGAGATCCTCTCCCGTTGGTAGACTTGGAGTGGGCAGGGAGGATATGAGGGAGGGATAGGGAGAGTGGGAGGGAATAAGGGAGGGGGCTACACCTGGGATGCAAAGTACCTAACCTGTGATTGATATAAAAATAAATAAATTACATTTAAAAAAAACAGTGGCTTCTCATCTCTTTTCAAATGCTGATCTCTTTTGGATTTGGATTAGATCTTTTTTTCTGATTTGATGCTCTGATGGAAGACTTTGTGCTGTCCCCATGTAACTCCTACTTGGTTCAGAATAGAAAGGTTAAAATGTTATAGTGCTTTTCCAAAAATGGAATGTAAATTTCACAGACCATCATTCTTTCATTCTATTTACTTGCCCTTCTGTACTGAAGTCCATCAAGACACTGAGAAGCAGTCATGACAGTTATCTATAAAATTTATCTCTGGTAATATAAAGTGAGTTACTATGTGCCTTTTATTTTACTTTTTAATTACTTCTTTTTTCTTTATTATTATTATTACTATCCAAAATTTATTCACTTTATATCCCAGTTGTAGCACCCTCCCTCATCTCCCCCTGGTCCCACACTCCCTCCCTCATCCTTCTATATCCCTTTCCCTTAGTGCACTGATAGGGAAGTCATCCTCCCCTACTGCCTGAACCTAGCCTATCAAGTCCCATAAGAACTATCTGGATCCTCTTCTCTGTGGGCTTTCTAGGTCACCCCACCAGGGCGAAGTGATCAAGGAATAGGCAGCCGAGTTCGTGTTCTTGATTTTCTCTTCTCTTACTAAGGAATACACATGGAGACTGAGCTGTCTATGAACTACATCTGAGGTCTAGGTCCTCTCTCTGTATTGTCTTGGGCAACTGAGTTACTCCCAGTCTTTCAGCTATGCACTGTGCCCTAACTTTTCTTAGTCTTATATTCACTCCCAACTGGACTTATTATTAAAACAGCAGCAACAACAACAACCACAACAAAAGCAAACCAAAACAAAAACTTAAGTCTTCCACTGATACATTTTTAATAATATTTTATTGTCTCCTTTGTCCCCTTCTTTCATCTCTCTCCCCATTTGATCCTCCTGTTCTAATGCTCCCATTGAGCCATAACTATCTATTCTATTGTCCTTTCCTACGGAGATCTATGTGTACCAGTTATTCTTTATTCTATACCTAACCTTATGTAGTTCTAAGTATTTTAGCTTGGTTATAATTGACTTAACATCTAATTCCACATATAAGTAAACACATACTATACTTATCTTTTGGTGTCTGTGATACCTCACTGAGAATAATTTTTTGGTCCATCAATTTACCTGGGAATTTCATGTTTTCAGTTTTTAACAGCTGAGTAATGCTGTATTTTGTAAATGTACCACATTTTCTTTATCCATTATTCTACTGGAAAACATCTAGGTTGTTTCCACTTTCTGGCTATTTATGAATAGAGCAGCAATGAAAATATCTGAGAAAATGTCTCTATGGTAGAATAAAGTATCTTTTGGGTAAATGCCCAAGAGTGGTATAGCTGAATCGTGGAGTATATAAATCCCTATCTTCCTAAGGAATCACCACACTGATTTTCATATGGCTATAAAATGCTGCACTACAGTTATGTATGAATGTTCCTCTTACTTCACATCCTCACCAACATGGGCTATTATGTGTTTTATTAATTTCAATGGTCCTGACAGCTGTAACATGAACTTACAAAGTAGTTTTGATTTGCATTTTCCTGGCGGCTAAAAATAGTGAATATATCTTTAAATGCCTCTCAGACATTTGAATTTCCTATATTGAGAATTCTTGGTAAAAATAAGTACCCTATTTTTAAAAAATAGGGTACTTGTTTTCTTGATATTTATTTGCTGAAATATGGTCCAAGAATGGAGTCAGGTGAGTTGAATTCTGAGTGTGAAAAAAACTCAAAGAAAACAGAAGAAGAGTCTTGTGACTTCGGTTTCTTTTCAAAATACTAATTGTTTCTGCAATGTGTTTTCATGCTCCTATTAGGTATAGAAGATTTGATTGAATATTTATATGCTTCAATGGAAAAACATGTTTTGCTATGTGTAGTTTACTCTGGTATATGTATACTTTGTTTAGGTGATTTCCTTTTTATTAAAATTTTCTTTATTATTATAATTTATTATAATTTATTCACTTCGTATCCCTGCTGTAGCTCCGCCTTCCAACTCCTCCTGGTCCAGACCTCCCTCTCATTATTCTCTAATGTCCGTCCCCTAGTCCACTGATACAGGAGGTCCTCCTCTCATACTATCCAACTCTAGCCTATCAGATCTCATCAGGACTGTCTGGACCCTCTTCTTTCTCTTTGGACCACTTAGGCCACCTTGTCAGAGGGGAGGTGGACTTAGGCCACTAAGTCCATGTGAGAGACAGCACTTTCTCCCCTTATTGGGAAACCCACATGGAGACTGACTGCCCATGAGGTATATTGAGCAGGAGGTCTTGGTCCTCTCCATGCATGGTCCCTGGTGGATTCATTAGTCCCTGCAGAAACCCCTGAGCCCAGATATTTTGGCTTTGTCGTGGAGCTCCTGTCCCATTAAGGTCTTTCTATCTTCCCCTTCTTCCATAAGATTCCTTGTATTCTGCCCAAATTTTTATCATACCAATATTTCACTTGCTTGGTTAGAATTATCCTTAGATATTTTATATTATTTGAGATAATTTTAAAAAGTGTAGTTTCCCTGGTTTTTTTTCCCTCAGTCCAATTGTCATTTGTATGTAAATGGGCTACTGATTTTTACAAGTTAATTTTGTATCCAGCTTCTGACTGCTTCTGTTTCACTTGGGGCTTTAGGTCTGTTTAACTTGCTTATCTGATCTGGATTTAACTTTGCAAAGTTTATTTACAAACAAATAAAAAGTTGTATATATCAAGACAATTATAAATTTCTTTTAGATTTTTACAATTTGGTAGACTAGAGTTTTTTTCTTAATTTTTTTTTATTAATGGCACTTTATTCACTTGGTAGCCCCCTTGTAGCTCCCTCCCACCTCCCCTCCAAGTTTTTAAAGTATGTCCTTTTGATTCTCTGAAATTCCTTGATTATGGTATTAGGTCCTCCTTTCTTCCATAATTTTGTTAATTGGTATATTCTATCTCCTCCTTTTAGATAATTTGGGTAAGGGTTTGTCAATCCTATTGAATTTTTTCAGAGAACCAACTCTTTGTTTCATTGATTCATTTTATATTTTTAATTTCAACATTGTGTTTGATTACTCCTCTTGGGTGTTATTTCTTCTTTTTGTTCTAGAGCTTTCAGGTATGCTGTTAAGTTATATGTATGAGATTTCTCCATTTATCTCCTGTAGGCACCTTTTGTGAAAAAAATTATGTTTTGAATTGTCTCCATTGTTTCCCCTATATGTAGATAAGTTGATTTTGGTGGCTATCTGTTGCTTAGTAGGAAATCTTTCTGAGATCCTGATAGGTGTTGCAACTATGGGTTCTATTTTTTTAGTATTGGGAACTGATACTTCGGAATGGGGGCAAGCTGGTTGTCCTGGGTGGCAACCAGGAGGAAAGCAGAGTGTTCAACTACAATCTGTTCAGTCCACTGGATATGGGAGCAGAGAAATAAGGAGAGGTCATATCAGAATGTCTACTCCAGAGCTGGAAAAGAGACTGAAAGATTAGACTAGGAGTAAAGGAGGGAGAGGTGAAGATCTGCAGTTAGCCTACTGGCTTCCCTGGTCAGAGTGGCTTATTGGTTTCCAGGGAGTGCCTGCTTGAGTTCTGGGGGAGGTTAGAATAGGAAGACCCATGTGATCCACAGGAGATGGGAAAGGGAGAAGCTGAAGAAGGTCTTACATTGCTGAGATGAGGATGATTATTCAGGCATTGTATTTGGAGATGCCGATGGAGAACTGAAGTTCTGCTGCTGTTTGCTTGTATGTTTTTATGTTTGGAGACTTGATAATATTTTTTTTCTTTTTTAACAATTTTATTTTATTTTATATTAATCAAAGATTATATACTTTGTATCCCAGCCGTAGCCCCCTCCCCCATTTCCTCCCTATCCCCCCCCCATCCCTCCCTCATCTCCTCCCTGCCCCTTTCCAAGTCCACTGATAGGGGAGCAACTCCTCCCCTTCCATCTAACTCTAACTTATCAGGTCTCTTCAGGACTGGCTGCAATGTCCTCTTCTATGGCCTAGCAAGGCTGCTCCTCCCTGGGGGGGGGGGGGGTTGAAGAGCCAGCCATTGAGTTCATGTATCCCTGTTCCCCTTACTAGGGTACCCACTTGGGTATTGAGCTACTATTTGCTACATTCAATCAATATCCTTATCCACACATGGTTGTTGGTTGGAGAAACAGTCTCATAAAAGTCCCTTGTGCCCTGATATATTTGGTCCTTGCAGAGTTTCTGTCCTCTCCAGGTCTTACTAACTCCCCCTTCTTTCATATGATTCCCTGCACTCTGTCAAATGTTTGGTTATGTGTCTTAATATTTGGTTTGATACACTGCTAGGTAGAGTCTTTCCGAGGCCCTCTGTGGTAGGCTCTTATCCTGCTATTTGTTTTCTCCTACATCCAATGTCTAACCCATTTATCTTTCTAAGTGAGGATTGATCATCTTACCCCAGGTCCTCTTTCTTGTTTATTGTCTTTAGGTGTATAGATTTCAGTATGTTTATCCTATCTTATAGGTCTATATAAGTGAGTATATATCATGTGTTTCTTTCTGCTTTGGGATACCTCACTCAGGATTATCATTTCCAGGTCCCACCATTTGCCTGCAAATTTCATGATTTCCTTGTTTTTAAGTACAGAGAAGTATTCCATTGTATAAATGTACCACAATTTCTGTATCCATTCATCAGTTGATGGGCATCTGGGTTGTTTCCTGGTTCTGGCTCTTATGAAAAAAGCTGCCAAATAGGGAAATAAAGGAACTTACAGAGGTCTTAAATCAAATGGACCTAATATATGTCTACAGAACTTTTCACCCTAAATCAAGAGTCTATCTTCTTTTCAGCACCACAAGGAATCTCCAAAACAGACCATATAGTTGGTCACAAAACAAGCCTCAGCAGATACAGGAAGATTGAAATAATCCCTGTATCCTATCTGATCATCATGGTCTAAAGCTGGACTTCAACAACAACAGAAACAGCAAAAAGCCTGTACATACATGGAAACTGAACAACTTGCTACTCAATGACAGCTTGGTTAGGGAAGAAATAAAGAAAGAAATTAAAAACTTCCTAGAATTCAATGAAAATGAAAGCACAACATACCCAAACCTATGGGACACAATGAAGGCAGTGCTAAGAGGAATGTTCATAGCACTAAGTGCCTTCAAGAAGAAATTTAAAACATCTCATACAAGCAACTTAATGGCCCAATTGAAAGCCCTAGGAATAAAAAAGGAAGCAGATACACCAATGAGGAGCAGACGGCTGGAAATAATCAAACTCAGGGCAGAAATCAATCAATTAGAAACAAAACTATTCAAAGAATCAATGAAACCAAGAGCTGGTTCTTTGAGAAAATCAACAAAATAGACAAGCCCTTAGTCAAACTAACAAAAAGGCAGAGAGAAACTGTCCAAATCAGCAAAATCAGAAATGAAAAGGGGGACATAACAACAGACACTGAGGAAATCCAAACAATCATTAGTTCTTACTACAAAAACTTATATGCCACAAAATTTAAAAATCTAAATGAAATGGATGATTTTCTTGATAGATTCCATCTATCTAAATTAAGTCAAGATCAGGTAGAAAGATTGAATAGACCTATATCCCCCAAGGAAATAGAAGCAGTCATCAATAGTCTCCCTTCCAAATAAAGCCCTGAGCCAGATGGATTCAGTGCAGAATTCTACCAGACCTTCAAAGAAGTGCTAACTCCTATTCTCTATAAACTATTCCACAAAATAGAAACAGTAGGAACATTACCAAACTCATACTATGAAGCGACAGTCACCTTGATACCTAAACCACACAAAGATCCAACAAAAAAGAGAACTTCAGACCTATCTCTCTTATGAACACTGATGCAAAAATACTTAATAAAATACTTGATAATATTCTTAATGGTTATATAATATAAAGTTTCAGCTTATTATATGAAGAACAATTATTGAATAATGTGTAGATGGAAATTAGTTATGATGACTGAAATATGAAATACATATAGATAAACAGATTTGGGTCTCAATGTGTGCTGAATATTTACTGGCTGTGTGAATTTTAATAGGAATATTTTATGCACATTATTTATTTTCAAAGTTCTGGAAAAGTCAAATGAAACAGTAGCTGATAAAAAGTTTTATGTGAAATATGTGTACAATTTGTTAGGTTTCTTTTCTTTCCATGGGATCTATTCTCAAAATATTACTGTCATGCTGTTCAGTGATCTTCATTTAATGGGAGAGTTAAAATGATGTAACCCTCAGTGTCCTATTGATAAGAGAAAACTCTTATCTTTTTATTATTATTATTATTATTATTAATTTTAACCTTTTATATATTCGCATTCTTGAGGCAGAGGAGATGGCTCAGTCAGTAACTTATATTCATGCAACCTTGTGGACCTGATTTTGGATCCCTATATTTCACAGAAAAAACAAGGCAGAGTCATGTCTTTAGTTCCAGAGCTGAGGAGGTGATAACAAGGGCTCTCTGTGCCCTGTTGATCACCAAGAATAGCCAATCATTATATTCCAAGTACAATTAGAAAGTATCTCAAAATTTCAGTTTCATTTATTTGTGAAATACATGATTTAATTTTTCTTTAATAGTTGAAGAAATACTTCATTATCTATACAAACCACATTTTCAAATTCTTTCTGTCAATATATATCTGTGTTGATTCCATTTCTCAGCTATTGTTAACAGAAATGAAGAACATGGAGCTTCAAATGTCTCTCTAGCAGATATAAAGTCTATTTGGGTATATGTCTAGGCATATCAAATGGATAGTATTTCTAGGTCTAGTTTCTTTAAAAATCCCAGATCATTTCCAATGTTGTTTACATTCCCACCAAATATTGTAAGGTTTACTCTTGCTGTACATCCAGTCCTTACTGTCATTTTCACTCCTGAAAATGACCATCTGACTGTGGAGATGAAACAAGGGATTGTAATCTGTATCCCCTTGATGGCTAAGGATATTGAGAACATTTTATTTTATTTTAAAGATTTATTCATTTATTATATATACAATGTTTTGTTTACAAGCATGTCAGAAGAGGGCACCAGATCTCATTGTAGATGGTTGGGAGCCACCATGTGGTTGCTGGGAATTGAACTCAGGACCTCTGGAAAAGCAGTCAGTGCTCTTAACCTCTGAGCCATCTCTCCAGCCCAATTGAGAACATTTTAAATGTGTTACCTAACCATTTCATTATTCACACACACACACACACACACACACACACACTTTCCCTGTAGGACATAGAGAATTCAGTCTCAAATCCATAGCAAACCTTTCCACTCTGTGTCTAGCTTTCTTAATGACAGAAGATAGTATGCAGGCTACCAGGAGAACAAAGATATTAGTGGCCTTCCCCTGCACTGGACCGTGTTGCAATCAATATGAGTTTTCCAGGGACAAACTGTCAGCTGGTGCAATAATTGCACAACTGTTATGGGGTAACTAAACTAACTACTTTTTGATTGGATTTGAGACATCTGCTCTACAGGAAGGAATTGAATACCTGGGGATGTCATCCTGCTCAAAGGTAATGTCTGGGAGGTTATAAGCTCTCCAGAAGAACATGCTATTGTTATTTTTGCCAAATTATCATACTGTCAGAATGGCTTCTAATTGTTTCTTTTTCAAGCAATAGATTATGTTTATGCCCAAGTACTCATCGTTGGTTAGAATTTTTTTCTTTTGCAGTAGATTGCAGTCAACAGAGAGATCCATATTTGGTGAAAGTACTGAGAGTAAGCATTCATCCCTAAATTAGACATTTTTTGGTATTTAGTAGAATGAGATAATTTATTAAGAAAGAGTCCACTTCAATGGAGGAAGTGAGCTAGATCAATGAGAATTCTTGACACAAACAGCCATAGTGTGCAAAGGATTTGAGCATTCACATCCCATAATACAGGCATTTTGACCATCTTTGTAATTTGGGTGTTCTGTGCATGTTCTATCTGATATGTATAGTTCTACATATTACTTTATGTGTCTAATGTCCCATTTGCATCTTAAGTCCTCATCCAGGATTGTGCTGTTTAATTCTAAAATGATGCATGGGTCACCTTTAGACCTTACCCTTTGCACCTGTGCCAGCTGCCAGTTTGTTGGCTTCATCCAAACTTCCTTCCAGTCTCCTCTTTGACAGTTTTTTAATTAAGGTTTTATTAAATACACTCCATTCACTTTGTATCCCCCCTGTAGCCCCCTTCTCCCTCCCCTCTGAATCTCCCCCTTCTTCCCTCTTCTCCATACATGCCCCTCCCCAAGTCCACTGATAGGGGCGGTCTTCTTGTCCTTCCTTCTGATCCTAGTCTATCAGCTCTCATCAGGAATGGCTGCATTGTCTTCCGCTGTGGCCTGGGAAGACTGCTCCCCCTGCTTAGGGTGAGGTGATCAAAGAGCAGGCCAATCAGTTCATGTCAGAGGCAGTCCCTGTTCCCATTATTATGGAACCCACTTGGATATTGAACTGCCATTGGCTACATCTGTGCAGGGTTCTAGGTTATCTCCATGCATGGTACTTGCTTGGAAAGACCCCTGTGCTCAGATTTTTTGGTTCTGTTGCTCTCCTTGTGGAACTCCTTGGATATCTTTATTAATATGTTCATCAACAAAACCTGGAAAACATTGTAGAAGACAATTCTGTTACTTTAATATGATTTGGTTATTATACTTATGAATTAATAGCAGTTCTGCACAAAGAGCCACCTGAAATTCCAGGACATATGGGGTACATGGTCTCTAGACCATAATCCTTACTAAGGAGCTATTAAAACTCATGAGATGGCCAGGGAGGGATAATCACTCTCTCTTTAGTATGTAACTACTAGAAGTTTTCTAATGCACCAATTGGGTGGCCCCGGACCAATGTACATGTAGGCACCAATATGTAGACTTGGTGCTCAGCAAAAAAGGAAACAAGCCTATGTTATAGGAGATATGGAGGGGGTAGTTGAGAAAAAAGAGTGATAATATCACATTTTTTTATGCATCATAAAATTCTCAAAAATAAAATACTTTAAACACTGAAGTGTGTTAAAAAGCAAAACAAATCAATAAAGGTTAAAATATGAATAATAAGTATAAAATTTATATATCAACATAATTTTGATTTCTTGGCAAAACTATATTAAGTGCTCATAAAACAGGTGCTTAAATGAAAACAATAATTCTTTACAGAAATTAAGTATATAATGTATCCTAATAAAGGAATAAATTTGAGTGGGAAAGAAAGTGTACTTGGGTTTGTTTAACAGTAGTGTGCTGATTCCTGCACAGGGGAATTGAACTGAATGTGCTCATTAGTTTGCTAGCAATACATTTAGAAAGAGACTGAAGTGTGCTACCCACCAGGTAGCAAGAAATTTCTTCAAAACATACACCTACAGATTAAATAAAACAACAGGGAAAATCAAGCATTTACTATAGCCACATCAATTCTATACCCTGTTTATTTAACAAGCATTGCAATTTTCCCATAAACTCTAGTAAACCTAGGGGAAACCTAGAAAAGTAAAGAATATGCACATAAATGTGAAACATTTATCTTTTTTGAATTTGATAGGGAGTCATATTTTGTAACATTTTTATTATATATTTTGCATATGGAGAAGGCTTCATGCATGTGTCACAGCATATGAAGGGCAGTGCAGAACTGCAGGAGTTGGACCTCTCTTCCCACCACGTGTTACAAGGATTGAATTCAGGCACTCAGGTGTAGTGAAACACTGTTACCAACTGAGCTACCTTACTGGCTGGGGTTTGATACATGTAAGCAATAAAAAAAAGGTATGGCCTAGAGAGATTTGCCTCACACCTTCAATCACAACTTCAGTGACTTGGCTCACAGGAGGAATCTGTCAGAAAACGTTGCTATACCCCCCAAAGCTATGGCATAGGAATCCCATTTTAAAAGATAATTGTCTTAATCTTCCTAAATTGCTATCAAGGCCATTAGGATTTTCACATGCATGTGAAGTAGAAAATTTTCCTGAAGTAGCTAGTAAGTGAAAGACAAGTCAAGGCTGTCATTCTTTGAAGGAAAAGCAGATGACATGAAGTTTAAAAGAACAAAGGAGGTTGGAGAAATGCCTCAGCCATAAAGAACACTTCTGAAGCAACCATTTAAATTAGAGTTTGGACCTCAGTGGCCTCATCACAAGTTTGATGTCCTATTCGTGCTTCTACTTACAATACTAAGTGAGGTAGAGAGGGAGTAACCTAATTTTTACTGAGTCCCGGCCTACCTAAAACCAATATATTCCAAGTTCAAGAAGAGATCCTGCCTGGAAGTGAAGAAACATATTAACAAACAAAAACAACTAGAAAGTAATAGTTCCCTGGCCTTTGTATGCACACAGGTACAACACACACACACACATACACACACACATACACACATGCATGTACACAATAAAAAAGAAAAGTTTAAAGAGACATTGTATGTGATATGATTCATTCTCAACTACAGCAATTTTGTCTCTAGGTGGGCAAATCTTGTTGAATTCTATTACTTTTTGCTAGTTGGACATGATAATTGGTTCATTCATTTGAGAGAGAGCTGAGATAACCATTAAGATCTACCCTGTGCAAGTTTTGAAATGTTATGTACAGCTCAAATGTCCACATACTACAACTTTTTCCTTTAGAAGATGATGTTTCCTTGGCCTCACCAAAGTTTTTTTTTTAATTATATTATTTACGTTTCATTTCATGAAAGTGTACATGTGTGTTAGTGTGTCTGTTTCTTGGTGGGTGGGAAGCAAAGCATCCATTTCTATGATAAGCCAGAAGGCCTTAGTGAAAAGACATAGGCAGTCCTACCCTCAGGGCGAGGCCATGGCCCTCATAAGCCTCAATTCCATTCAGTGTTATGATAACACAGAGTCGACATTTTGTCATTGTGTATTCTCAACTGGGACCATTCTCAAAGGGAACATGTTGTTTATAAGAGGTGTGCTAGACTCCGGAGATCAGAGAAGATCAGAGGACAGCCGCTAGTCCAGGAGCCACCGATCCACGGTAAGGAAGAGACCTGAGGTACAGGGGGTGGCAGTGAAAGGTTAGATGCCGAGAGCATGCATGTTTAGGCTGCAGGAGGACCAGCTGAGGCATGTGAAGCATAATCCTATCCTAGGAGAGGCACTCATCAGCTGGCAGTAGCTGGAGTCTGACATCACTGAAACTAGACTCAGAAAGTGGATATACCATTGGAGCCACCCTCCTGCCATGGCCTGCTGTGAGGCTAGAGAATGCTGAACAGTACCCTCTGGCCCTGTAGCTTTCAATAAAGCTATGTAAGTGAATTTTGTTACTCTATTGGGTTTTATTTCACTGTATTACACTAAAAATATGTCTATATTTTGATTATTCTCATACAATCACCTGGTTTTGTTTTGTTCACTTTTCTAGCTACTTTTAGATTTCTGTGATAAGACATTATGTCCAAGGGAACGGAACAGAAAAAAAGAAGTTTATTTGGGTCTTACAGTTTCAGAGGGTTAGAATCCAGGACCATCAAGGGGCAGGGCATGGCAGCAAGTAGGCATGAAAGACATTTGAGCAGAGATTTCACCTCACTAGATTTTTTTACCTGTTTTCTTGGTTGCACTTCGTTGCAAGAGGGTTCTTTTCCTGAGTGTTCTTATCGTAAAAACAGCAACATAGGCCTTGCTCTACAAAGCAAGACTAACAGTTTTGTGAGTATGTATACACTTTGAGTGTGCACACTGGTATGTGCTTTCTTTCACTTCGTTGCAAGCGGCTTTTTCACCTGTTTTCTTGCCTGCACTTCGTTGCAAGCAGATTCTTTGCCTGAGTGTTCTTACTCAGAGAGCTAAGGGAATCTCAGTGAGGCTTTTCCAAAACCCAACCTCAGTGACACATTTTCTCCATCATGGCCACACCTCCCACCAGGAGTAAACCAGGAATTCAGATATTTGTGCCTATGGGGGTCGTTTTCATCCAAATCACCGCACATATTTTTTTCCTGCATTTGGGTGTGTGCATGCAATACCTTTTCATTTTTTTCTACTTTCATTTCCTAATTTTCGAAATTTTCTTACAATCTTTCTTTTTCCTTTTTACTAAACTTCTAGTAGTATTTATTTTTCTCTAACGATTTTATTTTCAGTGTTAGCTTTTGTGGTGAGAGTAGAGTGTGTGTGTGTGTGTGTGTGTGTGTGCCTCGTGAGTGCGCACGCATGCGGGAATGTTCCTGTGGTGGTTCAACTTTCAGGAATCTTTATTGCTCTCCACCTTAGTTTTTTTGTTTGTTTGTGTCTCTTCAAGACACAGCTTCTCTGTGTAGCCTTGGCTGTCCCCCACTCACTTTGTAGACCAGGCTGACCTCAAACTCACAGAGATCAACCTGCCTCTGCCTCCCTGAGTGCTGGGACTAAAGGTGAGAACCCCTGAACCTGCTCCACCTTAGTTTTTGAGAAAGAATCTCACATTGATTCAAGAGAGAACTAGATTGCCGGGCCAATGAGCCACCTGAACACTGTGTCTCCTCAGAGAACATGGTTTCCCAATATTCAGTGCCATGCCCTGCTTTTTGGTGGGTTTATAGGTTCTAACTCAAATCTTCATGCTTTCCCCTGTGCCTTCTACCTAGTCAAGTTTTGATATTATTTTACCCTTGTCTTATATTTATCTACAATGTCCATGTTTATTACTGCAAAATCAGAGCAATCTTATATGTATAGCAACAAATGAGCTGATATTGGATGCATGGTGTGCATATGGAATGGGAATAATTTTCACACATAAAATGAAATCCTGATATTTTCAGGAAAGGAGATAGGACTGAAAATCATATTAGTAGATATAAAGCAGACATTAAAAACAATAAAATTTTTATTTTTTCTCTACTCTGTTGAATTTAGATTTAAGGTTTTGTAGTATATGTGTTTGCACACCAGTGTGTGTGTGTTGCATGAAAGTAAATGGTGATGTAGAAAAAAAGAAGAAATGCAAAGTGAAGGCAAAGGGGGTTAAATAAAGGACAAAAAAAGTGTGTAAGGTTTAATCAGAAGTGAGAAATATCTGTGGGAAAGGAAGGAAGCCTGAGAGAGTGGGGGAAGGGAGATTTCTGAGAGCACCAGGGATTGGGATGAATGAGAACAATGCATATTATAAGACAGAGATGTATGGAAATGCTGTAATGAAATCCTCCCTTTGCAAGCTAACTTTAAAATTTAATTTAAAAAGAAAATATATTCTTATTGGAAGCAGGGATACAACAAGGCATTTCATTAATGCATTTTATTGTTATTAAATATTATTCCATTATAAGTTACAATGAAAATAATACTAAGAAAGAATATGCTTTATTAATATATATTATTAAACCTTTTCCCAAATATGTTTTTTGCATTTATACAGTGAAGGCATGTAAAAGTACAACACTTTGCTAATATTCGATGTTATTTTTTGGTGTAATGCTTGTTTTTTATCAGTAAATTAATATTTTACTGTAGCATTTTAAGTTGTATACCTTCCGAGTTTTATTAACCTATATTAATTTTATAAGGCAATGAATTTCATTATGGCATATTCATATATATTTAAAGTATAATTTGTTCATATTTACTTGGTTTTACACAACTACCTCCAGCTAGTTCCTTTGCTCCTCCTGAATTCTTTCTTTTGTATTCATTTGTTTTCTTTTCAAAAAATTTACTTCTGTAGAAGAGAATACAATATGTTAGCTGTCTTCTTGGGTCTTCTTTATATGGATTTGCACTGTAGCCTACTTTCATCCATTTTCATGCTAATGACATGATTGTATTCTTAACGGCTGACTAATGTTTCATCATATCTGTATATAAACATAAGTGATACATTTTCTTTATCTATTCCTTTACTTTGCTTTTGTGAGTTCTTCTGTGTACATGTGTGATGTGTGTGTTTATCTGTGGCATATAGGGCTTGGGGGTTGTCCATGTGTTTGGAGAAAGGAAGGGTCAGAAGATATAATTTTTAATATTGTCTCTACTCTATGCTGACTTTGATGGCTTATGGTGTTTACCCAGGAGTTGTGTATTATAGCTTCATTTTTACTATTTTTGAGGAGCTTCTGTACTGATTTCTATAGTGGATGTATGCACTTACATATCCACTAACATCATGTATGTCTCAGTGCCCTATTCCCTAGACTTTGATATTGCTTTTGTTTGTTTGTTTGCTTGCTTTTTTTGTTTTTTAATGATAGGCAGTTTAACAGAGATGAACTGCAATCTCAGTGTGTGTGTGTGTGTGTGTGTGTGTGTGTTGTTGGTGGTGGTGGTGGTAGTGTTGGTTTGGTTTGGTTCATTTTTTTTTCAAGGCAGGATTTCTCTGTATAGCTCTAATTGTCCTGGAACTCAGTCTGTAGGCCATGCTGGCCTGAAATGTACAGAGATCTGCCCTCCTCTGCCTCTGTCTCCAGAGTGCTGGAATTAAAAGCAACAACACTGCCTTGCTTGGAATCTTAATGTTTATTGGTTTTTACTATATTTACTTGATAGCAAAAGATGTGGAACAATTTTCATATACTTAGTGGTCATTTGCACTTCATTTGAAAAGTACGTCTTCACTTCATTTGATTTTAATAATCATTTTTAAAATTGTGTTATCTAGATATTAATCCTGTGTTGGATAATTATCTAGGTATTATCCCATTCTTTGGGCTGTCTTTTCACTCTGGTGATTTTATACTTTGCTGTTATGAAGCTTTTTAGTATCAAGAAGTCACATTTTCCCACCTTTGCTACTATTTCCTGTGCTATGTAGGCCTGTCCAGACAGACATTGCCTATGCCTACCTTGCAATGTATTTTCTGTATTTTTGTCTAGTAGTCAAGTGCTTAGGTCTTACTTCAAATCTTTAGCTCACTTTTAACTACATTTTGTTTAGGTTAAGAGAAAGAGAGCTGGTGTTAGCCTTTTATGTGGAGGTAATAATCAGTCAACAAGAGGATTCAGTGGAAGAGATGATTTCCCTAAAATGTATTGGATTCAAGCGTTGTGGTTCATCTACCACCACAATTTTCACAGCGCTGTGTTAAGTATTGCAAGAGATTGTTCATGCATGAATTTTAATGTTTTATTCTTCTTCTGTGAGCATTGGCATAGGATTTTATTATTATATTGAATTTGCAATCAGTTTTTTGTTAAAATGGCTATTATATCAATTTTAATTATGCCAACCCATTAATAGAGAAGGTTTTTCTTATAGAATCTTTAATTTGTTTTGTTTTTTGGTTTTTTTTTTTTTGGTAATTTATAATCTTCATTGAGAGGCCCTTGGGTGTTCCGTTCATGTATTTGGGTTTTTGTTTTGTTTTGTTTTGTTTTGTTCTTTTGATGCAATTGTGAATGCAGCTATTATTCAATATATTTCAGCATCACTGTTATTGGCGTATATTGTAGTTTAATGATTATTTGTATCCTGTTACTTTGCTGAAAGTGTTTACCAAACCAAATTGTTTTCTGATGGACTCATTAAGGATTTTGAAATATAGTTTCAAACTAACAACAAACAGAAATGTTTTGATGTTTTTCCTTTTTTATTTGTATCTCCCCCTTTTATACTACTGGTTTCTACAACAATTCCAGAGCTTCACTGAGTGGTGGTGTTAGGAGAGACACTTTGTCTCCTTGATTTTAAATAAAATACGTGCAGCTTTTCTTCATAAAATGTTGACTGTCGATTTGTGATATATAACCTTTACTACATTGAGACATGTTTTTTTACTTAGTTTTACTGTGGATTTTGTCAAAAGGAAAAGTTGCTGTCAGTGACCATTTCTATAGCTATTGAGATCATTATGTGATTTTTGTTCCTTATTTTCTCTAAGTGCCACATTACACTATGGAATTATGTTTTCTCAATCATTTTTGCCTTCTCAAAACCCAATCATCTTGATAGTGATGTGAAATTGTTTCCTTGATTGATTTTCTGTGCTGGGGTTTGACCTTTGTATTAAGCAAGTACTCCACCATTGAACTCTACCCCAAATCCCTTTATTTATGGTACTTTTAATAAGTTTTTATGTTGTATGAGTCATTATCTAGTTTTGTATTAATGGAATGCTGGCTTCATGGTGTGAATTGTGGACCTATAGCCAAAGCTATAATAATGAAATACATGTGACAGGGAAGCAGACAGAGCAATCTGCTAGTCATAAGTTCAGCACTCACACAATCTAACACCTAAATATTCATGGGCATGATGTCAAGGTAGAAGATTGTAAAATTGTATAATACAGGCTTCTCTGTGCAGTGATCACATAAGAAGTAGAATCCTGCTTACCTCAAAAACTTCCAGTCACCACACTCTGTAGTCCAGGGGGCTCACTGCCTAAATACCTCACGGGTCTATAACTGACCCTATCTCTACCATATTATCATTTCCATCTCAGAAACTGTGGCAGTGTTTCCTCATCCTTACTAATTTGTAATTGTCTCAGTTTCAAATATTAAGCTGACTTTTCAGATGACACATGGCTGTGGCCCTTTGAAATATAAAATATTACATTATGGGTTCCTTTTTCAATGCTAGTCGGCAGTACAGGAGTCACATTTACTCTAAATGGTTACAATGCTGTTGTAAATGGATGTGAGAGCTTCAGATAGTCACTGTATCCTTAAAAGAGCAAACTGGACCATATTATATTTGTGATCCTTTGGCCTTGGGGACTCAGGGTTACCCCTGAAGATGAATGATTGGTTTCCTTGTTTCTTCTGCCTGGCCTTGCCCTTCCACTTTTCCACGGTTTCTAACTGTTCTGTGGTCTCTTTCTTCATTCCTAATTCTCCACCTCTCTTTCCCTCCTTGGAATACACCATTTCCTTTAATGCCCTGACTCTTATGACTCCAACTCACACTCTTTCCATGAGTTTTGGTCTCAAATTTATCTTCCATATTTTTTATGGTATGTCTATTGTTACAAAACTGTGACATGCAATCTCTTTGTCTATATTTTTCTTAAAATATATACACTCAGTGCACATGTCTATATACAAACATACACTTATGCAATCAAAAACAACAATAATACTTATACTGAAGTATTTACTGTGTCTGCAAAATCTTAAATAAATGCATACTAAAAGCGGTACTCAGAATATTCAAAGACTCATTTAATTATGTATTTGCTTTTATTCTATTTACACTTCAACAAAAAATACCCAAAGAAAGCAACTTATGAGCTTTTCAGATTCAAAGAGCTAAATTACAACAATCTTATGTCTATAAGATAATCTGAATCTTTGATGTAGTTACCAATAAGAGCCAAACATAATCAGCCTAGGTAGTAAATGGGAAGTGAAAAGTTAAAAAAAAATACATTTTCATTACTTGAAAAGTTGAGATGGGATTATACTGAGTTCAATGACAGCCCAGGATACATACTAGGATATTATCTCAGAATTAAATAGCTAAACACACATGGACAAGATAACAAAACAGATGCTTCTGAAATTTTTTTTCTTTTTTTATTTTTATATCAATCAGAGGTTAGGTACTTTGCATCCCCGGTGTAGCCCCCTCCTTTTCTCCCTCCCACTCTCCCCAACCCTCTCTCATCTCCTCCCAGTCCACTCCAAGTCCACCTACAGGGGAGGATCTCCTCCCCTTCCATCCCACCCCAGTTCATCTTGTCTCCTCAGGGCTGCCTACAATGTCCTCCCCTGGGACCTAGCCAGGCTGTTGCTCCCTGGCGTGTATGGGGGAGAGTAAAAGAGCCGCGAGTTCATTTCTGAAACAATCCCTGTTCCTCTTACTAGGGTCTTCAGTTGGATACCAAGCTACTATGGGCCACTTCTGAGTGGGGTTTCTAGGACATATCCATACATGGTCCTTGGTTGGAGAAACTGTCCCATAGAAGACCCCTGTGCCCTGCTCAGTTTGGTCTTTGTGGAGCTCTTGTTCTCCACAAGTCTTATTAACTTCCCCTATTTTTATTATTATTTCCCACCCTCTGCCAAAGGCTTGGTTGTGATTCTTAATATCTGCTTTGATACACTGCTATATTGATTCTTTCAGAGGCACTCTTTTGTATGCTCCTGTCCTGTTGCTTGTTTTATCCTCCATTCAATGT
>CM053753.1:11952272-11989290 GCA_028658305.1 Pachyuromys duprasi
GGTGTTCTGTAGGCTTCCTGTATGTTTATGGACAATTCTTTTTTTTAAGTTGGGAAAATTTTCTTCTATGATTTTCTTAAAAATATATTCCAGTCCTTGGAGCCTGGAGTCTTCTTTTTCATCTATTCCAATTATTCTTAGGTTTCGTCTTTTCATGGCATCTTGATTTCTTGGATGTTTTGTGTTTGGGACTTTTCCGATTTTATTTTTTCCTTGAGTGAGAAATTCATTTCAGCCAGCGTATCTTCAGCTCCTGAGATTCTCTCTTCCATCTCTTGTATTCTATTGGTAATGCTTACCTTTGTGGTTCCTGATCTTTTCTCTAAGTTCTCCAGTTCCAGTTTATTCTGTGTTTGTGTCTTCTTTATAGATTCTAATTCTGTTTTCATGCTTTGTATCGTTTCCTTCATCTGATTGACTGTGCCTCCTATTTTGGATGTTTCCTCTCTACCTTTAATTGTTCCTGTATGTGGGCAGTTAAATCCTTCTTAATTTCTTTGAGGGCCTTGTTCATTTCCTCTTTTTGTGCTTTTTTTTGTTCCTCTAATATATGTATAATCATAGCTTTAATATAATTTTTCTGTGTCTACTCTGAATTAAAATCTTTTTAGAAACAGTCTCAAAATTTACACTAAAATGTGTCTTTTGGATGTCTCTGGAAAGAGTAACTACATTTTCTTTCTTTCTATTTTGAAAATAGATTCTTCTCTCACACTTTACATCCCCAAAACAGTTTCTCATCCCTCTGCTCCTTCCAGCTTCCCCTGAAATTTATTCTGTCCCAGATGTACTCCCCCTATATTTCCTCTTCAGAAAAAAACCAGGCCTCCAAGAGATGATAACCAAACACTGGAAAACAAGATACAATAAGACAAGGCAAGAGCCATCATATCAAGAGTGGACAAAGCAATCAATAGCAATAGAAGAAAAAAGTCCCAAGAGCAGGCACAGGAGTCAGAGACACACCCACACCCACTGTTAAGAGTCCCACAAGAAAACCAAGGTAACAGCCATATTGTATATGCAGAACTGCTGGAATAGACCCATGCAGACCCTATGTTTGTCACCTCAGTCTCTGAGCCCACATGAACCCTGCATAGTAGATTTAGTGGGTCATGTTATACTGGTGTCCTTCATTGCTTCTGACTCTTAAAATCTTTCCTTCCTTTCAATGGGATTCCCCAAAGTGCGAGGAGAGGAACCTAAAAGAAACCTTCAAAATAGATTCTTTCTGCACTTTATGTCTGGTTGTGGGTATTGGCACCTGCTCCCATATACTGCTAGAGAAAGTATCTCTGATGACCACTAGACAAGGCACCAATGAGTACAGAAGAATAACATTAGAAATAATTTTATTGTTTGTTTGGTTAGCTAGTTAGTTAGTTAGTTAGTTAGTTAGTTAGTTAGTTTACCTGTATTGTTTGGTTCTACCCTTGTTCTGTGGGCTATCCTGTCTTCTAGTTCCTGGCTATCTAGGCAGAGTGAGGTATAGGCTCCTTCTCATGGAATGGGCCTCAAGTAAAACCAGACATTTGTTGGCCACTTCCACAAGTTCTGTGCTAGTATTGCTCCAACATATTTTGCAGGCAGGACAGATTGTAAATCAAAGGTTTTATGGTCAGGTTGGTGTTCATGTTTCTCTTTCAGTAGCCTGAAGAGTACCTTCGTACACTAGCATATAGAGGTGAAGGTGCCATGCAGTCACCAGCTCGACCTCTCTACATCCAATGAGCTGTGAGGATACTGTCCCAGTAATGGGGGGCTTTCTTTTAAGTTTAAGTAGGACAACATTCTGCCCTAGTGTCGTCTAAAATGGTTTAGAGATCTCCACAGGTCCCCCTTTGTCAACAACTCAACCAAATGCAACCCAGTTCCACCACTGCAAGCCTTGCCTAGCTACAGAAAATAGCCAGGTTATGCTCCATAACCCCCATTACTAGAATTCCTCACTAGGGAAATGTTTTTAGATTCCAGGAAGTTTCTACTGGATGAGGTTTCCACATCATTCTCCAAAAGCCCCCAACTCCAGCTCTCTCTCCTTGTACTCACTCCTTCCTTTCCTCCTCTCTCCCACTATTACACCTGCCTACAGTTCACACACTGTTCTGAGTTCACACACAAAATCTATTCTATTTCTGCTTCCCAGGGAGAGACATGCCCCGCACCCTCAGCCCTCCACTTTACCTAAACTCTCTGGGACTGTGGATTGTAGCTTGATTGTAATTTACTAAACAGCTAATATCTACTTACAAGTGAATAGATTTTGTATTTATGGGTCTGGGTTACTTCATTTGGGAATTTTTTTCTAGTTGCATCGATCATTTTCAATAACCGTTTCATGATCCATTATATGTGGCTAGAAAAAAATTAAATTCTAATTGTTTTCTTTGAATATAAAACCTTGATCTAGTTAACATAACAATGAAAACATCCAGAAGACAGCCTACTATATGAAACATTTTTCCTCATAAGGGATACTTAATAAATGTTTTCAAGTTATTCAGAACCATCTGTAGAAACACACTATTAATCTTGGAGATCCACACATTCTTTCTTAGGCATGCCATCATATTATCTATGAGTAAGAACCAAATGTTTATTTTAGTATGTAAACTTCTTAAATATAACTAGAAAAAAACTACTGGCTTTATTTGGCAAATGAAGACTTTATACAGGTATTGTAGTTGGCAAAATAAATAAAAATTAGACAAATATTTTCTTAAGGTAATATTTTCAAAGTGCACAAAATTCACTAAAACTGTAAACAGTATCTTATAATACTGATTAATCATTTTGTCAAGACTTGGGAGGTTATAGAAAAAAAAATCAAACCATCGATCAATAAATATTGTGGTGGATATTGAAAAAGGTTTTAGTTTCTAGTCCAGCCTTTAAAAAGCACAACCCACAGTACAGACTCAAAAACAGTTGGTCCTATTCAGAGGACTATAGATACACACAGCATAGGGGAAAGAGCAGTACATATGTCTGACCAACCTTTCGAGCCCATTGTACTAACTGACACAGGGAACAACCTGCCCACCTCTGTGTAGTTAAAACTCACTGAAGAAAGTTAGGGTCAAAGGAATCAGTAAGAATGTGGGAAAATTTGGCTTGTTTTTCAGGGGAAAAAAAGTGGATAAACAGTGAAGAATAGAAGAAGAAGAAACAAATAAACTGCCCTCATCATTAGAGGTGGCTAGGATCTGCACATGAGGAAGAATGTGTGTTTTTGTTTCCTTAATTTGAGATTTTGTGACCCCAAAAGGATGTAAAGCTAATTATTTATTTGAGCTTCAACCCTATCATGACCTTTTCAGCTTTCCATGGTGCTTCAGTACAGAAAGATATATTTGATAGGAAAAGTGTAGTGTCTAATGTGAAGCACTACAGCTCCAGAATGGCTATTCAGACTCTTTATATATGTTATAAATATAGCAAGGAAGGGAATGTGTAGAAGATTCCCTGCAGTGAATGTCTGTGGCTTTGTTATTTTTATCATGAGCTTGTTGCATTCAGCAACAGAGAAACTCCATTTGATGTTCATATCTTATTCCTTTAAACTACAGGCCTATGAAATTCTTTTTTAAATATAATTTTTATTTTTTTTGTTAATCACAGGTTATCTATTTTGTATCCCAGCCATAGCCCCCTCCCTCATTCCTTCCTAATTCCACCTTCCCTGCCTCATCTCCTCCCTGCCCCTGTCCAAGTCTACTGATAGGAGAGGTCCTCCTCCCCTTCCATCTGACCCTAGCTTATCAGGTATCTTCAATTGGTTTACCACAGTTCCAAGAATATGCTAAGCTTGGCTACTAATCATGTAATGTATTACTCCCAGTTCTGTCTCTTTAAATGATAGGTCTAAATCTTGAAAGAGAAAAGAGGCTGTATTTATTATATATAGGTGACACATGAAACACCATTTTCAGGGTACTTAGGTCCACTTAATCATGCATCATCCATTTAGTGTTCACAAAGCACTTCCACAAATGAAGCAGATAAAGTGTCAATGAGTGGCTTTTGTTAAGCATTGATATGATTAAGGTTTAAAAGCACCTTGCAGTGTAAGGGTGGAAGATTCCATGCAGGGGTGAGATGGGAGCTGGCAATGGTGCAAAAAAAAAAAAAAACAATAAAATAGGAGAAGGGCAATAATGGCACGGTGGATGATGATTACTTTGTTAAAGGGGTAATGACAACAAATTGTTGAAAGGTTAGAGTCTGGAAGCTTGAAGATGCTTTTAAAGCTGGCAAACTAGCTGATGCTTTCCGTGTCTTCTTGTAGGATGCATCTCCTTAGTGAAGCTTGCAAGCTTAGAGCTCTAAGGCTTTCTTCCACGTCCAGAGACTGACACTCCTTTTCCACAGAAACAAAGTAGTTAGAACCTCCAGTGTGCAGTTGCTTCCTATATAAAATTTGAAAGATAGTAACTTGATTGTGGAGATATGCATGTATTAAATGAGATCATGTATTAACAATTACTTTAAGATCCATTTATGACTAATAATAAATATTTATGGAGTCATTAGCAGATACCAGGTAATATACAAGTGCTTCACATAGAACACGTCCTCGAGCTTTGCAAGAAAAAAAAATTGAAATAATTTCCTTTCCTAGAAAAGTCAATGTTTCCTAATTTAGTTAACTTGTCTGAGACTATGTAACTTGCATGTGGTAGAACCACTGGCAGCTAACACCCTGCACACTGTACATAGAGATGAGGTGTCAGTGGCTTAAATAGACAAGGAGAATTTTTTTCCTACTGTGATTATTTCTATAGATATTCCATATGATAAACCCAAAATTTTGACTCAATTTAAAGAGCTGCCAACAAAAGAGAAGGCTTTATACTAAGCATTTCTGATCTTGGGCAAACAAAACTATCAGTGTATCTTTTTGCTCCTTCTGTAACAATCCTAATCCTACCAAGATGAAAAGAACAATGGTAATTTTAGGATGTATGATGGCTTGTATGCATGGTTGTGCTCATACTGGGTGCATGTGCATTAATATATATGTAGTTATGCATATGGGTCCCTAATCAATTTATGTTTCAGTTTAGGATATGATAATTATTCACAGTAAATACCACAGTTGTTTATGAATAAATCATGTTCTACTGAACAATTAATTTAATTTCAAGAAGTTACTTGTTTTTAATCTAAAGATAAATGTTTGCTTATTTGCTTATGGCAAAGCAAATGAAAAGCTGTGCCTATAACAATCATTTGCATGTCAGTAGCTATTGTCTTAAAACTGTATAGGCTTTCTGTGTCTAAAAATGAGCAAACATCAGTAAAAAGAAGAAAGCAAGGTAACTCCAGACCTCATAAATATTCTCATTATATCAAAATGTAAACATCACTAATGAAGAAACTTCAATAATCCCAGAAGGAAAGAAACAACATTGGAAATTAAACAGACACTATGATTTCATCATTTCCAGCACATACAATGTGATTGGTCGTACTTGAATTATGTGCATTTTATGTATAAACCATAAAAATTATGTGGACACCATTATTGAACATTTTTATAATATGGATGATTTTAGTAAGTCTGTAAACCAGAGGCAAACAGTGTTTATTTTTCTTCATCTGTTGGATAGCAATGAAGCAAATGAAGGCAAATGCTGATGGAGATAATAACTTGTACATTCCCCTGTTATCTAACAAGCAGATACCATGTCTCTAGGATCCCATAGTGCTTGCTGTCCTGCATGTGTGGGATCATCTACTAAATCAGGGCTGCTTTGGGGAAAAGCCCTCAAGGCTCTTCTAGATGAGGAGGAAACACAGTGAGGAAAAGTATGGCCCCTCTCTCTTCAAGTCTGCTGTACAGAACAAAGCCTCAAACCAGGTCATAGTGGGACCCTATGAGAGCATCAAAGAAACATTCTCAGGTCATGTTTTCCTTTTGAGTAGGGTTTTCCAAGATCTTATTTCATTTTTAAGGGTTATTTTTATTGGGAGAATGTGGGCATGCTGCTATGGATATTCAGATACCGATGGGTGGCCTGAAAGGTCATTGGGTCCTCTGGAGCTAGAGTTACAGGTAAGTTTTGAGCTTTCCAACAAGAATTCTAAGGTAATTTGGAAGAACTGAAATTTATTTTAACCACTAAACCATTTATTGAGCACCAAAATGTTAATCTTTAAATTAGGATGTTTCCCAAATTTAAGTAGACTAGCCTGTGTTGGTATACTTATGACATATTTGACATTAGTCTTCCTTCCCAATCAAACAAAATTTTTATGATTCATAGAGATTCTGGAAAAGTATTATTGTTTATTGATATTTCTCTGTTGATTCATGCTGAAAAATCATAAAATAGAGGATATATAAAATAAATAAATCATAAAGCATTGTGCCCAAATGAGTTGGGCACCACAGAGTTGCTGTAAATGTCAAGGTTTTGGCAGAGAAAGAGAGTGTAAGTACCAATAAGAGAACAAAGCCTGGCTCCTTAATACAATAAGAGTCATTTCCCTGAGAAACAAAGGCAGCTTCTTCCTGTAAATCAAGCTGTGTCAATGACTAATGTAGAGCAATAGATACCGGAAATGAGCATAGTCCCTAGAGATAGAAAATACTTTGTGTGCTTCAGAAAGGGGTCATGCCATCAAGAAAACAACTGGTTATGTAATGCTACCCAAGATTTTAATCTTAGCTGATACACATATAGTGATCAGAATTACATTTTGGCCCTTATTTATGAGATTTATCTCCTTGAAATTATTCCCATGTATAATCCCTTCTTGAGTATTGGTGTGATATGTGACTTGCAAATGTGTAACGTGGTAATGTGAAATTTATTATGCTATTGTGCCACATATTGCTTCAATATATGCCTTACTAAAATCACCCATATTCTCTTACTTCATGACTATTAAGAGACAAGAACCTATGTTTGAGAAATCCAGATGCCAAGACACAGAAGGAGATGTGGAGAAACTGAAGTGAAACAAACTCCCAGTCTTCCAGTCTGTAGCAACAGAGTATCTACACAAGCAGCCATTCTGTCCTCAGCCAAGACTCCAGAGGAGATCTCTGATCTGATATACATTTCGACTACAGCAATGAGAGGCCATAAGGAAATGGACTAGGTGAGATGTGTCTGGACTCAAGGCCTACAAAAAATACAGAATAAGAAGAATGTGATCCCTATCAGTGGACTGAAGGAGGGACTTAGGTGGAAAAGAGGGAGGTAAGGCAGGATTAGGAGGGGTAGAAGGAGGGGGCTATAGCTGGGATACAAAATGAACAAATTTAAAAAAATAAAAAAGAATGTGTCAATTTGTGTTGCTGAGTTCACAGCACTATTGGTGCACAGCAGTGAGCAAAAAGAATAACAGGCGATCCACCAAAGAGCAAATGGGTCTTTGCATGTTCTAACAAAGGGGTGGGAGCTGATCTCCACTCGTGCTGGCTGCGATTTCAGAAGGAACCTCCAGGATGTAAATTTTCATGCATCAAAAGCAAACATTCCTGTTGCACACGCTGGATCACAGACAGCCTGGTTTGCGCTAGAGATCTTTAATGAAAAGCAGGACTCTGATTCCTAACGTTACTACATGCCACCTTTAGCAGAACCCTTCCTTTTATTAAAAAATGATTTTACTTCTTTATTTGTATGTGGGGGATAAGACATGCATGCATGTTTGCATGTATGTAGGTGCTCATGGAGGCAAGTAGAGGGTATTGAATCCCTTGGAGCTGGAGTTATATGTGCTTGTGGGTTGTCCCTTTTGTAGAAACCTTTTTATATTTAATGATATGAAACCCCGAACTCCTTTTGTTTGTAAAAGAAACAAACTCAATAAACGACCTAAACCACGTGCAAGGGAGATCTATGTAGTAAGACACTCAAAGCTGGGATCTCCCGGCAAGGTTTCCACTCAGAAACCACATGAAGAAAGAACATTACTGTAGATAGGAGTATGTTTAACCTCAACACGATAAACTGAATATAGCTGCAAGGAAGTTAGTTGTGACAGTGATAAAAAGCCAGGGTGATAATTTGACAGGTTTCACTGAGAAGAGAGACAGCACTGAAAAATTAAGAGCCACAAGATTTTCAAATAGCATAACGCACTTAGCATGTAGTGATAAAGTTCAAAGTAAAAAATAGCTGTAGGAATATGATTCTGGGTGTGTATGCACTAACATTTGACATTGTTTTACTCTGATGTACAAATGTAACATATACATTAATTTTCACATTCAATCAAATTATAAGATCCATATGCTTATTTTTCTCTGTAGATTATCCAATTTCCTGAGTATTATTTTCCTTTTGCATACACTGACATGCACACTCTATGATGCACAGTTATCAGGTTTTGCCAAGATCATATACCGTATATAAACTATCACCGTTCATTTTACCTCAAGAGACTCGAGGGCAGTAGTTCTTCCCCTATGGGTTGCAACTCCTTTGGTAAATCTCTATCTCCAAAAATATTTACATTATGATTTATAACAGTAGCAAAATTACAGTTATGAAATAGTAATGAAAATAATGTTGTGATTGGGGTCACCACAACATGAGAAATTGTATTAAAGGGTTGAAACATTAGGAAGGTTGAGAACCACTAAGGGGTTTTTTTCTATTCAATTCATTCCTACGACTTCAAATCCCAGCACTTATCTCTCCTAGCCCCTATAATTTTTCTTTCCCCTTCATACCATAAATGTGCCAGTGGGCTTTATTATTTCAATTCAGTTCAATATCTTTATATTCCATTCACATGCCAATAATAGAAGGTGGTTCCTTGCTGAGGGTGAATGGCAGTCAGCTGCACAAATGTTCCACAGTTTGTTTAAGTGTCTCCTGATTTAGGGCATATGAAAAATTATTTGCTTTATAATGCTGTGTAAAGACTTCGAACAACACAATTTTACCACATAATGTTTTCAGAGATCAGAGATTCAGCATGAGTCACACAGGTAATATGAATGTGCCAATTGTATTTCTAGTCCAATCCAGCTTCTAGATGCCTCTCAGATTCCTTGGCTTGTGTCCTTATTCTTTTATCTTCAGAGTCAGCCATGTCAGACTGAGCTATCTTACTGTCTCTTGTATATCTGGTTTCACCTGGATGATCTAGGGTATTACTTCTACCTTTGTCAGTCCACTAAGGAGCCATAATATTGTAAGACATGTTAATTCCACCTTGCTCTGTCAACAATGGGCATAAATTGCAAGACTAAAATGTAAAAAGCTTAGGAAAAATCATTCCTTTCTTCATGACAGGGACATTTTCAGATTTGGTAATAAAGCAGGGTAAATTTTTCAGAATTCATGTGGGCAATCTCTAGAAGTAAGACTAAACTTTAAAGTAACAAACAAACTTCTTCTAGAGTGGGCATGTCATCTGGAATGCACTCATACATATACACAAATGCATACACACACACTCTCTCACAACACACTTTGATTTCAACTCTAGAAGAGTTGTACAGTCAGGGTAAACATGGATAAATATGGTCATTTTTCAGGAGCTCAATCTATTAACTGTGGAGATAAAACAGTTTAACCATTTTTTTGATCCACTCCAACTTTATTTCTTCCCGTGCATTGGCCACGTGTGAGGATGCCTAATGGTCTTTCTATGTGTAACTCTGAGCCTGCTGCTCCCCTTTCTGGCATCATCCCCTTCTTTGCCTCTCAAGGGCCTTGGTTTTTTAGAAATCTTGCTTTCAGGAATCAGTTTCTGCCTCCCCTTGCACCCTTACCCCAACTGTATTATGATACACAGGCTGAACAATACAAATCCACATCCTTTAATAGCTCCAAGCGTGGGGTTGCTGTTATCTACAGTTTTCTCTCCTTTGACTGCTTGTATATGTGTGTGTGTATGTGTGTGTACATGCACATGGATGTGTACATTTGAAACTTTTGATATGCTATTCATGAGCCTACTAAATTAAATATTCTTTGATCCATCTGCTCTCCCGAAGGACTTTGGATTTCCCTTTAGTACGGTGGTAGCTAACCTTATGTTGATGGCTAACTTTATGTTTAAAAGTTTAAAATTCTGCTTAGGAGAACCATAAAGCAAAATTAGACTTCCAAATGTTAAGGGGATGATAAGGGTTGATTTCTTTTAATTGTCTGGTCTTGTCCAATTTTAACAAATCTGTTGTTTATAGGAGGTAATTGGTCACAGGTCAACTGCTGCTTCTGCATTAAATGAAAGTCTGCTTTGCACAGGATGGTCTTCCATCTGCAGAAGAATGGCACGCTGACTTGAAGAAAATCCTTGGACAGCTTACTGAGTCTGAGTCAGGATCTGCATATAAGGGCTAAATGAGCAGTTCCTTTCTAGCTCCCCATGTACATTAAGATATGTCTATGGAAATAAAGAGTGGGTAGATATGAATCACCCTACAAAGCAGCGGTCCCAGAGTTCAATGCACAGGGGGTCACTTGTGAATCTTTGGCTGATACAGATAGAACAAACAGTTTTTAGATTTCAGAGGACATTCAATGAGCCTTTGTGTCCTAAATGTCCTAGATTTGAATCTTACCTCTTCTTTTCTGTACCTCTGTGAGCACCGTCTCTGTTTTAAAGCCAAGTCAACATATGGTTAGAGGTATTTGCTTATGTTGCCTAAGCTTAATTTTATTCTGATTTACTCTTACCTTTAATTCATTCCTTCAACCTTTGATTTAATTTTCAAAATCTACCCTATAAAGAAAGCGACATTCAGAAAAAGTTGGGTTTCCTTAATGTAGTTTCACTGTTTTTTAACTCTTCATTCCCATTTTCTATAGGTTTTTTGTATATCGTGTATACTTCTTTATTTGTAACTATGCATATCATTTGAAAATTATAATTAGAATATTTGTATGTTTTCAAAAGAAAGCCAAATTTGAGTCTGTGTTCTCGTCCTTTATAGATTGTTTTTGTTTTGTAATTTACTTTTTTATAATTTATACAATTTATAACCTGATTGTAGGCCCCTCCCTCGTCTCCTCCCAGTCACACCCTCATTTCCCCTCTCCTAGTCCTAAGAAAGGGGGAGACTTCCTCTCATACCACCTGACCCCAGCCTGTCAAGTCTTGTCAGGATTTCTTACATTCTCTGCATCCTCTTCCTCTGTGGCCTGGCAAGGCTGTCCCACCAGATGGAAGTGATCAAAGAACAAGTAACAGAGTCTGTGTCAGAGACAGCCCCTGCTCCACTTACTAGAGAACCCACATGGAGACTAAGCTGCCTATAGACTACAGCTGTGCAGAGGATCTGGGTACTCCCTATGCATGGTCCTTTGTTGGAGCATCAGTCTCTGCAAGCCCCCTGGGCCCAGACTTCTTGGCTTTGTTGGTCTTCTTTGGTTAATATATCAAGGTTGATGTGTCCTCACAGAATGAGTTTGTTAATGTTCCTTCTCTTTCTATTGTGTGGAATAGTTTGAAGACTATTGACCCTCTTTGAAGGTCTGGTAGAATTTTTCAGTGAAACTGTCTGACACTGAACTTTCCTTTTGTTTTTGTTTTTGTTTTTTGATGGGAGATTTTGATGACTGCTTCTATTTATGCAGTGGATATATTACTATGCAATTTATTTACCTGATATTGATTCAACTTTGATAAGTGGAATCTAGCAAAAATTGTCTATTTCATTTAGATTTTTCATATTTGTGGCATATAGGCTTTTGAAAAAGACCTAATGATTCCTTAGATTTCCTTGGTATCTGTCATTATGTTCTCCTTTTCATTTATGATTTTGTTAATTTGGATAGTGACTCTCTGCCTGTTAGTTAGTCTGACTATCTTGTTGATTTTCTCAAAGAACCAACTCTAGGTTGCATGGATTCTTTGAACTGTTAACTTTGTTTTTAATTTATTGATTTCAGTCCTAAGTTGATTATTTCAAGTCATCTCTTCCTTTTGAGTGTATCTGCTTCTTTACATTTTCCCCAGAGTTTTAAGTTTACTTTTAAATTGCTAAAATAAGAACTCTCCAATTTCTTTCTGAAGGCACTTAGTGCTATGAAATTTCCACTTAACACTGCTTTCATTGTTTCCCATAAGTTTGTGTATGTTGTACCTTCATTTTCATTGAATTCTAGAAAGTCTTTAATTTCTTTATTTCTTCCCTCTGCAGTTGTTGTTGAGGAGAGAGTTAATCAGTTTCCATGTATGTGTAGGTTTTTTGCTATTTCTGTTGTTGCTGAAGTCCAGGTTTAGTCCATGGTGGTCTAATAGGATATAAGGGATTATTTAAATCTTCTTGTATCTGTTGAGGCTTGTTTTGTGACTGACTATAAGGTCAATTTGGAAAAGGTTCCATGAGGTACTGAGAAGAAGGTATATTCTATTATGTTTGAGTGATATTTTCTGTAAATGTGTGTTAGGTCCATTTGATTCATAACATCTGTTAGTGTCATTACATCTCTTTTTTGTCAACCTGTCCTTTGGTGTTAGTGGGGTATTGTAGTCTTCCACTGTGAATTACTGGGGATCCATATGCGGTCTAAGCTTTATTCATGTACCTTTTACAAATGTGGGTGATCTTATACTTGGGCATAGATGTTCAGAATTGAGATGTCATTTTGGTGGAATTTTCCTTTGATGTGTATGAAGTGTCCTTCCTCATCTCTTTTGATTTACATTTGGTTGAAAGTCTATTTTTTTACATTTTAGAATGGCTACTCCATCTAGCTTTTTGTGTCCATTTGCTTGGAAAACCTATACCCTGCCCTTTACTTTCAGGTAATGTCTTTGTGACTGAGGTATGTTTCTTGTATGTAGCAGAATGATGGCTCCTGTTTATGCATCCATTCTGTTAATCTGTATTTTTTATTGGAGAGCTGAGTCCATTGATGTTGAGAGATATTAATGACGGGTTACTGTTAATTCCTTTTATTTTGATGTTGGTTGGCGTGGTAGTGTGTTTACATGCTACTTTAGGTTTTACTATAGTCAATTTATTTATATCCTATGATTTGGGGAGTGTAATTAACTTCCTCTGTGGGAGTATTCCTTCTAGTATCTTATGTAGGGCTAGGTTTGTGCATAGACATTGTTTAAATTTGGTTCTGTTGTGTAATATCTTGTGCTCTCCATCTATGGTGATGGATATTTTGCTAGTGATAGTAGTCTGGACTGTTACCTGCGGTCTCTTAGGGTTCTGACATTTATAGTATCTGCTGAGAAGTCAGCAGTGATTCTGATAGATTTGCCATTATATGTTACTTGGCCTTTTTTCCCTTGCAACTTTTACTTATGTGGTAGGAGTAGTCTGTTTTCTGGTCTACTCTATTTGGTGTGCTTTAGGCCTTTTGTATGCTTATAGGCATCTCTTTGTTAATATTGGAGATGTTTTCTTCTATGATTTTGTAGAAAATATTTTCTAGTCCTTGAAGCTAGGAATTGTCTTTTTCTTCTATTCCTATTATTCTTAGGTTTCTTCTTTTCATGGTGTCCTTGATTTCTTGGATGCTTTGTGTCAGGACATTTTTTGGATTTCATTTTCTTTGATGGATGCATCAGTTTCTTCCATTGTGTCCTCTACAACTGAGATTCTTTCCTGTGTTCTCTTGGTAGTGCTTACCTTTGTAGTTCCTGTTTTCTTAACCAAGTTCTCCCTATCCAGAATTACTTCATTTTATGCTTTCTTTAATGCTTCCATTTCCAACTTCAGATATTGAACAGTTTTGTTGATTTCCTTCATCTGTTTGATTGTATTTTCCTGTTTTTCATTAAATGCTTTGTTCAATTCCTTCAACTATTTGTTTGAACTTTCCTGTATTTCTTTCAGTGATTTATTTATTTTCTCTTTAAAGGCCTCAATTTGTTGGACTGTACCGTCCTGTATTTCTTATAGATTTTATTCATTTCTTCTGTTATCATCTTCATAAGCATAGATTTAATGCCATTTTCTTGTGTTTCAGTTGTGTTTAGATATCCAGGGCTGCTTGCCTTGGAATAACTGGGATTGGGGGGATGCCATCTTGTTCTGGCTTTTGTTGATTGTGATTTTATGCTGTCCTTTAGCCATCTGGTTGTCTCTGGCACTGACTGTTAAATCCTGTTGCCTACCGAAGTTCTCAGGTCTTCAGAAAGAGCAGTGGGCAGGAAGCTGTATTTTCCTGCAGGAGGTCTTCTCAGACTGGTGGGAATAATCTTGGACTGGCAGGTAGATTTCAGGGACTTGCCTGATGCTCTCCTAAGATGTGTAAGCATCAACTAATAGTTGAATTCTTGTCTCTGGGCATTGTTTATTGGTTATTTGAATATTTTATTAATTAACAACCTAAAGTTTTATTGCCTTAATTGTAAAATTGTAATAATAATTCCTCTTTGGCTTACTGTAAACACCACCAAAAGCAATTTCAACAAGGCTTCTAGAATAGTAAAAATACATATGTCACTCAATATTATTTTCATTCATCATGTGTAAAGCTAAAATCACTTAAATTCCCTTTCAAATGCAAGTTTCTTCTACAAAACTATATGAGGCCAATCAGATTAGTTGCTTTTCTACTGCAGCGATAAGACAAAACAAAGCAAAATACATGGCCAAGACAATCTATGGAAGAAAAGATTTATTTGTGCTATGGCTACAGATGGATAAGAATTCACTGTGACAGGGAGGCAGAGCAACAACTCCCATGGCAAGCAGAATGGGAAACTGAGAGTTCATGTCATCAAATGCAAGCACCAGAGAGAGCAAAGCTGAAGTATGTTGAGACCTGAAACTCTCAAATCCTATCCCCAGTGACATTCTTCCTTTAGCAAGGCCACACTTTCCAAATTACCCCAAACAATACCTCTACCTGGAAACCAAATAGTCAAATCCCAGAGACTATAGGGGAGATTTCTCATTTAAACCACCACAACATCTAAGCCGACTTTTGTGGGAAACACTACTGATTTTTCTAAGTGAATGAAACAAACCCTCATGTAAACTTTTAAAATCTATAGCTGGAAGTGATATTTGTAAGAAACAAAGGGGGTGCATCAAGGGTCAAGACATCATAGAAAACTTCAAAGTGAGAACATTGTTAGTATTATCAGTAAATAAATAAATAAACAAAGTATGAACACAACAAAAGACTCAATCTTAATCATCCTGCTATTTGGGAAATCTTTCAATACAAAGTAAATCAGGTGCTGTTTTCCTTTGAAATATTGATTGCCGCTTATTGGCCATTACATGACCATCAGAAATAATCACGAGTGACTATTGTCCAGGCTGACAAAGGTTTACAATGTCTTGGGTTTTGGCAATGTACAAATAGCAATGCTCACATTGACACAATTCAGTGAGTGGAGATTTGCTAAATGGAAAAGTTTGTTCTCTTGAGTGCAGGCAGCTCTCAACAGGTGGTGGCCTATACATTTAGTGTGTGGTCTTCTATGGCCTCCCATGCTCTGCCAATCCCCATTGAGAGCTAGCCAAGCCAGGAAGCCAATACAAAACAAAATGCTGCTTTTCAGATTAGACATTTATCACAACATTTACAGGAGGAAAAGAAAAACAGGCAAACTTGAGTGTTTTCAGATTCTTGAATATTTCCAGGTTTTTTCTCTGGTTAAATTTCTATTATGTCTCTGATCAGGTGGGTGTCCAAGGTCCCTAAAGTTTGCCAAATAAGAAATGTGGTTAGCAAAACTTTGAACAGAGTACTGGGAATATTGTGAATGAAGGAGGAGATAGAAAGACCTGGAAGAGGACATTGCAGCCAGTCCTGAAGAGACCTGATGAGCTAGAGTTAGATGGAAGGGGAGGAGGTCCTCTCCTATCAGTGGACTTAGAAAGGAGCAGGGAGGAGATGAGAGAGCGATGGGGGCGATAGGGAGAGAATGCGGGAGGGGGCTACGGCTGGGATACAAAGTCCATAACCTGTGATTAATATAAAATAAAAATGTTAATAAAAAAGAAATTAAAAAAAGAAAAAAGAAAAAGAAAGAACTGGTGAGGACAGGATCTCCAAAAGGAGATCAAAAGAAGGAAAAATCTGTGCCCAGGGGATCCTGCAGAGACCGATACTCCAACCAAAGACCATGCATGAAGAGGACCTAAAACCCCTACTCAGATGTAGAGCTCATAGTCTCAGTCTCCAAATGGGTTCCCTGGCAGGGGCTGTCACTGGCATGAACTCAGTGGCTGACTCTTTGATCACCCCCCTGCAGGGGGATTGCAGCCTTGCCAGGCCATAGAAGAAGACAATGCATCCAGTCCAGATGAGACCTAATAAGCTAGGGTCAGATGGAAGGGGAGGAAGACCTCCCTTATCAGTGGACTCGGGTATGGGCATAGAAGAGGGAAGAAGGATGGGACTGGCAGGAGACAAGGGAGGAGGTTACAGCCAGGACACAAAGTGAATACATCAAAATAAATAAATAAATAAATAAATAAATAAATAAATAAATAAATAAATAAATAAATAGATAGATAGATAGATAGATAAAAGATAGGCAGACAGACAGATAGATAGATAGATAGATAAGGAAATGGTCCTTTTGTCCTTTTCTAATGAGCAATGGCAGTGTATCCTTAAACTCATTTGCTTACAGTGGCAATTTGGATTGACTCAGAGTGGGTTTCTGGCCTCATGGTTTTTGGAAAGTGAGATGTTTTTCATTGAATATTTAATACTTAAAGAAAACCAAGAAATGAGAGCTGGAGCAATAGCTTAGGAGTTAAGAACATTTGCTCTTAACTGGGTAAACTTCCCAGCACCCATGTGGAGACTCACCAGGAAGTGCAGCTGAATTTTAAGGGATTTGATGTTCTCTTCATGCCTTTGCACTATTTTGAGTCTCTTTCCTGATGCTCCCAGATTTTCTACAGGGACCTTGATAAATCTAGACATTTATAGTATTTATCAAGTGTTAATTTATTAGATAATCAAATGTGGATATGCAATTCTAGTTTATGAACTTTCTTTTTAGCTTTTGGTATTTAGTATTTTTGTTTGTTTTGTTTATACATTTTAATCTTTTTTAAAACCTTTATTTAGGAGGTAGAGCTGAAGGGCTGGATAGTTCTTCCTACTGCTGAAGAGAACTTCTCACTTTTGTGAAGGATCTGAGATCAATCCCAGCGCCCACACCTTTCATCTAACAATCATTTGTAACTCCAGTTCCAGGTTGTCTGATGCCTCCATTAGCAGCTAGCATGTGGTACATATACATATATGCCTATACATAATGTATGCACATAATATAAAGATAAATGCCTCAAAAATATTAAAATGTCATTTTTATTAAACATTATATATAGATCTATGTTATACCCATGCCTTCTAATTCTAATACTTGAACAATTTATTGATTCTTTGTTATTCAATTGCTTCTCACTTCCAATATCATGTTATCTTATGTGTGCTATAGTGTGTCTATGCTGGCTGTACATTCTTATTTTCTTTATGAAGAAACGTTTGTGTCTTACAAGAAGGTGATTGCTCATTTGCTTTTTGTTTGATACTTTCATGTGTTGCCAATCACAAACCAGAACTCTTTACTTCAGGTTTGAAGACCACATGACTGATTTGCATGTAAGTTAAGAACAGATAAATGCGCTATAATTATATTTTCATCCCTCATTCATATGTCTTGCATTTACACTTTATCTAATAATTCTTATTTACCAAGTATTCTTGCACTTCAGGTCTTACTTTTATAGTATTATCTTAATTCTTAGTAATATAACATTAAATGGACAATCTTATACTACTTCTCTAAGTGATGGGTACTAGCCTGTCACTTGTTTGCATCTGAATTTCAGGCTGTTATCATGAAAGTGGGTAAAATCTCCATAATAATAACAGAATCTCTGAGAGGGAAAGTGTGCTTTTATGGCCAAATGTTCTTCACTCTTATAATGTGTACAGGACTGGCTGGTGTCTAATTAGAGTTACTATTGCAGTGATAAAAAACCATGATCAAAGCAACTTGGGGATGAAAGGGTTTATTTTGCTTACAGTTTCGTGTAACAATTCTCCATCAAAGGAAGTCTGGACAGTAGCTTAAGCAGGACCGGAACCTGGAAACAGGGGCTGATGTAGAAGCCATGGAACATGGAGGGCTTACTTACTGGCTTGCTCCTCATGGCTTGCTCATCCTGCTTTGTTACAGAACTCAAGACCATCACATCAGCCCAGGCCTGCCTTCATTAATCACTAATTAAGAAAATGCCATACAGGCTTGCTTACAGCCCAGTGTTATGGAGGTCTTTTCTCCAATGAGGTTCCCTTATTCCCTGATGACCCTGGTTTGCATCAAGTTGACACAGTAGCCAGTAGAATTGGTGACATTTTAATACCTCTATATAATGCTAATATTTTGTCAAGACAAATAGAATCAATATTCAAGCTCTATTTTAATAAATTTAAACACCGTAAAGTGTGGGAAGGGGGAAACATGACTGAGCTATGATATTGATAACTTGAAGATAATCACATTGTCAAGTACCCTGAATAATTTTAAAAGTATTTTATTGGAATAAGTTGAGAATATAGTGACACTGAGATATAAAAGAAGGGCATTAGGAAATGAAGCCAAAATGAGGGGAATGTACAGTTGAATCCTAATTCAAACATCCTAGGGAAGAGAAGGTAGGTAGGTGGATAGATAGATAGATAGATAGATAGATAGATAGATAGATAGATAGATGCAGAATAAAGCAGAAGAAATTGTAATAGTTATTATATTTAAAGGAAGAGTTTGTGCAAGTGGAAAGGACTGTAACTTTTGTGTTTCTTCATTGTAGGGTCAATATTTCTTTGTATTTTTGAAGTTAAGGTAATGAGTTTAGTAGATTGAAACACAGACACTGAAAGAGAGAGGCTTCTAGGGAATAAGAATTATGCATCAATCACATGGACACCATCTTCTCAAGAAAGAGTCACACTTAGATATCTTTATAATGAGTATTTATACATACATAAAATCTATGAATATAGCTTTTATATTTCTTCATTGTACTGGCAATCTCTTTAATAACTCACATTCACATGCATGAATTCCTGTTCATGTTACAGAGTTCAACTTCTGGTTATGCTGTTGGAAGTAAATGAGCATATTCACCTGACATTCTTGAAAAACATATGTTAGATATATGAGAGATAGAGAGGGAGGGAAAGACCCGAAAGGGGAAGAGAGTTGATATTTTCACTTGACAGTTTGCATGTATGAATTGTGTTCTGACATTAGGATTTTGTCACACAATTTAAGCTACTCAGGAACTGTAAATCTCTGAATTGCTATAAAATGGTTTTTGATGTCTTGTAGTTCATACTGGTAAAGAAATCCAAGTGTTACACTATTCTAGAAGTCGAAGGCAGTGATCAAATCTTCCTATTTTCCTTAGTTTTCTATCCTAAAAGTAAAGTTTTGATATGGGTAATTACAACAATTAAGCTGTCAAGCAAAACTAAATAATTATCCTGCTGAATTAATAAGGTTTCAGATATTTTCTTTCCAAATATCTTAGGGATGTGTGTGTGTGTGTGTGTGTGTGTGTGTGTGTGTGTGTGTGTGTGTGTGTATGCATGTATGAGAAAGAGAGACAGACAGACAGACAGACAGACAGACAGACAGACAGACACAGAGAGAAATAGAGACACAGAGAGACTTATTTTATTTCATTTACTCTAACTCTTGTAGGATCTGCTCACTATTTATATAATTTTCTTTCTAGACTTAGTTTCCATCTCTGAATATATCTGCCTTGCAGAAAATCACTTGTCTTGGTGAAGCCAACTTCCCCCTTACATAATAATATGGAACCAAACCATGCTGGCTGCTTTTTGTCAACTTGACACACACCTAGACATATCTGTGAAGAGTTAATGTTAATTGAGGAAATGCCAACAAATAACTACCATATAGGGATGATTCTGCTGTATTTCCATGATAAATGGGAGGGCTAAGCCCATTGTGGACAGTGCCAGCCCTGGAGATGTAGAACTGGGTTGTATAAGAAAGCAGGCTGAGTAAGCCATAAGTAGAAAGTAAGTAGCACTACTTCATTGCCTCTGAATCAGTTCCTGCCACGGGGTTACTGTTTTGAATTCTGCCTTGTCTCTCCCCAACACTTTTATTTATTATTTGTTCACACACAATACATCATGACTATAATTTAATCATCCATATCTCTACTCCCCTTTCCACCAGATCCACTCTTCCTCCATTTCACTTCAGAAAACAACAGGTTTCCTAGGGAGGTCAACTGAATAAAGAGTTATGATAAGATTAGGCACAAACCATCATACCAAGGCTGGACAAAGCAACCCAGTAGGAGGAAAGGATCCGAAAGCAGGCAAAAGAGTCAGAGATACCCCACAATTCCCACTACCAGGAGTTCCACAAGAACACCAAGCTATATGAGCCTAACATATATGCAGAGGACCTAGTGTAGTGCAGTCCCATCCAGGCTCAGTGATTGTCACTTCAGTTTCTGTGAGCTCCTATAAGCCCTGCTTAGTTGATTCCAGGGGTTGTGTTCTTGTGGTGTCCTTAACACATTTGGCTTCTATGATGCTTCAGCCTGTTCTACCACAAGGTTCCCAGAATTCTGACTCATCTTTGGGTATGGATCTCTGCATCAGTTTCCATCAGTTGTTAGGTGAAGAAGCCTCTATGATAACAGTCAGTCTAGGCACAGATATATGAACAGAGCACAATATCATTGGAAATAATTTTCTCAATTTTCTTTTTTCTTTTATTTTTTTGAGGGGGGATGGAAGGGAGTTAATCCTAGGTTATCTAGTCTCCAGTTTCTGATTATCCAGGAAGTGCAGGGAATAGGAATCCCCTAGTGAGGTGAACCTCAAGTTAAACCAAATGTTGTTTGGTCGCTGCCCCAAATTCTGAGCTACTGTTTCCCCAGCACAATTTGCAGGCAGCATAGATTGTAAACTGAGGGTTGTGTGACTAGATTGGTGTCCCAGGCTCACCACTGGAAGAGTTTTCAGGCTTCATATACCTCCCTGACTTCCCTTTTCTACAAAGAAAAAAATAAAACCCAAATTGCTTTTCTAAAATGGTCTTTATTCCAGCAATAGAAAACAAACTAGGTCACAAATCATAGCTAAAATGAAACACATGGAAACATATATTAACATGTTACTCAATAAATGTTCTGTCTTTCTAGGAACAAAAAAATAAATTCTGTGATTATAAAAATCCTTGTTAATGAGATAAAGACTGCTGTAGATAGCCAAATCATAATAGGCTATGATTATTGTGTATTTATTTATTCCTGTACTATTTGTGTATTGTGTATGTATGTGTACATTCCCTTATTACTTTTCACCTTTAAAAAATCTTTAGGAATTTTATGTTGTATCTTATCATAATATTTTCCATCTTCCTATCTCCGCACATATCTTCTGTTTCTATCTACCTATTCAATTTTATGTTCTCTCCTTCTCTCTCTCTTTCTCTCTCTATTTCTCAAATATAAGCAACTGAAAACACAGAGTCTATGTATACTGGCCAACTATTCCCATACATGGAGCCATCATTGGAGTAAGGTGATAGATATTCATATACCCAGTGTCATTCAAGATGCAGATAACTGATTATCTTCACCCAGAAGCTAGCAACTATGAATAGTTTCTTGGTTGGGGGAGTGTCTTTGGACCCACTGGTTTAATGAGGTTTCATGCTGGGAATTTTCTGTATTGAGCTTGTACAGTCTTGTACATAATGTCACAGACTCCATGAGTTTCTGTGTACATCTGCCCTATTGCATCTACAAATGCTAGTTCCTTGAAATATTTCACAATTTCTGTCTCTGACAATATTTGTGCCTTCTGTTCTGCATAGATCTATGAGACTTGAGGGAACCAGTGAGATAATGACATCTCATGCAGAGTTGAATGCTCTAAAGTTTCTCACTGTCTGTACATTTCTTAGGTTGGTGTCTCTGGGTTAGTTACTCTCTACTGAAAGAATAAGTTTCTTTCATGAGGGTATAGTGATGCCCTGATCTACAAGCAGAGCAATATTTCATGAAGAGCCATTTTATTGCTATATTTACTTACAAGAATAATAGTAGCAGGTTTTCCTCTGTCTACAACCTGTCTTATCTCATATTCTTGACAATTAAAAAATAAAGTATGTATTCCCTGTCATGGGCTGGGCCTTAACCCTACCCAAATGTAGTTGGCTACTCCTCTAACATTCGTGGAACTGTAGTATTAGTAAAATACCTTACAGGCAGTTGGTTATTATACTTTACAGGATTCATAGCTAGGTTATTTTTTCTCTGTAAGTGCTATGTGTCTCACTTTCTATAACTGTGAACACTAACCAGTAGAGGTGAAGCTTTCAGTTGCATACCAGTAGACTTCTCCATAACCTTTGCCACACATATCTGATATCTTTAACAGGGTCTTGCTACTAGTTTGTGGAAGGTAACTTTTTGAGAAAGACCTCTAAGTTAATGTGACACTAATTGGCTAGACAGGTTGGTCAGAGAATTACTGCAACCCACCTCTATCTACATACTGAGATGTTTTATGGATCTTGGAGAATCTGAACTGAGGTCTTCATGATGCTCAGCAAATACATTACCTACTGAGCCTTTCTGTAGCCATACAAGTTTGTGGTCCTTGTAGATCTATAGAAGCATTCAATATGATATCTACAACATGGTAATTCTTTGCAGAAATGGAAGAATAAAAAGTGTAGAGTAACAATGGCCCTGATGTAGAGACCTGAAAAAATACCAAGACTCAAGAAGCTGAGACAGGAGAATCCTGAATTCAAAGCCAATCTGGCCTTTATAGTGAGATGAAACCCTGTCAGAAGTAAAAAAAAGCATATAAGCAAACAATATATAAAGCCTATAGATTATTTTGTTTTTGTTTTGTTTTTTCAAGACAGGGTTTAACCATATAGTCTTGGCAGTCCTGGACTTGCTTTGTAGACCAGGCTGACTTCAAACTCAAAGAGCTCTGCCTGCCTCTGTCTCCCTGAGTGAAGGAACTACAGGTAAGAACCACAGCCCCCAAATGCCTATAGGATTTTAAATATAAAAAATTAAGAAAAGAACATTACAGAACCCTAATTGGAGAAATAAAAATGAGCGCTTGAATTTAGTTTCTGTTAGGGTAAGTCATTATGAAACACTTAAGTGTAACACAGCTACAGACAACACTGGACTCTCTTCTATCAAATATGCCATTTTGATAGCTTTCAATTGGTTATGTGATGAGATAAGGTTAGATCTGCCTCTGGATATGTCCGAAAGACTGAGCTAAAATAATCAAAAGAGACTGAAAAGATTCCTAGAGCAAAAGAAATTCTTAGAGAAAACTGTTCACAATCACACCTTTAACTTAGAAACAAATGGCTAGAGTTACCAGGGAATAATTCTTGACATAGCCTGTTGTCTCCCTGAGTTCAGCATCTGTGTAAGTCTTATGGATTCATGTCTGATTCCCAGCATTGGAGCAGGCTGCAATAAAGCAGTCAGGGAAATAAACAAAGCGGCCGTGTATCTTTCAACTTTATGAAACATAAAGGGCTTAAGGCACCCTTAATGTCATAGTCATCTGCTTTATATGTGTCAGGAGCTGCCACATGCAGAAGAAACATGAGATTTTCAGGGGGAAACTAAATTACTTTGAGGAAAATTACCAGGGGCATGGGTGCCTTTGTAGTTCTTAGCATGGGAACATTTGAGGAACACTAATGGTATAGCTTTCATTTTTTGCATGAGTGAAAATAAAATATCTAAGAAAAAAACAACAATGCAAAGCATATGGCTACTCCAAGAATCCCACCATTGTAATAACAGATTCTAAGATAGGTATCTTTGCAGAGTGTAGAATATGTGTAAGTTTGTCCCAGTCAATCTGGCCCAATTCTTACACACTTGGTGGTAAAATATTCTAAACACCAGCTACATTACCACATTCTCACAGTTCCAAAATGTTTCCCTAATGGCATTGTCCTCAGTATTTTACACGGTATTGGCTTGATGGAATAAGATCAGACTGAGCAAATGGCTTCAAGGAATGGCATTTATCTGAGACACCTCCCCAGGAGGCTGGTTAATTTCTGTTCTATCTGACAAAGCATGTGCTGCTGAGAACAGTGCTCACAGCTGGCTGTGTTGCATTCACATGAATCAGAGGGAATTCAGAGTTCTGATATAAGCTTCCAATAATCTTCTCTGTATCATATAAAGAAGTTCACTTGGAGCCAGCTATTCTAATTGTCTACTTTAGGAACTAATATCAAGAAAGCTAGTGTTTTGATACAAACACAATTTTATATTCTACACATGAAAACAGGTAAATTGTTCTAAAGTATTTGATACCCACATCTTTTTTTTTATAAAATCACATTTCCAAAAGAGAAACAAACAAAAAAAAAACCTAAAAAAAACCAACAACAACATGAGTTTAGAATCAGAAAGAAGAACTAGAGAGAGTTCACTGTTAAAGTCTAGCTTGAGTAGAAACAGGAGGCTTCATTTCTCTCATCTTAACTAAGGGTCTAATAGAAAATAAAAGCAAGAGGGTATATGTTTTTTAAGGTTTGTATTTATAGCTCTCGTATCCAAATAAAAATCCTAGTTAGTTGTATGTGTGTGTATGCATGTGTGTGTTATAGATCTATAAGAGATACAAGCAAAGAAAGGACCGTCAAACTATCTCTTGTTTACACATAGCTACATCAACTTGGATCTGAGCTGCTTCAAAATAAATTTGATGACACATGGTGGCTTGGTCAAGGAATGATAACAGGTAGAGTCTCTAAGCAATCTTCAGCCCTTCATGACAAAGATTAGACCTCCAGTTTCCAATTTTCCTCTAAATCAAATCACTGTAGGTTTCTTGGTTGTGGAATAATGGCCCAGTGAGAAATAAGGTGATAGTGTAGGAAACACGTTGGAATATACAATGAAAATTCTATTCTTAGTGCAAACTGTCCCGGGATGCTTCTAATGTCAGCCAGAATAAGAACAAATGAGGTAGAGTTACTAAGTTGGATAGAATACAAGCCAAGAGGACACACCATATTTTATATCAACCATAGTCTTAAATAAATGCTGGCAACACAGTCATGTATCCTGGCATCTTTCTTGATGGAAAATGTAAATCAAACACTTCACAGGGGAACAAAACCTGGGAAAATTCAAGCAACACTTGTGTGTTTACCTGGAGACCCTGAAAACAAAGGGAAAGATATTGTTGAAATGTTAGGTTTCAACAAAAGTGTAAACTCCCATGTAAAGAAATTAAATTCCAAAGGCATTACCATTGCAGTTCAGCAAGACAGCTCAGCAGATAAGCACTTGCCACAAAATCTGGCCACCCGTGTTCAATCTCTAGGATCCACAAGACAAAAGAGAATTAGCTACTGCATTTTGTCCTGTGAATTCCCCAGGACTACTTTGGTATGAGTACCAATATGAGTTTGAACTCATAGCACACATGCACAAATACTCACATAAGAAATTAAAAAAAATGAATTGTGACTTTAAGATATTGTGAGATACACCCACAGTCAAACTGACTGAGTTAACAGAAATTTCCTGAGAAATAAGTAAGCACTTCAAATGTATAAAAAAAATTTACAACATCAGAATGACAAATTAATGATGTAGGGAAAAACAAAGATAAGGAAAGTACAAACTAATGGATTCATAGATGTACATGAGCATTGTTATTAGAAAATGAGGAGGGCTAGAAAAAGCAACACATTTTAGCAAATAAAACATAAATATTAAGATGATTAATTCAGTAGAGGGAGAAAACAGGAAACAGGACAGAAGACTACCACAGAGGGCCTCTGAAAGACTCTACCCAACAGGGTATCAAAGCAGATGTTGAGACTCAGCCAAATTTTGGGCAAAGTGCAGGGAAACTTATGAAAGAAGAGGGAGACAGAAAGACCTGGAGGAGACAGGAGCTCTACAAAGAGAGCAACAGAACCAACAAATCTGGGCACAGGGGTCTTTTCTAAGATTGACATATCAACCAAGGACCATGCATGGAGATCACCTAGAACCCCTGCACAGATGTAGCCCATGAAGCTCAGTGTCCAAACAGGTTCAGTAGTAAGAGGAACAGGGGTTGTCTCTAACATGGACTCACTGGCTAGCTCTTCTATCACCCTCCCATGTGTGGGGGGCGGGTGAGGAGAGTTGCAGGGGGATAGGGGCAGCCTTAGCAGGCCACAGAGGAAGACAATGCAGCCAGTTCTTTTTTTAAAATAATTTTTATTTTTTACATTAATTACATTTTATTCTCTTTGCATCACAGCCATAGCCCCCTCCATCACTGCCTCCCAATCCCACCCTCCCTCTCTCATCTTCTCTCATGCCTTGCTCCAAGTCCACCCATAGGGGAGGTCCACCTCCCCTTCCATCTGACCCTAACTTAACAGGTCTCAACAGGATGGGCTGCAATGTCCTCCTCTGTGTCCTGGCAATGCTGCTCCTCCCATGGGTGGTGGGGGTGGTATGTAAAAAAGCCAGCCACTGAGTTCATGTCCGAAACAGTCCATCTTCCCCTTACTAGGGAACCCACTCCCATTTGGACTAAGTTTGCCATGGGCTATATCTGAAAAGGAGTTATAGGTTATATCCATGAATGTACTTTGATTGGAGTATCAGTCTCAAAAATACCACTGAGCCCAGATATTTGGTTCTGTTGCTCTCCTTGTGGAGCATCTGTACTCTCCAGGTCTTACTAAATACCTCTTCTTTCATATGATTCCTTTCACTCTGCCCAAAGTTTGGTTATGAGTCTCAGCATCAGCTTTGATACACTGCTAGGTAGAATCTTTCAGAGGACCTCTGTAATAGGCTCCTGCACTGTTTCTTGTTTTCTCCATCTTCCAATGCCCTTCCCCTGTGTCTTTTTAAATGTGGATTGATCCTCTTACCCCGCATCCTCCTTATTTTTTTAGCTAATTTAGGTGTACAGATTTTAGTATATTTATCCTATCTTATAGGTCTAGCATCCACTTATGAGTATATACCATGTGTGTCCTTCTGCTTCTGGGATACCTCACACAGGATGATCTTTTTTAGATCCCACCATTTGCCTGCACATTTCATGATTTCTTTGTTTTTAAGTGTTGAGAAGTATTCCATTATATAAATGTACCACAATTTCTGTATCCATTCATCAGTTGATGGGCATCTGGGTTGTTTCCAAGTTCTGGCTATTATGAATAAAGCTACTATAAATATGGTTGAACAAACGTCCTTGTTGTGTACTTGAGTGTATATATTTTAGATAAATGCCTAGGAGTGGTATAGCTGGATTTGTGGAAGTACTATTCCTATTTGTCTGACAAAGCGCCAGATTGATTTTCATAGTGGTTGTACAAGTTTACATTCCCACCAGCAATGGAGGAGGGTTCCCCTTTCTCCACATCCTCTCCAGCATGTGTTGTCACTTGAGTTTTTGATCTTAGCCACTCTGATAGGTGTAAGGTGAAATCACAGGGTTGTTTTGATTTGCATATCCTTATGGCCAAGGACATTGAGTATTTCTTTAAGTGTTTCTCTGCCATTCTATATTCCTCTATAGAGAATTCTTTGTTTAGCTCCATACAAAATTTTAATTGTATTACTTGATTTGTTGTTTTTTAACTTCTTGAGTTCTTTATATTTTCTGGATATTAGCCCTTTGTCAGATATGGGGTTGGTGAGTATCCTTTCCCAGTCTGTAGGCTGTCAATTTGTTGTGACAACAGTGTCTTTTGCTTTACAGAAGCTTTTCAGTTTCATGAGGTCCCATTTATTGATTGTTGATCTCAGAGCCTGTGCTGTTGGTTTTCTGTTCAGGAAGTTGTTTTCTGTGCCAATGAGTTCTGGGCTCTTCCCCACTTTTTCTTCTAAATGTTTTAATGCATCTGGTTTTATATTGAGGTCTTTGATCTACTTGGACTTTAGTTTTGTGCAGGGTGATAAATATGGATCTATTTTCATTTTTCTGCATGTAGACACCCAGTTGGACCAGCACCATTTGTTGAAGATGCTGTCTTTTTTCCACTGAATGTTTTGATGAGACCTGATAGGCTAGGGTCAGATGGAAGGAGAGGAGGACCTCCCCTATCACTGGACTGGGGAAGGGGCATGGGAGGAGAAGAGGGAGGGAGGATGGTATTGAGGGGGAGCAAGGGAGGGGGCTACAGATGGTATACAAAGTGTATACATTATAATAAATAAAAAATAATTAAAAAGGAAAAATTCATATCATCAGTTACATGAGATAAAACAGACTTAAATAACAAAATAACAAAGATTGTCATATTACATCAATATACACTGTAATATGACAATTACAGCAAGCATGCTATGTACACAGATACAATTCTGAGTAGATAATGTGTATATATTTGCAATTACTAATTGAAAGAAATGTATTCCTTCAGAGTAATGTCAGATGAAATAAACTTTAAACAAAAGGCAAATATCTAAATAAAGATTAATATTTCATAATCACAAAGAGTGATTAAATCAAAGATAACATAGTAATCCCAAACATTTATGATGTTTTAAAGTATATGAAAATAAAACTGAAAAAAATGTAAGGAAATAAACAAATGTATACTGAAAGAGATTTCAGCATTTCTCTTTAAGTAACTGATAGAATCTAAACAAATACAGAAAACTTGAGTGTACAGTTCAACCAGTTTGTTGTAATTCACATTTAGTGAACCATAGCAAAATACAGACTTTCAAAATGCATTCAGTAATAAAATAGATTTTAAATTACTTGGAGACACTAGGAATTAAAAAAATAAATTTAAAGTAATTCAAGATACACAAAATGTTATCTTACAAAAGAATTAAATTAGAAAGCAGAACAATTAATGTGTTACTAGACATTTAATTGTTTGGAAACTAACTTATATATTTATTTGGTTTAACAAAAACCTCAAATTGCAAACTCAGCAGGAGTAGTGGTGCACACATTCGATCATAGTACTCTGAATGCAGAGCCAGGAAGAGCTCTGTGAGTTCAAGGCCAGTCTGGTCTACAGAATGACCAGAGCTACACAGAAATACCCTATCTCAAAAAACAAACAAACAAAATTGAAAACTCAGGAACAAAATAAAAATTATGAGATTCGTGTTCAAAGCTGTTCTTAAAAATGTACAGCCTTGGAGCTACAGAGACAGCACAGCAGTTAAGAGCTCCAACTGCTCTCCCAGAGGACCTGAGTTCACTTCCCAGAACCCACATGGCAGCTCACAGCTGTCTATAACCTCAGTTTTGGGGAATCAGGCACCCTCATGTAGACATACAGGCATCAGTGAACATAAAATAAAAATAAACAATAAATTATTTTTTAAAAAAGCTAGTTATAGCGTTGCATGCTTGTAATCCCAGCATTCTGGGAGACAGAAGCAGACAGATCTCTGTAGGTTTGAGGTCAGACTGTTCTACAAAGCAGTCCAGGACAGCCAAGTCTACACAGAGAAACAATGTCTCAAAAAACAAACAAAATGAAAGAAGGAAAAAGAGAGAAAGAAAAGAAAGGGGAAAAGGTACAACATTAAAGTCAGTAAGAAACATTAATGGCATGAGCTCCACCTTAAGAAACTAGAAAGAGGGTTTTTAAGAAATAGAAAAAAATTCTAAAAAGTTAAGCTTGGAAGAAAAGTTATTGACGGATGAGATACAAAATAAAAAGTCAACAGAGTGTAAAGAATGCTCCTTGAAGGTGGATCAGTCAAATAACATTAACCGAATAACACAAAAGAATTAAGATGCAAAGAGTTCTGGGACTAACGGCATGTGCCACAGCACTTGGCTTGGTCCTAAAGTTTAGCCGTTCTTCCTTCCTTCCTTCCTTTCTTCCTTCTTTCCTTCCTTCCTTTCTTCCTTCTTTCCTTCCTTCCTTCTTTTCTTTCTTTCTTTCTTTCTTTCTTTCTTTCTTTCTGTGATTTGATTTTCCTTGCAGATTCAGCTTTGAAAAATTATGCATTTATTGTTCTATTGCTTATAATATGTTTGCCTAATTTTGTTTCTTTTTTTATTTCATTATTCAGTAAATTCCTTTTTTTAATCTTTGAGACATCATGCTTCCCATTTTCTACTGTGCTTTTGCAGTATTTTGGCTTTATTTTATTGATTATTTATCTTTTTATCTTTTTATTTTTTATATTTTATATTTTTATTCTGTTTTTTACTGTTAACTCATATAAGCTACATATTTTTCTTATAACTGGAGAGTTCTTTTCCCTTATTTTGTCAAATTTCTTGGAATTTTTCTCCCTCTTCATAAAATCTGCTTTTCTCCTCTAATTTACATTTGCAGCTCTTCTGTTTTTTTTTTATTTGTTTGCCTTGCTTCTTTATATCATTCATTCACTATTTCCACATTCACAGTATTCCACATTCACACTAAAAGATTTTTCACTTCAGAGCAAACTGTGTCTTAGATTTGGTTTTCTGTCTAATGGTCATTGGTGGTAAGTTAAAGATTGTAAGAGAATGTCTGTATGTCATATGATGCCACTGGTACAGCAGTGTGTTTTCTCCTCTGTATTGGCCTTGGTCATTGTTCCCTGAAGTTAAGAGGGTGCTCAATATTAAGGCCTACAGATAAAACTAGGGGAGATATTGAATCAGCAGAAATGCAAATGAAAACTCAGACAGGAATGTGAAAAATCAAGGCAGGGTGACTCCTCTGACAGACAAATCCTCAGTTACTGAGCCAATGCAAACAGAAAGATTTTGTAAATGGCCTAGTAAAAATAATCGGTGGCATGAAAGAGGGTATAATCAGATGAATGAAATAAGATCATTTCAGGACTGGAGAGAAATGAAACCAACAAAGAAGAAATAGTCAACCAAATGGATGGGAAAAATATTAAAAATCCATTAAAAATAAAAAATAAAATGTCAAAGACATTAAAGAATAATCCAACAATGAAGTTGATTTCTTTTTAGAGAAATAAAAGCAAATATAAATTTTGGGAATTAAAAGGTCAATCACTCAGATAATTACAAAATGGAAGGCTGGAGACACAGTTCAGTAGAGAAAATAGCATGTATGAAAGTGTGAGTATGTACCTCAGAAGGGACCAGCTGAAGTGCTGTAACCCCAGAGCTGACAGGAAGGGGCAGGAGAATCTCAGAAGCTCAATGTCCAACCAGTTTCTCCAAAACAAAAGAAAATATGACAACTATTGTAATAGCCAGAAGCTGGAAACAACCCAGATGCCCCTCAACTGAGGAATGGATACAGAACCCGTGGTACATCTATACAATGGAATATTACTCAGAAATAAAAAACAAGGATATCATGAAATTTTCAGGTAAATGGTGGAAAGGGGAAAGGATCATCCTGAGTAAGGTATCCCAAAAGCAGAAAGACATGTGTATGGTATATACTCATTCATATAGACATATAAAATAGGATAAACCTACTAAAATCTGTACACCTAAAGAAACTAATCAAGAGGGAGGACTATGGCTAAAATGCTCAATCTCCAGCTGGAAAGGCAAAGTAGATTGACATCAGAAGAAAACAGGAAACAAGCTAGGAGCCTGTCACAGAGGGCCCCTGAAAGGCTCTGCCCTGCAGAATATCAAAGCAGATGCTGAGACCTATGGCCAACTGTTGGGCAGAGTGCATGGAATCTTACTAAAGATGTGGGAAATAGTAACATAGGGAGAGGACAGGATCTCCACAAGGAGAGCAACAGAACCAAATATCTGAGCACAGGGGTCTTTCCTGAGACTGATACTCCAACCAAGTACCATGCATGGAGAAAACCTAGAACCCCTGCACAGATGTAGCCAATGGCAGTTCAGTATCCAAGTGGGTTCCATAATAATGGGAACAGGGTCTGCCTCTGACATGAACTGATTGGCCTGCTCTTTGATCACCTCACACTGATGGGGGAGCAGCCTTACCAGGCCACAGAGGAAGACAATGCAACCACTCCTGATGAGAGCTGATAGACTAGGATCAGAAGAAAGGAAAGGAAGACCTCTGCTATCAGTGGACTTGGGGAGGGGCATGTGTAGAGAAGGAGGAGGGAAGGTGGGATTGGGAGAGGAGGAGAAAGGGGTTTATGGGGGGATACAAAGTGAATAAAGTGTAATTAATAAAAAAATAAAAAGAAGAAAATGAAAAAAAACAAAAACAAAACAACAACAAAAGACAACTATAACTTCCAAGAAGCCTTGGTTATTATCAAGAAACCAAATTTAAAAATTGCCATAATAAAAGAAAAAAATTACATTAAAAGCTCAAGATGTAGAGATTGTCCGTTGAAGATCCAACAGCTCCAGAAAAATCAAAACCTTGTTCTGACTTCTCCAGGCAAATGCATTCACCACCACCATAAATACATAGGCACACACATGATTAAAAATGAAAATAAACCTTTTAAAAATATGAAGAAAATATGCAATTAAGCACTATAAGGCTGATGATGCCAGCTCACATACAAAGGCAAACACATCACAATAGTGTCATATCTGTTATCAGCAACACTAAACCAAAATATTTCAAACCACAGGAGAGTAAAAGACTGTGAACTGAGATGACAAATATGTCAGGCAAAATTTCTCTAAATTTTAACTGAGAAATAAGGACATTTCATGACAAACATAAATCACGTCTACTCATGGCCATTTAGCCATCACTGTAGAAGATTCTTTAAAGCATACTATATATGAAGAGGAAAACAATACACAGATAAAGACTTTGTAAAAATTATGATTGCTTGAAACTTAAAGCCATGGGAAATGCAGGACTAAGCTGTTTATACCTGAAGAGTCACATGCAAGATTTTCTATCTGCAAAATACTTTGTTTTCTGTATTACAAAACATTTTCTTTTCAACTGCTAATTTATAAAACCCCGTGAAAGGTATTCTGCTTTCATGTTTGTGAAAAAAAGCTTTTTTTCATAAGACGTGATCAGCATTTAAGGAGATGAGAAAAATGACTCATGGAGTAACTTAGAGTCAGTTTTATTTGTCGTTAATTTGTCTAATACTCATATTGCAGCAATTTGTAAAACAAAATGTTCAAAGTGAAATCACAGTGAAAATTGAAGCAATTCTCTTGATTGAGTGTTGGCTCTATGGAAAATGTTATTCTTGGTAGTGTCCTGTGAACAATGGGTCAATTTGAAGAGATGGAAAAGGTTAAATAAAGAAAGTGACTTGATCTGTTTGCTGTCCTTCATTAGGATTGAATTATTCCTTTTAAAAATGAACCGATCTTCTTCACTTGTTAAATGTACAAATTTCATTTCAAAAGTGCACAGCCCTCAAACTATTTAAAGACAGTGTGTGCATGATGAAATGCAAATTGTAGAAACTAATCAAGTGTAGAAATCCTGGGCTCCTGGTTTTGGTTTCTCCTGTAATGCTCTGGTAGGGCACAGCTTCCTTGAATAATCGAAAGGGTTAAAAGGGAAGAGGCCATGTGCAGAAAGAAGCTTCCCAGAAACAAGAGATGTGATTTTGTTATGAACTGTGGAAAATAAGATAACAATTTTGAATGATAATTCTTAACAACCTCCTCACAATCTTTGAAAGAATGTCACAATCTCTTATGTTTTAAAGGGCTGATTATAGAATTGCAAAGAAGATGGGTCTTAGCCTGTGAGGATTTTGTCATTCAGAATTTGTGCAAATTTTATCATACATCATCTGTCAATCAAATATTTAGTTCAGGAGAGGCACAGCTGTTACGTTTTTCTTAATTCTGTTTTTGTGTTTTTCACTGCCCTTTTACCCTGAGCCTCTAACCTTAATTTTAAAAGAAATAAGAAGAAACCTTTTAATATTCAAGTGATTTTTAAAGTGTCATTTTGCAGGTTTCGAAAGTCATAAGAATTAGGCATATTGATATAGTGATGATTTAAAAATAAAACAAAACACACACACGCACAGCTTGGAAACTACATTAGCATTCACTGGAAAGTCATTACTCATGCTGGGTTGGCACTGTCCAGTGATAAGGCAATTTTGAGGTTCTCAATGACGTTGTAGCAGAGTGAAGGAAGGCATGTCTAATAATGCCACCACCAGCATCTCCCAAGGCAAGAAAGCCATGGAGCAGCTAAAGATGGAATCCTGCGTGGACATGGTAAAGTCTCCTAGGCAGCCTCAGAACTCGTGGCCTAATGTGAAGCCCACATATAGGTGAAAACCGTCATCATCCTGGTACCTGCCTCAGAAAATATTTTTCTAATTTATTTTTTATTTTTTAATATTAATCACAGGTTATTTGCTTTGTATCCCAGCTGTTTCTCCCTCCCTCATTCCCTACTAATCCTACTCTCCCTCCCTCATCTCCTCCCTTACCCTTTCTAAATCCACTGCTAGGGGAGGTCCTCCTCCCCTTCCATCTGACCCTATCTTATCAGGTATCTTCAGGACTGGCTACAATATCCTCTTGTGTGACCTAGCAAGGCTGTTCCTCCCCCAGGAGGAGGGAGGGAGGTAAAGGAACCAGTCATTGAGTTCAGATCAGAAATAGTTCCTGTTCCCCTTAGTAGGAAAACCCACTTGAATATGAGCTATCATGGGCTACATCTGAGCAGGGGTCCTAGGTTATATCCATACATTGTCCTTGGTTGGAGAAACAGTCTCATAGAGGACCCCTGTGTCCTGATATATTTTGTCCTTATGAAGCTCCTGTCCTCTCCTGGTCATACTAAATCACCCACAGGGAAGGAAGGAAACAGGACTGACCTAGATCACCCACCCTTCCCAGGGAAAAGATCTCTCAGAACGGCGGGCTCCCACATGCCATCTCTGAAGTATCCTCCACCCCCGAGCATGGAGACGCACAGAGACATGCAGTACGCCCAACTCTCTGTCACAAAAGAACTGTGTACCCCAGAATATCAGAGTCTGGGGTGCCTGGTTGGGAGAAAACCCCACAGGGAAGGAAGCAAACAGGGACTCAACTAGGGGACCCAGAATCTCCTTGGCAAAGGTCCCCTAGATCTGTGGGCGCTCGAGGTCAGCCCAGAGACCTTTTGGAGCACCACCTATGCTTCACAGACAGATCTGTGCCACCTAGAGCACCAGACCCTGGGTTTCCCTGTCCCTGAATTGGTGAATTGAGGGGCTGTGGAACACAAAACAACCATAAGAGGAGCCTGGGGAGACGGGGCACAAAAGCTGATCTGAGTCCAATAGGACACAGGTCAACTGTGGTCATCTCCGTGGACTTCTCCTGGGGAATCGATTCCTGGGCACTTCCTCCCAACAGACAGAAGCAGAGGCAGATATAGCCAAGACTGCAGCAGAGGAAGCAGGGGGGAGATACCGCAGCCAGCAGGAAAGTAGCATCGGAGGTACCCCTAACAGCAGTGAAGCAGAGGAGGCAGTCCTCAGTGCACACAGCAACTTGCAAGGTGCACAGGTGGCATGTTCCAAGCACAGATCTCCAGCATTCCCTCACAGCCTTGTCATAGGGAGTAGCTGCTGAGGAAGCAGATAGCGCTTCCCAACTCAGGGAACAGAGTGCAGCCTGCTGGGCTTCCAACTTCCAGCACAGAACTCTGGGCCAGGTACAGAGAGTCTGCAACTGAACACATGCCATGCCCACAGCACCAGCCACGGACATCAGAGTCCAGCCTGCCAACCCACCTCACTCTTAGACCACCTGATATCCAGATACTTACTCAAGAACAACTGAAGCAACAGCACACACTATCAAACCTCTGGTCCCCACTGATCTTCCTGAAGAATTCTACAGACACCACAGGAAGACAATTCCAGTCCAAAGGTCAGACTTGAGGAAGAAACAGAGAAGATTTTATATAAGCAATGACCAAAGGGCAACATAAGAATTCACCCAACAGAAAACAGGACACCATGACACCACCAGAATCACCAAAAACTAAAGGATATTTTAATTCATCAGAAATTCAGGAAAATGATTTTAAAGCTGTGATTATCCAGTTAATTCAGGAACAAAAAGAGGAAACAAACAGAGCTCTCAAAGAGATTCAAAAGAACATAACAGCCCACATAAAGGAACAATTAGAAACACATAGAGAGGAAACAAATACAAAAATAGGAGGCACCTTCAATCAGATGAAGGAAATGGTGCAAAGCATGAAAACAGAATTAGAATCTATAAAGAAAACACAAACAGAGAAAAACCTGGAACTGGAGAACTTAGAGAAAAAATCAGGAACCACAAGGTTAAGCATCACCAATAGAATGCAAGAGATGGAAGAGAGACTCTCAGGAGCTGAAGATACACTTGCTGAAGCTGTTTTCTCACTCAAAGACAAACTAAAATCAGAACAGTTTCAAACTCAAAACATTCAAGAAATCAAAGATTCAATGTAAAGACTAAACCTATGAATAACAGGAATAAATGAAAAAGAAGACTCCAGGCTCCAAGGACTGGAAAATATTTTTAAGAAAATCATAGAAGAAAATGTCCCTAATTTAAAGAAAGTGATGTCCATAAACATACAAGAAGCCTACATAATACCAAATAGACTAGACCAGAAAAGAAATACCTCCCGTCACATCATACTCAAAACACTAAACCTACAAAACAAAGAAAAAAGGCAACAAGGGGAAAAGGTCAAGTAACATATGAAGGGAGACCTATCAAAATCAGACCAGACTTCTCATCAGAAACTATGAAAGCCAGAAGGGCCTGGGCAGGGGTCATGCAGTCTTTTTTATTATTAATTTATTTATTTTTATATCAATCACAGGTTAGGTACTTTGCATCCCAGGCGTAGCTTCCTCCCTCATTCCCTCCCAACCCTCCCACTCCCTCCCTCATCTCCCTCCTCCCCGCCCCTCCAAGTCCACCAACAGGGGAGGACCTCCTCCCCTTCCATGCAACCTCAGCTCATCCTGTCTCCTCAGGGCTGGCTCCAATGCCCTCCCCTAGGATCTAGCCCATCTGTCACTCCCCAGCTTGTATGGGGGAGGGTCAAAGAGTCAGCCATCAAGATCATGACTGAAACAGTCCCTGTTTCCCTCACTAGGGTCTTTAGTCTGACACCAAGCTATCATGGGCCCCATCTGTGCGGGGGTTCCAGGCCATATCCACACATG
>CM053753.1:11989790-12005832 GCA_028658305.1 Pachyuromys duprasi
TGCTGGTGAGAATGTAAACTTTTACAACCACTCTGGAAATCAATTTGTCACTTTCCTAGACAATTGAGAATGGTGATTCCTCAAGATCCAGCTATACCACTCCTAGGCTTATATTCAAAAGGTGTTCAAGTACACAGGGACATTTGCTCAACTATGTTCGTAGCTGCTTTATTTGTAATAGCCAGAACCTGGAAACAACCCAGATGTCCCTCAGATGAGGAATGGATACAGAAATTGTGGTACTTTTACACAATGGAATACTACTCAGCAATTAAAAAGGAGGAAATCATGAAATTTGCAGGCAAATGGTAGGACCTGGAAAGGATCATCCTGAGTGAGGTATCCCAAAGGCAGAAAGATGTACATGGTATATATTCAGTTATATAGACCTATAAGATAGGATAAAAATACAAAAATCTATACACCTAAAGAAAATCAACAAGAAAGAGGACCTGGGGTAAGAGGATTAATCCTCACTTAGAAAGACAAATAGGATGGACATTGGATGTAGGAGTAAACAGGTAGCAGGACAAGAGCTGGGCACAGAGGGCCTCGGAAAGACTCTACCTAGCAGTGTATCAAAGCAAATATTAAGACACATAACTAACCCTTTGGCAGAGTGCAGGGAATCATATGAAAGAAGGTGGCGTTAGTATGACCCTGTAGAGGTCAGGAGCTCCGCAAGAACCAACTATATCAGGGCACAGGGGTCTTTTATGAGACTGTCTCTTCAACCAAGGAACATGTATGGTTATAACCTAGAAACCCTGCTTTTATGTAGCAAATTGTAGCTCAATTCCCAAGTGGGTATACTAGTAAGGGGAACAGAAACTATTTTGGACATGAACTCAATGTCTGGCTCTTCGACCTCCCTGTCCCCGGAGGGAGGAGTAGCCTTGCTAGGCCACAGATGAGGACATTGTAGCCATTCCCAAAGAGACCTGATAAGCTAGAGTTAGCTGGAAGGGGAGGAGGTCCTCCCCTATCAGTTGACTGGAAAGGTGCAGGGAGGAGATGAGGGAGGGAACGGAGGGATAGGGGGGGAATATGGGAGAGGGCTCCTGCTGGGATACAAAGTGTATAACCTGTGATTAATATAAAATAAAAATGAAAAGCAAAACAAAAAAGAAATAATAATCTTAATGTTGCATCTATACAAATTATACTCTTCGTAGTTAACAATTGAGGAAGCTGATTCAAGACAGTCAAGTAATTGTCAATGGGAAGAACCAAAGTCAAGAAAAGAACATGGAACATTCTGATGGTGAGGCCAAGGGTTTAGAAATTGCACAGTACTCTGAAAGTTTATTAAAATGCAACAACAAATACTATAGCCAGTGTTGGCTGCGTTGTGAGTTCTTTCTTCTGCCCTTCTCTATCCCTTTTCTTCTTCCCTTTTAACCCCCAATACTAGGTAGGAGAGAAAAACTGTACAGGGAAAAGAAAAGAGTTCCCTTGAATAAACTCAGGTATCAGAAAGTGGGCAACTTTATTGTTACTGACTACTTCCTGCTAATTAGGGGCATGGAGTTCCTTGGGGCAAGTTTGATCTTCACAATCAGGATATATAATTTATTGTTGCTATTTCTTTTTTCAGCATGACTAATAACAAACTGCAAAGAACCCCCTGAACTACCAACAACCACTGACAACACCCACACCCATGCCAATCATGGCTTTTGCATCTATACACCCTCTGAAAATTCTCCAGAATTACAAAGGTCACACAATCACAGAAACTACATGTAGCTGGTAAAACCACACCTCTGCTAGAGCACAAGGCAAATCATAGTTTGCTGCTATGAAGCAGTCCCATGCTCCTACACCTGGGATTATAACAATAACATATTCTTATAAGATTTATTATTTTTTTAAAGAAATCAAAATTCCAGAATTCTCACTACAAAGTACTAGAAGCAATTTGGTAAAAATGGAAAAGCCAATTTCTTGGTTTTAAAATTGTTTTTAGTCTCTGGTTACATATTCTTGTCTCCTTCTGAGTGCTACAGGAGGAAGTGAGCATCTATAACTCACTTGTCATCTGTCACCACTTACAAGAGACCCTTCTGGGCAACACTTTAACATCATATCCTTGAATCTATTGTCGGAGACATTCTTTTTCTCTTTTTGGGACAGGATCTCATATGTAGCCTAGGCTGACCTCAAAGTCAGTAGATAACCAATACAAACCCCCAAATCCCAATTCTCAGGCTTCATTTATTCAAGTACACACAAAAACCATAGAAGAACCTCACTAGGACCAAGACTTATCTAAGAAAAAATCTCTGTCACCATTCACATTCTTAACAGCATATGGTTTTCTCACATTTGCCTGTGTGTAATATAACTTCTGCCCAGTGATGTTTTGTTTTGTTTTGTTTTGCATTTCACACAAATCAGCACCTTTTGATAGTAAATGATATACATTTTTTGGTATACATTTTAAAACAATGTGGGGATATTAACCTGGGGTTAAAAGGTTTATGTAGAGGTTACCAATCTATATGATCTAACTCTGTTATCCCTCTGTAGTTTGCATATATATATATATATATATATATATATATATATATATATATATATATAGAGAGAGAGAGAGAGAGAGAGAGAGAGAGAGAGAGAGAGAGAGAGAGAGAGAACAAGAACTAAATACACAGACACTAGTTAGTTTTGAATAAAATTCAATAGTTTTGGACACTATTTAAAAATTATTTGGTTTATTTCCAATGTCAAGATAATCATTGTATAGACTAATTATGAGACTTAAGATATAGGGGAAAGTGAAATGTCACAGTCTACTCGGCTTTGAGACAGCTAGTTCATTTCTCTGCAATTCACAAATGCGTGTCAATGTTCAGGTAAGACAAAAAATAAAACAGTTATTAGATTCAAAATAAAAAATATAATAGTCCTAATTGCCATGACCTCTTAAAGGTATAAAGACTAAAAGCTTAGTTAGTGATGCATACACCAGATTAAAAATATTCTATGCTGTATAAGATAACTGAGAACTCTAAGAAAAGAAATAATTAGGCACTATTCTGTTTTTGTAATTTGTCATATTATCAAAAGATACTATGGCCAATCTTATTCATGGTTAATAATATATGGTGGTTTCTAAACTAGATAAAAGTTTTCATGAAATAATTCATTGCCATTTCTTTGATAAGTTCTTATAAAGATATTTTACTAAATGATGAAGCATTAAATGACTATTTGCTCTCACTAATTACCAGAGAGATAGGTATAATATGTGAAAGAAAAAATAAATTTAGTGCAGCCAACCTCTTGATGTAGTAAGCCAATGTAATTACCCAAACTATCTTCTTTACTCGTTTAACACTACCAAGTAGAAAAATTTTCTCACTGTTTATAGCCAGAAACTTGAACCTACTATTATTTCATTACTATACCATCAGTGGCTGTCAAAGTTTTTGGATTCTGCCGAAAATGTTGTGAAAATGAATTTTCAAGTAAAGGCTCCAAATTGCAGAGTAGATTACTTCAAAACAACAGTGTTTCAGAAGGTGGGAGGTATTTCAATAGAGGTCAGTGGTAGAAAACATCAATATTCTTAGGTCTGAGTATTAAATTTATTGTTAAAAATGTGTTAGTGCATTAGCAATAAGTGTATGAAAATAAGCAGCTGCCCCCATTTAAGAAAGCTTGTGACTTGGCATATTTTAACTTCTTTACTTTTTATATTCATTTAATTTCCTAATAAGAGTTTCATAAAGAGGGTGAAAAATATTTCTTTTGTCTTTATTTTTCTTCTTTTCTCTCCTCCTTTCTTCTTTCTCTTCCTTTCCTTCCCCTCCTCTCTTTTTCATCTTTCTCTCTTTCTTTGTCTTACATAGTCTCAAACAGAGAGTTGTATTGCTTTAGAGAACCCTAATACAAACACAGCATCCCACATTCAACCACTGCTATATGTAATTAATACTAAACACATTATTTATTTATCAAGATAGCTTATTCTTTAAATGGTCATTGACTGCATGGTTGACCATGTGGTTGAATGCACCACCTGCTCCCTTTCTTCTTCATATTCAAATAAGCTCCATAGGAAGATAGTAGGAAGATACTTCAGGGCATCCTGTGAATTGTCAGTGTTGTAGCCTCTTCTGATTCATTATTTGCTCTGTTCTACATGTGGATCTTGACACCCCAGTTCCCAGGCATGTGCTATTTCCAGCGACCCACCCTGATCTTCGACCCCAGAGATCAGCATGGATCAGGTGGTCAGCATAAGAAGAGAAGCAGCCTCATAAAAGACCCCTATGCCCTGCTCTATTTGGTCCTTGTGGAGCCCCTGTCTTCTCCAGGTCTTACTACTTCTCCCTTCTTTCATATGATTCCCTGCACTCTGCCAAAAGTTTGGCTGAGAGTCTTAATATCTGCTTTGATACACTGCTAGGTAGAGTCTTTCAGAGGCCCTCTGTGGTAGGCTCCTGTCCTGTTGCCATGTACGGGTATAACCTAGAACCCCTGTTCAGATATAGCCCATGGTAGCTCAATATCCAACTGGGTACCCTAGTAAGGGGAACAGGGAATATTTCTGACATGAACTCAATGGCTGGCTGTTGGACCCTCCCCTACCCCTGAGGGAGGAACAGCCTTGCTAGACCACAGAAGAGGATATTGCAGCCAGCCCTGAAGAGACCTGATAAGCTAGGGTCAGATGGAAGGGGAGAAGGTCCTCCCCTATCAGTGGACTTGGAAAGGGGCAGGGAGGAGATGAGGGAGGGATGGGAAGAGTGGGAGGGAAAGAGGGAGGGGGCAATGGCTGGGCTACAAATTACATAACCTGTGATTAATATAAAAATTAAAAAAAAGAACAGAAGCAGCAAAACTCAGGGCCATATGACACCATTAAAGCACAGCTATCTTACCACAGCCAGCCCTGAGGATACTACCACACCTGAAGTACAAGAAAACACACTTAAATCACAGGACTTAAGAGAGGAAAATATATCCTTCAAAGAAATGCAGTAAAATATGATCAAACAAGTGAAAGAAATAGAATCAACCTGGAGAAAGAAATGACTAAAACTATCTAAGATCTAAAATAAAAACAGAAGCAATAAAGAAAGCACATTCTGAGGCAATCTTGTAGAAGAAAAAATCTAGGGAAGAGAACAGGAACTACAGATAAAAACAACACCAACAGAAAACAAGAGATGGAAGAAAATCTCAGGTGTAGAAGATACAATAGAATAAATCAAGACATCAGTCAAAGAAAATGTTAAATCTCACAATTTCCTGAACAAACATATCCAAGAAATCTGGGACAATAAGAAAAGACCAAACCTAAGAATATTAGGAATAGAAAGAGAATATTCCAATCTCTAAAGCACCGAAAATATTTTGAGCGAAATCATGGAAGAAAACTTTCTCAACCTAAAGAAAGGGAAGCCTATAAACATACAAGAAGACTATAGAATACCGAATACATTAGACCAGAAAAGAAAATCCTGCTGTCATATAATGATCAAAACACTAAATATGCAGAACAAAGGAAGGATATTAAAAGCTGCAAGGGAAGAAGAACAAGTCCCATATAAGGGCACCAATCAGAATCACACCTAACTTTGCACCAGAAACTCAACAAGCCAGAGGGACCTGGGCACATGTCTTACAGACACTAAGAGACCACAGATGTCAGCCCAAACAACTATATCCATGAAACTTTTAATCTCCATAGATGAAGAAAACAAGATAATATACAACAAAAACAAATTTAAACTATACCTATCCAGAATCCAGTCCTACAGAAGATACTAGAGAGAAAACACTAACCCAACAAAACACAAGAAATGAATAACCCCACAACAGCAAAACCAAAAGAGGGGAAGAACACACACCACACACAAGCACACACTCTACTACCACCAACATCCAAATAACAGAAATTAACAACCATTGGTCATTTATATCTCTCAACATCAATGATCTCAACTGTGCAGTAAAAAGACACAAGTTAACAGAATGGATGTATAAACAAGACTGATTATTCTGTAGTATACAAAAAACACACCTCAGCAACAATGATAGATATTACCTCAGAATAAAGAGCTGGAAAAAAGGTTTTTCAAGCAATAGACAAAAGATGCAAGCTGGAGTAGCTATTCTAATATCTAACAAAATATAATTTCAGCCAAAATTAATCAAATGATATGGGGAAGGGCACTTCATAGTCATCAAAGGAAAAATCAACCAAGATGACTTCTCAATTCTGACCATAACATGCCCCAAATGCAAAGACACCCACATTCATGAAACAAACATTCCTAAAGCTTAAATCACACATTGAATGAAGCCTAGACACTAAGAGTAGGAGACTTCAACAACCCTTTCACTAATGAACATATCATTGAAGCAGAAACTAACCAGAGAAATAAGGAAACAAACCTGTTATAATTGGATGTACCAGATATCTACAGTGCATTCCATCTAAATACAAAAGAATATAGGTACTTCTCAGCACCTCAAGGAATCTTCTCCAAAACTGAGCAAATTGGGACACAAAAGAAGCCTCAATAAATACAAGAAAATTGAAATAACATCTTGTAGTCTATCAGACCACCATGGAATAAAGCTAGATGTCAATAATTGATACAACAGAATGTTTTTAAACTCATGGTAATTGAACAACTCTCTCTCTACTTAATGATCACTGTGTCAGGAAGGAAATAAAAAGAATAATCATTAGGTCCTACTTCAAAAGCCTATATGCAACAAAATTTGAAAATGTAAATGAAAAGAACAATTTCTTTTTTTAAAACATTTTTATTTTGTATCCCAGCCGTAGCCCCCTCCCCATTCCCTCCCTATCCACCCCCCACTCTTCCTTCATCTCCTCCCTGCCCCTTTCCAAGTCCACTGATAGGGGAGGACCTCCTCACCTTGCATCTAACTCTGGCTTATCAGGTCTCATCAGGACTGGCTGCAATGTCCTCTTCTGTGGCCTAGCAAGGCTGCTCCTCCCTCAGGGGGCAGGAAGGTCAAAAAGACAGCCATTGAGTTCATGTCCAAAATAGTCCCTGTTCTCCTTACTAGGGTACCCACTTGGATATTGAGCTTCCATTTGCTACATACAAGCAGGGGTTCTAGGTTACATCCATACATGGTCCTTGTTTGGAGAAACAGTTTCATAAAAGACCCCTGTGCCCTGATATATTTGGTCCTTGCAGAGTTCCTGTCCTCTCCAGGTCATACTAACTCCCCCTTCTTTCATATTATTCCCTGCACTCTGCCAAAGGTTTGGTTATGTGTCTTAATATTTGCTTTGATACACTGCTAGGTAGAGTCTTTCCAAGGCCCTCTGTGGTAGGCTCTTGTCCTGCTACTTGTTTTCTCCTACATCCAATGTTCATCCCATTTGTCTTTCTAAGTAATTCCATTTACCAAAGCTTAATCAAGTTCAGGTAAATAAATTAAATAATCCTATATCTCATAAGGAAATAGAAGCTGTCACCAAAAATCTCCCATCTAAAAATAGCTCAGGACCTCATGGTTTGTGAGCAGAATTCTATGAGACCTTCAAAGAAGGGCTAATACCAATAGTCTTCAACTCATTCCACAAAACAGAAACAGAAGGAACATTACCAAACTCATTCTAAGAGGTGACACTCACCTTGATGCCTAAATCATACAAAAACACAACAAATAAAGAGAACTTCAGACCAATCTTGCTTGTAAACATTGATGCAAAAATTCTCAATAAAATGCTCACAAACCAAATCCAAGAAAATAAAAGATATCATCCACCATGACCAAGAAGGCTTTAATATAAAAAAAAAATCCACCAATGTAATCTATCACATAAACAAGTTGAAGTAGAAAATTCACATGATCATCTCCTTAGATGCCGAAAAAGCATTTGACAAAATCTAACACCCATTCTTGTTTAAAGTCTTGGAGATATCAGGGATACAAGGTACATTCCTAAACATAATAAAAGCAATATACAGCAAGCCTATAGCCAACATCAAACTAAAGGAGAGAAATTTAAATCAATCCCACTGAAATCTGGGACAATGTGAGATGCCCACTCTCTCCTTATCACTGTATAGTAATGAAGTCTTCGCTAGAGAAATACGACAACTAAAGGAGAACAAGGGGAAATAAATCAGAAAGGATGAAGTCAAAGTATCACTATTCACAGATGATATGATAGTACATATGATACAAAAGTGATCCCCAAAATTCTACCAGATAACACCTTCAGTTGTTAAACACCTTCATCAAGGTGGCTGGATAAAAAATTAACTCAAAAAATCCAAAGCCTTTCTGTATACAAAAGACAAAAGGACTGAGAAAGAAATTAGGGGGAAAAACACCCTTCATTATAACAATAAATAACATAAAGTATCTTGGTATGGCTCTAATCAAGCAAGTGAAAACAAACAAACAAAAACAACCCCCCCCAAAAAAACAAAAACAAAAACAAAAAAACTTCAAGTCTCTGAAGAAAGAAATTGAAGAAGAAATCAGAGTATGGAAAGGATTCCCATGCTCATGGATCTGTAGAATTAACATAGTGAAAATGGCCATCCTACAAAAAGCAATCTACAAATTCAATGCAATTCCTATCAAAATACCAACACAGTTCTTCATAGACCTTCCTAGAACAATTCTCAATATCATATGGAAAAACAAAAAATCCAGAATCCCCAAATTATCTAAATGACAGAGGGAGAGTATCCAAGTTAATAAAATCAGGAAAAAAAGAAAGAAATTGAAGAATATTTTAGGAGATGCAAATATATCTCATCTTTGTGGTTAGGTAGATTTAACAGAGTAAAAATAGCCATTTTTTCAAAAGCCATCTGCAGATTCAATGCAATTCCCATCAAAATTCCATTACAAGTATTTATAGATGAAAAGATCAACCATTAACATTATATGACAAAATAAAAGCCCCAGTATAGATTATCTTATCCAGGGTCCTCTTTCTTGCTTAGCTTCTTTAGGTGTACAGATTTCAGTACGTTTATCCTATATTATATGTTTAATATACACTTATATGTGAGTATATACCATCTGTGTCTTTCTGCTTCTGGGATACCTCACTCAGGATGATCTATCTTTTCTAGTTCCCACCATTTACCTGCAAATTTAATCATTTCCTTGTTTTTAATTGCTGAGTAGAATACCATTGCGCAAATGTAACACAATTTCTGTATCCATTCGTCCATTGAGGGACAGCTGGGTTGTTTCCAGTTTCTAGCTATTACAAATAAAGCTGCTACAAACATGGTTGAACAAATGTCCTTATTGTATATTGAGCATATTTTGGATATATGCCTAGGAGTGGCATAGGTGGATCTTGAGGAAGCACTAATCCTAATTGTCTAAGAGAGCTCCAGATTAATTTCCAAACTGGTTGTACAAGGTCACAATCCCACCAGCAAACATCCTCTCTAACATGTATTGTCACTTGAGGTTTGTATCTTTGCCATTCTGATGGGTGTAAGGTGAAATCTCAGAGTTGTTTTGATTTGCATTTCCCTCATGACTAAGGATGTTGATAATTTCTTTAAGTGTTTCGTTGCCATTCAATATTCCTCTATTGAGAATTCTCTGTTTAGCTCTGTACTCCATTTTTAATTCGATTACTTGATTCGTTGCTGTTTAACTACTTGAGTTGTTTATATATTTTGGATATTAACCCAATGTCAGGAATAGGGTTGGTGAAGATTCTTTCCTAATCTGTAGGCTGTAATTTTGTCCTGATGAAGTTGTTCTTTGCTTTACAGAAGCTTTTCAGATTCGTGTTCAATCCTCACTCAGAAAGGCAAATGAGACAGACATCAGAAGAGGGAGAAAATAGGAAACAGGACAGGAGTCTACCACAGAGGGCTTTGGAAAGATTCTATCCAGCAAAGTATCAAAACAGATGCTGAGACACATAGCCAAACTTTGGGCAGAGTTCAGGGAATCTTATGAAAGAAGGGGAAGATGGGAAGACCTTGAGGGGACAGGAGCTCCACAAGGAGAGCAACAGAACCAAAAAAAATCTGGGCAAAGAGCTTTTTTTCTGAGACTGATACTCCAACCAAGTTCCATGCATAAAGATAAGCTAGAACAGATGTAGCACAGATGTAGCCCATGGCAGTTCAGTCTCTAAGTGGGTTCCCTAGTAATGGGAACAGAGGGTGTCTCTGATATGAAATCAGTGGTTGGCTTTTTGATCACCTGCCCCTGACAGGGGGAGCAGCATTACCAGGCCACAGAGGAAGACAATGCAACCAATCTTGATGAGACCTGATATGCTAAGTTTAGAGGGATGTGGGGGAGGACCTCCCCTATCAGTGGACTTGGGAAGGGTCATGGGAGTCAATGAGGGAGGAAGGATGGGATTTGGAAGGGATGAGGGAGGGAGCTATAGCTGGGATACAAAGTGAATAAACTCTAAGTCCCAGGATAGAAAAACAACTCTGTACAATTAAAGAACTTTGGTTGGTATCAACAGCCCTAATTTAAGGTATACTACAGAGCAATATAATAAAAACTGAATGGCACTGGCATAGAAACCAACAGATTAATTGATGGAACTAAATTGAATTCCCAGAAATCAACCCACACTCTTACAGGCACTTAATTTTTTTGACCAAGAAGCCAAAGCCATACAATGGAAAAAGAGAAAGAAAGAAAGAATCTTCAACAAATAGTACTGATCTAACTGGGTGTCTGCATATAGAAATATGCAAATAGACCTGTATTTATCACTCAACCCAAAACTCAAGTCCAAGTGGATCAAAGAACTTAACATAGAACCAAACACTCTAAATCTATTAGAAGACAAATGGGAGAGGGGGCGGAATCTGTAACTCACTGTCATAGGAAGCAACTTCCAGAACAGATACTCTGAGATCAACACTTAATAAATGGGATCTCATGAAACTGAAAAGCTTCTGCAAGTCAAACAACATTGTCAACAGAACAAAAGGACAACCTAAATATTGGGAAAAGATCTTCACCAACTCCACATCAGACAGAAAGTTAGTATCCAAACTATACAAAGAATTTAAGAAATTAAACACCAACAAATCAAATAACCTAATTTAAAAATATAGAACCAAACTAAAATAGGAATTCATAACAGAGGAATCTTGATTAATGGAAAATTAATTAAATCATTAATTGAATTAAATAAATGTTCAGTGTCCTTAGCCATAAGAGAAATTCAAATCAAAACAGTTCCATGATTCCATCTTACATCAGCCAAAATGGCTAGGATCAAAACCTCAGAAGACATTTGCTGGTGAGGATGTCGAGAAAGAGGAACATTCATCCATTGCAGGTAGGAGTGCAAATGTGTACAACACTTTGGAAATCAATCTGGAGGTTTCTCAGAAAATCGGGAATGGTCTAACCTCAAAACCCAGCTAAACCACTGCTGGGCATATACCCAGCAGATGCGCCACTGTAAAACATGGACATATACTCAACTGTGTTCATAGTTGCTTTATTAATAATAGCCAAAAACTGAAATCAATGTAGTTGTCCCTCAAACAAAGAATGGATAAAGAACATTTACACGACAGAATATTACTCAGCTGTTAAAAATAAGGAAACCATGAAATTTGTGAACAAATGGATGGTATTAGAAAAGATCATCCTGAATGACATACCAGAGACCCAGAAATACACACATGATATGTACTTACTTATGAGTAATTATTAGACCTATGGTACAGGATAACCACACTACAATCCACAGACCCAAAGAAGCTATGTAACAAGGAGGGTCCTAGAGTTGATGCCATAATGCCACTAAGAAGGGGAAATAGAATAGATATCAGAAGTGGATAAAGAGAGGGAACTGGGCAGGAGATGGAATGAGGAGGGAAATGAGGGAAGGTATCAGATGTAGGGAGAATGGGGATAGGAAGTAAGAGGGCTAGGAGAGAGAAGGGAAAGTGAGGGGGATATCTCTTTGACAAGCTGGAGAACTGAGACAGTGCAGGCTTCTGTGACGATATAGGACTGACTCTAGCTGAGACTTCTAATGTGGTAGTGTAATACATGAAGACTTAAGTGACAATCTTCTACCCAGACTGGACTCCTAGTGGAGGGAGAGGAAAAAAAAAAACTCTCTCACAAAATCTTTGATCCAAAAATTACCATGCCTACAAGAAGCATTAGGATAAAGCAGAAGCAGTATTTAAAGGGAATGTTCAACCAATGATTGGCACAACCTGAGACCCAACCCAATGTGGAGAGCCAGCCCCTGACACAATTAATGATTCTCTGCTATGCTTGCAGACAGGGGCCTAACATGATTGTCATCTGGGAGGTTCTACCTAGCAGCTGATTGCAGGCAAACATGGTGCAGAGCTCCAGGGGTCTTGTGGAAGTGTCTAGAGAAGGATGGAAGGACCTGGAAGTGACAGGAACGCCACAAGAAGATCAACAGGACAACTACCCCAGACCCACTTGAGCTAACCTAACAGAGACTGAAACATCAAGTAAGGAGTATTCATGGTCTGGACCAAGTTCCCCTGTATGTATGTGGCCAATAGGCAGCTTGGTCTTCATGAGATTTGCATAGCAAGTGGAGGGGTCACTGCTTGCCAGGCTGCCTTGCCTGGCTTCAGTAGATGAGGATATGCTCAGTCCTGATATGAGATAATGTGCTGGGGTGGGTTGATACAGGAGAGAGAGCTCCTTTCTTCTGGGGGAAAGAGAGAGGGGAAGTGGGAGGGAGAACTTGGAGGAGAGGAGGGAGGGACTGTCCTTGGGACACAAATAGATAAACATAAATGAATAAACGAACAAACATGTGGATCCCATTCCATTTTCTTTCATTATTTTGTCAATTCCTATCTTTGAAAACTGTATGTTCCACCATACAACAAGGACATTTGCTCAACTATGATCATAGCAACTTTATTCATAACAGCCAAAAAACAACCTAGATGTCCCTCATCGGAAAAATGGATACAGAAATTTTGGTACATTTACACAACGGAATATTACTCAGCTATAAAAACAGGAAATCTTGAAATTTGCAGGCCAATGGTGGGATCTAGAAAAGATCATCTTGAGTGAGGTAACCCAAAAGCAGAAAGACACATATGGTATATACTTACCCATAAGTGGTTATTAAACATATAATAGAGGATAAACATACTAAAAACTATACTCCTATAGAAGCTAAACAAGAACGAGGACCTTAGGGAAATGCTCAATCCTCATAGTCATATATTTTAAAGAAAGTTTCTTAGACATTTTAATATAGATATTTAAAAAGCTCTAATTTTTGATAACTGAGTCATTCCTTTGTATCTAACCTAGCTATGACTTCTTTACAAAAATATATTAGCAGAAAAGATTTTGTTAAAGGATCAGTACGTATTAATTCGTGGATTTTGTAGTCATAGCCACCAGGAGCTAGGTGAACCTCATGGGTCAGAACACTCCATCAAATACACACCCTTACAGTTACAAGGTGCCTGTTTTTCCATTCTAGAGCTAATGCTAGTGGCCTGAGGGAGATACTGAGTAGACACATTCCCTATTACCTCAATTAATGCTAGAATTGTAATCTCATAAATATCCACGTATTTCCACCCCTAAACATCAGTTTCTTACCACAGTCTTTTGAGAGAATTATCAGTTCATACATGAAAAGTACAGTAATAAAAAGCTCCTAAAGTTTGTTAGGAAAATCATGTTAAGACATAGTTTACAGGTATTTATGAGCAGAACATCTGCTCATCTTGCAAATGAAACTGCGTAAGGAAAGAGAAAATTTTTCTGTCGTTCAATATGTTTGTGAGAACATATTGTGAGAACAGTCTCCAGACCATCTAGATTTTGTGTCAGCAACAGTTAGAACATTCCCACGGGTTTTCCCTATCATCACTCCTCAAACAAGGAAATACACAAGAGATTATATGCTTATTTTGGCACCCATGGTTCTTCTGACTAGTGAGTTGTTGACAATTTTTCAAAGTGTCACCCACATAGTGACAAGTTATGAAATGATGCTTAGAAACCTAATCATTTCTATCAAAATTATTTTAAAAGTTTATGCAAAAAATCTTCATTCACTATGTACCATGCAACAGAAAACATGAAAAATAACAAACAAAAATAGAAATAATCGGGAGATCCAAGATGGCAGCCACGAGAGGACACTGTGTCTGAGGAAGTAGGACAGCAGTGACAGCGCACTGACCAAGAGACTGAAATCTGGGACCTAAAACACCAGCACTTGTGATTGCCAGGTGAGTGGAATTCCTACTTTGAGGAAATCAAGTTGGAAAATCCTAGGGACATCCAGTTATTCCCTGGAAAAACTCAGGGTGACCAGCTGCGCACAACCCTGATCTGAACAAGCAGCTGCCCTGAGCGCCAGCAGCTGCCATACCAGACTGGGTCACACAGTCTCCAGGACAGACTTAGAGGGTCCCGGGTACCATTCCAGACCAGCCTGCAACCAGTGGGCGCACACAGCACGGCACAGCCTACAACCACCCATGACCACGTGTGTGTCCATGGGCCAGACTGAGAGGGCCCCAGATCCCATTCCTCAGACAGGGCTGCATCGGGCAGGCACACTCCCCATGGCAGAGCCAGCTGACACCCAGACTGGGACACACATTATCAGGTCCAGACTGAGGTGCCCCCAAATACCATCTCAAACCGTGGTGCACAGGACAGAAGGAGGCACCAAGTCTCCAGACCAAAGAGGAGCCCTCAGCAGCAAGCCAAGGTGGGAACACGGGGCCTACAAACCAGAGCAGTGCACCCAGCTGCGATCTCAAACCAGGAAACTCAGCCTCTGGCACAAGAGCGAGGAGCCAAGCCTCTAGACCAGAGGAGTGCCCAGCCTGCAGTGCTCACAGCTTCTAACACAAAGCACAAAGCCGGGCACACAGATCCCACAAAAGAGTTCAACTGAGGCAACAACACACACTATCAAACCACTGGAACTCCCTGATCTTCTTGAAGAATACTCCTGACCCAAGAGATTGACAGTTCCAGTCTGAAGTTCAGCCTCAAAGCACAAACAGCTCATTGATTATATATAAACAAATGGCCAAAGGTAGACATAAGAACTCACCCAACAAAAATCAGGACACTATGGCCCCACAAGAAACACCCAAAAGCATGGCGATTTTAATTCATCAGAGACACAGGAAAATTATGTTAAAACTATGATTATGCAGATATAAGAGGAACAAAAAGAAGGACAAAAAGAGGAAATGAATAAGGCCCTCAAAGAAATTCAGAAGAATATAACTGCCCACATAGAGGATCAATTAAACATATACAGAGAGGAAACAAACAAAATAATAGGAGGCACAGTCAATCAGATGAAGGAAACGAAACAAAGCATGAAAAATGATTTAAAATCTATAAAGAAGACACAAACGGAAAACAACCTGGAACTGGAGAACTTAGAGAAAAGATCTTGAACCACAAATGTAGGCCAATAGAATACAAGAGATGGAAGGGAGACTATTAGAAGCTGAAAACACACTGACTGAAATGGATTCCTCACTCAAGGGAAAAAAAAAAAAAACGGGAAAGTCCAAACACAAAACATCCAAGAAATCAAGGATGCCATGAAAAGACGACACCTACGAATAACAGAAATAGATGAAAAAGAAGACTCCAGGCTCCTAGGACCGGAAAATATTATTAAGAAAATCATAGAAGAAAAATATCCCAACATAAAAAAAGAATTGTCCATGAACATACAAGAAGCCTACAGAACACCAAATAGACTAGACCAGAAAAGAAATACCTCTCGTCACATCATACTCAAAACACTAAAACTACAAAACAAAGAAAAAATATTAAAGGCAGCAAGGAAAAAGGGCCAAGTAACATAAGAAGGTAGACAGATCAGAATCACACCAGATTTCTCATCAGAAACTATGAAAGCCAGAAGGGCCTGGGCAGAAGTCATGCAGGCTTTAAGGGAACACAGATGCCAACCAAGACTACTACACCCAGCGAAACTTTCAATGAACATAGATGGAGAAAACAAAATTTTCCATGACAAAACAAAATTTAAGCA
>CM053753.1:12006332-12025805 GCA_028658305.1 Pachyuromys duprasi
TTAGAAAGACTTGGGAAGAATAAGAGCTCCACAAAGACCAAGTTGAGCAGGGCACAGGGGTCTTTTATGAGACTGTTTCTCCAACCAAGGACCATGTATGGATATAACTTAGAATCCCCTCTCAGTACCCCATGGTAGCTTAGTATCAAACTGAAGACCCTATTAAGGGGAACAGGGACTATTTCTGTCATGAACTCAATGGCTGGCTCTTTGACCCTCCCCCACACATGCCCAGGAGTAACATCCTAGCTAGATCCCAGAAGAGTACATTGGAGCCAGCCCTGAAGATACAAGATAAACTAGGGGCAGATGGAAGGGGAGGAGGTTCTCCCCCATCAGTGGACTTGGAGGAGGTAGGGAGGAGATGAGGGAAGGAGGGGGAGAGTGGGAGGGAATGAAGAAGGGGGCTATGCCTGGGATACAATGTACCTAACCTGTGATTAATATAAAAATAAATAAATTACATTTAAAAAAAAGAAACAATCAAGAAAAAAATAGGAATAATCTTTTGACATAATTTATTGAGAATCTATAATCATATGATTGACATGGAAATATGATGACAATAACCCTTGTGTACAGCTTAGCTTGATTATGTCTTGTAGATTATCTAGTGCCCTAAAAAATTATTTTCTTTATGGTTAAAGCTTTCACAAGTTTGCATAATATGAAAGCTTTTTAATGCTATATGAGTTTAATTTGAATGCCACAATAAATGGTATAGCTTTTAATGTTCATACAATCAGTTTGGACTAAAAACCCTAAAACTGAGTTACTCAGTCAAACAGTAGAAAACATAGATGTTTGACTGTAGTTGCTTTCACTTCCACTATATCTTCTTGTTTTTTCTTATCCTTCTACTTCTAGTTCTATTACTGAGATGCAGAATGAGGTGCAGAAATTGTCAAAATATGAAAAAAATAAGATGGATTGACAACTTCCTAAATGTCCTTTAAGCAAGAAAACAAAACCAATAGCAAAGTTTGTAAAAATAGACTTGTTTCCTGAACATGGAGGGAGGAAAGACTCTTAACACTGTAAGGCTGTAGATGTTCCAGGATGTTGCTGTGCTACTTTGTCATGAAGCTTATACACTGAAGGTTTACTCTGTTGATATGCCTCTAAAATCCAGCCACCCAGCATCTTCAAATAGCCACACCTACTCACGTTGTTTGTAACTGTATTTCCCTTAGTCAATACCGAAGTTCGCTCACACTCAAGCCAATCCCCTCCACACTCCTCTCCTTTCTGCACATATTTTAGGAAATCTAGAAGGAATGGAAGAAGTAACACAATGGTGGCAGCTTAGACCTGGGCAGTACATGAAAATCAATATAATTTAATTTGCTAAAAAATAGGAATTTTGCTGGATTTGACTGGCTGCACCCAAAGATGTTGAAATGAATATTTTACTGCCAAATAGAAACGGAAGCTCATAAAGAAAATTAACATGTCAGAAAATAGAGTTTCAGTTGAGCACACATCTGTTTTGTGACTATTATTTATTTATGCTATAAATTATGTCATCTAAATTAGCTAATTGGACCAACAAATCCATATCCCCAACCACTCTGTGACATCAGTTACTGATGAGGTACATTAGGCTTCAAAGACTCCCTGCAGCACTCTGTCAAACTGCAAAATAAGAGAAGTAAAAGAACTCCTGGTGGATGACTACAGGCTGTCTCTGTCTCTATTCTCAGACAGCAATGTACAAAACAAGTCAGTCCTTAAAACTGACATGATGTCACCTATTATCTACCCTGCCATGATCCTTAAAAATCAAGGCAAGTGGTTTATTTTCATGATGTATTTTTTCCAGTCATGCATAAACTATATGCTTAGATTTTTCACCAAACCTATTTTAGTTAATGTTCTTAAACACCTTTACCTCCTTCCAACCCCTCCTCCCCTACCTTAGGTAGATTAGTGGAGAAGAGGGCTTTAGAACTCTTTTATCTACTTCTTGCTGATTCGAGTCGATGGGTCTTTAGGGTATTACCAAAGTCAGTTGTCAAGATACCAGTAGTCCAGTCCAAAGGCCAACACCAAGCAGCAACACCAAGTCAGAAAAGGCCACAAGACAGAGTTGGATTGCCTAGAGAAATTCTCTGGAACATTTACCTCTGCGAAGTCCAGTGTCAAAGCACAAAGATCAGAGATCAGCACAGTGATGGTGATCCAAAAAGCAATGTCTCACTGTGTGTAGGCCTCTATATATCGCCTCTCCTGAGAGTCTACCCATAGATGTTCTCAGGTAGCCGAAGTCATGACCCTCACAGAAAAACTTCACCTGCTCTTTCACAAGCCAGACTCCAGCAAAATATCGTGTGCCCAGCTTGCAGGAAAACATCACATGACAAAACTGAGGTTTCAAGGAAAACAGGAATTTCTGCTTCAACAAATAATCACATTTCCTCAATTTCTTTTTTTTTAAGTTTATCTTCTAATATCCATTAGAAGAAATAGTCACATCAGTGGGCTGCTACATAATGTTTTAAGATAGCTAGATAGATAGATAAATAGATCAATTGATATAGATAAGGATATAAATATAGAAATAGGTAGATGTGTGTATACATAATGTTATGTTTAAATCAAATTAAAATATCCCTTTCTGGAAATACTTATCAACTTTTAAAATTCTTTAAATTCATTATAATTCAAAGATTCACAGAGACACTTAAGACTCACATGCAATGCTGCTAGATAGTTTTCTGAAATATGTCTTACAAGTTATTGCTTAACTGTGAAGTGGAGGTGTGCACTTCAACTCAGCTCTGCCAGGAACAGGACTAAAGATGGACACGATTGAAATCTGTTCAAAAAAGAGATACTAAAGATAAGGCACAATTACTGCTTATCATAGTCATTTCCCATTTCTCCTTACCTGTAAACTAGGATGCTTCCAAATCCAATTTCTATTTAATGCTCTAAATCAGTCTAGAAATGCAGAGGGAAAGACTTAGTAGAATTTTATTTGTCTTTCACTTCCAGAACTAAGTCTGGCACAATGAACCTTGTTAAAACAATGTCTGGGAATTCTAGGTTTATAATATTTTTTTCATTGGAATATTCTTATAAATATTTTATAAGAATGAGTCATATTAAATTAGTAAATAAAAAGAATATTTTTAAACAATTAGAGTTTAACCCATTTTTAGTTACTTACTCATATAATATTTTATTCATTCCTTAATTAATTCACTTCTTAAGTAATTTATCTCTATGATCTGCTGTATAAAATTCTAGGCCAGGCAATGGTGGCACATACCTTTGATCCCAGTACTCAGAGTGCAGAGGCAGGAAATATCTGTGATTTAGATGCCAGCCTAGACACCAGAATTACACAGAGAAACTCTGTCTCAAAAAACAAAACAAACAACAGGGACAGAAAAAAAGAAAGGTGGGGGAGAAGAGGGCTTTAGAGATGGCTCAGGCCTTAAAGTTTAGGCTCACAACCAAAGATATAAAATTATCAGACATATACAAATAATCAAAAAGCAAAAATTAACAGGGCATGAGAAATACAAGTGAAAAATAGTTAAATTTACAAAATTTATTCATGTGACCAGTGTGCTAAAGCTTTATGATAATTGAAGATAAATCAAGTATTTTTTAATCTCATTGTTTTATTCTTATATATTATAATAGGTAGCGTTTAAATCCATTTCCTTTCCAGTCAATCTATTATGTCCCTTGTGAATTCTTTTGTTTAATTTTCACATTCTCTACTGGATGGTACTGTGATAACTTCCATCAATGCAAACTGATAGTGAACAAGAAATCTAACTACAAGTCCCAGAGTTAGGAAGAAAGTGAACTTAGAGACTGAAATTTAGCAAACTGGTTTCAGAGACAAGTTATTTTCAACAGTCTTCATTCATATAAGATTTAATTTTTTATTTTTTAAATATTTACTTTATCACAAAAACCTGTATATGTTTATTAAGTAAACTACAATATTTTAAACTATCTACTATATAACTAATTAAACCAAGTTATTTAACCCAACTATTGTTGTATGATATAACTTTGGTTTGCAGAGCAGAATGCATAAAGTATATTCAATAATTTTCAACAAGTCTATAATTATTTTTAGCTATATTCACCATGTGGTAAAATGGAAGTTTTGAACTCATTCTTGTGTATCTGGAATTTTCTGTTCTTTGACTCAAATTCTCTTGACTATACACCCATACTCACTACCAGTGTAATCAACATCAGTTTTGGTACCAGGTTCATCTCACTGAATATATTGATTTTCAGATTTATACACAAATGTTCTTACAAATGATAGGGTTTCCTTTTCTTAGAAACTGGGTGGTATTATGTTATACATACACATCACATCTTTTTCTTCGATTCATCTGTGAATAAATATTTATGTTGATTCATTGTCTGGACTACTATGAATGATGCTGCCATAAATAGAAACATACAGATTGATATTTTTATACCTGTGAATTTTAACACTATTTGAGTTTTGTCCCTGGAATTTTGATTGTCTTTAGTCTGTAGATTCCTTTGCTTAACTTAACCAGATCCAAACTTCATATAGCTCAGGGAACCTTTATGCACTTAGGAAAAAACATTTTGTAGCTGTGGCAATTCACATTGTATTTTATACTTTCATTATCAAATATATTTTTATTCATTTAACCAGGCCAACTAAGATTGTGGGCAGTGGGATCTGTGCTGGCTCTAAGATGGGCCTGTGCAAGTTATTTTTGGACCCTTGTGACAATATCCGTAGAAACAACTCAATAGAGGAAAGACTTATTCTAGAAAAGCTCAGTGTGTTTCAAACCAATATAGCAGGGAAGGCATGAGAGAACTGCTTGGTTCACTGCAGTCATAGTGTATTATAGAAGATATGTACATCATAGTGGACCACAAGGCAAAAATCAGAACAAGAACCAACACATGGATGTAACCTTGTGATGAGACTTTTCCTTGGGAGGGGCAACACACATGTCCACTCACACCAGATAAGGAACCCATGATAGATCAAATTTAGATACTATCAAAATCCAACTTGGAGAATGAATGAGTTTTATTGGGCTCACTTAAAGGTTACTTAGAGGAGCAGAAATGACTCAAAGACAGCTGCACCACCAAAGCCTATTCTAGTATAGATGGCAGCTCACAAAATCTGTAGACTTGGAGCTTACCGCATAGCCAACCAGATACTTATTTTTTGGAGAGGGTCCTCTTCAAGGACTCAGTTGATCTAAAGCTCTTCTAGGCATGTGGGTACTTTCTCCTTCTTCCAGGAAACTGTTCTCAAACTCATCTTTGCAAATTGACTTATCTGAGAATGATAATCATTATTGTTTACTCATGGGAGAAAAGAGCTTAGTGACTCTGGTCAGTTTTGTGGACTTCCTGAAGCTATTGTGAGTGGTTTACCTTCTGGTTTATGGAGCTTCACTGTAGGATGGAATGTTTGAATGTCAGAGGAAGTTGGTACACACACACACACAAAACCTATTTGTAATTATTAGGCCTTACCTTCTAAATGTTCAGTAGCCTTCAAAATAGTGTCCCTAGTTAAGGAGCAAGAAACAAAACATGAACCTGTGGGAAATTCTTCAGATGTAAACCATAACAGATATGGAAGTTCTATCTGTAGGCAATTCCAAGAGATTTGGGTTGTTGAAGGCCAGATGACACTGCTCTTTATTAGGGAAAGTCTAGAGTTATTGATTTAAAACCAATCCTGAATTCTTTTACGTTTCTTTTTCTACATGCAGGTTATTTCTTTCTATACCAGTGTGTCTGAAGATAAACTAAAGATGTCTCAAGTAGTATAATCTGTCTTCCCTACCCTTTTCAATGTGCCTTTTCTTATTACTGTGCCCTGCCTAGATGATGTACCTTCTCACCTGTTTTGCTTAGTTCTTGTGAAGGTATTTTATGCTTCAATAGTTGTTTAAATTGATATTTCTACAGAAGAATATACTATGGACAGTTCTATTTTGTCGTCTTGGTGACATGCTTCTTGGTATTTGCACATTTTCTAATGCAAGGTGACTCCTGGCCCACATAGGAATACAAGTCACAGATTATAAGGCTGATGCTTAATGGTTGAATAACAGGTCTTTACATTTTTATCTTCATACAAAAAGTTATAGTTTATTAGTGATTTCTAATGACACATACAAAGGCATTTCTGACAGTTGAGAAGGGCTTTGAAATGGCTTCTCATTACAACTATTGTTGTCAGAAGTAAATGTGGCATTGCAGAAGCTTACTTCTACTTTTTCCAACTACCTTATTCAATAGTCTTAATTACAGCCTACAAACAAGGATAAAACTAAGAGTGGGCATGATGGCAATAGATACACTCTGACATAACAAATGGTCTCTAAAAGGAAGTGCTACTTTTAAAGCTGTGGTAAGATAATGTGGTTGTTATAAGTATACACAGATTTTTGTAATCCTTGGGATTCCTGCTCAATATTCGAAGGAATTGTAATTGAGCATGTCTAAAAGAAAAATAATTCCCGTACACTCTTTGGAACTGAGGTTAGAGAGATGTGCTGGAAAACAGATATACTATTCAGGAAGGAATAAGACAAGAATCAAACTTGATTCTTCCTTATAAGCCTTTGAACACAAAAGTAATGGAAATCTAGAACTTGAACAATGATGCTAGGTAAAAGATAACATTCATTGTGTGGTACTTTGAGATAAGTAACAGGGACCCACAAAATCATTCAGTGGCCTAAACTATAATAATTGTACAAATATGTGTGAGTGTATGTGAATGTACATGCAACTTTACTTATTATTGAAAATACTTTATTTTACATGTATGCATGTTTTTTCTACATGTATGTGACTACCACATGAATGGCTGGTATCTGGTGAGGATTCCTTAGATCTGGAGCTATGAATGTTTGCGAATCACCGTTTGGGTATTGGGAACTTACCTGGCTCCTCTGAAAGAACTTCCAGTGCTCCAAATCACCCAGCCAACTCCCAAAGGCCAGCCATATTACCTGGAGGTGAAAAATTCAAACAGTGAAAGGAATAAAAGCCATTTGAGTGAGAAACATGTTTTACATCAGCTCCTATCTCATTCAATCAAGAAGTAAAATCATACAACATATGTATAATTTATTGTAAATTACATATGTATATGACCTATCATACAATACAGTATTTAATAGCCAACATGCTTGTTTTCATGTAGTTTAGGACACGAAAACATTCTATTTTTTTACTTGATATATTATTTTTTTATTATAGTTAATATAAACTATTGGAAATTATTGTGATTAGGTATAAAAGTGAGACTGAGGAATGTCCAAAAAGCAATTGACACTACATTGCACCATACATATTCTCAGACATAAAGTTATCATTTTGAGTTAGATTGCTCAGCACCAAAAATAAACAAACAAACAAAAAACTTTTATTTAGTATTCAAGAGTTAAATAGGCTCATTCAATTTTTTTTTTACTATGTTTCTTAATGCAGATTACATTTAAGGACAGTAACAAGCTGAAACTACTTAGAGTTGTCAGAAATTAGTATTAAGCAAAGATCATGATTTTGTGTTTAATTGAAAAGGGAGGGTGCAATCAATAAAATGTCTGGGGAACAAAGGCTGTGTGGAGGAAGAGCAGTGTGTGCTTATGGGGGTAAGTACCCAGTTGCATGTTTAACCCTTGAGAGCCAGTGTCTTCAGCACAAATTTCCAATGCAAATCAATTCAACATAAGCTAACAGTGAAATGCAAAAGTATTTCATTAAATTAGAATTTTCATCTTCAGCTTTGCTGAAGTGACAAGCCTGTGATATGGATTAAAGGAAATGAAAATCCCTTCACAGAAGCCAGCCAAAAAGCCTCTTTACTTTCGAGTGTACTCATTTAGGTTCCAATTTCTATTATGTTTCTGCTCTAACATTACATTCGTGCTTCATCTTATTAAGTTCATTTACATCAGAGTGAAAGTCAGTGTAATAATAGAATAAATTATTTTGAAATTAATGTTAAAATACTAAAGACTCCAAGGCAGCATTGATGATTAAAGTTGATTATAATGGCTAAATGTTGACAATATAATATATTCTCCAATTATTTCTCTGAATATTACATCTCATGATACATTTCTTCAACTTCCTTTGTTATTCTTTGCATTCAAAAAGGCATCTCTGAATATATAACCATGAGATTAAAGTAGGAAAAGCAGAAATATAGTAACATCAAAAATCAAATAATATGCAGAGCTAAATAATTTAGAAAACTAGAAATCAATGCTTCAATATATCTTAACAGATATAGTGAAGACAGGCTAAGCCTGCCAGAAAACATTGCAAGGGTGCCTGCAGACCTTCTCTGTCTCTGCTCCCCGAGATCCAATCCTGCAATCTCTTTCCTAGTATTACACCAGAACATCAGCTACAGCTTTCTTTCTTATCTGCCCACATCTGTCAATCACCAAAACATTCTCTCCTAACCTTGACTTCCCCTGCTGCCCACTTGTAACCCCTGTTAACCTCTCCCAGGGCAAAAATAGACCAGAGGCAGACTAACACCTCTACTACTGTTCTTTGGATTCAATGCTCCCAGTCTTATTCATGGAACTGTAGCTGAAAACCTGCTGTGGGTTCCCTTTGTTCTCTGAACCCATTCTCAATGGATCAGAAAGATCTTTTCCAACTCTCCTTCCCCCACCTCAATTAAACAGCCTGCAACAGCAACAAGCATTCCCTGTGAGCTCACTTGCTTAACAGGTCAGGAAAACAAACAACACAGTAATACTTTCTAGACGTCCCAAGAGAAAACAGAAAACAAGGGGAAAAAAATTCACCCAGTGAAGACAAATCCAAAAATCAGCACCTAGAACTTTATCATCCCAAAGCCAGATGCCAACACAACAGAATGAAAACACAATCAATATCACCCAGAACAATAACATCTCCACTGTAACTTAGTGATCCTAACACAGAGAAACACAGTGTATCAAAATAAATAAAACTGCTAAAGTCCTGAAGTTGGAAATTAAAGCAATAAAGAAAACACAATTTTGAATTTTGAAAAAAAAATTTAGGAAGTCAAAAAGGAAGTACATAGGCAAGCTTCACCAACAAAATATAAGACATGGAAGAGAGACTGTCAGGTGCTGAAGATATGATGAAGAAATTGATACAATGGTAAAAGAAAATGTAAAATCTGAAAAACTCCTGATAAATATATTTAGAAATTATGGGACACTATGAAAATATCATACCTAAGAATAATAAGACTAAAGAAAGGAAGGAAATCCAGATCAAAGGCCCAGAAAATGTTTTCAACAAAATCATACAGGAAAACTTTCCTATTCCAAAGATGGCAATAAAAGTACAAGAAGCATAAAGAACATCAAGTATGTTGGGACCAGAAAAGAAAGCCATCTTGTCCCATAATAATCAATATACTAAATTTATAGAAAAAAAGAATACGTATTAAATGTTACAACAGAAAAAGACCAAGTAACAGATAAAGTCGGAACTGTAAAAATTACACCTGACTTCTCAATGGAAACTCTGAAAACCAGAAGGATCTGTAAAGATGTGCTGAAGACTCTAAGATACCACAAATGTCAGCATACATATTATACTGAGCAAAATTTTCAATCACCAAAGATGGATAAAATAATCTGTCTTCAAATCCAGCCTGACAGACGTTCCTCGAAGGAAACCAACAACCTAAGATTAATTACAGATATGAAAACATAAGAAACAATCTCACAAATCAAAAGAGAAACACACACACCCCACTACCACCACCAGTAACAACAATAAAATAACATGAATCAAAAGTTCTTGATCATTGATATGTATCAATATAATGGACTCACCCCCCCCCCCAAAAAAAAGACACAGACTGAAAGAATAGATTCAAAAACAGGTTCCACTCTTCTTCTGCACCCAACACACCTCAGCATAAAGGATAGACATTATTAGGGTGAAGGGATGGAAAAGAATATTTAAAAAAATAATAAAAAGCAAGCCAGTACAGCTATTTTAGTATCTAATAAAATAGAAACAAAAAAAATGATAGGGAAGGAAACTACATACTTATCAAAGGAAAATATCCATCAAAATGACATTTCAATATTTCATTTTATAACATTCGTCCCCCAGATACAAGGGCATCCAAATTTGTAAAACAAACAAACAAGCAAACAATCAAACAAACAAAAAACATTACTGCAACTCAAATCACAAATTGACCCTGACACACTGATTGTTGGGGCTACAGTACCCTATTCCCATCAACAGACAGGTCATATAGACAGAAACTAAACAAAGAAACAATGCATTTAACACACATTATGAACCAAATGGGCTAACGGATATTTACAGAACATTTCACCTAAATACAAGAAAATGTATCTTCAACTCTGCTCCTCAAACAACTTTCTCTGAAACTGACCATATACTTGGAGACAAAGCAAGTCTAAATAGATTTTAAAAGTTGAAATAACTCCTTGCATCCTGTCAGACTACCAGGAATTAAGGCTGGTATTCAACAACAGTAACAACATAAAATCTGAAATTCATGGAAACTGAACAATTCTTTATTGAAGAAAAACTGGCTCATGACAGAAAGAAAGAAAGAAAATAAAGACTTTTTGAACTCAAAGAAAATTAATACACAGCATTCCCGAACTTACAGGACACAGTGAATGTACTGCTAAAAAGAAAAAAGCTTAACAATGCAGCTGAAAGCTCTAGAACAAAAAGAAGTAATCACTACAGAATTCTGCTATAGGCTTAGATTTTTCAATTAAACTACTTTATTTAGGGTTCCTAAATGCTTCTACACCCCCACTTGAACCCCATCTTTAGGAAGATTAGTAGGGAAAAAGTCTGTAGAAAAATTTTATGTACTGGGAAAATATTTTCCAAGCAAACAGACATAAAGAACAATTAGGAGTAGCTATCCTAATACCTAAAAAAATATACCTTTAACCAAAATTAATCAAAAGACATGACAAAGGACACTTCATACTCTTCGAAGAAAAAAATCCACCAAGATGACATCTCAATTCTGAACATCTATGCCATAAAAACAAGGGTACACACTTTTGTAAAAGAAACATTACTAAAGATTAAATCACACATTGAACCCCACACATTAATAGTGGAAGCTCAGTCTCATCAAAAGACAGAGCAACAAGACAGAAACTAAACAGAGAAATAATGAAAATAACAGATATTATGAATCAAATGGATTAACAGATATCTATTGAACATTTCACCCAGACACAATAGAGCATACCTTCTGCTCAGCACCACATAGAACCTTCTCCAAATTTCACCACATACTCAGTCACCAAGTAGGCCTCAGTAGATAAAAGAAGATTGCAATAACCCCTTGTATCTTATCAGGCCACCATGGATTAAAACTGGAACTCAATAGCAGCAGAAACAAAAGAAAGTGACAAACTCACAAAAATGGAACAACTTTTTACTCAATGACCAATGAATCAAGGAAAAAAATAATGAAAGAAATTAAAGACTTTCTAGAATCAGTGAAAATGAAGGCACAACAAACACAAACTACAAGACACAATGAAAATATTGCTAAAGAAAGTTAATAAAAAGAATTGGAAAGATCACATAATAACAACTTAACAGCACATCTGAAAGTTCTAGAGCAAAAAGAAGGAACCACACCCAAGAGGAATACACTTCAGGAAATAATTAACCTTGGGGTTGAAATCAATAATTTAGAAACAAAAGAACAATACAAAGAAGCAACAAAACTAAAAGCTGGCTCTTTGAGAAAATCAACAAGATAGATAAACCTTTAGCAAAACTAACAGGCAGAAAGATAATATCCAAATTAACAAAATCAGAAATTAAAGGTGGCTATAAAAATAGACACCGTGGAAATTTGAAGAATCATTTGGTCCTACTCCAAAATCCTATACTCCACAAAACTGGAAAATCTAAATGAATTGAACAATTTTCTTGATAGATTGAATTTACTAAAGTTAGCTCAAGATTAGGTTAACAATCTAAATAGCCCCATTGCACCAAAGGAAATAGAATCATTCATTAAAAGTCTCCAAACCAAATGAACAAACTCAGGGCAAGGTGGTTTTAATGTAGAATTCAACCAGAATGCCAAAGAAGAGCTAATACTAATACTCCTCAAACTATTCCAACAAATAGAAACTGAGGAACATTGTCAAACTCATCCCATGATGCTACATACACCTTGATACCTAACCACATAAAGATTCAACCAAGAAAGAAAATTTCAGACTAATCTCCCTCATGAAGACTGATATAAAATTACTCAATAAAATACTCACAAACCAAATCCAAGAACACATGAAAAACATCATCCACCATTATCAAGTAGGCTTCATAGGAGAGATTCAGGGTTGGTTCAGCATATGAAAATCCATAAACGTTATCTACCAAATAAACAAACTGAAAAAGAGAAACCACATGATTATCCCATTAGATGCTGAAAAAGCATTTGAGAAAATTGAACCCCCTTCGTAATAAAAGTCTTGGAGAAATCATGGATAAAGGTCCCATACCTAAACATAATAAAGACATCCTTCTGCAAACCTATAGCCATCATAAAGTTAAATGGAGATAAGCTTAAAACAATTCTATTAAAATCAGGTAGAAGACAAGGCTGCCCACTCTCTCCACACCTATTCAAAATAGTATTTGAAGTCCTCATTAGTGCAATAAGAAAACTACCAAAGATCAAGGGGATACAAATTGGAAAGTCACAAGAGACAACTTCCTGAGCATAACACTAACAACAGCCCAGTCTCTAAGATCAAAAATTAATAAATAAGACCTCATGAAACTGAAAAGTTTCTGTAAGGCAAAGGACACTGTCAATGGAACAAAAAAGCAGCACAGAGATTTGTAAAAGAGCTTCACCTACTCGACATCCAACAAAAGGCTAATATCTAAAATATATCAAGAACTCAAGAAATTAAACATGAACAAACCAAATTATTCAGTTAAAAATGGCATCTAAAGCTAGATCCAGAGATAACCTAGAACTCCTGCACAGATGTAGCCCATGATAGCTCAGTCTCCAAATGGGCTCTCTAGTAAGCGGAAGAGGGGCTGTCTCTGACATGAACTCAGTGGCTGGATCTTTGATCACCTCCCCCTGAGGGGGCAGGGAGCAGCCTTATCAGGCCACAGAGGAAGACTATGAAAGACAGTTTTATTGAGACCTGATAGGCTCTGGTGAGATGTTACAGGAGGAGGTACTCCCTATCAGTGGACTGGGGAAGGGGTATGGCAAGAGATGAGGGAGTGAGGGAAGGCAGGATTGGGAGGGGATGAGGGTGGTGGCTACAACTGGGATACAAAGTGAATAAATTGTAATAAACAAAAATTATATTTAAAATAAATTAATGGCATCAAAAGCTAAACAGATTTCTCAACAGAGGAATTTCTAATGGCTGAGAAACAAATAAATGCTCAATGTTCCTAGTCATCAGGAAATGCATATCAAAATGACTCTAAGATTCCATTTTATATCCATTAGAATGATTAAGATCATAAACTCATGTGACAGCACATGCTGGTAAGGATGTGGAGCAAGGAAAATACTCCTCCTTTGCTGGTGGGAGTACAAACTTTTACAACCACTTTGAAAATCAATTTTGCGCTATCTCAGAAAATTGGAAATAGCACTACCTCAAGCCCAGATATACCAACCCTGGTTATATGCTCTACCATACAACAAGGACATTTGCTCAACTGTATTCATAGAAGCTTTGTTCATAATAAGCAGAAACTGGTACAACTCAGATGTCCCTCTACAGAAGAATAAATTAAATTAATTAATAAGTAGAGTGGTAAATTTACATAATGAAATACTACTCAGCTATTATTAATTAAAAAAAAACAAATAATGAAATCTGCAGACAAATGGATGGAACTAGAAAACATCATCTCAAGTGAGGTAACCTAGACTCAGAAATATACACATTTTATGTACATACTTCTAAGTGGATATTAGCCATATAATACAGGATAACCATACTACAATCCACAGAACCCAAGAAGCTAAGTAACAAAGTGAGCCCAAGGGAAGATGCTTGAATGTCATTCAACAGGGGGAAATAGAATGAAAGGCAGAAGTGGATGATGAGAGGGAACAGGGAAGGAGAAGGAGTGTGAAGGGCAATGAGAATGGGGATCAGATGTAGGGACAGTGTGTGCTGGAGGTCCTAGGGCTTGAACTGAAAACAGAAACCAAGGGCAGGAACATCATTGAGAAAGGCTAGAGACCTATATCAGGTTAGCATCCTGAATGGGATTGACTCTAGCTTAGATTCCTTGTAGCCAGTCATGGAGACTGAAGAGGCCAACTTCTAGCCAGACAACACTTGTAGTGGAGCAAGGGAAAAATCCAACCACCCACAAAAACTTAGATTCCAAATTTACCTAGCATAGAAGTTGTGCAGAGATAAATACAGTGCAGATATTGAGAGAATGTCCTACCAATGCCTAGCCCAACCTATCCCATGGGAGGGAGTGAACCCCTGACACTATTACTGATACTTTGCTTTGCTTGCAGAATATTCTTGATCAATATTTCCAAGAGAATGGTCATTCTGGGAAGTGACCATTCTGGGAAGTGTCAATCTGGGATGTAGAGCAAGGGGATCACTTCTCCTCTGCCAGTGGAAGTACAAACTTGAACAGAAAATATAGAAAAAAATATAGCCGTTCCTCAAAAGGAAGGGAAAAATGGGAACTAGGTATGAAAACCTAGTACAATGGATACTTACTGGAATCTAAGGAGATGACACTAAAGAGAGCTCTTGTAGGGGATACCAAGTTTCCACTGCCCCACTCTTTTAGCCAGGCTTCCATTGGTGGGACTTGGTTACATTCAGTATGATTGTTGGCCAAGGATAGTCCATGGAAATCTCCAACCAACACAGGCTGTTGCTAAGACAAAGGGTTGCTTTTTACAAACAGACGGCAAGAGAGCATTGCTTGGGACAATACCAACACAACTCATTCAGCTTGAAGAAGTCTGCCTGGTATTTACATGGAGTTCTCACTCAAACATTCTAGTCTCTTTTGTTCAGGAAGGTACTCTGTAGATCTCAGAAAGAGAAATATAGATACCAACTCAGCCTCGAAACCTTTGAGCTATGGTCTACTCTGCCTTAAAAAAAATGTTAGGATAATAGTGGCACACAACATGTGGGAGTAACCAACCAAAGCCGGAACTGACCTAAGACCCACTCGACTCATTACCGACATTGTTTGGATAACCAAGAACCAGAAACTGTATAGTCTGTAGATCTAGTGTGAAATATAACACTACTGCTATTAAACAAACAAATAAAACAATTTCTAATGATATGTTGCCATGCTTATACCTCAGTGCCTTATCCAGTCACCATCAGAAAGGCTTTATCAAGCTACAGGTGGGAACAGATGCAGAGCCCCACAGCCAAACATTATATACAGAGATAGTCTATATTGGAGATCTCCATCAAATCCCTCCCCTCTGAGCTCAGAGAATCCAGCTGAAGAGGAAATAGAAAGACTGAGAAGGAAAAGGGTGAGAGGGAATAGAGGAGACCAGAAGAACATGGCCCTCTAAATAAATTCCACAAGGTACATATGAGTTCACAGAGACTGAAGGAACCAGCACAAAGCCTACTTGTGTTTGCACCAGGTTTTCTGAATATTTACTACAGCTTTTTGATTAGTATTTTTATGGGACTCCTGCAAGTGAGAACTAGTGGTTCTTTGACTCTTGTGCCTGCTCTTGGGACTGTTTTCCTCCTGTTGAGTTGCTGTGTACAACTAAAATATGAATTTTCTCTTCATCTTTTTATTTTATTTTGTCATGGTTTTTTGTTATCTTATAGAAGCCAATTCTTTTCTAATGAGACACAGAAAGGGAGTGGATCCAAAAGGGGAGAGTAAAAGGGAAGAACTGGGAGTAGAGAGAAGGCCAACTATAATTAGGATATACTATATAAGAGAAGAGTCTATCTTCAATACAAGAAAAAAATATATTGAAGAATAAACAAATAAATCAGAAAACAGTAAAAACATCATGGTCTAGGTGAATTTTTAGAGATAGCTAACAAGACTACTGCAGAGGTTTGAAATTATTGAAGTATCCTCCCAATTCTTGTAGCCAGGACCAATGGTAAAAGGAAACTGTAGATGGGCTGAAGAGAGAACTCAGTGGTAAACAGCACTTCCTGTTCTTGCAGAGGAGCCAAGTAGAGTCATTAGCACCCATATGGCCTATCACAATCATTCATAACTGCATCGGTATTATTAATTCTGTCCTGTCCTCCATCAGCAGTAGACACTGAAATAAGTCACATCCACAGATGTGACAAATACTTATACACACAAAATAAAATTAAATAAATTGTTATAAAAAAGAAAGCAACCATTCTACTCACCTTTGATCTGTTTATTTGAGAAAAAACTTTACATTTTAAAACATCAATATAGAATGTGAAAGAAGAGAGTTTGGCTTTCGTACCTGTTTTCACATGCACTCTCCTCTCTCTGAAAGTAAACAAAACAAAAACCTTCCATTCTTAAATCCATCACCAGGGCCCTCAGTACTGGAGCTGGCAATAAGAGGGTCAAACATTCTTATATGTAATCCAGTGCTGAAAATGAAACCAACAAATTAATCCTGATTTTTCTATTCATTTACATATGCAGTGAGCACCCCGGTATTTGGCAAACTGTGTGGAATTTTGGAGATAAAGGAATGAATGAGTCTGAAGTGCATCTATTCTGAATTTAGCTGGGTCAAAGGGACTCAAAAACAACTACTGATAACATCATTAACCATGTGTACTACATATGCTAATGGCCAATTTAAACAACATGATCAAGGCTGAACTTATAACTCAGAGCACTTTACTAGAATGGTAATACCCATTCTTGGAACCCTTCTCCACTACCACCTTTAAAAGATCATCAAACGAGAGATGCATAAGTATTAACTCTGGATGAATTTGTAATGAAATAACGGAGCAAGGATATGACTTTCTAGGTAAGACATTTCTTGAGGTGAGTTCATTGGCAGGAGAGATAATAGAGAGTGTAAGGGGGTAAGGGAGGTGAATATGTTAGACTGTTTGGGGAAGGAAAGGGAAGGGAGGAATCTCCATAGTATTGCAACAGCCTGACTCTGGCATGCAAATATAGACATGCAGTTTTGCTTCAATACTTGTTCACAGATGTCTTTGTCTAGAAAATAGCATTAGAACCAGATTTGGAGCTAAGCAGTGATATGCCACTCTGGAAATGACTGTAGAAGTTAAGGATTTTTTCTCTTTTTAAATGAATGATATAACCTGGCCAGTTTCAGATTTTTAAGAAGCCCCTGTAATGATGATAAACGATGACAGCTAATAGAGAGCATGTGAGCTTGAATAGGATAAGCCAGATTTTTTATAGTAGACTTTTAAAACTCCAACCGTAGGATTTTTTTTCATAAGGTTACTTAGTCTTTCCAGTCTGAAAACTGTGTGAACTCTTTTTTAAAAGACAAACTATGTGTATTCTTCTTGACCATCAACTCCTTAATATACATTCATCCTCCAAAGAAGTAGACATTCTGTGGCTCTGTATGTTAGTATTGGATCAGACAGGTCATCTAGACCAGTAGTATGAGTGGGAAAAGCAAGCATGGCTGCAACAAGTTGATGGTGACAATGCAGCTGATTCGATTAATGAGATAAGAAAGAAACAGAAGGAGCCAAAGATTTAAAGAGAGTTAATGGAATCTGAGCCCTTGCTGCTTCCACTTACACTTTATCGTATTATAGAGTGACAGTCAGGATTACTCGCCCTGTTACAAAGCACCCTGCAGCTCTGGTGAGTTTAATCTTCACAAGGCGATTACTGTTATTGTACATCTATCTGGCTGGAAATCACTGTCTGTCCTCTCTTAGAATGACTTCAGCAGCATGGTGGGAATTGTTTGGGCACATGTTAGTTTATTTGTGCAAAAAATACTTAGGTGGACTTGACGGAGTAAGTTTGGTGTAAAGGTTTTCTTTCCAAGCGTCCTTGCTCTAGGAAAGCAGGTATAAATCAGTGAAAAACCTCTGAGTTTCTTGCAGCAATGGAAAATTCACAGAGAATGAAATTGTTTGCAGGGAAAAGGAAGAGTCAAGTCTGTATTGAACTATAAACACCTGCTCTAATTGATTCTCTTTAACTTTCTTATAATAAATCACAGTACACAAAGTTTCCTATCATCCTAAACTGCACTGCCCTGACAATTTATTGGATATGTCTCCCCTGAGCCTCCGAGAATACTGATCAGTATTTCTTCTGGTCATATACATAGTCATTTTATCTATATCCACCTTGGACATCTCTCCAGGGTTCTTTTTTCCATGTTGAACCTTGTATCATCTTGATAATGATGCTATAACCTCCTTGACACAAAATATGATGGTCTCACTTCAAGCCACAGCTCCAGACTCCTGTTTATACATCTTTCTTGTCTATATTGTAGCCCAGTAAAGAATCTGGCTGGTCAGATACCACATGTTTTAAAGCCAGTGGTGGGATTCTGGCTCGTTTCTATCAACTACGATTTTATAATATTGTGTTTTAGGTAGACTATGTCAGAAATTCTGCTACAGTTGAGACTTGAGATATGATGTATGTCTGAGATGCACCTGGTCCTCAGGGGCATCTTCAAAAATATAGATTATACTTACAAATTAGAGCAAAAGGAGAAAAGCCAGAACTCAAAGCCACAATCCACTTAACTAACTGAAGAATCAATATAACATTACAAGCTACCAAAGCCACTGTGACAAAACCTTCAAATGTTCTTAGTGAACATTTAGCTGTAGGGTGTTGCCCCTGTGTTCTGATTATCTGTTTGTTGGTTGCCTAGGATGCCTACAGCTCTTTGGGCTTTCTTTTGCCTTATCTTATCATATACTTGCCTTTTCCTTTGATTTTTGCTTCCTTTACCAGAATGCCTTTTTAAGCACTTTCAAGGCTGTCATATAAACAGAAGTTTGGTTCCAGTTGGCTCCTTTGCTTCATGCTCTTTGATAAAATAAAACACAGTACTCTGCTCTCCTGGAGCTACTGATCTGATTATAGAAGCACAGACACATACATCCTCTTTTGGACAGATGAGGTCAGCTTCAGTCCCACAGTTTCAGTAAGTTTGTGGCTTTTTGTTTTAATGATGCAATAGTGACATCCATCAATTTGTAGATTGTTCTGCCTTCCACTGATTCACACCAGTGTGTTATAGGGTATGGACAACTCTAAGGACAACTCTAAGTAGGAGACTTGAAGCTACACCTCCCCACCTCTACCCTGCCCCCCCTCCCACTCCCCATCTCCTCACTCCTGCTTCAATCAGGCTGAGCTGTTTACAAGAACATGCCCTGACAGCTCTTGAACAAGCCATGTTCCTTCAAGCAGCATAAGAGGAAT
>CM053753.1:12032705-12053921 GCA_028658305.1 Pachyuromys duprasi
AAAAAATTTTGGTGGGAGTTTTTCTGTTGTTTAAAAAGCAAAGGAGAGAGAGCAAAAGATATTTAAAAAATAGCTTGTCTATGGGAAGAATGTCTGGTTGAGCCAGGAAGGCGAAGCTAAAAACCTGAAGGTATATAGAACGTTATAAAGGGTCTGTGTATGTATGTGAGGCCAGGGGGCATATAAATGGTGTTTGCTTTGGTTCTTTATACCTGCTAATATGATTTAAAAACTGTAAAAGATGTTATACTTCATTTAAAAGGCTGGTGATTCTTCATTGCAAAATGTTTTCTTATGTTCTTTTAAAAAAATTCTGGCTGGACAAAATAATTCTGGTGTGGACAGAATAATTCATACAGTTTAAAATTGTTCTGTGCTGTGTTGTTAGGCAATTGGTTCTAAAACTTGTTTAATCATAGTGTGTAAAAATTTTTGCTGTTAAGTTTTAAAAAGATGGTAAGATTCATAAGATTCACTAGCCCCTTTATGAATTGTGCCTGATTAAAGGTCTTGCTTTGATTTTAGTCCAGAAAGAACAGATGTAAAGTTACACTAAAGACTGAGCTTTGCCTAGTCCCTTACTTTGGGTTGTTTTTGGGGGCTGAATTTAGGATGGGTAACCATACAGTTTGCTTATATAGATTTACTCGAAGTTTGGTTCTAAAACATGTATCTAAGAAATATGCCAAAATTAGAGATTATAGCATTCTGTTTTATAGGATACAGTTTAGAGCAGATAATAAAAATAGACAAAGAATAACTCAGATATGCTGGCCCTCAAGCTGTCAGAGATCTGATAAATATGGCATTTTAACGTGTATAAGTTTATTATGACGGAAAGACCCAAAATCCTGGCAGTAGCTCCCCAGGGTCTCCGAGAAGATTTAAACACAAGGACAGATGACCATGACTCTGGATTGCGGTATGCTAACCACTGGACAATACTGCCTCAACTGGCCCACTGCTAGAGCCCAGCCTAACTGTGGACGAAGCTGTGGACACCTGGAGAGTCATTGTTTCACATTGTCTGAGGCAAGGTGAGGTCAATGTCTCCTGTTCCTCTTTCCACAGAAGCAGCTTCTCACCCTTTATGCCTGATGGCTGGACTGCCTCTGCTCAGAAAGCCAGGAGGCCGCAGGAGCCAGGGACACTGCCTAGGTGACACCTGCTGCACCTGGTGACAATCAATTGATTGTGAGAAAGGTCTTTTTCCCCTAGACCCCCTCCTGTTTCCTGGTGATAACTGCCCTGTGAGAAAGGTCTTTTTCCCCTAGACCCCCTCCTGTTTCCTGGTGATAACTGCCCTGTGAGAAAGATCTTTTACCCCTAGACCCCCTCCTGTTTGCGGTTTTTGCCTTTATAAATTCTGTAATTTCGTTGCTGGGCACTCCGCACTGTTCCTTCAACAGGAGCAGGTAGCGGGGTCCTGGAGTGCTCTGGTATCTGAATAAACACCTCTTGCTTGTACATCAAGTTCGAATTTACCAATGATTTGGGATTCTGCCTCGTAGGTCCAACAACATCTTGGTTGTAACCCTCTCCCTCATATTATCCCTGCCCCATCTTCTCTCCTTATTCCCCCACATCCCTCTCCCATACTCTTCAGAAAGGGAGAGCCTCCCTCCCCTACCAATGGACTTCAGCCTAGCAAGTCTCATCAGGACTGCCTGCATCCTCTTCCACTGTGGTCTGGCATGGCCGCCTTCTCCCATTCCCCCTTCCAGGGGAAAATAATCAAAGGGCAGGCAGCAGAGTCTATGACAGAGACAGTCCCTGCTCACCTTTCTAGGGAACCCACACAGAGACTGAGCTGCCTTTTGGCTACATCTGAGCAGGGTGTTTAGGTTACCTCAATTCATGGTCCTCAGTTGGTGCATCAGTCTTGGAAGGCCCCCCTTTGCCCAGATATGTTGGCTCTGTTGGTCTCCTTGTGGTATCCCTTCTGGGTCCTTTTACCCCTCCACTCTCCCATAAGACTTCTGAGCTCTGCCCAAAGTTTGGCTGTGAATCTCTGCATTTGCTTTTATCCCTTGCTGGGTGGAGTGTTTCAGAGGACATCTTTGGTAGTATCCTGTCCTGCTTCCTCTCTTCAACCGCTTCTGGTATCTATTCTATTTGCCCTTCTGAGAATCAAGAATCCTCCCTAAAGTCCTCCTTGTAATTTTGTGTCTTTAGGTTTGTGGATTATAATATTATTATCTTGCATTATATGGCTAAAGTCTGCTTATAAATGAATACAAACCATGCTTGTCTTTCTGGGTCTGGGTTACCTCATTCAGGATGGTCTTTTCTAGTTCCATATAATTGCCTTTACAAGTATTTATACTCCATTTGTGCAATCACAATACATATTCTTCATACACACAACATAAAAACATTTAAGATTATGTTTGTTCTTCACAGATACACTTTTTGTTTGATGATCTAACTTATTAGAAATTTCTTTTTCTCCTGAGTGATAGTGCACAGGCTATAAAAATCTTCCATGTTGCAATGCTGTTTTGGATACTTTGAGTTTTTCTTGGGAAGAGTGCACAGGAGGTTACATTGACCAAACTTATTTTCCTTCATGTCAACACTTTTCTTTTTAACCCTGGAATTCAAGATATTGTATTCTCTGATGCTGGTGCAAATGAGAATTACTGGGCTCCCCAGTTATAAATAGTGATTCTTGTCTCATTTTCTATTGAGTTGGCATCTTCATCCATCCAATGGTATTACACTGAGACATTACAATGTTTACCTATTTTACTTTCTCAAAGTTTTCTCGTTTTATTTCCCAAGAATCAAAACTCAAATAGTTTACTGAGAATAACAACAGTAAACAATACTCTATAGACAAAACCTAAGAGATCTAAAATCAAATGGATTCATTTATCTTTTGTTCCTTTTGAAATTGTTATACATACATACATACAAGGAAATTTATTTATATTTCTCCTTCATCTGCCTAGATGTGACTCCAAATTTTGTTATTTTTGATAACCCACTAACTTTAGTTAGTACTGTTTATATATGTGTGGGTATGGGACCATCCACTGGAGCTTATGAACCATACAAGTAAAGATAGCCTCAATAAAGACTGATTATCCCACTCTCCACTATCCACTTCTAATCAGTAAGAGACAAGGCCTAAAGATATTGTAGCCCATCCTTCTGGTTTGCTTGTGCATGTAACTACAGCTACTCTATTCATGAATAAGTGCAACGGCCATACCATGTCCAGAAGAGAATGTTTCACAGCACCCTCTCTGTCCTCCGTCTCCTGTTCCTCCCATCTTCTCCTGCATGTTATTCCCTATGCTTACTGTAGATGTTCCAATTACAGTTAAGTACTCTGTCTCTTACGCTTAAAATATCAATTCATCTTGCACTCTCCATTGACTGCTGTTCACTTCAAAAAACAGAACAACAACAAATCTGCTTTCATCAAAGTTCAGAGTAGTACAAATTTACACATATAAATATAAGAATTTAGAAGGCAACATGACAGACTGTTTAACAGGTTCGACCCTAAAATCTACAACCTTCCCAGCCATGGGATTTTGACCAAGGCCAAACAGAAAATACCTTCTTGTGGGGAAGGCCTCAAATTTAGTCACAACGTAGTGCCACAATGCTGCAGGCCAGTTATTCCACTATTGTATCTGTAAGCACTTTTTCCCCAGTAGGTTAATATTATAGTATGCATGTCCAGTGTTGGTTAAGACTATTGATGCCTTCTCTTCAGCAAAAGCTTACATATCACCTGATGGTACTAAAAAAAAGCTACCTAGCAGCATGGAAATTTTCAGTGGTTTTGAGATTGATTTCTCTATATTCTGTAGCCAGTTTGAATGGTGTCTTCAGCAACAGGTTCTTCTTACTGTGTGCTTGATATAGGTAACCAAGAGCAATGACAATCTTGTGTTGTAGTGGAGTCTTTGGCCTCCTTGACCAATGACACATACAAATGTATGCCATGCATTGTATTTTATACTTTACAACACATGTCTTCTGGACTGGCATTGCCTACATATGCAGGGCAATTTTGTTCAAACTATTTTTAAAATTATATTTTGTTATTACCTTACAAACTAGTATGTTTCTATGAAGCTTTTTAGTAGGTTTTTAATTTTGGTTAACCCATCCACTACTGTCTTCTATCCTCTGTCCCCTTGCACCATCCCTTATTAGTCCTTGAAACCTCAGTGTGCCATCTGCTCTTTTGCTTTATCCCTCTATTGTTGTCTAATGTGGTTTATGAGACAGTAAGTTTCCACATCGCTTTCATATCTTGTTCCATCCCTTCCTTTAATCCCCTGATTTCTCCATACTCCTCCACTCCCATACTCCTACTAAGCCTTCCCATCCTCAGTATTGTAAGTTACAACTTTCATTTTACACATAATCTTCTATGCTCCCTTCTTTAATATGCCATCCTAGAAAACCCTTTATAATTTCCTAGATTCGACTTGTTCTTTAAGTTCAATGCACAAAATAAGAGATGGGAAGCTATAACCTGCTTATGAGAAAGAATATACAATATTTACCTTTCTGAGGAGGAATTACCTCATTCAATAACATTTTTCCAGCTGTGTTCCTTGACTTGAAAATTCATTATTTCATTTTCCTCATATCTCTTTATTAGTATTCTGAAACAATCTGCTTCTGGGTTACCTAGCAATTTATGGCATCATCTTGTGTTGCGCAGCCAGGTGGCCACACCTGGGGGGCGTGGTTAATGGTTACCTGACCTTAAAAGGGACAACTGGACACATGTTCTCTCTCTTCCTCTTCCTCTTTCTCTTACTCTTGCTTTCTCTCTCTCTCTCTCTCTCTCTCTCTCTCTCTCTCTCTCTCTCTCTCTCTCTCTCGGCACCCCCCTTTCCTCTTCTTCTCTCTCTTCCCCCATCATGGCCCACTCTCCCTGCTCTCCCTGCTCTCCCTCTCTTCTATCCACCTTAATAAACCTCTTTCATAGAAGACCTGTTGTAAGCCTCCTTTTATTTATAAATTAGTACTAACACTCTTGCTTATGGATTGGAAGACTTAATATTGTGAAAAATGACATTGCTATAAAAGACAATTTACAGATTACATGCATTCCCCATCAAATTTCCAATTCCATTCTTCACAGCCATAAAGAAAAGCAATCCAAAGGTTTATATGGTGGCACAAAAGACAAAGGATAGCCAAAAAAAAATCATGAAACAAAGAGAATATTGCAGGTGGTGTCGCCATACCTGCTTTCAAATTATACTACAGGGCTCAAGCACTGTGGAGGTGGCACAAAAACAGACATCTGCTTTCATACCCTGCAGGGTAGTGTCTTTCAGAGGCCCTCTGTGGTAAGCTCCTGAGACTTATAGCCAAAATTTTGGCAGAGTGCATGGAATCTTATAAAAGAAGTGGGAAATAGTAAGACATGGGGGGGATAGGAGCTCCACAAGGAGAACAACAGAACCAAAACATTCTGTGCACAGGGGTCTTTTCTGAGACTGTTACTCCAACCAAGGACCATTCATGGAGATAATCTAGAACTCCTGCACAGATGTAGCCCATGGCAGTTCTGTGTCCCAAGTAGGTTCCATAGTAATGGGAACAGGGACTGTCTCTGACATGAACTGATTGACCTGCTCTTTGATCACCTCACCCTGAGCAGGGAGCAGCCTTACCAGGCCATAGAAGAAGACAATGCAGCCACTCCTGATGAGACCTGATAGCATAGGGTCAGAGGGAAGGAGAGGAGAACCTTCCTTATCAGTGGACTGGGGAAGGGACACAGGTGGAGAAGAGGGTGGGATTTGGAAGGGAGGTGGGAGGGAGCTGCAGTTGGGAAACAAAGTGAATAAACTGTAATTAATAAAAATATAAATAAAAAGAGAAAAAAAAACACACATCTAGATCAATGGGATAGAACTGAGGACCCAGATGCATATCTATACAACTACAGTTACCTATTTTTAAATGAAATATGAAATACACAACTGAAAAAAGAAAACAGCATCTTCAACAAATGGTTCTGGAACATCTACATTTTAATTTGTAAAAACAAAAATTAACTAGAGTCCTATCTATTAAGATCCTCAAAATTCAATTCAAAATGGACCATGGACTTTACCATAAGATTTGATATTTTGAACTGCTAAAGGTAAAGTTAGGGGGTATGTTTCAACTTAAATGTACAGGAAAGGAACTTCTGAATAAGACTTCAATAGTAAAGTAAATATGACTAAGAATCAACAAAAAGGATCTCATTCTTCTGCACAGAAAAGAAAGCTGTGAAACAAGTGAAAAGGATGTTCACAGAATGGGAGATCTCTACCAATGATTTAACTGACAGATTATTAGTATCTAGAATATACATACACAGAACTCAAAACCTAAACATTAAACAAATGACCAATCTAATTTAAAATACTCTATAGAGATGAACAGTGTATTCTCTAAATAAGGAATGCAAATGGCTAGACATGAGATTTTAAAAAATGCTCAACATCCATTTTAATGAGGTAAATGCAAACTAAATATATTCTAAGGTCACAGCCTAGTCAGAATGACAATTATCAGGAATTCAAATGAACTCTTTAACAGGGTTGGTGAGTGTATAGACTCATACAGCCAGTTAGAAATTACTCTGGAGGATTCTCACATAAAACTAGACTTGAACTGCTATATGGCCTACCTATACCACTGCTTAGCACATCATCATATTCTACTGCAGAGACACCTGCACATCCATGCTAATTGATGCTCTGGACATGAAAGCTAGGGAATGGAATGAATCTAGATGTCAAACAACACATGGATAAGAAAATGTGGTATAAATACACATGAAAATAATACTTGGACTCTTGAAATTCCTTTATTCTTCTTGCTTTAACCTGTAGAAAATTTGTTTCTTGAATTGAACAGGAAATTTGCTCTGTGAAACCTGGCTAGTAAGGTTGAAGTCTGGCACTTTCAGATAGCTTTGGGCTCAATAATGATGGATTGACTCCCTTTCTCATCTCAGTTCCCTCTTTGCCTAATCTTAGGAATCCAAGTTCTTCTAAGGAGGGTCCCATAGCCCTCATTGAGAACAAAAACCCAACCCTTTCCTGATAAGAAACCTATTCAGCAAGCCTCTGGGGATTCCTGGAAACACTCATCCTATTCTAATGAGATGTCTTTGGTGTCTAGGCTTTCAACCAATGACTTTTAACTGTACCTGGGGTTCCTACAGCAAAGATAGGATAATGAAGTACTACTTCCCCCTTTTTATTTTTAGCCCCATCCCTTCTCCTCTCCAAGTTCTACCCTCCCTCTCCCCTTTTCCTCAGAAAATGAGAGCTCCTTTTCCCATCTACCCCACCTCATCATGTCCTATCAGGACTGAGCATGTCCCCTTCCTCTGTGGATTGGCAAGGGGTCCCACCAGGGGGAAGTGATCAAAAAGCTGGAAGGTGAGTCCTCATTCAATGCAGTCCTCACTTCCCTTACTTGAGGACACACATGCAGCCTAAGCTGCCCATTTAATTCATCTTCGTAGAGAGTCTAGGTCCAGTTCATGTGTGGTCCTTGGTTGAGCTTGAATCTCAGCAAGTTCCTCTGGGCCCTGATTAGTTGGCTCCACGGGTCTTCTTGTGGAGCTTTTGTCACATACAGGTCCTTTTCTCTTTTTTTGCACTTTTTCACAAGATTCCAGTGTTTGGCTATGAGTTTGAGCATCTGTTTTGAGGCACTGTTGTGTAGAGCCTCTCAGAAGACAATTCTGTCAGGCTCCTATCTACAGGCTTAGCAGAATATTGTTCATAGTGTCATTGCTTGGCACTGTCCCATAAGGTGAGTCTTGGTTGGGCTAGGCATTGGTTAGGCATTCCCTCAATCTCTGCCCTATCTGCTCTATATTTATTCCTGCACATTTTGCATGCAGGGTAAAATTTGGGTACAAGTTTTTATGGATGGGTTGGTATTCCCCTCCTTCTGCTGGAAGACTAGTCTAATTAGAAGGTGTTCTCTTCAGTCTTCATGGCCTCTGCTACTGGGAGTCTCTGCGGAGTACCCCTCATTCTCCAAAGAGCCTATACGTTTTCCCTCTTATGATAGAACTGTGTTACCACATGTAAATCAAGTATCCTTGGCACCTCTGGCTCCAGCAAATCAAACACATTCACCCTCAAAATTCCTCCTTCTGTCCAAAGCTTGTAAGTGCCTGTTGTCACACAAAATGAAGGTTCTGTGTGCTGCTATATTCAGCACAACCACCTAAGACTCATCATTTATTGTGGGGAAGTAAGGGCTCCCCCTTTCCCTGACATTTCACTGCTGAATTCTGGGGCTTGGCTGATGGCCAGGGTGATCATAGTTGTCTCCATTACTGCTGGAGCCTGACCGACTGTGGTGAGCTCAGTGCTGACCACTGGCTAGGTACCAGCCAGGCCTGGACCTGCTTTCTGGCTGGCCAGGCTGAGCAGACTTGAGCTTTTACCCATACTCCTGCCATTAATACAACTGCTTTACCAATGGGCTGTAACACTTTGGTATCATTACAGGCTTTTGAAACTACTGAGTTTCCATTTCTGTCTGAGACTGGCAATCTCATATTTAAAAGCTCATTGTAACACCTATTGGAAAAACTCACTTCGACCTTCTCCAGTGAGACCAGCAGCCTTGCCTAGTACACAGGCCTTGCCCTGAGGGCTTTATCCATTCCTAAGAGAAATGGAACCTTAGATCTCAAGTTTTTTCTGTTCCTGCCCCCAAACTGGCAGTACCTGGAATGTCCAGCTGGAGAAACGTGCTTCAAGTTTAGTGTTCTACCTGACAACAGTGGCAAGGGACACCATTGCTCTTGCTCCTCATCTGTGCATGGAAGCTCCACAATAGTGACAGTTATGTCTTTTCATAATGGTTCCCAGTATTCAGACTCCTTGAAATCCAAATTGCTAAATGAAGCTTCTCAGGGTTTTCTCTCCCTCTCTCATTCTCTTTCTCTCTATCTTTCTGAATGACAGATTATGACTTCTCCTACTTGACAATCTGAGCTGAGCTGAAGACAGGATTGTTTAGATTCTAATTGCTATGTGTCTGTCTATTTCACCACACAGGGTAACAAGAGTTTAATCATAGGAGCTAGAACTGAGGAATTAAAATTTTGAAGTTTTTATAAAAGTCACCATTTGATCTGTAAATGTATACATTTTAATAATAAGACAATCATGTTGTGAAGAGATGACATTGAAGACTGTCATGGAAGAGAAAGTGACATGAGATGGAAAGAACAGAAGGGGAGAAAAGCAAGTTGTGTATTTGAAATAAATACCATGATAAATTTGATAAAATAAGACCAAGTGGAAAGGGAGTATTAAAATATTCTATAGCATTCATTATTTGTTTGCCTTTGTTTTTTTCTGTGTTCCTTTACTAAGTATCTTCAATATAGCAGACATTTTAGTTCAAGATTTGCAACAATTAAAAATAAAATCTAAAATTTGACTGAGATAATTGATTTGTATCTAGCAGACATTGAAATGACTGTCATTTTGTGATTATTATTTTGTGAGCTATGGATATTTGTAGAAGATTTTATTTTCATCTGAGCTATATTAACTGTCATTTTCATCATTGTGACCTAAATACCTAAGAGAACAATATAAGGAAGGGAATTTTTATATGTCATGATTTCAGAGGGTTTAGTATGTGATTTCTTGGACTTGTGGCCTTGAGAAGGACACCAAGTCTACAGCAGGATACAAATGAGCCTGTTCTGAGCAGGCAGAAAATATGAGTTGTACTTATAACAAAGGCCAGGGTAAGATGGAGTACCAGAAACAAGATACCAGGGACTAACTTTTTCCAAAAAGACTCATATTCCTACCTTCTATCAATCCAATAATTTATTAATCTTATAGATTACTAATAAATCAGTCCACTGATTAAACCAGAACACTCCAGATCTAAATGAGTCAGGAAACAGTTTTATAGATACCCAATACCATTTCTTTATCAAATATGCTCAACAATGAAATATAAGCACCTCAGTGAGATAAAGCCATGACAGAAGCACATTTTGAGTCCTAAGGTCAATGAATAAAACAACTTGATGCCGTTTGTACTTCATGCATTTGCACCAGCAAGAACCATCCAGTGCTTTTCCTCATGTTGGGTTCCTGAGCAGAACTTGAACCAGAACTCACTGGATGCTTATGAAACTCACTGCCTCAATTCCCATGGATAAAATGGTCAGACCTTTTTATCCATTTACCCAATTGATAATTTATTCCTTGAAAGAAACAGGGAGTGAAAGGGATTACAACCAACAAATGATAATTAGATACTGTTGATCTGCACGTTAAGTAGATATGTATAATGAAGTGAAATTGAGACGATTCAGGTGCATTGTTATAAAGTAAAAGCATAATCAAATAAGGATTTTGCTCACACAAGCATGTCTCACATCAAGGTCTTTTACATGCAGTTAGTGACTAATGAGTAACAGTTTGAAGGAATCACATACTATATAGTTAAATAAATATGGTTTATTTTTAAAATGTGTTGTTCAATTAAACATTAAAAGAACATATCCCTAAATATTCCTCTATAAAACTTCACAGTTTTATATATTTGTTATGAGTGCACTGAGAATTTTTTTTCTACTCAGTAGGACCTAGAATATCTCCTTTTGGATATCTGTCTAAATCTGTCTGGGAATAAGTGTCTCTAAACTGATGTTCAATATAACATGTGTCTATGTGGCACCCTCAAGCTTTGATACCTCAAAAAGTAAAGAAAGGGACATAGTAATCTTTGGATAAATTCGTATGTGTGCCTGATGGTGCCTTTGACCTTTAGGATGAGGAATCAGTACAAAATGCTAAAATTTCTCAGATAGTATAACAACCTCCACTTAACCTATAGTCTGTCAAATCAACAAACCATTTTTTCTTTCAAGTCACTTAACAAGCATGGAAAATTAGTATTCACAATTTATCTGCAGTTTTCACACGAATACTTCAGGAAGAAATTCCAGGGTAATCCCTGTTGGTGTTCATTTTCTCCCATGACAAAATATGTTTCTTAGAAACTGTGTACTTAATCTCACTCTCCAAAACATTACTAGAGTCACTGGGAGAATTCCTAATTGTATTCAAACTCATCCTGAACATGCTATTTCTAAATTACAACCACCTATTGCTTAGACAAAAATCCAGCTCAGTATATGCTGCATTTCTTCCAAATGGGTATGGATGCAAACACTTTCATCTGTTGCCTTCCCTCTCATTCTCTCTGTCTCTGTGTGTCTCTGTCTCTTTCCTGTCTCTGTCTCTGTCTCTCTGTCTCTGTCTCTGTCTCTGTCTCTGTCTCTCTCTCTCTCTCTCTCTCTCTCTCTCTGTTTCTGGTCTTTTAACATATTTAACTCTGATTGCTGCCATGTTTTATTTTCTGTAGACTTTGAATGTGCCTGATGTCTGCATGTTCTGTTAATCATGAATGCATGTTTGTGGTGATCTTTTCCTGGGTGCTAGTTATGACTACTCTTGGTTGCCAACTTGACTACATTGGGAATTATCTAAAACCAAAGTGTACATGTGAACAGAATGTTTTCCTACTTAAATAATTTGAAGTGGGAAAACCCACTTTTAATCAGGATCATCTGATGTGGGAAGATACAACTTCTATCCAGATTTTTTAGGTGAATCAGCTTTAGTCTGGACCCCACACATGCTGCTAGCAGCCTATAAAAAAGACATGGAAAGAGCAAGCTTGCTCTGCATCTGCTTGTTCTTGTGCTTGCTGTTGGTTTTGCTCTCTCTGACACATCCACTCCTTCACTGGCATTAGAGCCTACTTCTTCAGGATTCCAGTATATAGTGAAGACCAGCTGAGTTATCTAGCCTTGTGAACTGAACAACTATCAGATTCTTGAACCTTCCGTTGGTAGATAGCCATTGCTGGACTAGCTGAACAACACCTTTCATTCTAGCAGTTCTGTTGCTCTAGAGAACTTGGCTAATGCAATGGTTTTACCCTAGACTAAGCAGTTATAACAAACCCTCTTGCATAGCCTTACACTTTACTATCATGAGCACAAGTAGGTCAACTTCCAAAAAAAAAAAACCAAAAAACAAAGGAACAAAGACAAAGGGATTGTCTATGGTGAAAAGAAGAACTAAAATTCATAGAAATGGTGCTTGATGACACTCAGGAGAAGGGATTCATCATTTAAACTCTGTGGTACAGATGGACTCCACTATTAATTTACATGCTACTAAAACTGAAGATACAGTTTTTCAAAACTGAGGAGCATAAGCTATGTTCTAAAAAACAGTACTTTAAGTTTAGCATTGAATGCTCTAGAAAATTCAGTAAAAGCTAAGAAAATCATGGCTGTCCATTAGGCTCCAGGTGGAGCAACAAAAAAACAATAGTAACACTGAACCGTGTGCATGTGTGAAAAAGCAAATACCACTTTTGTAAGGGGCCCAGGTTCTCAGGTGTTTGCACGAAATGCTGTGAATGCTGGGTGGGCTTTGTTGTATGTAATAGGTGTTTGCAATTTAGATATAAAATTGTCAGGTTTGCTTTTAAGTACAGAACTAGTGTATGAAGGGCATGATTTGCTAAATAATAGAATCATTTCCACTCTTTAAAGTTTGAAAGATGGCTTGTGAGTTCCAACATTACAGGAATCTGAATGCATTCAAAGCTGAGCCCTTTGTAAACAAGCCATACTTTGAGAACTGAGCTTTGAGCATCAATGTAGAGCTACATTCTCTGGCTAGTACCTTTAATAATCATTATTTCGGCTATTCACTCCTGGTGAATAAATAAAACAAATACCACTTTGAGCTATATCTTAATCTTTATTCATGGATCCTGGAATATCTCTGAAGTTTAACTTCTAACTTTACCACCTTTTCTCTATCACCCTCCAAACAAAAACAGTAATATATTTTATCATCCATAATAAGTATATCTAAACTAAAATATGGACAATTCTGTAAAACCTCATAGTCTGTGTATCTTTTATTGATTAAGTTAGTTTTTTGTCAATTTCATAATTTCAAAAATACATGTAATAATGTATTTACACATCTCCTATCCTCTTTTATCTTGCTCTGCTCCTATCAAGGGGTCCTACTGCACTATAACTGTTTCTTATTGACAGACTGAGGAAACTGTGATTCATTGCCTTTAGTTGTGTACCTACTGATAACTTACCAGGCCCCAATGGCTGTATAAACCTAATGGTCACACATATAGCCCTGGTTAAACTAGATGGGTCACGTATACACATACAAAAACAAACAAACAAACAAAAACCTGTAAATGTATTAACTGGAAAAATAGAGAACTATTGTTAATTGTTTTGAAGTCTAGAAGCCTTCCTTCATCCTTAATCCATGAGTTCAGAGTTTTTAACATCCAATCCTAAAGCTACTGTCTCAGTGCAGGTGTTACAATGTGGCCCACGGCACTCTTCAAGTTTGGATGCCAAATACATACTAGTAAATTCCCAAAGGCCCAAAGTTTCTTTGCTCTTTTTATGTAGTTAGTGCCCAAGAATAAGATTTATTGTCTAATACAAGAAGTTCTTAATGAAATCACAGATTTCTACATAGGAAGAGACTTATAGAACAGTGTGGGTAAAACATAGGCTGTGTTTGGTTTCACCGACGTTATACTTAAATCTGAATAAAAATGGCTATGAAAATTTGTGATCATCTGAATTAAAAACGTTTTTTGTAATATTAATTGTATAAATCTTTAAGTGATTGTTATAAAATATTTCATACCACCTGGGCATGTATGTATTTGTGAGCATGAAAACTTAGGAGTATATTCATTTCCCCTTTCATAGTTTAAGCAAAGAGAACAACTCCACATTTGTTTTTTTAAGTCAACCTGTAAAATATTCTTAGTTCTAAATGTTCAATATACTTCATACTGAAATAAACATGTTGGTTTTAACAACTTCCCAGACCCTAATCCTGAACCAAAAGTTCAAGATATTTGTTTTGTATGGCTGTTTTACCATTCAGTTTTTTAGTGAAAATGAATTTAGTGTCATCATTTTAGAATAAAAGTGATCTTTTAGTACATTTCTGGTTCTAGAATTAAATAACTTGTTGAATTTTATTTTTAAATCTGGAGAACTATATTGTTAAGAGACAGATTGTAAGAAAAATGAACACTTATGTTCTCAACAGAACTGACAAAAATTATAATCTCTTCTGCCTAATTATTTCTTGTATTTGATTAAAAAAAGATATGGTTTGACTTGCAAAAGGTGTTGGCACAGACCTTATCAAAGGCTGCAAAGAATCATCTCCAAGTTTCAAAAAAATTGAAAAGGGGCAGGGAGTAGACAAGGGAGAGAAAGTGGGATTGGAAGGGAATGAGAGAGCGGGATTCACCTGGGATACAGAGTTAATAAAATGTAACTAATAATAAAAATAAAATTAAAAAGAACTCAGATTTGGAAAAAACCATAAAACAAAAACAAAAAATGCCCTTTATAGTACATTGGGAACAGAAATTTTTTCTTGGTATGGAAGTTTATTATGTACCTGGTTGATTTGATTCTAGAGAAAATATATTACCAGATATAACAGATAGCACAAATATCAAGCAGTAGGGAAACAACTTAATTTTATTCAGGTGCAGCACTCAGGGAAGATGAGTGATTGAGAGTGACTTGTAAACCACAACTGAATCAGTGGATTTTCCCCACATAAAGCTGTTACGTCCTCAAGAGCTGCACTGGATGCTAAGACAGTCCACTAAACCACCACAGAGGAGAATCACTGGAATAGAATTTGATTAAGATTACTGACATAATTGTTTAGAAGATTTGAATTGTTCTTCCTGGTAGTTGCATTCAGCAAGTCAATATGTTGGAATGAAGATATATTCCTGTCAGCTAATACATTCTCCATCTCACAGTCAACTCTGACAACAGATTTTCATTTCTTAAATGTGTTAATGTGTAACTGGATTGACGCATGCTATATTGAGCACAGGAGTAAAAAACAGGATAGAAAAGTCACATTAAGAGCACCAGGCATGTCGCGATGAACATGGCCAGATTTGGGAAGTGAGTCACAGGAATGTGCGAGCCACAAGTCTTGCTCAAAAATACAGATACATATTGCTGAGGAAACGCTGGTTTTGAAATGAGAACAAAAACTAAAGGTTAGCTATTACAAGGCAGATAAGGAATCAACATTTTTCTCCATGGACTGATGGATTTTAGGTGTGTTCATGCACATAGACTTGTCAAGCATTGGAAAAAAGACTAGATTTCACCAAGCTGGATTTGGGGATTGAGTTACATTTGCTTAGCACCCAGTTGCCTGCCTCAGCAGAAAAACAGCTGGCAGCTGCATTTTCCCTTAAATTTGTTTTGTATGTCTTTGCTATTTACTGTCCAAATGTTCCTCTTAAGTTTCTAGACATAGAAAAAAAATCTAGAGCATGAGGTTTATGTTATTTGCTTGGGTTCATGAGAAATGTCCTTTGTGGACCAATTCCTGTCTTATTTTCCATCCTACAGAACGTATGCACTTAACACTTTCTCACATCTTCTCCATCTGAACACATTCAGTGAGCAACTCTAAGACATCGCTTTGTGTTATGGTCATTTCTACATCTTATGGACATGGGTGTGTATGATCTAAGTGTGTCTGCAACATCAGTGCTAGCCCTTATGCAGAAGAATATTCTGTATGAGATATTAAAAATGACATTGTTGTTTCTTCCTAATATTAATATTTTATAGAACATATGTGGACTTCAACGTGGAGCAAAACACCTTAAGTGACAACTAGGTCTAGTGGGAGAATGGGATTTAAGGAGAGCAATGGTTTAAATATTTTTTCTCTAAAAGTTTGAAAATGTCTATACCTGGCTTGGATCTCAGGGCCATTGTGCAGTAAGCTTGATGTGTGAGACAGAATGTATTAGGATTTGATTGCTACCAATGTTCTTAAATCAGCTACTATGCAACTATCTTGGCAGGAGGTGGTGAGAAAAATAAGCCATTGTTTGGCTAGTGGGTGAGGAGGTCAATATTCACAATGTGCTGAGCACTGTACTAATCATTTGCATCATGTACCAATTTTGTATAAAAGCTTGATGAAATAGGTGTTATTTATTCCTCTGAATAAACAGAAAAAGAAAAAAGAAAGAAAAATCATCTTTTTAAAATTTAGAAGTAAATGAATTGGGCCAGGATTTTCTAACTGTGAGTTAGCTTGTAGAATTCTTCTATTAACCAAAAGGTCTTTATTCTAACTCCAATAAAAACTCCTCTGCTTATGTGATGCCAGCATAATTTAATATCTACACATGATTTTCCACAGTCAAAATGCTACAAATAAATATTGGAAGCACGAATTAAACAGATGACTCCTGAATATGATGTGTGAGTTGTAACTGCAGCCCAGGTTTTAGATCAAAGATACAAACAAAATAAACAAAATAATTAATGTGTCTGAGTTTCTTCTTGAAAATAAAAATCAAGAAGCCAGATTAAACTTATTCAGGTCTGCTCATTAAACATGATCTAGACACTTAGTGAGGTTCCCTGGGTGCAGAGGGGAGGCTTCTAATGTCAGGAAGCTCAGCTTATATCTTGAGAAGTCTGCATCAATAAATAATTGCAGCACGATGATAATGTATGCATGAATGTTGAGTGATGAGCTAGGAATAATAAGGGACAGCTCAAAAAATAATTAATCATCTGGCAAAGATATGAAGATGCCAGACAAACCTTCACAAAAGAAAACAAAATGGTTCAAATGTGAATAAAAGACCAGGTTTCATACCAAATTGTGTACTTGGATTAGTGACAGTGCCCTTGGAGGTAATGCTAGGTGTCATTAAGGAGAGTAATATACAGGGAAAAAGTCTGAACCATCATCAGCCCTTTGCTTTACTTATAGCTCAATTTGTAATTTTAATTTCTAGGGCAAATGCAATAGAGTTTTGACTGCCAGACAAGTTCCTCTCCATCAGAACGTTTTTAAATTCAGTGGCTTCCCAGAACACTCCAGAACTCAATGCTCTCCATTACATTGTGAGGCACCATTGTTTGTCTCCTATGACCCTCTTCGGCCCTGGCAGCCTTTTGAGCATTCAAGCTGTCAGGAGATGTGATGACCATCAAACATTTTGAATCCATACTGACATGATAACAACTGGTTTATTAAAAAGAACAGTTTCACAAAATGCAATAGCAAATATTAAAACAAGTTAAGGAGTATTTAAGACTCTAGAAAATGCACAGATATGTACATGAGATAGAACAATGGGAAAAGAAATAAAAGAAAAACGTGTGCTAGAATGGACAATGTGTAAGAACTAATTACATATTAGTAAGTGGTACAAAAATGGAGAAATTTGTGACATTTCCAGTTCCAAATTCATCAACCTCTAAAGTAAGAAAAAGTAATAAATGAAAATATATATTCTCTTTTTGGTATCTCTTGATAAAGGGTTAAGTGGGCTTATTTAACATAATTAAACAATCCAATATATTTGAAATTGTGCCATGGAGCCTCATAGGCAAAACATTGTTAAACCAGAAGTACCAATTAATTACTTTATTGGACCATTAAACATCTGGCTTGCCTTTGTTACTCAATTAACTTAAACAGTTCATTAAAAACCAATGAAACATGACAGAAAAAAATTAGAGGTTTTGCTTTGCTACTTTCTTTGTGTTTACCTATGTATTAAAAGATCTTATTTCATTTTTAAACTGTGGTCTCTAAAAGCATAATGGGAAATCACAGACCTATGTGATTGATGGTCAATTTTATACCCAAGATCAAAAGAAGTCCAGAAATCCATACCCTCTTAGTGACTGCACTCAAACCATGCTATGGATGTCAGTAGAGAGAGAAAATAAAAAAACTTTCCTAATATTCCTGAGCCAGAGCCTTTGTGGAATGATTTTTAGTTCTAGTGGTAAGATGTCTTGGCAAGTATTCATTCTGGAGACTATATATATATATATATATATATATATATATATATATATATATATATATATATATGCGATAAAAGCAAAATTATATGGCTAAACTTCCACCATACTAAAAGAACAGTGTCCTTTATCTCTACAGACATGCCTATACCAATAAATATGTCTCTATCTAGATCTATAACCTGTTAGTGTTATGGTGTGTAACTTTTTTCTAAATGTTTGTATCTCACATTCATATCTGAATACGGTGTGTATCAAGTTCTTAAGGAGTCAATAGTATTTCATTTATTTATTATTGAATCAAAGAACTGGAACTATAAGTTTGTGTTATTATTGTTTTTCACTATAAATAAACTCCAATAAAATTTTTCTAAAATACAATTGTGTTCTTATGCAGTTATGCTCCTTGTATACTGAGACATAAAATCAGCTGATTACTAATAGCAACCCAAGATTTTTTGTGTGCATTTTCAAACTAAAAGAAACATTAATTAAGTAGAAATAACTAAAACAGTAGGTGTACTAATTAATTATCAACTTAAAATTCCACCCATGAAGATTCTACTTTAACTCTGAGGAACAAAAATGTATATTTTGATTATTTCCAAATCTCCATATTAATAGACTAAATAGACACTAAAACTTAAGTCTATGACAGCATGACTGATAAAATATGGTGGTCAGTTATGTTCCCAGGCCTTAAATTATAGGACCAGTCACCCCAAAACCTATCAAACAACAATGCCTTCTATGGGAAAATAATGGGGGATCATAATAAATTATTGAAAGACATGCCCTTACTGTCATTCAATAAATTCTCGATGTATCACAAACATTCTCAACATCTGATATGCCTGGTTAAAATCCAGACCAGAGTTTGGGTATACTTCAGGGCTCTACTGTGGGATACATTATAACACAATACAGTTTACACAACAAGAAATTTTTCATGGTTTGTTTTCAGTTTTTGTTTATTTTATTCTGGGATGCGGTAGCAAGGGTAGAGGGTGTATAGGAAGGGCTGGGGAGCTGAGTGGGACTGGGTACATGGTGTGAAACACACAAAGAATCTATATTAGTTTTTTAAAAGATATTATATGCAAGTAAAAATGGGAAAGGGAGGAAGATATGGGGATTTCATAAAAGAGTCCAATGTAATTTTGAAGTCTGCCTAGAAAGGACAGAAAGGGAGCCCCAGGAAAGGAGTAAGGCCACCAAGAATAATGGTTCCTCCTACCAGTTCAGGATCACTTAGCAAATGGTAGGCAACAGAAGATTTTTAAGATCAATTTCCAAAGCAAGTTAATTTTTTAAAGGTCTACGTAAGGACATACATGACATGATTTTCTACAATGAGAACACACTAGAAACTTGTAAGACACATGCACACACACACAAATATGCACTGCCTGTATGAGATGAAGACATTAAGACTACATTACAGGGCATGGCAGAACAACCGAAATGCCAACTTTAAAGCCTGAAGTGCAGAGTCAGAACTCAAGCATTCATTGGATAGTACATGACATGTTTAAATGGAGGCTGAATTAGAAATGACACAGTAAACAAATACAGTGATAATGACTAAACTAAAATATATAAATAATTACAAAGTTTTAGAAACTTGCAAATAAGAAACGTATCCTTCCTACAAAGACTTCAGAGTGGCTGAAGAATACAGCAAAATGAAAGAGCCAGATAGCAAAAACAATAGTACATAAGTATCCCTGAAATTATTAAAACTGTACATATATTTAAAATGATACAGTCAAATGTATACTACATATTAATAATTTCGACCACACATGTTCTAATATTATTAGAGCTTATGTAAAACAGGAAGTTATTTGCCATCCACTGTTCACTATGCCACCACCGTTCACTACGGTGAACAGAGGATCAAGAGCATAAGGGAAAACAACCTCATTATCATTCTATGATACAAAAGCAACATGTGAACAGAAAACAGAGCAATGCTTATGTATTCAAGAAAAGAAAATGCTAGTCAAGAATTTTACACATAGACAATTTGACTCCGAGTCTAAAAACTGAATTTACTAATCTTCACTGACTCAAGTATATGTTTCTTATTACGGTTTCCATGATACATGGCAAAATATTTACTAGGTAGTGGGCTTGAGCAAACAAAATGACCAGGAAAAGTCTCTATGCAAACTTGTACTACCATTTTGGAAATCAATCTGGTATTTTCTCAGAAAACTGGGACCCACACTACCTCAAGACCCAGTTATACCATGCCTGGGCATATGCTCCACCATACAACAAGGACATTTACTCAACAATGTTCATAGCAGCTTTATTCATATTAGCCAGGAAACCACCTAGATAACCCTCAGTGGAAGAATGGATAAGGAAATTTACAGAATGGAATACTATTCAGCCATTAAAAACAAGGAAATCATGAATTTGCAGGCAAATGGTGGGAACTAGAAAAGAATATCCTGAGTGAGGTAACCCAGAAGCAGAAAGACACTCATGGTATATACACTAAATTATTAGCATATATTAGCCATATAATATTGGATAAACATACTAAAATCTAAAGACCTAAAGAAGCTAAACAACATGGATGACCCTAGGGAGGATGATTAATTCTCATTCAGATGGCAAACAGGATACACAATACAAGAAGCAGAAGAGAAGGTATAGAGCAGGAGCCCACCATAGATGCCCTCTTTAAGATTCCTCCAAGCAGGGGATGGAAGCAGATGCAGAGACTCACAGCCAAACTTTGGGAAGAACACAGTGAGTCTTACAAAATAAGGATGGGATAGAAGGACCTGGAGGGGACAGGAGCTCCATAAGGACACCAACAAGGCCAACAAATCTGGGGCCAGGTGGGACTGCAGAGACTGATGCATCAACCAAGGACCGTGCACCGAGAGGACCTAAAACCCCTGCTCTGAAGTAGTGCAGTCTCCATGGGGGTTCCCTAGCAAGGGGAGCAGAGGCTGTCTCTAACATGGACTCTTTTATCAGCTCGTTGATCACTTCCCCCTGGTGGGTCAGCCTTGCTAAGCCACAGAGGATGCAAGTGGTCCTGGTGAGACTTGATAGGCTAGAGACAGGTGGTATGAGAGGAGGTCTCCCCTTTCAGTGAACTAGCATAGGAGGCTGTGGAGGGGAAGAGGGAGAGAAGGTGGGACATGGAAGAGATGAGGGAGGAGGCTAAATCGAGATATAAAGTGAATGAATTGTAAAGAATACAAATATAAAATAAAATGAAAAGAATTGGAAGG
>CM053753.1:12054421-12077081 GCA_028658305.1 Pachyuromys duprasi
ATAAGGGAGATAGGAATTATAGGATCAGGTGGGAAAGGGGAAGAGAGATGGGTTTGAGGGAGAGAATATGGAGAGAGACAACTAGAATTGAGAATCATTTGAGCGATGGTAAATAAACCCAGTGCACTGGAAACTTTCTAAATTATACGAAGCTAATCCTAATGAACTCTCTAAATAATGAAGAAGATAATCCCAACTGGATATCTCTTGTCATCAAATGAATATTCCAGTACTGCAACTGGCTAGATCCAATTGAGCTTCTCCCCAAAAGGGTCTCATGGAAATCCTCAGACATTTCCAGCTGATGCCAAGTCAATAGGTTGCTCTCCACAAACTGACAGCAAGGCAGCACTCACAACACTCACTGAACCTGTAGGTATCAAGCTGGTGCCTATGTAGAATATTTGTTCTCATGCTCTAGTGTCTTTGGTATGGGAAGGGCCTCTACAGGCTACCAAAAGAAAACATAAATGCCCATCCACCAACAAAGCCTTTGACCTCCATACTTCCTCACTCACCCTAATCCATGGCCTTTCTTTCTTTCTGTCTCTGATTAGGATACAAACAGGTACCTAGAACACAAAAACAATAGAATAAAATAAAATTATATCAAATTAAAACAAACAAACCAGAATAGGATAAAGCAAACAAACAGAAAAGAACTTTATTTTTTTTCTTTTTAAGTCTGCATAGTAGATAAGTTAGCATTTGTCCTTCTATTTCTTCAAAATTTTAATTCAAATCATGTTAGTTCTCTCCTAATTTATATAAACCAGAAAATTATAGACATAAGTTCCTATACACATATTATTGGAAGTCATAGTATTTTTTAAATCTTTTTTAAATATAATTTTTATTTTGCAATTTATTCACTTTATATCCCATCTGTAGCCCCACTCTTATTCCCTCCTGATCCCACTCTCCTTCATTCCCTCATCTTCTCCTATGCTCTTTCCCCATTCCACTGATAGTGGAGGACATCCTCCCCTTCCATCTACCCTAGATTCTTGATTGTATATGGTTTTCCCATCATCACATAACGGTGAAGAGGTTCAAAATATTTTTTCTTATATGCTTAAAATATTTAGTTTAATCTTATCCTTTTTGCATATTCACAAAATACTGCAAGAATGTGTCATGGACTCATATAAAATATATGTGATAAAAACATAGCAGGACTCTCTTCAATATCTGTATCTTGTATCTTAACAATCAGTAAGACAACAAGACAGAAAATCATTTTAGATAAGGGAGTCGATGATGGTTCCACAGTTAACAGTGTTTGCTTCATAATTGTGAGGATTGTATCACAATGTGTGTTCTGTGCATGCCTGTTAATCTCAGCTCACTAGGATGTGGAGGAGAGAGAATACTTTCGATAGTTTCTGGATTCCAGGTTCATCAAGAGAAAACGAGCTTCAGGTTCATGGAAAGAACATACTTAAAAGAATAGGTTAAGAATGATGAGCACACACAGTGTTGTTGTTTTTTTTTTTTTCTGGCCTCCATATACCTCCATATATGCAGAGGCACTCGCATGCACACACACATACACACACACACACACACACATTCACCATACACTCACACATGCCTACATAAATCAGATTATTTCCTCACCACTACCAATCGATAGCATACAATCAATATTGACTGAAAGCTTTACCTAATGACCAATGAATGGCAGTTTACCCACATGTTCAGAGAACATACACTACAACGTACTATGTCTGGGATAATAATACAAATTTCAACCAGTCTATGTAAAATCAAATGAAAATTGTTTTCTAAGCATTACTGAAGCAAATTAGTTACAGGAAATTCACCTGTGTACTTTTTAAATAATTCACAGGTGAATTATAAAACCTAAAGAAACTTTACAACCATGCTGCACTGATATAAATAAGAATATAGCTTATCAGTGACAGATGATCCAGCTTAAAAAAACAAAACAACAACAAAAACACAAAATCAAAAAACAAGAGCTAAGTGGAAAATTAGAAATAGACAGATACTAGAAAAGAAGTGTGGAAAGAACTAGGTACAATTGCTTTGCCAACTTATCTAGCAGTATTACAAAGCTAAAATTGCACCTATTTCCTACATTAGCAATTCCACTCTTGGATAAAAATCCATGAAAGTATGTTTAAGAGTAGCCAAGCTTATAAACTCAGGTGTCTGGCATAAACCTCTGTAAAAGTATTTTGAGCTCGGGGGATCCAAGATGATGGTGCTAGGAGGACATTGTGTCTGACTAACAGGGCAGCAGTGATTGCACAACAACCAACAGACTAAACTCTGGGCCCTAAGACACCAGCTATTGTATTTCCCAGGTGAGAGAAAACCCCACGGTGTGGGAAACAATTGGGTTCAGATCACCCAGCTAAACCCCAGAAGAGTTCCAAGGTCCTGGCAGGCACTTGGTCTCCAGCCCAGAGCCACATCCCGACATGCTCTGATGACCATCCCAGACTGAACTATGGGCACCACAACACTGAGCTTTCTAGTTGAGAGAAAACCCCACAGTGAAGGAAGTAATCAGGATAGACCTCAGGTCATGTAGACAAACCCTGGGAATGGTCCCAGGGTCCAGCTGGCACTCAATTGCCAGCCCAGAGAGCTGTCTGCATGCCTGACTCACCATCCCAGACAGAACTGTGGGCCCCAGTGCACTAGAGACTAGGTTTTCCTGTCAGGAGAAAACCCCACAGTGAGGAAAACACCATGTTCAACATCAGGGCATTCAGCCGACATGCCCCCCAAAAAGTTCTTTGGAAAAGTTCTCTGTTTCCTGCAGGCACCCAATAGCCAGCACAGAAGCCACTCACCCTCTCCTGCATATTCTACTCACCATCCTAGATGGAATTGTGGACTCCCAGAAACCACAGACTGGGTCTCCCTGTCAGGAGGAAACCCCATAGTGGGGGAAACATCAGATCCAAACTCAGGACACCTACTTCTAGAAGAGTTTCTGGGCTCCCACAGACTCCTTGCTCTAGCCTCCTGCTACACACATAAGTGCTGTGCTCACTTGCCATTGATTACAACTTGGGTACTGGGCAACAGAGCTCCAACCCCAGACCTACAGAAGCCTGATAGCCACTGGATCAGCCCCCACATACTGCTCCAAGGTGCTTCCAGTTATCCTTAGCTAAACTGATCAAACCACAGGGCTCCCTGGTTTTTCAAGAGGGCTGTTCCCAGCAAACACAATGTAAGAGTAGCAGTACCAGTTCACTAAATTCAGAGCAAGAAACCCAGCGGCAGGGCAGCAGTTCCCAGGACTTCTCCTGGAGAGAAGACAGACCACAGTTACCACATCGATCCTGAGGTGAGCTGTGGCAATTTCTGAGAAGCACCGCCATTCGGTTGACCATACAGAAAAAGTTGAGGAGGACTCCTTCAGAATACTGCCAAAGGGATTCTCCCCACCTCAGGATTTGAGCAGGCACCAGAAACTAACAGCCAACACCTGAGATAGCCAGATGGGTAGAGGTCAGTGTAAAAGCACAACCAACAAAAGGCAAAGTAATATGGCATCTCTAAAACCCAGTTATCCAGGGGGAAGTAGCCCTGAACACCCTACCATAAGTGATACTGAAGAAGATGACTTTACATCTATGCTTATGAAAAGGATAATAGAGGAATCAAATAAAATGCAAAAAGAAATAGAGGAAGATAAGGTCAAATAGATTGTGGCCATCCATAAAGAAATACAAGATGATGTAGCCAAACAGTTTGTGGCCTTCAGAAAGGAAATGATTAAATCACTGAAATAAAGAAAAGAAACAGAGGAATGTTCAAACAAACAGGTGAAGGAAATGAAGTAAAAACAGGAAAATACAGTCAGACAGGTGGAGGAAATCAGCAAAATAGTCCAAGATCTCAAGATAGAACTTAAAATTAAAGAAAACACAAACAGAGAAAATCATGGCAAGGAAGAACTTAGGGAAGAAAACAGGAACTATAGAGGTACACATAACCAATAGACTACAAGAGATTGAAGAAAGAATCTCTGGTGTGGAAGATAAAATGGAAGAAATCGATGTATCCATCAAAGAAAATGATAAATCTAAAATATTCCTGACACAAATCACTTAAGAAATCCAATGCAACACGAAAAGACAAAACCTGAGAATAATAGTGACAGAGAAAAAGAAGATTCCTGTCTCCAAGGCCCAGAAAATATTTTCAACAGAACTATAGAAGAAAATGTCCCCAATTTGAAGGAAAGGCCTATAAGCATACAAGAAGTCTACAAAATGCCTAATAAATTAGACCAGAAAAAAATTCTCCTGCTATATAATAATCAAAACAGTAAGAATACAGAACAAAGAAAAATACCAAAAGCTGCAAGGGAAAAAGGCCAAGTAACATATAATTGCAATCCATAAGAATTACATCTGACTTCTCAACAGAGACTATGAAAGCCAGACCCTAAGAGAACACAGATGCCATCCCAGGCTACTATACCCAGCAAAACTCTCAATCATCATAGATGGAGAAAAAAAGATATTCAATGATAAAAAATAAATAAATAATACCTACCCATAAATCCAGCATTACAGAAGATACTACAAGGAAAAATACAACCCACGAAACATAACTACTTTCAGGAAAACACAGAAAATAAATGAGCTCACTACAGAAAAACAAAAAGTAGCCAAGCACAAACACACTAACGCAATCAATATCAAAACAAAAGGATATAACAGCCACTGCTCATTAATCTCTCTCAACATCAATGGACTCGATTCTCCAATAAAAAGATACAGACTAACAGAATGGATGTGTAAACAAGACCCAACAATCTGTTGCATAGAAGAAACACATCTAAGTCACAAAGATAAACATTATCTAAGAGTAAAGGCCTGGAGGATGGTTTTCCCAGCAATTGTATCCAGGAAGGAAGCAGGAATACCCATTCTAATATCTGATAAAATAGACTTTCAACCAAAATTAATCAAAAGAGATGGGGAAGGACACTTCATACTCATCAAAGGAAAATTCTACCAAGAAGACATCACAATCCTGAACTGTTATGCCCCAAATACAAGGGCACCCACATTTGTAAAAGAAACATTAACAAAACTTAAACCACACATAGATCCACACACATTTATAGTTGGAGACTTCAACACCCCACTCTCAACAAAGGACAGGTCAACAAAACAGAAACTAAACAAAGAAAGAATGACTCTGACAGAGGTCATGAAACAAATGGACCTAACAGACATCTACAGAACTTTCACCCAAACACCAAACAATTTACCTTCTTCTCAGCAACTCATGGAACCTTCTCTAAAATAGACAATATAGTTGATCACAATGCAAGTCTCAACAGATACAAGAAGATTGAAATTATCCACTGTATCCTATCTGACCACCATGGACTAAAGCTGGACCTCAGCAACAACAGAAAGAGCAAAAAGTCTACACACACATAAAAACTGAACAACTCAATATTCAGTAACACCTGGGTGAGGGAAGAAATAAAGAAAGGAATTAATGTCTTCCTAGAATTCAATAAAAAATGAAGGCACAACATACCCAAACTTATGAGACACAATGAAAGCAGTGCTAAGAGGAAAGTTCCTAGCACTAAGTGCCATCAAGAAGAAATTCTAAACATCTCATTCAAACAAGTTAATGGCTCACCTGAAAGCCCGGGGGGTGGGAGGGGGGGAGAAAAACCAAAAACAAGCAGACACACCCAAAAGGAGTAGCCAGCTGAAAATAAGCAAATTCAGGGCTGAAATAAATAAATTAGACACAAATAAAAAAAATTCAAAGAATCAATGAAACAAAGAGCTGGTTGTTTGAGAAAATTAACAGGATAGACAAAGCCTTAGCCAAACTAAAAGGCAGAGAGACACTATACAAATCGACAACATCAAATATGAAAAGGGCTATATAAAAACAGACACTGAGGAAATCCAAACAGTCATTAGGTCTTACTTCAAAGGCCCATATGCTACCAAATTTGAAAATCTAAGTGAAATGGACAATTTTCTTGATCGAGTCCACTATCCAAAGCTGAATGAAGACCAGATAAATCAATTAAATAGTCCTATAGCCCCTAAATAAATAAAGCTGTCATCAAAATCTCCCATCCAAAAAAAGCTCAGGGCCAGACGGTTTCCACACAGAAATCTACCAGACCTTCAAATGAGAGCTAACACCAATACTCTTCAAACTGTTCCACAAAATAGAAACAGAGGAACATTACCAAACTCATTGAATGAAGCCACAGTCACCTTGGTACCTAAACATCACAAATACCCAACAAAGAAAGAGAATTTCAGGCCAATTTCCCTTATTGAGCATTGATGCAAAAAATACTCAACAAAATACTGGAAAACCAAATCCAAGAACACATCAAAGATATCGTCCACTATGACCAAGTAGGCTGCATCTCAGGTATGCAGGGGTGGTTCAATATACAGAAACCATCAATGTAATCCACCATATAAACATACTGAAAGAGAAAAACCACATGATCATTTCCTTAGATGCCAAAAAAGCATTTAAAAAATCCAACACCCATTCAAGTTTAAAGTCTTGGAGAGACTCCCTACTTCTTCCTCCCCTAATGCTCTTTCCTACTCATAGGGAAGTCCTCCTCCCTCCACCTGGATCTTCTTCCTTTTTGGCTGGCTAGGTTGTGCCACCAGGGAGAAGTGATGAAGGGGCAGGCAACAGAATTCATGTCAGAGACTGTCCATCAACCCAAGAATGGATACAGAATGTGTGGTATTTTACACAGTGGAATACTACTCAGCTATTGAAAACAAAGAAATCATGAAATTTGCAGACAAATGGATGGAACTAGAAAAGATCATCCTCAGTGAGGTAACCCAGAAACAGAGAGACATGCATGATATATACATACTTATATGTGAATATTAGCCATATTATATAGGATAAACATACTAAATCTAAAGATCTAAAGAAGCTAAACAACAAGGAGGACCCTAGGGAAGATGCTTAATTCTCATTCACAAGGGAAAACAGGATAGACACCAGAAGCTGTAGAAAAGAGTAAGCAGGACTGGTTCCTACCAAGGATGTCTTCTAAAAGATTCCATCCAGCAAGGGATTGAAGCAGATGCAGATATTCACAGCTAAATTTTTGACAGAGTTCAGAGAGTCTTATGGAAGAAAGGGCAGAAGAAAGGACCTGGAGGGGACAGGAACCACACAATAAGACCAACACAGCCAAACAACAACAACAACAAAAAGGCTCAGGGGTGGAGTGGGGGAACTGTAGAGATTGATGCATTAACCAAATACCATACATTGAGAGGACCTAGACGCCTTGCTCAGAGGTATCCTATAGACAGCTCAGTCTCCAGGTAGGTTCCTTAGTAAGAAGAGAAGAGACAGTCTCTGTGCTCTCTTAAATCACCTTTCTGTCCTGTCTGTTCTCATGAGTGTTGGGTGTATCCTATCTCTAACCCATTCTACCAAATCTTTCTATTATTTGTTACTTTGTCAGCCCCTCAATTAGATGTAACTTTCACACATGAGTACTTCCTTTTACCAATTAACTTTTCCTTCAGTGATTAGCATTATGTGTGTGTACTAAGGGCATGTCTGCATTTCATGCAGATCACAGTCTTTGGATGTGATCAGAGCAGCAGTGTTTCAGGATTAAAACTGTCTATTCTATTTTCTTTTCTAAATAGGAAGTAAGCATTCTTCTTTCGCCCCTTACTGTTACTTAGCTTCTTTGGGTACGTGGACGTGGTATGGTTATCCTGTGCTATATGGCTAATATTCACTTACAAGTCAGTATATACCATGTGTGTCTTTCTTGGCCTGGATTATTTCACTCAGTATGATCTTTTATAGTTCCTAAATTTCATGATTTCCCTGTTTTTAATAGCTGGGTAGTATTTCATTGTGTAAATGTAACAATTTCTGTATCCTTTTATTTTATTTTTCCATTGAGAGATATCTAGGTTGTTTCCAGATTCTGGCTATTACGAATAAAACTGCTATGAAATAGTTGAGCAAATGTCCTTGTTGTATGGTGGAGCATCCCCTTTGGGTGTATGCCCAGGAGTGGTATAGCTGGTCTTGAAGTAGAGATGTTTCCTGCCAACTTTCTGAGAATGTGCCAGATTGATTTCCGCAGTGATTGCACATGTGTTCACTCTCAGTAGCAGTGGAGGAGTGTTTCCCTTTCTGAGAATGTGCCAGATTGATTTCCACAGTGATTGTACATGTGTTCACTCTCAGTAGCAGTGGGGGAGTGTTTCCCTTTCTGAGAATGTGCCAGATTGATTTCCACAGTGATTGTACATGTGTTCACTCTCAGTAGCAGTGGGGGAGTGTTTCCCTTTCTCCACATCTTCACCGGCATACGCTGTCACACCTGTTACTTGTTTTTGTGGGTTTTTTTCATTTGTTTGGTTTGGTTTTTTAATTTAAGACATTCTGTAGGGTGTAAGGTAGAATGTCAGAGTCATTTTGAATTTTCATTTCCCTGATGACTAAGAAAGTTGAGCATTTCTTTAAGTGATTTTCAGCCATTAGAGATGCCTCTGTGAGAATTCTATGGTTTTCTCTGTATTTCATTTTTTAATTGGATTGTTTGCCTTGTTTGTGTTTAATTTCTTGAGTTCTTTATATAGTTTGGATATTAATCCTCTGTCAGATGTAAGGTTGGTGAAGATCTTTTGGTGGGGATCAGATATGGGGGAGAGTGTGGATAGGAGCTGAGAGGGATGAAAGAGGGGGGGCATCTCTGAATTAAGCTGAAGAACTAGTTCAGGGCAAACTCCTGGTAGGATATGGGGGTGACTCTTGCTGTGACTCTTAGTAGCAGGGTACATGATACTAAAGTGGCCACCTTCTAGCCAAGCAGGACTTTTAGTGGAAGGAGGGGAAAACTAACCCATCTACAAAACCTGTGACCCAAAACTTACGTTGCCTACAAGATGTGCAGGGATAAACATGGAACAGAGATTGACAGAATGTCCTATCAATGAATGGCCCTACCTGAGACACATCCTATGGGAAGAGCCAACCTCTGACACTATTAATGATATTCTGCTATGTTTGTAAACAGGAGCCTAGTGTAACTGTCCTGTGAAAGGCTCCACCCCGTAGCAGATTGAAACAGATGCTGAAACCCTCAGCCAAACATTAGGGGTAGCTTGGGGAATCTTGTGAAAGAGTGTGTAGTGGGAAGGCTTCAAGGACCTTGAGGGGTCAAGAACTCCTCAAGAATGGCTACTCAGTATCCATGTGGGTTCCTTAAGAAGGGGAACAGGGACTGTTTCTGACATGAACTCAGTGGCCGGCTGTTTGACCACCCCCATCCTGAGGGGGGAGCAGCCTTGCCAGGCCACAAAGGAAGACAATGCAACCAGCGCTGATGAGACATGTTAAGCTAGGATCAGATGGAGGGGGAGGAAGACCACCCCTATCAGTGGACTTGGAGAGGGGAATGGGAGGAAATGAGGAAGGGAAGGTGGGATTAGGAGAGGACTGAACATCAGCCAAGGACCATGCATGGACTGGACCTAGGCCCCTTAAATATATGTAGCCAATGGGCAAGCTTGAGCTTCATTTGGGTTCCCTAGGAAGTAGAATGGGACTGTCTCTGATATAGACACTGTTGCCTGCTTTTGGATCACTTCCTCTTAGTGGGGATGCTTGTCTGGCCTCAGTGGAAGAGGAGGCACTCAGTCCTGATGCAACTTGAGGTGCTGGGGTGAGTTAGTGGGGGATCCTCTTTTCTGAGGAGAAGGCCCAGGGAAAGAGGGAAGAGGGTGGGAGAATGGGAGTGGAAGGTAGAGTGGGATGGGGCTTCAATAGGGATGTAAATTGAATAAATAGGTAAACTCATTTAAAATAATTCATCTACAGCCTACCTTCTGATTCACAGAAACAAGTTTTCTCAAAGTTGGAAAGAGCAAGAGAACTTTTAGAGAGTGCATTCTTAAGGCATCAGTCCCAAAATTGTGAAGAATTTGTCACAAGGACAAATTCTTCATCTTCCAGATTGTATATCTTCTAACTATTATAGTAGGTGTTAGAACAATACAAAAATTTCAAGGTGATATAATCATTCAGTTCAAGTTTTGTTCCTTTGTGTTTGCTTATACATCTTCATGTGTGCATGTAAAATCCATACCTACAAACAAAAAAGGTAGAAATATAAGACAGGTTTGTATTCAACACAGAGAGAATTCCTGAAATTTGCATATGATTTCCCTACATATGCCATGTACTTTTCCACTTATAGACATTTATTTTAAATTTTAATTTATAAATAAGGCAAAGCAAGGTATTAACAATGATAACTGAAGCAAAATATAACAATTATAAGGCATTGTTATATTTAAAGTGGCTCATTTATTTTATCACTTGTATTTTCCATTTAGTATTTCTTAACCATAAGTGACCTTAGTTACCAAAACCCAGTTAAGAAGAACTACTTATAAATAATGTCTTCAGTCTCTTTAAACAAACAAAAAAACAGGAAGAAACTTAAAAACATAGATGGAAAACATGTGTCAAATAATAAACAAAAGTGAACAGGGACTGCTCACCCCCATCATAACTCCACCTCTACTGCATCATGAGCAGGTTAACACAGATGATTGCCCCTATTGTCCTTCATCCAGGATACCTTTTTTTTTGTAGTAGATGACTATTAACACAAGGTCCCACAACTAGAGAGTAGGAGACTGCCTAATGCGCTTCCCAACCCTAAACCACACATCTGTATCACATTCCTTCCTCCAAAGAATGAGGGGTCATTTTGGAAGAAGCAGACAGTGTAAGAGCCAGAGGCACAGAATGAACAAAGGGAAATGATGTTTTTTGGATAAAAATTTGCAGTTGCACACATGAGCTCACATCAGTTACGAAAACATGCAAAATACATTTGCAAGATTAAGTCAGATAAAATCCCAATGTGGCAGGAAGAGATGGTCATGAAATCCTACCTTTAGCTGAGGACCCATTGATTCTTGATGATGGTTAAGATAGAGTCAGTTTTCCTCAGGGATGCAGGCCCTGAAAGGCTACCTATGCACATATTGTCAGCATGACATGGGCTCAGTGGATTAAAAAAAAAAAAAAAAAAACAGAACAAAACATTGAATTGGGATGGCATAGAGTTAGTACAAAATATAGTTATGTTTGATATGAAGGGATTGGAATTAGATTTAATTAAAACAGTGTGTGCATATATGAAACACTGAAGCAATGAAAGCATATATAAACATTGTTTTACATATGTATTATCCCAGAACTTGGGAGGTGAAGACAGGAGGGTAAAAATTTCAAGGTAATTCTCACCAAAAGAATGAAACACTGTGAAAACAAACAAGTAAACAGGAACAGTGAAGATGATAGGAATAAGATCATTTCTATATTGGTAAATAAAAATTTAATAAAAAAGACATTCATCTTGCTAAAAAGTATACAAATCCAGGAATTGAAAGTTTATTAATATTTAGCTGAAAAGAATTAACAAAATAAGGACACATTTTGGTGAAGACTAGAAATAAATTTATGATAATAAAATCAAGTGAAAACAAAATTAGAATAATTTTATCCAGAAAATGATAACCACTATGATGATGCCTCATGGATACTTGTTTGTTTTAAGACCTTATTGCCCAATCTCAGAATCTGACAGGTAAAACAAGAAGAACAAACAAAGCAGGTCTGAAGGGTCAGAGTCAGTAAGGAAACTTTGATATGCACATATAAAAGCATGAAGCCCACCCATTTTATTAGTATGTGTTTTAAAATCAGAAAAAAATCCTTTAAATGTTTTTAATCCTAGAAATGTTTTTAAATTGATTTTATAGAAAAAGTACAACTTGATATATTAAAACTGTGGGTAAATACCGTAGTATAATGACAAAACAAAAGACAAATGAATTTAAAATATTTCAAAGAAAATAGTCAAATCTCCATTTATAAAGTCATTATGAATTAATGAAACGACAACATTGCAAAGCAGACATTATGTAAGAAAGTATTTTTAGTTGACTCTCTGCAGCTTCAATACTGCTGAATTTCTGTGTCTGAATGGCATACCGATTCCTTTAGAACTCCTGATTTGTGTGGGCTGAAGGTCAGGTGTGACTTCACTCCACCCTTCAGCTTTCCTCCAAGGTATGCCTCTGTTCAGGCTGTAATCAAAGCATTCACTTATGTTGCCTGTTGGCATGGCAATAGTCAGTCATGTGACAGAGGGCAGAGAGGTATGTCCCTCTTACAGGGCAAGGGAGGCATGAATATTTAAAGGCAATGTTACCATCTCTACAGCAAGAAAGCAATCTGAAACAGGAAGTGCATAGGAACAGATGAAGAAAAAGATGATGACATCAATATCTAGAAAGGCCTTTTGATACATTTCAAGAAAGTAATCATAATAAAATAGAAAATGACAGACATGGAGGAACCTATGGCTATTTAGAAATAAAACATGCCTTGCATAGGAAGAATGTTAGAAGCCAGGAACAAAACAAGAATGTCAGCTATAACCACATCTATGAGTTTTTCTGAACAGCTTAGGCAAGAAGAAAATAGAGGAAGGGGAATGAGAGACCCAGAATCAACTATCCTCAGTTGCAAACAATCTAAAAATAATATTTACATTACTTGGCATGTTAAATGGTTTACTGGAGGAGGTATATTAAAGGTCATTATGCAGAACCATCTGTGAGTGCACTGCATACCCTTTCACAACACCAGGCATCCCAGGTCTTGGGGCATAGGTAAAGATAGAGCAGAACTGATGAGATAAATGGTTAAGCATAATCTACAGCAAGCTATGCCAGGATAAAGAACAGGTCAAATGCTGTGCCCTTATGTATTTTCACATGTTCAGGCCACCAGTAAAGGTGGAATAAAATGTCCAGAACTGAGAGGGTCATGAATAAAGGCTGAGCTCGGCACCATGTGGCAGGGTTTGAGTCCCTGAAGAGAGACCAGGAGACCATTGGTGAAAGGGCAGCCTCAGCTGCAGTAGAAACCTTAGCGCATTGGAGATTCCAGGACTGTGAGATGATTGCCAGACATCAGTGACTGTGGAATGGAGCTGGCCTACGCCTACAAGACAAGCTGTGTGCATTGTGTTAACAAAGTCATAGAAGCATGACTGGCCAAGAAGAGTGAGTGAGTAGAGTGAAGGAGTTCAGGTGTTTGACACGGAGTTAGTCGAACTGTTCAGAGTATGGTTTTGCTTTGATGAAATTGTTATTTTGCCCTTGTTCTTTCTTCTTAGAATCAGAAAAAAATACGTAAGTTATTTTGCTTTTAAAAAAGCCCAGAGCTAACTAATTTTGGTTATTTTAAATAGACAGAACTTTTAAAATCCTTGAATATTTTAAGACTATGGCCCTTTTAAAGTTACACTATGCATTATATTGGGATATTAGCATAATCTCTGGGATAAACAAAAAGGGAAAGTTTATGGCTTAATAGAGATATACTTGTGTGTAAAGTTGACAATGGGCCAATGGTACTGGTTAGTTTTGTTACTTTGACACACATTAGTTTCACCTGTAAAGAGAGAACTTCAAATTAAAAAAAAAAATCTTTCCACAAGATTTGCCTATGTTCCTATATGTGGGAGTTTTAATTGATGAGTGATTGATGTGGTAGAGCTCTCCCCATTGTGGGTGGTGCCAACCCTAGGGAAGTCAGTTAGCACTGTTCCTCTACAGCCTCTGTCTCTGTTCGTGCTTCCAGGTTCCTATCCTGACTTCCCTCATAACTAATGAAGAAATAAACCATTTCTTCCCCACTAGCCTTTTAGTAATAGTGCTCATTACAACAATAAAAAGTAAAGTAGATTAATATCCTAACTATCCATTGAATACCAACACAAACACTCCTATCACCAGTTACATTCTTTTGTTTTGATTTTAATGTACATGTTTCTAAATTGTTTTATAATAAAGCATTTTCATATTTATTTCATTTTTTGCTTCTTATTGTCCTATACCATTTAATCCATTGTTCTTATTTTAGTTTTTGAATTTTCTGATAACTAAACAGATTAGAATTAGTTGAAGATTTCTCTTGGTTGGTTGGCTGATTCATTTTCTGTGGAGTGATTGCATCATCTACTTATTAATTTGTTTATTTTCCTAGATTCTTTCCTAATCAAAATGTATCAGTTTACATGTTTTACATTTGATTGGTGATTTGATTTTTTTTCCTTCCACCAGGGAGTCTTCAAACCAAGTAGTTTCATGATGTTTTTCCAACATGGTAAAATACAGGAGGGCTCATCAACAACAGATTTTTGACCTGCCATTTAGATTAAAACATGGTGAGACCCTGTAATTAGTGAGCCAAAACAGCATGGCAAGAAGCATGTGTGGGTGGTTCTGCTTTTGCTATCACAGCCCAAATCTTTATATTCAGCTAATAAATTGACTCTGGTGTGTTTGTTTTGTTCCATTTTTGACAAGGTTTTGCTCTTTGTAGAAATATGAATAACCAAACAATAAATCCTTCAGATGTTATATCTGTTGAGAATTGTGCATAAATGAATCCTTTGGCATGTTTTTCTGTGACTTCCATTTAGACACAATAGCAGACTGCTAAGCTGTATCCATGGTGTATCAGCAAGCTGTCCTTTTGCTTCATTGGGGATTCTAATGTGAAACTACCCCTAAGCCATCATAGTATTTTTTCCCCCTTCAATATGCATGTTTCTCTGTTATTTCCAGTATTTTTTTTGCTACTGTTTGGATTCTTATTTACAGCAGTTATTACTGCTGTAATATAAATGATGCTTTATGGACTTTTAACTAAGAATGGGATTGCCAAGGTGTGTAGTCAATGAAGTCTCAGTGTTAGAAGAGAATGCTGGATTAATTTCCAATGTAAAAGCAGCACCTTGCTCTAACTGCAGTAACTAAAAGCCGTCCTGCTGACCTGTGACTTGCTCTAACTGCAGTAACTAAAAGCCGTCCTGCTGACCTGTGACTTGCTCTAACTGCAGTAACTAAAAGCCGTCCTGCTGACCTGTGACCCTCCTGACACAGGTGACACTCACAACCTTCATTTTGAAGTTTTATCTCAGTAACTGAATTCTGTGAGGTCTAGGGTTTCATTTTCATGATTCTAGGAGATAGCATTTTAAAGTATTTTTTATGTTTTTGTTTTGTTTTAAACTATGAAAACGGGTCTAAACTATTTTGCTCATTTATTTATTCAATGTTTCTTGCTGATTTCAAGTTCTTAAATATTTTATACTAATTCCTTCCAAATTATATGGTTTGAAGACTCACAATGCCTTTATTTGTTTTTAAGTAACATAATAAATGAAATTTCTTAATGTGACATTTATCCAAGTATCAACTTAGCACTGCAGATTGAAAGAAAATTGTCAGCTGACAAGTACATTGTAACATTTATTGAAATACAACCAGCAATTCTATCTCAGTAAGCTTTTCCGCTTCAGCAACAACAAAGTGCATATATAGGTAAAAAATGAAAGAAAAAAAATTAAGCTATAATGCCTCACTAGCAGCAGAAAAAAATGAGAACTTATATTCTTTGATTAATCCCTCTCAGCTATCAAAATAAGAATAAAAGTTGAAAACAAAGTCACGAAAAAAGCAATGAATGCATAGTCTATCTTATAGGTCAGTAAACCTACAGCATTGGCCTCACCTCTGAGCTTGTTTCAATTTCAGATTCTAAGGCCACACCTGAGACCTAACTGTATAAGACTATATGGTAACAAGATCTCCAGGTGACTTGTATGCTCATTAAAATTCAAAATAACATCATCCAAAAAAGCTCGTTTTTGAAAACAAACTGTGTTACAAGTCTGTTGGAAAAATAACCAAGCAAGGTTTTCAAGACAAAGTGTTTGTGCTATTCTGTTGAAGGCTTATTACAGTAAACAGTAAAAGCATGGGAACTCAAAGGAATTGGGAAAACAAGGCACATCAGTGTTCTATGATAAAAACACAATAAGTGAGCTTACAATAGCTCTCTAAACACCTACAAGAAAACACACAAGGTATAACTGAGTGATTTATGTTAAAATACATCACAAAAGTTTATCAACAGAAAATAGTAAACAGGAAAGAGCTATTTCTAAATTCCACCCATACCACTGATGGGCGTTTTCAAATATAATTTTCATTAAATCTAATGAATCAGAAAGATTAACAAAAGTAGGAGCAAAGCAGACACATGGAATTTAAAGGATGTTACTACTTCATCTATGGGTGTGTGTCTCTCCTGTGCTTCCCAGTCTCCTGCACATAAGGACCTTCTATCACTACTGCTTAAAAGGAGTCTCAGTTCCTTATACCTGACATTCAAGTACAGGCTCTTGGCACACATGTGTGGTACTTCTATTTCCCTAGCAGCAGATCCTATTGGCCTTGTCTCAAGACATCACCGAACTACACCTGGGAGTTCTGCATATGACACATGAAACCTCAGGCACCAACGCATTCAGGCATTTGCATGTTATATATAACTAAGAAAGATGAAAGCCGGAAGAATGGACCATTAGTACCAACATTCAGAAAGCATTTGAGAGTTTTTTAGAGAAAAAAGAAAGCTAGGGGAGTGAGGAGGTTTTGGCTGAAATCTTTGGAAATCAATCTGTTATAAAAACAAGGCCAACTTTTTATCCCCTACCCCACTGAGACAGTGGCATGTTGCCCAAATTGTCCTTCAGCTGTCTTGATGTTCTTGAATTCATCATTCTCCTCCACTTCCCAACAGAAGGGATTATGTCCCTACCACCATATCCTGAAAAGTGTCTGCTTTTGATTTCTCCTTTGGTGTTGGTACAGGGGAATCAAACTCAGGGTGTTATACAGTGAACAAGTGCTCTAACACCGAGATATAGTCCAGGCCCAGCTCTTAAAATGTGTCCTTGTATTTTCTATAGGTTTAGCCCATGAAGATGACAGTTCACATCGCATTAAGGATTAGGGAATCTCTCATTTCCCCCTAGTTTCAATACATATAATTAGGGTAGAAGCTAGTGTGCCATGATTGGTGAGGATTTTACGAAAATCTGAACCTTCTAGAATTGTGGAGTTGGGCAGAAAATATTGCCTAAATACATGGTGAAAACAAACCAGAACAAATCTGCAAGCCTTTCAGTCTTCCAGCATTTTTTCTTCTTAAATAATTGACAAGAATTTTCACACCAGACAGGCTCTTTCAGCCCTTCGCAGATCTAATAAAGATGAATGAAGAGTGTGCAGACACAGTAAAGCAGAGAAACGGGCGGATCAGGAAACAAAGAAACATTTCAACAGCTCATATAAGAGGTCTTTCTGCAGTGAAAGAGAAATGGTCATAAAAATAGGGGATATAAAACAACGAATGTGCTAACTTTTAAACATCATTCCTATGGACTGATGGTAAATGATGGCTTTGCTTTTGCACAGCCATGGCTAATGCTTGCCAAAAGTAGTATATGGTCAAGGTGTACAAGGGCTTGCCTCAAAGTTATTAAGTCTCCACTTAAAGGCTGTTGACTATATAATCATTGTTGCTATGGTGAAGAAAAGCATTTTCCTCCCACAATGCAAGAAATATGTCAAGTAGCATAAGTTTTCATAGGCAGATGCCATTGGCACTGATGACATTATTCAGATCAGATGTAGAAAGAAAAGTATATTGCAAAGGAAAAATGCAACCTGACCAGGAGTCAGAACTGTAGGAGAAAATTCTTTATCTTTTGTCTAGCTATCTCTATTCCCACTCTCTGTCTCTCATATAAAGTATTGGAGATATGGCTTAGAAAACTCGGTGTTTGCTGGGCAATCATGATGACAGGAGTTCTGCTCTACAGGACTCATATAAATTTTCAGTAGTCAGGGCAGGCTGTGGGTGTAATCTTCAGCCAAAGGAAACAGAGAGAGTGTTTCCTAGTGAGACTAGCCATATTAGAAAGCTCTGAAATCAGCCAAGAGTCTCTGCCCCAATATAAAACTGAAGATTAAGTCTCCCATCTCAATGTCAGAACGCCCTGAGGATTTGTGTGCAAGTTCATATAAAATCTCCACATACTTTAACACACCTATACCCTTGTATGTATACCACACACAGAGACTCATGCGAACAAAAGGCGAAGCATACCATCTTAAATGCTACCACTCAACAATAAGTATTAGCATTTTCATATGCGGAAATCCAGATCCATTTGCAAACTACCATTCAGTTATGAATGATGGTCTATACTGATTGTATTTTCTTTTTTAATTAAATTTTAATTTTTTACATTAATTACATTTATTTGCTTTGCAACCCAGCTACAGCCCCTTCCCTCATTCCCTTCCAACCCCACCTTCTCTCCCTCATCTCCTCCCATGACCCTCTCCAAGTCCACTGATAGGGGAGGTCTACCTCCCCTTCCATCTGACCCTAGCTTATCAGGTCTCATGAGGACTGGCTACAATGTCCTCCTCTGTGTCCTGGCAAGGCTGCTAGTCCTTTGTGTGTGGGGGGGATTGTCAAAGAACCAGCCACTGAATTCGTGTCAGAGACAGTCCCAGTTCCCTTATTAGGGTACCCACTTGGATACTGAACTATCCTGGGCTATATCTGAGCAGGAGTTCTAGGTTATATCCATGAATGTACCTTGGGTGGAGTATCAGTCTCAGAAAATACCCGAGCCCAGATATTTTGGTTCTGTTGTTCTCCTTTTGGAGCTCCTGTACTCTCCAGGTCTTTCTAATTACCTCTTCTTTCATAGGATTCTCTGAACTCTGCCCAAAGTTTGGTTATGAGTTTTAGCATCTGCTTTGATACACTGCTAGGTAAAATCTTTCAGAGGCCCTCTATGGTAGACTCCTGTTCTGTTTCTTGTTTTCGGCTTCTTCCAATGTCCTTCCCCTTTGTCCTTCTAAGTGAGGATTTATCTTCTTACCCTGGGTCCTTCTTGTTTAGCTTCTTTAGGTATCCAGATTTTAGTAAGTTTATCATCTTATAAGTCTAGTATCCACTTATAAGTGAGTATATACTGTGTGTGTCTTTCTTATTCTGAGATACTTCATTCAGGGTGATCTTTTCTAGATCCTACTAAATCTAGATATCCTTGTTTTTAATTGCTGAATAGTATTCCATTGTGTAAATGTACCACAGTTTCTGTATCTAGTCCTCTGTTGAGGGACATCTGGGTTGTGTCCTGGTTCTGGTTATTAAAAATAAAGCTGCTACAAACATGGTTGAACAAATGTCCTTGTTCTGCACTTGAGTATAATTTGAATATATGCCTAAGAGTAGTATAGCTGGACCTTGAGAAAGCACTGTTCCTAATTGTCTGAGAATACGCCAGATTGATTTCCAGAGTGGATGTACAAGTTTATATTCCCACCAACAATGTAGGAGGTCCCCTTTCTTCACAACCTCTCCAGGTGAGTTTTTGATCTTAGCCACTCTGATAGATGTAAGGTGAAATCTCAGGGTTGTTTTGATTTGCATCTCCCTGATGGCTAAGGAAGTTCAGCATTTAAGTGTTTTTCTGCCATTCTATATTCCTCTACAGAGAGTTCCCTGTTTAGCTCCGTACCCCATTTCTTAATGGTATTACTTGATTTGTTGTTTTTTAACTTCTTGAGTTCTTTACATATTCTGGATATTAGTCCTTTGTCAGATATGGGGTTGGTGAAGATCCTTTCCCAGTCTGTAGGCTGTTGATTTGTTCTGAAGACAGTGTCTTTTGCTTACAGAAGCTTTTCAGTTTTATGGGGTCTCATTTATTGATTGTTCATCTCAGAGCCTGTACTGTTGGTGTTCTGTTCAGGAAGTTGTCTCCTGTGCCAATGAGTTCTAGGCTCTTCACCACTTTTTCTCTAACCAATTTAATGTGTCTCATTTTATATCGAGATCTTTGATCCACTTGGACTTTATTTTTAATGGTGATAAATATGGATTTATTTTCATTTTTCTGCATGTAGACATCCAGTTGGATCAGCACCATTTGTTGAAGATGCTGTCTTTTTTCTGCCAAATGGTTTTGGCTTCTTTGTCAAAAATCAAGTATCCATAGGTGTGTGGGTTTATTTCTAGGTCCTCTATTTGGTTCCATTGATCCACCATTTTGTTTCTATGTCAATGCCATGCAGTTTTTACTACTATTGCTCTGTAGTACAGCTTGAGATCAGGGATAGGGATACCTTCAGATGATCTCTTGTTACACAGGGTCTTTTTGGAAATTCTGGGGGTTTGATTTTCCTTATGAAATTGAGAATTTTTCTTTCAAGTTCTGTAAAGAATTGTGTTGGTATTTTGATGGGAATTGTATTGAATCTAATTGTATTTTCTAAAAACAATAAAAAGACAAAATGACTTTCCAGCTCATTAAAAATTTATTATTACCATTAATATTTGTATATATTTTATTATATGAAACAATATTATAAATATTAATGTCTTGAGTATTTAATGTGAATGTTTTTTTTATTCTTACACTTATATTATATAAATGTGCCTTTCAGACATGTGTATATACATTTCATAAATCTTCGTGCTCTTACAGAAAATTTCCCAAATCCTGTGTCCTACAGGTTTCACATTTTATTTCACATTATATATATATATATTTTTTACGTGAAAATGACTTAACAAGTTAATGTACATTTAATACCAGTGGCACACACTCAAACAACATTTGACATTCCAAAAATTAGAATAAGTGATCAAAACTTTAAAAATGAGTGAAATATAACTCATATAAAGAGGTCAACCAATATTATTTAAATTTTGAAATTGATTCTATGTAAGGAGTACTAAAATATTTTGAGGTTTAAATAAATATGGATAATATAAATATAAAACACAAAAGTAGTAAAGAAAATAATTAACCATAAGCCTTGAGTAAAACTAGAGAGCCAACTGACAAATACCCCAATTTCTCCAATTGTGCCTGTAAGCAAAATAAATAAATAAATAAATATTATATAATCTATATAATAGTCCCATGTAATTTGAACTAAAGTCACCATGTCAAAATTGTGATAAAAGTGAAGAAGTGGTTATTATGAGAATCACCAGTAACAAATAGTTCAGAGGAAGGATGTGGGAGATGATTCAGTGGTTACATTGCTTATTGTAGGCTTTAGTTTCTGTTCCTATTGTTTTGAACAATAACCCTGATAAAAGTAACATTAGGGAGAAGGGGTTTATTTTAGTTCACAGTTTAGCATTACAGATAATCATGACAGAATTCAAGCAGTAGGGGTTTGAGGTAACTGGTCACATGACACCTAACAATCAGGAAGCAGGAAGAGATGAAAGAATGGTAGTGTTCCTTACACTTTCACCTTTTTTCCATAGTCCAGGATCCCCACCTAGGGAATGTGCCACCCACAGTATGGTCTTCAGACAGCTACCTAATCAAGATAATCTCCAACAAGCATGCCCTGAGGCTAACCTAGCCTAGGTAATCTCTCATACGTGTGCTCAGAAACTTATTACCATCACTCCATGCAAGAAAGTCTACCTGAGTTTGAAATCCCTGAAACCATGGGAACACACATATTGCTGCACATGCCTGGAGTTCTATTACTATGAATGTGGAGCTGGAAGATGACCATAGAGATAAGTGGATCCCTAGAGTTTTTTGACAAATTAGTCTTACCAGATCAATGAATTCTGGATTTACTAAGATACTCCATCTCAAAAATAAGAGGAAAATGATAGTGAAGGATACTGACATTGGCCTTTGGCCTCTACATCCATGCATAGACATGTATACTTACCCCCCACACAGGTCCATATGCATATAACACACACATGCACACACACACACACTCCTAACACCATTTTAATTCTTCTAAAACCATGGGTTTTATCTAGGCTGCAGTAAGAGAGTTTCAGTTGTTCTACAACTGTGGACCTTGATTATACACTACTAACTAGCTAGGCAGAACACATCAATCCTGCAATAGTGGAAAAGCACAATGGAGCTAACCAACACTTGTTCAATCGTACTTAAGGTGTGCTCAACAGGAGGGAATCTACATCTGATGTAAGCCTGATCAAAAGTCTGTGGCTGAGGAGATCACTGACTGTAGCAGAGAAGCTGCTCCTGCCAATGTTTTACTAAATGGAGAGGATGTGACCATTAAACGTGTTGCCTTAAAAACATTAATATCAGTAGATTAATCCTACTCTCAGACTTCTTAGAATATTCTTTTTGTTGTGGCTACTTCTAAAGACAGGAATTCAAAAATGGCCAAAAGTACTGAAACTAAAGATCTACTGAATTCTTGGCCATGAATGGGACTTCTATACAACCTCTAGGGCTCTGAGAACATTTCATGATGTGAGGTAGAAAAGAGGTAATATTTGAAAAAGGGGTGGAGTCAAGTTCGATGCCATCTTTATAGCATGTGATTGCTGTTTCGTCTGGAGCCCACATCCACTAAGACTTCTGACACAAGACCTGAGAAGACTGGGTCTGTCAATATCCTGCCATTGGTGAGTGAAGACCCTGAGGATCCACCTGCAGGACATTTACATATAAAATAGCAGCACTGGTAAAGGGCTCCTGAGGTTCCATGCCTCCTTCAGTATTTATAAGCATTTATGTTCAGGAGAAGAGAGATTTTGTTAGAAGTGTTGTGAAAGGTAAGGACTCGATGTTCTTGCAAATAATACCTTACCAGGGATCTAAAATCAGTCT
>CM053753.1:12077581-12105803 GCA_028658305.1 Pachyuromys duprasi
AAGTTGCTAGTATGGTCTCTCTCCACTTTCTTATAAAGGCGTGTAGTGTTATGTACTTTCCTCTTAGCACTGCTTTCATTCTGTCCTATAACTTTGGGTATGTTGTGCCTTCATTTTCATTGAATTTTAGAAAGTCTTTAATTTCTTTCTTTATTTCCTCCCTGACCCAGTGGTCATAAAGTAGAGAGTTGTTCAGTTTCCTTGAGTTTCAAAGCATTCTGTTGTTTTTGGTGGTGCTGAAGTCTAGCTTTAGTCCATGGTGGTCTGATAGTATACAAGAGGTTATTTCAGTTTACTTATATTTATTGAAGATTACTTTGTGTCTAAATATGTGGTCAGTTTTGGAGAAGGTTCCATGAGGAGCTTAGAAGAAGGTATGTTCTTTTTTGCTTGGATGGAATGTTTTGTAGATGTCTGTTAAGTCCCATTGACTCATAATATTGGTTAGTTTCCTTATTTCTTTGTTTAGTTTCTGCCTCAATGATCTGTCCATTGGTGAGAGGGGTGTTGGAGTCTCCTACAGTTAGTGTTTGGGGTTCATTCAATGTGTGATTTAAGCTATAGTGACGTTTATTTTATGAATGTAGGTGTCCTTGCACTTGGGGTATATCAGGTCAGAATTGAGATGTCATCTCGGTCGATTTTTTTTTTCTCTGATGAGTCTGAAATGCCCTTCCCCATTTATTTTGATTAATTTTGGTTGAACCTATGTTTTATTAGAGATTAGAATAGCTACTCCAGCATAGTTCTTGTGTTAGTTTGCTTGGAAAACCTTTTTACAACCGTTTATTCTGTGGTAATACCTATCGTTTTTTGCTGAGGTATATTTCTTGTATGCAACAGAATGATGGGTCCTGTTTATGCATCTATTCTGTTAGCCTGTGTCATTTTATTGAGGAATTGAGGCCATTGATGCTGAGAGATATTAAGGACCAATGGTTGGTAATTCCTGTTATTTTGATGTTGGTAGTGATAGAGTGTGTGTGTGTCTGTGCGTGTGTATGTGGTATGTTTCTCCTCTTTTGGTTTTGCTGTTTTGGGGTTATTAATTTTCTGTGTTTTCCAGAGTGTGATTAGCCTCCTGAAGTTGGAGTTTTCCCTCTAGTTTCTTCTGAAGGGCTGCATTTGTGGATACATATTGTTTAAATTTTGTTTTGTTGTGGAATTTATTGTTTTCTCCATGTATAGTCATTAAAAGTTTTGCTGGGTATAGTAGCTGTGGCTGACATCTGTGTTCTCTTAGTGTCTGTAAGATATCTGCCCAAGCTCTTCTTGCTTTTAGAGTTACTGCTCAGGTATAGTTCTTATAGGGCTGGCTACCTATACAGGTGACATGGCCTTTTACCCTTGCAGCTTTTAATATTCTTTCTTTGTTCTCTATATTTAGTGTTTTGATTATTATGTGACAGGAGGATTTTCTTTTCTGGTCCAATCTATTTGTTGTTCCGTAGGCTTCTTTTATGTTTATAGGCATTTTTATTTATTTATTTATTTATCTATCTATTTATTTATTTTTATGTTGGGGAAGTTTTCTTCTATGATTTTGTTGAAAATATTTTCTGTGCCTTGGAGTTTTAGAGTCTTCTCCTTCTTCAATTCTTATTATTTTTAGGTGTGTTTTTTTTTTTTTCATCTTGTCCCAGATTTCTTGGATGTTTTGTGTTAGGAACTTTAACATTCAGTTGCTGATAGATTTAACATTTTCTTTCACTGATATATTGATTTCTTCAATTGTATCTTTTACACCTGGGATTCTTTCTTCCATCTGTTGTATTCTGTTAGTGATACTTGTGTCTGTAGTTCCTGCTCTCTTCTCTACGTTTTCCATCTCCAGTATTGCCCCAGATTGTGTTTTCTTTATTGCTTTTATTTCCTTTTCTAGGTTTTGGACAGTTTTATTCATTTCCTTCTGCAATTTGGTTGTGTTTTCCTGTATTTCTTTAAGAGATTTATTAAATTCCTTCATCTCTTTGATCATATATTCCTATATTTCTTTAATTGATTTATTCAATTCCTTCACCTGTTTGATTGTATTTCCTCATTACTATGACAGATTTATTTTCTTATTTTAAAGCCTCTATCACTTACATAACTTCACATTTAAAATTGTGTGTGTGTGTGTGTGTGTGTGTGTGTGTGTGCTTCCCATGTGATAGTATCCTCAGGGCCTGCTGTGGTAGGATAGCTAAGTTTTGGTGGCATCATATATCCCTGTGTTTTGTTGCTTGTGTTCTTGCACTGACCCCTAACCATTTGGTTGACTCTGTTGTTCCCAGGTTTGGTGGTATCTGATGGTAATAGGTTTCTGGAGTTGTAGGTAGAGCTTGTGGTCTCAGATGGGCACAGTCCTCTGGTTTTCCTGCTACTCCCTGATCTATGCTAGTCTCTGAGTTTGAAGATCTGGATGAGTCCCAGGAAATGACCCAAGCCTGGGAACTGGAGTGTGGGGTGCACAGGGGAAGAGGAACATAGAGGACCCTGGGCAGACCTTGCTACTGTTGCTTCCAGGCTGTGGAAGACTAGTATCTTGGGGTGGGGTATTCTTACCTGCTGCTCCATGATCTGTGCTAGTCTCTGAGACCATAGATTGGGATGGGTCTTCTTCCTGTCTTTTAAAGAAAAAGTCATGTCAATATTCCTCAAATCATTCTACATAATACCTGCTTTGTTCCAGAGATTCGGGGTTTGAACCACATACAAAAATCAGTAAATGTAATCCATGATATAAAGAACCTTGAAGAAAAGAAAACATATGATCATATCATTAGATGCCAAGGAAAATCATTTGACAAACTCTAACACCTTTTTATGATGCAAGTCCTAGGGGTATTAGGGATTCATGTGCCATACCTAAACATAATAAAGACAATTTAAAGCAGGTTTATTGCCAATATCAAATTAAATGGAGAGAAACTCAAAGCAATTCTACTAAAATAAAGTACAAGACAAGGTTGTCCATTCTCCGTATCTATTCAACATTGTACTTGAAGTTTTAGCTAGAGCAATAAAACAACTGAAGGAGGTCAAGAAGGTAAAAAGTAGAAAGGAAGAACTTTAAGCAATAGGTGCCTGCAGATGATACAAAAGTATACATGTAACTCTAGCAATTCTACCAGTGAACGCTTATAGCTGATAAACACCTTCATACAAGATTAATTTTAAAATATGAGTAGTTCTACTATATTCAAATTACAAGTGGACTGATAAAGAAATTAGAAAAAAAACACCATTCAGAATAGCCTTAAATAATATAAAATACTTTGGAATAACTCTAACCAAGCAGGTGGAAGAGTTACATGATCAAACTTCAAGTCTTTGAAGAAAAAAATTTGAATAAGATATCAGAAGATGGGAATGTTTCCCATACTCATGGATTGTTAAGATTAATGTAATAAATATGGGCATCTACCAAAAGGACTTTGAAAGGACAATATTTGATTTCATATAAAAAAACCAATCTGAACTAATAGCCATAACAATCCTACATAATGAAAAAAGTGGTGGATGAATAACCGTCCCCAATTTCAATTTGTACTACAGAGTTATAGTAATAAAAACCACATGCTATTGGCATTAGAACAAATACATTTATTAATGGAATAAAATTGAAGACACAGGCATAAATCTACACACCTATGGATATATGTATTTTTTAATAAAGAAGCCAGAAATGCACACTCTAATAACATAGAAACCATATTATATTCAACAAATGTTGTTCATCAACATGTAGAAGAATGCAAAAAAATTCTATATTTACCATTCTGTACAAATTTCAAGACCAAGTAGATCAAAGACCTCAACATAAAATCAGGCACACTGAACATACAGAAGAGAAAGTGTAGGATAGCCTTGAACTCATTAGCACAGAAGACAATTTTCTGAACACCAGCAGTACAGGTAGTATGATGAACAATTAATAAATGGGACCTTCTGTAACTAAAAGAACACAACTCATCAGCCTATAGAAGGTGAAAAGATTTCTACCAACTACATATGATAAAGGTCTAATATCCAAAATGTGTAAGGAACTCAAGAAACTAGATATCAAAAAAAAAAAACCAAACAATCTAATTTACATATCTTAAGAGAGAATTCTCAATAGAGGATTTGTAAATAGATGAGAAACACTTAATGATAATGTTCAAAATCCTTAGCCATCTGGGAAATGTAAATCAATCTGCTTTGAAATTTCATGTTACACCTGTCAGAATGGTTAGGATCAATAACACAAATGACAGCTCATGCTAACAAGGATGTAGAGCAAGAGAAACATTCCTCCATTGCTGGTGGGAGTACAAATTTGTTCAGCCATTCTGGAAATCAATATGGTTGTTCCTCAGAAAATTGGGAGTAGATCAACTTCAATAGCAGGCTATTTCATTCTTGGACATATACTCAAAGGGTGCTCAAACCTTCCAAGAGAACACTACCTCAAATATGTTCATTGTGCTTTTATTCATAACAGCCAGAAGCTGCAAACAACCTAGATGTTCTTCAATTGAGGTATGGATAAAGAAAATGTGGTTCATTTACATAATGGAATATTACTCAGCTATTACAAAAAGGGACATCATGAAATCTTCAGGCAAATGGATACAACTGGAAAAAATTCATCCTTAATTAGGTAAACCAGATACAGAAACACAAATATGGTATGTATTCAGCTGTCGGTTGATCTTAGCTGTTTAGTAAATGATGATCAAGCTACAATCCACAGATCCAGAGAAGTTAGGTAAAGAGGAGGGCTATAAGTGGGGTATATACATCTCCCAGGAAAGCAGAAAAAGAACTGATTTTTGCTGTGGGGATCGAAGTGATAAGAAGATAATTTGGGGAAGGAGGAATTAAGGGAGAGAGTGTAGGGAGAGGCAGCTTGAATGGGGGCAATTGAGGAGAGCAGTGTAAAAACCTAATGTAGTGAAAACTTCCTAGAATGTATGGGGTTGACCCTAGTGAGGATTCCTTGTATTGAAGAATATGAAGTCTGAACTATACATTTTTTGTAGCTAGGCAAATTGTCTTAGTTAAGGTTTCTACTGCTGAGAAGAGACACCATGACCAACTCTTATAAAGGAAAACATTTACTACAGTTTTTGAGGTTTAGTCCATCATTATCATGGTGGGAAGCATGGCAGCATGCAGGCAGACATAGTTCTGGAGAAGGAACTGATTTCTACCTCTTGATTCTAAGGTAAGAGGAGATTGGATGTACTTCACACTGGGCATAGCTTGAGCATTTAAGACATCAAAGCCCTGAACCTCATAGACATAATTCCTTTAACAAGGACACATCTCCTTTAAGGCCACACCTGCTAATAGTACTGCTCTCTATAGTCCCTATGGCCAAGGCATTCAGACACGGTCTATAGAGGAAATACCCATTCAAGCCACCACATCCCACTCCCTGGCCCCCATAGGCTTATAGCCATAGTATCATGACAAATACATTTTGTCTGAAGTCAAAAGTTCCCATAGTCTATCACAGTTCAATAATGTTTAAAATAGGTAGAGGGATTTTAATAGAGCAAAATGTCTTCTCTGGTTGGAATCCAGACATGCCCTTAGTACACACTTTTAATCCCAAATAAAGAAAGTGAAGTTATTTCATAGAAGAAATTATTTAATATTTGAAAGTTATGTCTAATTGAAAGGCAAACAATGTGAACATTCAGAGAAAGATTTGACAGATTGAATCAGGATAAGATATGCCAACTCCAACCAGAGGAGATAGGAAAAAGAACTTAAAATGAAGGAGGGACAGAGACACACACTGAGAGAAAGAGAGAGACAGAGAGACAGAGAGAGAAGGGTACAGTAGGGAGAGGAGGCATTTTTACCAGGAGAGTTTTACAGAGAGGTTAAGAGAGAATGAGCCAGATGTAGGTAAAGACAGAAGGACTGGAAAACAGAAGAAGCCAGAAGACTAGAGCAGATTGAAAAATTCAGTATGAGGCCTTTCAGTCAGAATCCAAAAGAATCCAGTTTGAATGAGGCATCTTGGAGAGGAGTTTGACCCAGAAGAGTTGAGTTGAACCACCCAGCAGGAATTCAGAAAGAGCTAGAAAGGGTATGCTTTTACAGCACTAAGTCTCAGAGGCTGAAAACATTCCAAGCCTAGATTAGATCGTATTATGGCTAGAAGCTTCTAGAACTAGGACTACATTAGCAGATAGAGGCAGTGACCCTTTGAGACAACAATTACTTCATGGAAATTAAAAAAATATCGCACTTATAAAAGTCCAACATTCAAAGTCTCTTCTGAGATTCATCCAATTTCTTAACTGTACTCAAAATAAAAACGCAGATCACATATATATTCCAACATATCATGGCATAGGATATACATTACCATTTCAAAAATGTAGGAAAAGGAACTACTGGACCAAAACAAGACCAAAAATAAGCAGTTCAATCTCTAATATTTTCATCTCCATGTGTGATGTCAAAATGCTCTTCAGAAATCCAACTCACTTCAGCTGTGTTAACTGCAACATACTTCTCTCTCTTGGGCTGGTTCTTCTCCCTGTTAGCAGCTTTCTTCAGAAGATATCCCATGGCTCTAGCATTTCTAACCTCTTGGCGTCATCAAGGCAATCTAGGCTTCAACTTCACAGTTTCATGCAATGGCCACTCTGAGCCTCCATGCAGGGATATTCCTGTCACATTACTGGCCTTCGCAGCTTTCCTTAGTCAGAGAAGGAAATTCCATTCTTGATTCTAAAGCCATAACCATGTGGGTGAAGCTGTCAAGTTCTGCTGCTTGCTGGATAAGAACATGGCCCATAGTTCAATTTCATCTTCACCAGCTTTCTGTTTTCAATGGTTTTCTTCACATAGCAGCTGTTCTGGAACTTGCTCTATAGACTAAACCTTGAATTCAGAGATCTTTATGTCTGTCTCCTGAGTGCTTCCATTAAAGGTGTGTACCACCACACCTGGATCTAAGCTTTTTTTTTTAACTCCTTTTCATATCGATCTTTATAAGTGTGGCAAATATGCCTCAAGATGTTGATGAGATGTGCTCCCCTTTTCTGGATTGTAGTTCATCCAGGTACAGTCAAGTTGGCATTGAGAATACCCATCACAATACCCTTGTCAACTTGACACGCAATCACACATATTTATGAAAACAATAGTTATGTCATAACAATGCCAAATAGGATACACCTATACTTTGTACAAAAACAAATGTATAAACAATAACCAGGTACTAAAGTTATTCCCTTTGAAAACCTCTTGAGCCAGGCCCTGACATTTCAAATCACTGTCAACACTACTGTCTCTCATGCTTCTACTAGTACAATCCATTAAGCCCTATTTAAAGAATTGTACTGCTTCCCTAATCCAAGCTCCCAAAATCCACATTTCCCCCAAACAAAAGCATGGTCAGGTCTATATAGCAATGCCCCATTCCCTGCTACCAACTTGTGTCTTAGTTAAGGTTTCCATTACTGTGAAGAGACATCACAACTATGGCAACTCTTCTTAAAGAAAAAAAAAGCAGTTAGTTTGGCCTGACTTACAGTCATGGAGGGAAGCATGGCAGTATTCAGGCAGACATGGTGCTTGAGGATCTGAGTTCTACATAAAGATCCTAAGGTATCCAGGAGGAGACTGGATGTGTTTCACAGTGGGTGTAGACTGAGCATTTAAACTCTCAAAGCCCTGCATCCACAGTGACACACTTCCGTTAACAAGGCCATACCTGTTCATAGTGCCACCCCTCCTGGCCAAGCATACAAACACATGAATCTATCGATACTTATTCAAACCATCACACAACACTTCCGGTGATGGGGCTGGGTTGCCTTCAGTTGAACTGTTGGCCAAAGGGATCTAGTGGAGATTACTAAGCAACCCATGCTGATGCTGTGACAGAAGGTTGCTCTCTGAAAACTGACACTGGGTCTGTACAGCTCATTGAATATATAACATATGAGGTGGTGCCAGCATGGAGCCTTCATTGATACATTCTAGTCCCTTTGGTGTAGAAAGGTACTCTGCAGGCTATGAAAAGAAAAACCTTTATAATTACTCAACCGCAATAACCTTAACCTACAATCTGTCTTGCCTGCATGATGTGTTTGGACAGTGGTGGTGAAAAACTTGTGAGAGTCACCAAACAATCTCTGATTTAACTTGAGATTTAGCCTATAAGAAAATCCCATACGGTGTCATCTCCTGGATGGCCAGGAGAAAGAGAGATGCATAGCCCAGAGACGTAGGACTGAGCCAAACCTGATGGGAGAGAAAAAAAATGAAATGATTCCTGATGATACAGTGCTGTAGTTATAGAGCCATGCCTCTGTGCCTTGTCTAGTCGTTACCAGAGAGGCTTTCTCTGGCAGTAGATGGGAGTGGGAGTGGAAGTAGAGATATACATCAGGACATTATCTGCAGAAATATTAGAGATATCTGCAGTTTATATTAGAGAGTCACATTGGGTTCCTCCTTTTGGAGTTTGGGAAACCCCACAGAAGGGGATGAAAGATTGTAGGAGTCAGACAGAATAGAAGACACCAGGAGAATATGGCCCACTGAATCAAGTAATCAGGTTTCATATGAGCTCAAAGAGACTGAAGTGGCAATTGCAGGGCTTAAAAGAGTCTTCACCAGATCTTCTACATATATGTTATTGCTGTTAGCTTAATGTTTCTGTGGGACTCCTAACAGTGGGAGTGGGCATGTCTCACATACTTTTACCTGCTCTTGGAACTTTTTCCCTCTTTTTGAGGTGCTTTGGCCAGCCTCAATATGACTGATTTTGCCTTGTTTTATTGTTGTCTTGTAAAGGCCACTCTTTTCTGAAGGGATATAGAGGGTAGATTTAGATCTGGAGGAGAAAGCATATAGGGGTTGGGGGGAAGTGCAGAGAGAAAGGAAACTGTTATCAGAACGTATTTTCTGAGGTGAGAATTTTATTTTCAACAAAAAGAATACATTTTTGTTTTACATTATTATAAGATACCTCTTACATTCCTACCTCTAGCAAACTATTGTCATCTTTCCTAAGTGTCGATCTCACTTTCCTCAAAAAATATGCCACAATCTCTCCAAAGTAATGATAAAGATTAATTTTCACTGCCCTTGACATAAAACAAAAGTACATTTTTCTCCAAGTATTTTTTTTCTAAAATCTATTGTCAAGTATTTTTATCTTCTCTGTTCTTGTAAAGAGCCACCTGTACCAGTGTACAGAAAAATAAAATTATTTGCCTTCATTAACTCAAACCTGAGATCCTTAGCTTTGATTTCCATTTATTTCACAGTTTGCAGATGGTTTTCATATGGACTTTATGCTAATGCTCAGGGGTCTTTCTGTAATCTGCCTCTTTTGACACTAATAAATAAAACCACTTTTTAAAACCTGTGACATATTTCCCATAGCTTTGTCCACCTCTCCTCAACTTTGTGGTATACCCTTTCATTCATTCATTTCAAGGATTCTAATACCTGCCCCCCCTTTCTTGTCAATCTATGATCCACTGTCTCTCACAAAGATGTGCATCACTGAAATGATTTCCCTTCTGCTCTTCTCAAAAAATATCTTCCAAGTCTATGTCCTCATGTCTCTAGAGCATAGTTTTCTCTCAGACTTAATCCCTCATAAGCATCCTACTTTAAAGCCTTCAGAAACTCTCACATGATCCCAGATCTACTCTCCATATATTTATCCATGAGTCCCTATGTTTAAGAACACACGCCAACCTTCCATGTTTCTCTAATCCTACCCATTCACACCATGAGTCTGTCCCACTTTCTTATCATGCTGTTTATCTCATACACTAGATTTTAGTGCTAACGTTTAATTATATAATACAGTACTAGAAAGTCCTATTGATGAAATTTCTCTTGTTTCATAATGTCCAGAGCATGATTCTTCTGGGGAAAATCTAACAGTGATAAAAGCTATTTTTAGAAGATGAAATTGTTAAGAATTTAATAGTTTGGCAGAAGATATTAAGAAAATATTTCATGTTATTTTATAGATCTATTCTAACAGCTCACATAATATGTAAATTAACTATTTAATGTAATTTTCAGATCAAGTGATGGACAAGCAAAGTATTTAGCTTACTGTATAAGAAAAGTGGAAATCTCTGCCCAGGAATTATAAATTCATTCAAGGTTAATGAACTCTCACTCATTTCAAGGGATGAATGAGAACAGGTTCTTAAAGCAACTGCGAGAACCAACAGAAGCCATGCCAGTGTTATGAATCCACAAGTTTATTTCAACGCTTGGGCGTAATGTTGCCCAGACGGCTTCCTAACTGCCTTATTTTACTTTAGGTTGGTTACAAAAATGTCACTTACTCAAAGCAAACCCATAATGTACTGTGTGTTTTAATTGCTATGATGATTGCTGCTTAAATAAAAGCGTTTTTTAATCATTCAGTTAAAAACATACATAACTTCTCACTAATGTAGAATATCTTGATGGAAATTAAAATACTGGAGACTGATTATGGCTTTTCATATCCAAGAGCACTTATATTGGTTATTAGCTCATGTATTCACTACTAACTGCTAACCATAACTATTTTACCTTTAAAGACATGTTCTCACTTGAGCACAGCTTTTGTTGTTGTTCATCTGTTTTTAAGTTAAATTTTACTTAAGGAAGGTTCAAAGGAGGGATATGCTTTCAAGTAATTCGATTCATATATACTGTCCAAACTACTCCAAAGAAAATGGACAAAGAACAAAGGGGGCTGGACCATTACAAAGGATGTGACTTATTGCATGACATGGCCTGCTCAGTAGGGCAGTGTCTTTGTGATTCTAATATGGTAAGCATTAGCTCAGATTACCCTAAAGAAATTGTCTGTATTTACCTTCACCCTTTATGATAGCAGGAACCAAACAGAACTGACATACAATGGAAGTTACAGGAAATGATACCACAGCCTGTCTTTCATACACAGTAATATTTCCTGGCCTTGGAACTATGCATCATAGATTCTTAGTAATTCTTGGCAGCTGTAGCAATGTGAGCCCTTTATAGCTGGTCATTTAAAACAAATGGCCAAACTAGAGGCTGGTGTTGTTCTTAAAGGTCAAATGAATTAGAAAACAAATGGTGACAATTTTATTCAGTCAAGTACATTTTTATAATGAGAAAAACTCAACAATTGAATAAAATATACTGAATCATGAAAGTAGTATTCTAACAAACCTTGAACCTCCTTGGCTGCCCTCTGTGAGGCAATCACTAAATGATTAACATGTAGAAATAATTTCTCACAAAATAAGCTAAAGTATATCTTGGATTCAGTGCTTGCAAGTGCCTAACACTTAGCTAGAACAGAAGATAAGATATCAGCAATCAACTTCAAGAACTGTACAAACCAGGGGTTTCAGCTCAATGTCCTCGTTAATCACATAAAATCTTGATGAGGAAGGAATTACATGGTACAAAGTCACAATGTCCTTGAGCTTGAGACCTGAAAGGAATCCTAAATAAACTCCCAACTCCTCAAATGCCTTCAGATTTTGAATCAAGGAATCACACATTTATTTAATTTTAGTTGTAAAATTTATTTCAACTTTAAGCAAAGCATATGTGGTTTCTTTTCTTCTTATTTATATGCTTATCTGTCTATCTATCTATCTATCTATTTTGGTTTTGCAAGACAGAGTTTCTCTGTGTAGTCTTGGCTGTCCTGTCCTTTCTTTGTAGACCAAGCTCGCCTCTAACTCAGAGATCCATGAGTGCTGAGATTAGAGGCATGCAACACTACACTCAGATGTATCTGGTGTTTCAAAATTTATCAAACCTCAAGAAGATTACAGTAGGGGGCCCTCAACTTGACTGAAGTAGTTTTGGTGAATGAAGTTGGGCTTGAGAACACATGGCTTTCATTCTGACTCCTGATTCTTAGGTCTATACCAGAATATCTAGGAAAGACATCACTGGTTGGCTTAAAACATCACTAGGGAATTAGTGAGATACACTTCCTTGTCTGTGTCTATGCTTGAGTTTCCAGATACATTTATATCAGAAGCACTTGGATCTAATCGATGAAGTACTGCTTTGGTTCATAAAATAAAAGCATTATTGGAAGGAGCCGTGAGGTAGGAAGTGGGCTTAAGGTAGAGAAAGTGGATCACTGGATTTGTTTCTAGGGGGCTGGCTAATGCCCTGGTCTCTCCCTGTATGAACTTTTCTCTACTTCAAGTATAATAAGAAGTGAAGAGGAGCCTCTGCTACCAGCTCCTACAGCCCACAGTTCCTGCAGCCACCCACTCCTGTCGGCATTGTCCTCTGTCAACAGCAGTTCTAAGTAACTACGGGCTGAATTCCCTGAAACTGCAAACTAAATCCCTTCTTCCTTAGGTTGTTCTCTTAGGTATTTCATGATAGTGCTTACAAAAGTAACTAATATTTGCTTAGTTCAAAATTGAAAGTGTCTAAATGTTACACTAAAGAATATTAGGTTAAAATAAAAAGGTAGCTATATACTTATATGAAATTGCATGCAAATTTTTTATCTTATTCATGGACACTGAATGTTAAAAAATCATTAAATCTATATTTCTAGGGATTGGTTTTTTTTGAGAGAATCTATTCTTACTATTAAGTGTCATGAGCAATGACTATATTTATTACACATTTTATTAAATTGATTTTGTTGAGGAAGTTTCCAACAGCTTTTTTTCTTCACAGCATTCATTAATTTTCATTAACGTCTAAAACACACCCATAAACCTTTTTCCACTTAATATAACCTTCCAGTTTGCTTTACAGATGAAAAGCCCTAAGCCCAATGTCACTAGAAATAGAAAGAGATTACATGTGTTCAGGATGAACCTGACCCAATGAGAGATTAAGTTTTTTTAATTAAATTTTTATTTTTTAATAGTAGTTACAGTTTATTAACTTTGTATCCCAGCTGTATCCTGCTCCCTCATTCCCTACCAATCCCACCTCCCTTCCCTCAACTTCTCCCTGCCCCTTTCCAAGTCCACTGATGGGGGAGGACCTCTTCCCTTTTCATCTGACCCTAGCTTATCAGGTATCTTCAGGCCTGGCTGCAAAGTCCTCCTCTGTGGCTTAGCAGGGCTTCTCCTCCCTTGTGTGTGTGTGTGTGTGTGTGTGTGTGTGTCAAAGAGACAGCTATTGAGTTCCTGTCATAAATAGTCCCTGTTCCCCTTACTAGGGTACCCACTTGGGTACTGAGCTACCGTGGGCTACATCTGAGCAGGGGTTCTAGGTTATATCCATACATGGTCATTGGTTGGAGATACAGTCTCATAGAAGACCCCTGTGCCCAGTTTTTGTTCTTGGATTCTGGGAGGTAACTTCTAAGTTCTTGCAATTCCACTTGTATAGTAAGGACATCTATGCAGTACGGACACTTTTGTTTACCTGGGGATCTTGGGCTATACAAAATCAAAGAAAATATTATTTACGGTGAAACTGTTTGGGCCATTAGTAAACCCAGTTACTGCTTAATGTCACATACATGACTGGATGGAATAAATCATAGTCCTGGCTACTGTTATGCTCCTGCTTCATCAATTGACACATTGTTCCCTGTCTTATGTCTCCTCTGTCAAATGCTATATATTTGGACTTTTTAAAAAATTACTTAAAGAACAAGGATGCTCTTTACAAGTACTAGAAGGCAGCTGGAGTAAGATGTGTAAATGAACCAATCTTTCATGTGATGAAAACACAATAAGACTCTGTTAGCACACCCTTCTTTCCTCATAACCGTTTCTCATTTCTCCATCTGCTAAGCGCAGGTTGAGACTCTGATTGTGGCACCCAAAATGGAATGACACTGAGAACTCAAGAGTCAAAGAGAATGAACAGCAAGAAACATTTCTAGGGTCAGAACCAAGGTTGGTGTATACAACAAACTTGCTTTAGGGCTGTTTTGTTTTGTCTTACTGAAAGATATCACAGATTTCCTTGGCAACTCTGATAGCAACAGGCTCAGAAAATAGATTAATTTTGGTCAGAGTCAATATTAGTGTTTCATGGAACTCTGTTATAAACAGTTCTTCTTGAGTCACTTAGCATCTTTCAATTTCATGGCCATGGTTTGGAGCCATGAGCACAGCCTTGTACTTACCATGGTGTTCATAAAGGGAACACTGAGTGGTCAGGCCTGACTGCACTGAAGGGCGCAGGGTACACAGAAGACCTGGCTCTTGGCTAGTTCTAGAAAGCAATTTAGAAGATTTAATTATAGCTTATTGTGAACCCTATAGATCATTTCTGGGAAGTTCTTACTGGTGTCTTAAAATACTAGTGAAGTCCTGGCTCAGAGTTGTACAGCTTTCTTTAAGGGTGAAAAGACAGAAAATTCAGGTTGTATTCTGAGAACTTCCGAGTTCTGAGAATAAAGCAGGCTTTCCATTCTGGCTTGGGGGGGTCACATTCACCTCTGCCTCCTGAGACTGTGAAATTGAGTGTAAGTTACTCTCCTTTACTTTTTTTCTCCTGAAAAGGAGAATATCTTAGAAACAAGTTTAATATTTTTGTGGTTTTTCATATATTGGCTGCACTTTCAAAATCAATGCATTTGTAAGTACAGAATTATATTATTCAGAGAATGAAATTAAAACAACCCAAAACTTTTACACATTCTCCAGATGAATACACAGGGATGGTAACACTATAGAAAATAATTGTTTGGGGCAAGAAAAGCACTATGTCATTCTCTTTGCACAGATTTTAAAAGTGACAAAAATAGTCAGATTACATGGAATAGTAATTTTTAGTGTCAGTCTCACTTCTTAGATTTTATGGAATAGATTGCCTATTCAAACATTTCTTGGAAATGCTTATTTTCCTCATCCACGGTGAAGTAAAGGCACTCTGTCTCCACGAGTAGCATGCTAACAGGGGCTGAGGGACTTTGCAAACACAACAGCTTTAACACATAGAATTATGAATGATACAGGGAGAGACACAATCATCCTTTCCAAATTTCAACCTTTCTGGACCTTGAGTGCTCGATACAGAGTAAGACGATGCTTTTCAGAGAAAAGAAAATTTAGGCTACATTTTATCTATATTGAATTTTGAAGAGGAAAGTGAGAAGTGTGTTCCATTTTAATATCCTTTTATTGCTCAAGTCAGTCAAGACTCCAAACCCTAATCTATATCTTAAGCTGTCTTCCTCTAAATTTCTGACAGAAGGCAACATGCTCAATTCACATTTTTCTTTCTCCATTCGATGTTGACATGCAAATCTCACAGCACATGTATTTTTGCCTTAATTTTATACCTAAAAGAATTAAAAGCATAAAAAGTTAAGTTGTTATTGTGTGAACATATTCCAGGAGTGAAGACCAAGTAATTTTATGTTTGTAGCAGACACATCAGAAAAAAATTATCTTTTGTGTGGCTTCATCTCCAATCCCACGATGGCCTTCAGATAGAGAAAATGTACCTACTCGCCAGCGTTGATATTGATTTGGACACACATAAGCGGTGAGATTGCTTGTTTTTCCAAAATAAAATTATGATTATGCTTCTTCCATTCTTGAGAACAAATAATGATCTTAATGTGTGTAGATTAAATTATAGATAGCGTAACATATCTGCCTCCCTAATCAGGCCCCAAAATCTGTAGATTAGTTACCCCTTTCACAGGCAGTATTCCAGAGAACTGATTTACTTACTCCATTCATGAAACTGTTTTTGATGCTTTGCCTTTTTTTCATACTATAGTCTTCATAATCCCTTGTCTTTCTCTTCCCTCACACATAACTAAAACATTATTTTTTTCTGTTATGAGGATAAATATTCATTTTCCTCTTCTCCAACAATGCTTTGTGCACATCTCTATTGTGATAATGAAAACATTAAATCATGTTTGAGTTTATGTCCATATTTCTTTATAGATTGTTTTAAGATTTGATGTTATGAACAGGGTTTTTGTATTATTTCAAAATGATACGAAGGAAGAGGAAAAAATGGAAAATTAATGAATTATGAAAAGGAGGGTGACTGAATACTACCAGTACTAAACCACATTTCATTATCTGTTTCTTTGCCATCATAATTTCTATCATGTAAGCTTCTAAATATCTGGAATCATGGATTTTGCCACAGTGCATTAAAATGCATAAAGCAACAGATACAGGTTTGCTTAAGATTGCATAAATGAGGGACTTGGCAGAGAGTCAAGGACACTTGCTCTTCTTGCAGAGGACACTACTCAGTTAAAAGCAATCATGTGGCAGTTCACAACTTCCAGTTCTGGAGGTACTTATGTCTCTTCTGGCATCTGTAGCAATCAGGCATGTATACGGGGCACATACATACATGTAGGAAAAAACTTATACAATAAAAATAAATAAATCTTTAAATAAGGATTCAATAAATAAATACAGGAAAATAATGTTTTAAAAAGTAAATTACAAAGCAGGTCATAGTCAAACCCAGGCTTCATATATTCATAATATATATATATATATATATATATATATATATATATATATATATATATAGCAGTGCAGTTTTCTCATTCTTAATGAATTAAAAGAATAAAGACATTATATCTATTATGGGTTAATTATTTTGCAAACGTAAAACAGGAAACTAGAGTTCAGCAGTTTTTGTAATTTATTAAGGCTTCTATGTTTTTCTTAAACAAATAAATAGAAACTAAAGTAAATCTAACACCATACTGTTTTATTTTGTGAAAAGTTTTACATTTTTAGTGATTTAAGGAAAAAGTCTGTATTGCAATTAAGACTTAGTTTTAAGCAAAAAGACTCAACCTTTACTTCCAAGCTAGTAAAGAAAATTAGCATCCATTTCGGTTAGTTTAGGCAAAGCTAGAACAAGTTGCAAAACTCAAGAGATGAATATTGAGCTCAGGGTAGATTAACATTTAGTAGAGATACCAGCTATTAAGTAAATAAAACTAAGAGATTTTCAGAAGGGAATTGTCATTTCAAATGATAACAGGTAAGAGCAACTTTGTTCAATAAGGACTTGAATATTAGAAACCTAGATTAAATCTATCTCCCAAGTTTCTGCTGTCTCTTTGTGGAAAGGTTCTGCTGAAAAGAAAAATATATATATACTTCTAGGACACATGACGTGGAGCATTCTGGCTTGCTACTCACAGCTCAGCAGATCTTATATCAGTTCAGGTAAATTAATTCATACTTAACACTACATACAATGTCCACTTGTAAATTCAGAAATGACATTCACAAGTAAAGGAAAAATGTGACTCATTTTTTACTTAAGGCCTTTTAGAATCTAAAAGATTCTAAAATGATCTATGCATTAAAAATGATTCATTGTTCAAATAAATATTACATGTTACTCAGGAAGATTCGTAGCTATGGTGACCCAATTTCCAACCCTATTTTCAATAATTAGTAGAGTTATATTCTTTTGTGTTTCCAGAGTATCAGGAAACATGAATTTTAGTTTGGTGCTATAGGAATCCCAGGGACATGAGTATCCAAACCAGAGGTTAATTTGACTGGAGTAAACTAAAAATGTATAAAACTATTCATCATCAAACTTGGTGAAGAAACTACTGGTTACCATTTTACCATAAATCTTAGGATATTACCTGAAGTAAACATGTAATAGATATCTGCTGGCTGAATTAATAAATTAATGAATTAATGTATAAATAATAATTGAATGATGGTATCAGAATGATTTTAGAAACATTTCCATCAACAATGTCATTGTAACTAGAGAAACTAACCCAAAGGTCTTGGTTCTCAGGAGATCTGGAAATTTAGAGTTCTTGTCAATTTCTGGGAAATGCCAAGTGTGTGATTCTCTGGTAAATCACAGTCGTAGCTTCTGTGAGGTGCTAGGTTTGATCCCCAAAACCAAAGTAAAGGTAAAAAATTCAAAGCTAATACATGATGCCCTATTTGTCCCTCTCATTTGAAGAAAAAAAATGAGAGAATTATTAGCCAATGACAAACTAGTGACAAAAAATAATTATGGAGTAGAAAGAACAATTAAAAACAAGGAAATCATGAAATTTGCAAGAAAAGATCATCATAAGTGAGGTAACCCAGAAACAGAAAGACACATATGGTATATACTCATCATAGGATAAACATATTTAAATCTATAGTCCTAAAGAAGTTAAACAACAAGGAAGACCGTAGGGAAGAGGCTGAAACCTCATTCAGAAGAGCAAACAAGATAGACATTGGAAGTAAGAGAAAACTAGGAACAGGACAGGAGACTGACACAGAGGACATCTGAAAGGCTCTACCCACAAGGGTATCGAAGGAGGTATTGAGACTCATAGTCAAATTTTGGGCAGAGTGCCAGGATACTTATGAAAGAAGAGGAAGACAGAAAAACCTCGAGGGTCAAGATCCTTTCCCAGTCTATAGGCTGTCGTTTTATTCTGATGACAGTGTCCTTTGCTTTACAAAAGCTTTTCAGTTTCATGAGGTCCCATTTATTGATTGTTGATTTTAGAACCAGTGATCTTGGTGTTCTGTTCAAGAAGTTGTCTCTTGTGCCAATGAATTCAAAGCTCTTCTCCACTTTTTCTTTTAACAGGTTTAGTGTGTCTTATTTAGTGTGCCTTTGATCCACTTGGACTTTAGTTTTGTGCAGGGTGATAGATATGGATCTATTTGCATTTTTATACATGTAAATATCCAATTAGGCCAGTAGCATTTGTTGAAGATGCTATCTTTTTACCATAGTACGCTTTTGGCATCTTTGTCAAAAATCAGATGTCCATAAGTGTGTCGGTTTATATCTGAGTCCTCTTTTGATTGTGTTGATCCCCCAATCTGTTTCTATGACAGTATCATGCAGTTTTTATTACTTTTGGTCTATAGCACAGCTTGAGAACAAGGATAGAGATATCTTCAGAAGATCTTTATTGTAAAGGATTGTTTTACCTATTCTGGGTTTCTTGTTATTCCATATGAAGTTGAGTATTTTTCTCTCAAGGTCTGGAAAGAATTGTGTTGGTAATTTGATGGGAATTGCATTGAATCTGTAGATTGCTTTTGGTAAAATGGCCATTTTTGCTATATTAAGCCTGACAAGCTATGAGCATGGGAGGTCTTTCCTTCTTCTATTTCTTTTTTTTTCTTTCTTTTTCTAACATTTATTTATTTATTTTTTAATTTTTGTTATCAATCACAGGTTAGGTACTTTGCATCCCATGTGTAGCCCGCCCACTCCCTCCCACCCTCCCCAACCCTCCCTCATCTCCTCCCCGCCCACTCCAAGTTCTATTTCTTTCTTCAGAGCCTTGAAGGTTATTTTTTTTCATACAAGTCTTTGACTTGTTTGTTTAGAGTTACACCAAGGTACTTTATGTCCTCTGTAGCTGTTGTGAAGGGTATTGTTTCCCTAATTCCTTTCTAAGCCCATTGTCTTTTGTATAAAAGAAGGCTACTGATTTTTTTAAAATAATTTTGTATCCAGCCACTTTGCTGAAGGTGTTTATCAGCTGTAGAACCTCCCTTTTAGAATTTGGTGTCACTCATGTATAGTATCATATCGTCTGCAAATAGTGATACTTTGATGTCTTTCTTTCTGTATTGAATCCCCTTGATCTCCTTTATTTGTCTTATTGCTCTAGCAAGGACTTCAAGAACTATGTTTAAGAGATATAGTAAGAGTCAGTTGTGGTACATTTACACAATGGACTACTACTCAGCAATTAAAAACAAGGAAATCATGAAATTTGCAGAAAATGGTGGAAACTAGAAAAGGTCATCCTTAATGAGATATCCCAGAAGCGGAATGACAGTCATATGTACTCACTTGTAAGCAAATATTAGACATAGAATATATTATAAACATACTAAAATCTGTACACCTAAAGAAGCTAAGCAAGAAGGATGGCTCTGGATAAGATGATCAATCTCCATTCAGAAAGGCAAACAGGATAGACCTCAGAAGATGGAGAAAACAGGGAACAGGACAGGAGCATACCAAAGAGGGCCTCTGAAAGACTCTACTCAGCAAGATATTAAAACAGACAGTGAGAATCATAATCAAAGTTTGGGCAGAGTGCAGGGAATCTTATGAAAGAAGGGGGAGATGAAAGACCTAAAGGGGAGAGGAGCTCCACAAGGAGAGCAACAGAACAAAAAAAGTCTGGGCCCAGGGGTCTTTTCTGAGACTGATACTCCAACCAAGGACCATGCATGGATATAACCTAGAACTCTTGTACAGATGTAGCCTACGGCAGCTCAATCTCCAAGTAGGTTCCTTATTAAGGAGAATAGGGACTGTCTCTGACATAAACTCAGTGGCTGGCTCTTGGATCACCTTCCGTGAAGGGGTGCAGCCAATACCAGGCCACAGAGGAAGACAAAGTATCCAGTTCTGATGAGACCTGGTAGGCTAGGGTCAGATAGAAGAGGAGGAGGACTTTCCATATCAGTGGACTGGGAAAAAGACATGGAAGGAGAAGAGAGAGGGAAGGCAGGGTTAGGAGGGGATAAGGGATGGGGCTACAGCTCGGAAAGTGTATATATAATGTGTATATGCAAAGTGAATAAATTTCAATAAATAATTAAAAAGAGCTGATGGGGACAGCAGCTACACAAGAAGAGCAAGAGTGACAAAATCCCTGGGTCCATTAGGGCCTGTAGAGACCAATACTCCAACCAAGGAACATGCATGGAGAAGACCTAGACCCCCTGCTCAGAAGAAGCCCAAAGGCTGTTCAGTTTCTAAGTGGGTTCCCTAGTAAGGCTATAAGGGACTGTCTCTGACATGAACTCAGTGGTGTGCTCTTTGATCACCTCCCTTTTGGGGTTACAACCTTGCAAGGCCACAGAGGAAGATGATGTAGCCAACCCTGATGAGACTTGATAGGCTAGGGAGAAATAGAAGGGGAGGAAGGCCTCTCTTATCAATGGACTAGGGAAGGAGCATAGGAGGAGAATAGGAAGGGATGGGTGGGACTGGGAGGAAATGAAGGGGGTTACAGCCAGGATACAAAGTGAATAAATTATAATAAATAAATTTTTTAAAAAAGATCATCCTGAGTGAGGTAGCACATAACCAGAAAGACACAAATGCTATGTACTCACTTAAAACCTGATGATGATCATATAGTACAGGATAGACATAGTACGACGCACAGACCCTAAGAAGGTAAGTGTGATGGGCATCTTATGCTTTATGTCATCCTTCTAGTTAGGGGAATAGGGGATATCTCTGACCTAGACTATGTTGCTTACTTTTTGATCACTTCACCCTGATGGGATTTCTCTACAAGGCCACAGAGTAGGAAGCCGAACTCAGTCCTCATGTGAATACATGACCTGGGGTGTCTGGGTAGGATAGTCTCCTATTCTGAAGAATAGGGGAGAGGGGATTTGGGAGTTGGGTGGATTGGAAGGAGAGGAGGGGGGCCTATGACGTAGACATAAATTGAATTAATTAAAAATGAAATGGCAATGGATATATTTTTAATCTTTTCTTCACATTTAAAATTTTGACTTTGCAGATCATAGTGGTCTTCGGAATGATCTGTTCAGAGTGTTGTTGATCATTGTGTCTTGGCAGGCTTGTGCTTCTCTATCAGTGTGTTTAATTAATGACCTATGACCAATTTATAAAATTATTGGATATTTAAAGCAGTTCTAAAGTTTGAATAAGATTTTTTAATACCATGAATGTCAGTATTGAAAATGATTCTTATACTCCTTCTCTAAAACTGAGGGAATATATATTTTACCAAGATGCTTTTAAAATACATTTTATTTCCTTTCACAGAGAATAAATATTTGGTACAAGAAACTTGGAAATACAAGACAGAGCAAACTAACAACAAACGGATTTTGGACTAGAATACTGCAGGATATCCCTGTGAGTCTTTTCTGGCTTTATTATTGCTACAACTAATAGGTCCTGCGGTTCTTATTCAGCTTCCCCTGTTGGCATTATCTCTTAAGCATAAACAACATGCTTTCTTGATTTTGGTACACATGACTTCTTCAACAGTGCCAGAATATTCCCAGTCCTTGAATAATCAGGACCTAGAATCAGAGAGGGGATAATATCTCTTTGGTGAACCATCATACAAAAGTTTATGGTGCCAGTTGTGGTTTGAATGGAAATAGCCTCTATATGCTCATATATTTGAATACCTGGTCCCTAGTTAGTGAAACTGGCTAGGAAGGATTAGGATGTTTAACCTTGTTGGAAGAGATGTTTATTGAGGATTAGCTTTGAGACTACAAAAGCCCATGGCATACCTTGTCTCCAGCTGATGGCACTGCTTTGAGAATAGTGGGAAATTTTGGAACTGGGAACTGTGAATAAAGTGGAAGAGGAGAGGGTTGTAGCTGTCTGCACTTCCAGCCTGAGCTCTGTTTATTAATCAACCATGATGGTCATAAGCATGCTCATGGTGCTGGTGCTATAGCAGGAAGTTACCATCAATTCTGGCATGACTTCTTTTTTTTTTTTAATGACTTCTATGACAAGAAAGTATTCGTTCTCTTACACAGTGAGCCCAAATAAATCTTTCTCTCCTAAGTTACTTCTTTTGGGTATTTTGTCATAGTGACAAAAAAAAGGCACCTTATCCTCCAGTTCATTTTGTTAGGAGTTCTTTGCTTCTTTATTTTATCAAATACATTTCTGAGAAGCTGTAACTACAACAACTTGGACAAGCTGTCTATTGACTTCACTCTCTGTGGGAAGCTTTCCATATTAATGGCCATGTTTTGCTTCAGCTGTACCTGCTATTTACTGTGTAAGCAAGAGCACTCTGGCTTCTCCAAACCACTACAGCATCCTGTAAGTCATTGCAGTTCTCACACTAGGTACCAGTGGTTAAGTCACACTTCAAGGTTAAGCAATCCATAATAAGACAGGGGACTTTTATGAGACTGTTTCTCCAACCAAGGACCATGTATGGATATAACCTAGAACCTCTGCTTGAATGTAGCAAATGGCAGCTCAATATCCAAGTGGGTACCCTAGTAAGGGGAACAGGGACTATTTTGGACATGATATCAATGGCTGACACTTTGCCCCCTTTGCCCCCCGAGGGAGGAGCAGCCTTGCTAGGTCACAGAAGAGGACATTGCAGCCAGTCCTGAAGAGACCTAATAAGCTAGAGTTAGATAGAAGGGTAGGAGATCTTCCCCTATCAGTGGACTTGGAAAGGAGCAGGGAGGAGATGAGGGAGAGAAGCAGGTAGGGATAGGGAGGGAATGCGGGCTGGGATACAAAGTACATAACCTGTGATTAATATAAAATAAAAATGTTAATAAAAATATTAAAAAAAGACTGTTCTCATTTCAGACTTCAGTTCTAAGGTCACCTATACTACCAACTAACAGACTAGCCACAAGTGAAGTGGCTACCATTACTTGATTTGTTTTCCTAATTGCCTAAAATTACTCATACAGCTCAGGAATATGGTACAATCGTAATTACTGTGATCCTGAAACTATGAATAAAATCAAGACTCTGTAAAAGGAAAGACAAAGGGCATAATATGGGAACACCCCCGCTGAGAAATTTCTGAGACCATTCAAAAGGCCATAAGGCCAGGTCATTCTGTATTTGCCTCAGCCAAGGCCTGTGTCAACAAAGTTTATTGGGAGCTCATTATCCACACATGATTGGGTAAGTGGAAGCAAGTCCTAATTCAGTCTTCATCCCCTCGCTATTTCTGAGAGGCAGAGTAATATCAAACGGCATAGAAAAACTGACCCTTAAGCTGCATAGCTGGTTATTTAGTGCACCCAGGGCCCATTCTCAAAGTTTCTTTTTGACATAAACTCAAGCAGTCTCTCATTAGTCCCAAATACATTTTTGTCACTGAGGGAATCTCATAAGCTTAGAAGCTCCCTCTCAAATGGTGGACAAATATTCTTAACCTTGTTAATCTCTCAGAAAGAGAGACAAAGACTTGCCTATTGGACCAAGTATGTAAAAATGCACTTTTATTACTTGATCCCTAAAATAGAATGAATACAAAACAATGTGAGAAAACCTTTAAATAACATTCTTTAGTTGCCATAATTGACTCTATTTCCTTACTTCTAGAAAAGGAATAAAGTATATTGAAGGGCTTCTGTAAATAAGATAATATATGAGTAAAATCTCTATTCAGGCTGAATTTGAGAATCTCTGTAGAGAGGACTTTACCAGCGCATGTAGAGTTTGTAGTCCTGTAGTGTAGACATCCAGACACCAGAATACAACTTCTTGGTTTTACTTCCTGCCTATCAAACAGCAAACAAAAGTGTTAATTACAGAGACAGGTACAGAACTACTAGAAGAAATTATGTTTTGAACGGTGGTGAATTATGTCATCTGAGAGTTACTGTGTGTTTGTTATAAGTTTTGAGTAACAGTGACTTTCTAAATTTGGTTTCTATTCTGGTTTGAATGTGAAATGCGTCCTGTGTGGGTTTATGTGTTTGAACGATTGGTTCACTTGATGGTGTTCTTTGGGAAGACTATCAAATATTTTGAGGATGAAGCTTAGCCAGAGGAAGGATCTCACCACAGATGGGTTGTTATTATTTGACTGAGTTGGTGTTTTTCTCTCTGTTTCCTGAATACAGACGATATTGCCATCATTTAGCTCCCTGCTTCTACCATCATGTCATCTTTGTCATGGCAGGCTCTACTCCTGTGGACCTGTCAGCCAAAATAAACTCAGCATTTCTTAAGTTGTTTTTTCAGAGTATATAATCAGAGAACAGAAAAGGAAATAATATTCCTTTTTGCTGTTTGACCAAGAATATTAACATTCCAGGAAAAACCTCAACAGAAACAAAAGACAAAAACTACCTTTTTATCAGAGTGAAAGCAATGATAAAAATATGTCTGCGGTGAAGTTACAGAGTCATCCAATACTGTCCTCTACAGTGGCCATACCCTTCAAGCAAACTGTCCTACTCATCATCACACATTTCCACAGGTTATTAACTTGAAAATTTCAATTCTGTTTTGTTTTCAGACTCTTCATAGTTCCTATAGATATAATATCAGCAGGCAGTTAATGTGTTCTTCCTCAGGTCTAAAGTTCTAGTAGCTAAAGAAATGAAACTCCCTTTTCTTCCTTATATGTGAAATCAAAGTAAGACAGGTGCTGAAACAGATGTAAAAATACAAAAGTCTTAAAGTACAATGGCTTTTCCTCTATACACAATGGTCCTGTTTGCTTTCAGGCTTCTTCTTGAATCTTCCCAATTACCATCTAATAATTCTGTTCTGGCAATTTAGCACTGGGGCACAGTAAAGAACACTGCAAATATAAGGTCTCAGAAATAAACTAAGAAGCAAAGATTGCCTCTGTAGCACTCCTGTTATGTACCCTTCACTTTACCAAACTAGAAATAATCTATCTCAAAGAAAACCACAGAAACTAAAACTTCTTTAATCCAAATCAATAATATTAAACTTGTTCTTCTACAACCTTCCTATCCTAGAACTGGTTATCAGATATGTTCACAGCAGCTTTATTCATAATAGCCAGAAAGTAGAAACAACCCTAGATGACCCTCAACAAAAAGAACTAATAAAGAAAATATAGCATATTTATACAGTGGAGTATTACTCAGCTGTTAAAAATGACATCATGAAATTTGAAGGCAAATAGATGAAACTAGGAAAAAATCATCCTGAAAGAATCAACCCAGACCCAGAAAGACAAACATGAAATATACTCACTTTCAGTGAATATTAGCTGTAAAGTAGAGAACAATCATGTTCCAGTCCACAGACACAAACAAGGAGATCCCTTGGGAGAACAAATGGTTCTTCCTGGAAAGGAAAATAGAATAGCTCTTGCAATTGGACTAGGGGCAGGTGGCATGGAAAAAAAAGAGGAAACAGGTTGGAGAGGGAGAGACAAAAGGAGATAGTACAGAAAGAGATCACTGGAATAGAAAGGCATTTAGGGGACAACGAGGAAAGCTAATATAGTAGAAACTTTCTGGAACCTATGAGGGTGACCCTACTGAGGACACCTAGTAATGGCATATAGGGAACCTGAACAAACCATCACCTATAACCAGGCAAGGCTTACAGTGATGAGATTGGAACAGCAACACAACTGCAAAACCTCAGCCCACACCTTCCTGCCTTCAAGGTGTTGGGTCAGTAATGGCTCAGTGCGTCGGGGAAGTGGCCAACCAGTGACAGGTTTTACTTGAGACCCATGCCTGATACTGTCTAGATGGTCAGGAACTGAAAAGTTGGTGGCTCAGAGACCTGGGGTAGAACCAATCAGAACTGAAAAAAAAAGCCAATGAAATAACTCCCTAGGATATTCTGCTATTCTTATAGATCACTGCCTAGCCCAATCATCATCACAGAGGTTTTTCTAGCAATTGATGGGAGCAGATGCAGAGACACACAGAAAAACATTAAGTTGAGCTTGGGAAGTCCTGGTGAAGAGGTGGGGGAATGATTTTAGGAGTCAGGGTGTTAGTAGACACCAAGAGAACGTTGCCACAGAATCAACAAGACAGGGCTCATAGGGGTTCAGAGAGATTGAAACAGCAATCCCATGGGTCAGTGATAGGTTCTTTGCACACATGCTGTGGTTGTTTTCCCTGAGTTTTTTTGTGGGACTCCTAACAGTGGAAGTGGGGGTGTCTATGATTTGTTTGCCTGATATCAGGATCCCTTTCCTCTTACTGGGTGGTATTGTCCAGCCTTGATAGAAGGGTTTGTGCCTAATCTTATTATATCTTTTTATGCTCTGTTGTTTGTAAAGATCAGGCCTGCTTTTTTCTGAATGAAAACTGAGGAGACATGAATCTGGGGAAGAGAAGAGCTGGGTGTGGGAAGTACTGGGAAGAGTAGAGAGAAGGGGAAGCTAGTGTTGGAATGTATTGTATGAAGGAAGAATAAAAAAAAGAGAAAAGAAAGACAATTTTTGCTTTCTCCCCCCAAAATATATCATAAGATCTTTATTAAAGAAATGTTCTGTCACAGACCTAGAAGTAACAAATGCTATATATACAGGCCAAAAAGAATCTGGACAAACTTTGCTAGGTTTCTCCACTCAGGCTATAGCATTCCATTAAACTCTGTTTTCATTCATATTTTATAAACCAATCATCCTTCATCCAACCTATTCATTGAAAATGGCTCTTTTACCCTTAGTCTTGGTGTCTTTGATAGTAAGCCCCCCTTTTCACATACAACTATAAACAAACAATGTATTAACCTCTGTCTCAGCATTTTTGCTTAAGTGTTAGCCTGAAATTTTGATGGCCCAGGAAACAATTGTTTCTTTTTACACTATACCCTTCTTATAGGCAGGTGTGAGTGCGTGAGTGTGTGTGTGTGTAGAGACAGAGAGGAAAGAGACAGAGAGAAAAAGATGTGAGAAAATATTTAAATCTCCCTGAAGACTAGCAAGTTGCCAAAGGAGGAAAATGATAAATAATCCTACCAAGCTGTAAAGCCTACAAACCACAAAATGGAAAACTTGACGAGATATTCTTAATGAAATAATAATAACACTTTTATCTTGAGGGGGATGGTAACAAACCTGTAAGGAAGTTCATAGCTGGTACTATAAACCTAGTGAAGTGGGCATGGTTTAAAAAGTCATTGACCTACAGCAGAACTTACTATTTTACATTCCCAAGACAAAATACATTTTTTCTTCTACTTTTTCCTATTTTCTCTTTCTCCTTTCTTTTTTTCTTTCTTAATTTTTTTCCTTCATTTCTTTTTAGAGGGACAATTTCCTTGAGTCTGGACTCACTTTGTAGTTCAGGCTGGCTTTGAACTCACAGAGTTCTGCCTGCTTCTGTCTCTCAGAACTTGGATTACACCATGCCCAGCCAATTTCTAACAACACTCTAAATTAAATACTTATTCTTATAGCAACAGAAAGGTGTTGCGCTTACCCATAATCAAAAAGGTTTCTTTCAGCAGCAGATGGACTACATAAAGATAAAATTGATCAAAATGCAGAAAACGACTGATCATGGGGTGGCCAATCCCAATAGATACATCTACAGTTGAGGCTCAGGGAAAACTATGGAAGGAAGAGCAATGGGATTGTAAGAGGAAGAGGATATATGTTGTGAGATGATGTCTTTTATACATGATGAGATAGCTACAGCAATGAAATTTCAAAAAATGGCTGCCTAAACAAGACCAACACAATGACAACAGCAGTTGATATGCCAGTCTGGGTGGGAGAAATCTCACAAGGCCAAATCTCTAGATAAAAAGGTACAGGAATCTAACAGTTGTTGAGAGACAGAGAAACATACCTCTCTAG
>CM053753.1:12112150-12130405 GCA_028658305.1 Pachyuromys duprasi
GTCACCCACAGACTTCTCCAGTGACTGAGAATGGCAAATATTCAACACCCCTGCACTTCCCCTTAACAGGCCTCCCTCCTCAGCAGAGGCAGTCCAGAGTGCCTGGTGCTCCTGCTCAGGAACTGAGACAACAGAGGCAGGCCTCCCAGTTCCACAATGGCAGGCAGCTGTACAGGCCTCTCAGGTCTGCAGCTGCAGTGGCTGGCAGCTCTATGGATCTCCCAGCAGGGCACTCTACTGGGCTCCCTACCCCAGGTCTGTGAGTGGCTGTTTAGGCTTCCTGGGGCCTCACAGTGGACAACTGTACTGGCCTCCAAGGTCAGCAGCGGTGGCAGCAGGATGGCAGGTAGCCCTAACAGGAGCCTCCATGCACTCTGACTGAAACATCAGAACTGGCTACCCCAAGAAAGGGTCTCCCTGCCCAGCAGACAAACACAGGACACCACTGAGCTGACAAACCTACACTGTCACTGCCCCTGCAGATCCAAATCTGAGAGTAGAGAACAGGGGGAATCCCTGTGCTTTCTGATTAAGCATACTAGCTAGTAAGTGTGTTGTCAAGTGAGTGAGTACAGAGCCCAAGATCCAGAGTCCTTCTACACTAGCAGCCAGACATCAGATCCCTCCCACCAACACACCCACTCTGGGGAAAGTAGGGATTCTTGGGAAAGCATTCTCAACATTGAAACCCCTAATCTTTGGGTCTACCAGTGGAGTCCAGGCAAACAATTCCTGGAGCCCAGAGAAATCTGAATACCAGGAGTACAGTATGACAGGCCTGTAGACCACTGAGGTATTCAGGGAAACTGTGAGTACACATTGCACCCACAAAAAGAGTCAACACCCTTACCCCTTTCTGCCCTTAAGCCCCACAATCCAGGCATCTACATTCTCTAGTACCCTGTCCTTCAAAACACACTTCCAGACACGCTAGCTCACCCACACTTGAGCACCTGAACCTGCAACCTTCCTCCATTAGCTACATCTGAAACACCAACATGCAGACTCAAACCAGTGGATCTCTCTCATCTTCTCTGAAGAATACTCCAGACACCAGAGAAATACAGACCCAGTCGGAAGCACAGACCCCAGGAACAAATAGTGAAGGTTATGGATAAAGAGATGGCTAAAGGTCAAGGTAAGAACACATCCAACAAAAATTAGGACATCATGGCTTCATGAGCACCCCCAAAAATCAATGGATATTTTAATTCATCAGAAACACAGGAAAATGATTTTTAAAGCCATGTTAATCCAGTTATTAGATACACAAAAAGAGGAAATGAAAAAATCTTTCAAAGAAATACAGGCAAAGAAATAGAGGCACAAGCAGGGGCACAATTAGTGGCATATAGAAAGGAAACAAACAAAAAAGAAGGCCATCATGGAAAGACAGGAATCCACATTCAAACAGATAAAATAAACGGTGTAAGACATGAACACAGAAGTAGAATCAATAAAGGAAACACAAACAGAGAAAACATTGGAGCTGGAGAACTTAGAGAAAAGATCAGAAACCACAAAGTAAACATCACCAATAGATTTCAAGAGATGGAAGAGAGAATCTCAGATGCTGAAGATACGGTTGCAGAAATTGATACAGCTCTCAAAGAAAAGGTAAAATCAGAAAAACACAAAACATCCAAGAAATCAAAGACACAATGAAAAGACAAAAATCTAAGATTAATAAGGACATATAAAAAAAGAAAAGATTTCAGCCTCCAAAATACAGAAAATATTTTTAAGAAAATCATAGAAGAAAATTTTCCCAACTTAAAAAAAAAGAGATATCCATAAACATTCAAGAAGCCTACATAACAGCAAATAGACTAGACCAGAAAAGAAACTCCTTACATCACATAATAGTCAAAACACTAAATCTACAGAACAAAGAAAAGATACTAAAAGCAGCCAGGGAAAAAGGCCAAGTGACATGTAAAGATAGATCTATCAAAATCACACCACTACCTTCTCAACAGAAACTATGAAAGCCAGAGGGCCTGGGCAGATGTCATGTAGACTTTAAGGGAACGCAGATGCCAACCCAGACTACTCTACCCAGCAAAGCTTTCAATCAACATAGATGGAGAAAACAAAATATTCCTTGATAAAACTATACTTAAACAATATCTACACAGCAAACCAGCCCTACAGAAGATAATAGAAGGAAAACTCCAATCCAAAAAAAATACATCAAATAAAACATAGGATATAGATAACTTCATGACAAAAAAATTAAAATAAACAAGTAAAGGAACACAGTAGCACAACCAACTCCATAATGAAAGTGACATTCATTGGTCACTATTATCTATCAACATCAAGGGACTCAACTCTCCAATAAAAAGACAAGGTTAACAGAATGGTTGCAGAAACATGATCCAACATTCTGCTGCATCCAAGAAACACACCTCTGCAACAAAGGTAAACACTACCTCAGAATAAGCAAATGGATCCAGAAAACAAGCTGGGGTAGCTAACCTAATATCTAAGTAAATAGAATTTCAACCAAAATTAATCAAAAGAGATGAGGAGGGGCATTTTGTTCTCATCAAAGGAAAAATCCACCAGGAAGGCATCACAGTCCTAAACATCTATGCCCCAAATACAAGACCACCTACATTTGTAAATGAAACATTATTAAAGCTGAAAATACATATCGATCCAAACATCTTAATAGTGGTAGACTTCAACACTCCACTCCCTCCAAGGGACAGATCATCCAGACAGAAGCAAAACAGGGAAATAAGGGCACTTACAAAGACCCTAAATCAAATGGACCTAATAGATGTCTATAGAACTTCTTACTCAAATTCAAAAAGCATATACCATCTTTTCAGCACCTCATGGGACCTTCTCCAAAACAGACCATAGAGTTGGTCACAAAGCTAGCCTCAGCAGATACAAGAAGAATGAAATAATACCTTGTATCCTATCTGACAACCATGGAATAAAGCTGGACCTCAACAACAGCAGAAGTAGCAAAAAACCTACACATACATGGAAAATAAACAACTTGCTACTCAATGACAACTGGGTTAGTGAAGAAATAAAGAAAGAAATTAAAGACTTCCTATAATTCAATGAAAATGAAAACACAACATACCCAAACTTATGGGACAAAATGAAAGCAGTGCTAAGAGGAAAGTTCATAGCACTAGTGCCTTTAAGAAGAAATTGGAAACATCGCAAACAAGCAACTTAATAACTCACCTGAAAGCCCTAGGGGGGAAAAAGTAGACACACCCAAAAGAAGTAGAAGGCTGGAAATGTTCAAGCTCAGGGCTGAAATCAATAAATTAGAAACAAATAAAACTATTCAAAGAATCAATGAAACCAAGAACTGGTTCATTAAGAAAACCAACAAGAAAGATAAACCCTTAGCCAAATTAACTAAAAGGCAGAGAAAACTATGCACGTCAACAAAATCAGAAACAGAAAGGGGGATATAACAACAGATACTGAAGAAATCCAAACAATCATTAGGTCTTCTACAAAAGCCTATATGACACAAAATGTGAAAATATAAATAAAATGGACAGTTTTCTTGGACATGAACACAGTGGCTGGCTCTTTGATCATCTTCCCCTGAGGGGGGAGCAGCCTTACCAGGCCATGGAGAAAGACAATGCAGCACTCCTGATGAGGCCTGATAGGCTAGGGTCAAAGGGAAAGGGAAGAGGATCTCCCCTATCAGTAGAATTGGACAGGAGTATTGGAGTAGATGAGGGAGTGAGGGTTGGATTGGGAGGGGACCAGGGAGGACAGTACAGCTGGGATACAAAGTGAATGAATTGTAATTAATAAAATATAAATAAACATAAAAGAATAATAATAATAATAAATGAAGGTGCTGTCCCTCAGCTGCTGCAGCTTAGTATCTGTGAGAGACACAAAAAGATTTTTCATGATGGGTCAGTGTGATGAACAGCAATTACATGCAAGAGGCAATCTCTGTGCTTTTCTGGGCTGGAGCTAAGGCCATGAAAGTGTGTTGTCTCACTGTTCATTGTTCACAAGGCCAAGCTGTCTGAAAGCACCAGGAAACAATTGTTTCCCAGCCTCACTCCTGGATTCTGAGATTTGAAGCAATCCTTCACACCTCACCCTCTAGATGCACTGACTTGTCCTTTCTTGATCTTGTGTATCCTCATCCTCCTCTCGCCCTGGTGTGTGACTGTGTATGTGCATGTCTATGTGTTTGCATAATTGTGAACATGTTTTGCACATGTGTGTGTTCCCATTGAATGTGTGAATGTGTGTGTTTGAGTGTGCTGTGTGTGCCTATGAGGACAGTATTATACAAGTTCAGGGACACTTTGCTACTAAGCTCTTGTTGGCACTTCTGTCAGGAAGCTGTGGACAATGGTGGAGCAGACGCAGAATGTTCTTCCCACAAGGTGGCTTTCTAGAAACAATTGTATAAGCCACAACACAGAAGAAGACCTGACAGCAAGGACATGAAGGAAATGACCTGGCATCTCTACATTATCTCTGTGAACTGTGTCATTTTTCTTCTGGTTTCTGAGGCCAGACTGAGGGCTCTGAGGTCAAGCAGCATCCTGTGCATCAGGGAACAAGGTTGAGGAAGCTGTTGCCTGGGTCACCTGAAGCATGGGAATGGAGGGAGAAGACACCAGCTGACCACTGAGTACTCCCTCCCTGTAGAGACATAGAGACTTGACATTCACAGAGGGGGTGTCTCAAGTGTGATCTCTGAGGAAAAGCCAGGGAATGCCTCATCTGCCAGTTCCCTTCCTGAACACCCTCAGTGTGCCAAGGGTGGGCTGAGATGAAGCACTGTAGAAGGCAGGTGCTGTCCCTTGTCAGCTGCCTCTCACAGAAGAACACTGAGCAGCTCCTGCTGTAGGAGATCAGTGTGACAGGCAGATTTTTGTTGGATTCAGTGTGAGTTTGCCTGGGCTGCAGTAACTATGTCTTCCAGGCTGTGGCTTTAACTATGGAAATGTGATGTCTCACCATTATTTGATAGAAAGGCCAAGCTGTCTGAAGTCCCAAGAACACATTGGTAAACTTTCATACTTTGGTTCTACAACAATTGCCTCATCTCTAACTTTGTGTTTACAAAGAATAATCTCTAATTCTCTCTCTCTCTCTCTCTCTCTCTCTCTTTCTCTCTCTCTCTTGCTGTCTCTCTCTGTGTCTGTGTGTTTCTCTCTCTCTTTCCTTCTCTCCTACATTCTAGTCTACCATCTTTCTCTATGTTCATATGGACATATTTCATAACAATTTATGAACATGCTTTCCTCATAAACCACAGTGTGCCTCAATTTGCTGGCCTCTGATATCTACCAGACATTATTTAGAAATAGAATTGAGTCAGTTGTTATCTGCTCTGGCCTCTGCAACAACTCAGAAGCTTGGCCATCCCCAGCCCTTGGCAGCCAGCTAATGCTGCCACTGGTCTAATGGCTCTGAACTCTGTCACTGAAAGCTTGGTCTAGGCGATTGTGTTCTGAATGTCCTTCAATTCTCCAGCCCCAAACATAAGTGTGAAGGACTGTCACTAAGTTTTAACGTGAAATGGGGCTCTTGTAAATCTCTAAGGCAAAGACACCTTAGTAATCTGTTTTTCTGTTTTGTTTGTTTTGGTTTTTTGCCTCTTGATTGCTCTTCTCATGCTCCAGTGATATTGTACTTAAAAGCTGGCTATGTCACCCTTCCTTAGGGTATGTACATTGTCACTGCAGGCTCCGTATCAAGGAATTTGGATTTTGTGTAGCTCTGGGTAGAAAACCATAGCAGCGACAGACCACAATACTGTCCGTATGACTGATAGGCTGTTATTTATTTATTTAATTTATTCATGTTATATTTAATTGTAGCTCGCTCTATCAACTCTCCTCAGTCCCAACTTCTTTTCCTCTTCCCCTATAAACTCTTACCTAGTCCATGAAAGGGGGAGTTGTCCTCCGCTGCCACCTCCCCCGAGAGTTCATCAGATCACATCAGGACCGCCTGGATCCTTTTCCTTTGTGGCCTGGGAAGGCCACAATGCCAGGTCTCAGTCATTGAGGATCAATCAACTGAGTTCATGTCAGCATCTGCTCCCCTTAGCCAGGGACCAACATGGAGACTGAGATGCCTATGGGCTACAAATGAGCAGGGGGTCTAGGTTCTCTCCATGCATCATGGTCCTTGGTTGCTGCATCAGTCTCTGCAGACTGACAGATAAATTTAATTTTCCCATTGAGTAAACTATTACATACCAGCATCTGTCCTCCCACTAGTCAGTCAACATTCCCAAAAACTCTTATGTAGGTTGTGCCATGAATCTTTCTGTGAGTGTTTTCTCCTAGTGTCTGAGGTCTCACCTGGGATCCCAAGTCCTTATGATCTTCATCCTGCCCTGTCAATAGTTGACCACACCTTTGTTAATATCAAGGCTGGAATGTGTTCTGCTGAATCTTTGAGGGAAATTTTCATCTTTACCTATCTTTATCCTGACAGGACCCGCACATCTCCCAGAAAACCCGGAACATTGTAATAGCTGTATGGATCGTCCCAACATGCTTGTTGAAGTCAGGGGGACAGATCTTTCTTCCCCACCTTCCTGACCTAATTTCCCATCAACCTTAAGTTTTTATTTTATTGTTAGAGACATTAAGGAGAGGAAAATACATTGCTTAACTATGGTTGGAAAGTGAGTCTTCATCTACCATAGATGAAGTAGTGACAGGATTCTAATGAATCACAGAGCTATGTGAATAGGAAGGATGAAGTACTGAAGGCCTTCCTTTGTGTCTCAGAGAAGGCTACTGGAAGGGACAGCTTGGCTCTGGGTGATTTGGGAAACAGCTAGTTAGTATTTTGATATGGGCTGCTGCAAGAGACCCTAACAGTCCCTTTTCTGGACATTCTGTTGTATCCTAGAGAGCTTTCTGCATTCTATCTGATGTCATCAGTGTTGTGGCAACACTAACTACTGTTGGTGGCATTTGCTCAGTGCCTATAGGTTTCTCCTGCAGTCATGTTGTCTAGGCTGAGAAGGCTAATGGAGAGTTTGGAGAGGCAAGAGAGAGGGAGAAGGAAGCTGGCCTTTGATCTTGGTGTAGAAGAACAAGAAATAAGTGGTTCTGTGGAAAGCACAGTGAGTTGAGGGCAGGGGTTGGAGAGCTTCCCAGAGGAGATGGGATTTGAGCCAGGCCTTGATGGAGTGGGGCTCGACAGTTGGTGGCCTCTGGGAAGGAAATGGGCCTATGCTGATTCTGTTTCCTAAAGAGCAGACCCAGGTCAAGAATTTGTGATGGTTATTTTGGCAAGGGCAAAGGGAATTGACGAGACTGTAGCTTCATTCTGCGAGACCCTTAATTTCATTCTGAAGGTGGGAGAAGGTCAGCAGAGAGACTAATGATGTGTTCCTCTCAGGGTAGCATGTTGATGTACTCCATTCTCAGCAGATTTCTGTAGGTTCCTTAGATATTGATACCAATAACAGGAAGGAATACTCCCCTGGGCATGTGCCAAGGTCTCAGATACATGATCAGGGCTTGGTCATGCTAATAATAAGGGACTCTGGGACTTGCCTGCATTCCCTTAGATATCAGCTGACATTCCCCTCTAAATCTGCATGTCTAGGCTAGCTATGCCCTGAAGTGTAGGGTGATTGTAGTACTTAACAAGGCACAAGTCTAGCCAGGGTGGTTAGGGGCAGAGCATGGCTTATATACCCCAGCTTGAGGGTAACTCCCTCTCTTTCAGGGCTTCAATGGATCTCTAGTAATTCCTCTCACTCAGGCTTCTTTTTGGGACTCAACATGGTCTCTCCTGTCACTGTGCCTTTCTCCTGTGCAAGTTCATTTGTGTTTGTCTACCTATAGGCTCTACTGGGAAGGCATCGTCCCAGTGCTCCAAAATCAATGAGCAGGAGCAGCAGATGATGAAATTGGAGAAAATGATCATTCAGCTACAAAGGATTACCTGTGAGCGGGATGAACTGTGTGGAATCCTGGCCCATTATACTGACAAGTATTTGAACAACAGGTAGTCGTTATGCCCAGCTCTCTGTTGATGGTATTGACCTCTATGTGTCAACCACATCTTTCCTCCCATCACATGAGACTGTATCTCCATGGTGTTCTCATACCTAAACTAATTTTCCTGAGTGCATCTGAAAGGCAGATCCTGAATCCTGGGTAGGAGTATGAGGACTTAGGGTAGAACCTGAAGACTAGGTAGGAGTACCAGAATCTTGGGGACATAGGTTATTCTGCTTCCTCCAAAGGAAAAGCAGATCCTATGGCATGAATCTCAGTGTGTGGATAGGACAGTGGAGTATGAGCTATCATCATGAATTTTTAAAGGCCTTAGCAGGTGTTGGCTTGTGGGAGATGCTAGGTGCTATGAGTTTATGTTGAGTCTTTGTACCTGACCAGCAGGTGCATGGGGTCTGGTTACTCCTGTCAGGAGCTGGAGGAGAGGTCTTGTTGCATCTCAAGGTGTGACTGAGAAGCCTGGAGCTCATCACTACCCCTCTCTGGTCTTCTTCATTGTACTCTGAGACAATGCCACCTCCCTGATTTTGACATCCTAATTGTGTGTGAGTATGTGTGTGTGTGTGTCAGCACATTCCTGAAGGCACTTGCATGCGTGAGTGCTGTCTACTCTGTGCACACTACTCAGATCCTGAGAGTTGGTGGTAAGTGATGGGACCTGAGAATTTGCTGTCTCATAGTTGTCAGGGGACTCCAGTGCTAAAGCCAGGGTACCTCATTTTAGGCAGCACAGCACTTGGCCCTTGTCCTCATCTTGGTGGCACATTGGAATCTCCTTGGGAGTTAATAAAGCCTCTTCCTGGAAATATTGATGATGGACTCTGGGCATCTGTTTTAACAATATGAACCCAGCATGAGAGTCCTTGCTATGAAAATAGAATAAATGTCATCACAGGTTTCTGGAAGGCCAACGTCTGTGGCATGGACTTTTCAAACTTCTTAGAAAGCTGCTGTATTTCTTCAGGGCCAACAGGGAAGTTCATGCAGCCCACCTTTTTCACTTTGATACCCCTGCCTCTGCTGGCCTGAGGCCAGGATATTAAATTTAATAATCTCTTAAGGTCATAACACTTAGGAGTCAGGATGTAGCATCTCCTGGCCTGGGGTAATCCAGGATGCAGCCTAAATTCATGTGATCCTTGAGGCCTTTGTTCATGAGGTTATTTACTCCTGGGGCCATACCTTAAAACAGGTTCAATTTTGGATTCACACTGCTCAATATGGAACATCAGAAGATGATGTCAGACCTGAAGAAATTGCCCCAGGAGTTAAGTGAGGCCTTGGACAAGTACAATGTGCTAACTAAAGAGACTGAATCCTGCTGGTGAGTAAGTGACTTGACTGGGACACCAGCACTTGGCAGAGACTGCATCTGCCCTTCTGTTTTCAATCCAAAGTGAGGGCTCTGGTTCTAATCTGTCTGCTTCTTAAGAAGCAGCATCTCTTGTGATTCCTGGATTTGTACCTCTTGGACTCAGTTTTTTTCAGTGTGAAGAGACTATGAGCCCCTCCCAATACTTTCCTGCCATTCTCAAGAGCCTCTAGATAGAATATATATAATGCTGCAGAGGGAGCATTTTTCACTGCAAAATTCCTGTGAAGAGGCAAAGAGGCTCTGTGAGGAGGCTGTTGAGGAGATCTGTGGCCTCTGTGCCAAGAAGCAGCAGGTAGGTTGAAGCAGCAGGGGCAGGATGCCTACCTGTCCAACCATAAACAGACACACTCATGTAACCATCCACCCACCCATCCATCTGTTAACCTACATCTCATGAAATTGTTTGTTTCTGTGATCATTTACAAGTCTATCTGGGGAGTTAACCTCTTTTGAGAACCTGGGTGATTGACAATCAAACCTTCCTACTCTAATAGAAATTGCAGTCTACTGAGGAAGAAAGGTGCCTCATACCTACTTACCATTATGATAGGAGGAGTACTATATGGATAGCCACTTAGGTAGTTAGTTACACAGAGCTTTGAATGATGATGTCAGGGGCCTGTAGCTCAGGACAGATTCCTCCTCATAGTTGTACAAAATGCTGCATTTCAGAAAAGCCCTGCAGGTGACTTCACTAGCACTCAGGTGTCTGACCTGAGTGTTGTTTTCATATTATATGAACTGTAATATTCTGAAAAGCTCCTGGGTAATAACCTGGGTCACTGACTTCCTCTAGAGCTACCAAGGTCTTCTTTGCAGGAGCCAAGGTAGACTAGGTGAGGAGACTATGGTGGGTTAACATAGAGCTAGTAGTAAGCTTAGCTTGGAGAACCCTTTTTTGGAAACTTGGTTTCCTGTGGTCCAAGGTAGCTGAAACAGTGCAGAGTTTGTAATTTACCTGTGATACCAGTGTGTTTTGTGATGGAAAAGGTTCTTGGAAGAGGAAATAAGCACAGGGGAAGACACCAAAGCCAAGATGAGTCTAAGAGCTTTGTGTACAGGAGGTAGGTCCACTAACCTCCTTATGCACTAGAAAAGGTGTTTAACACAACAGTTCTCTCCCTGGTGTGTGTGTGTGTGTGTGTTGTGTTTCTGTGAGTGGTGAATCGGTGGGCATCTGTGTGAATGTGTGACTGTGAGTGAGCATATGTGTGTACTTGTGTTTGTGTGTGTTTTTATGTATGCATGTTAATCGTTGTGTATTTATGCAAGTGTACAGACCCTTGTTTGTACAGCAGTATCTCTATCCATGTGTGTTTGTGTGTGTGTGCATGTGTGCAGGTATGAGTCAGTGTTTTTGCTATGTTACATATATGTGTAGTGGTGAGTGCTTGTGTTGGGTGCTTTTATGTGCAAGTGTGTGTGTGTGTGTGTGTGTATGTCTGTGTGTGCATGTGTGAATTTGTGTGTATGCTTCTGCATATATATATATATATATATATGTGTGTGTGTGTGTGTGTGTGTGTGTGTGTGTGTGTGTGTGTGTGCGTGCGTGCTCATTTGCTTTTGGAACATCTTAAATGATGAAAGAGTCCAGCTTCAATGAGAAAGTATCAGGTTGACTGACTTTGCGGCCATCAAACCTCATATGTGATGTCTATCTTTCTGCATTCCCACCTAGCTGCTTAGAAAAAAAAGACACAAAAACTCCTGTAACTCATAGACTTTCAGGTGTTTGTAGAGGCAAGAATACTTATCTGCAAAGAAATCCTTTGGAGTTAACGAAAGGAAGGGGCTACATGGAGGTGAGGAGAAGGCTGCTATAGCAAAACAAGATGCTTGAGAGGCAGGAAAGGCTGGCCAAGGATCTCTGTCCTTTCTTACTTTTGGTGAAAAGCAACTGCCCACTGAATATTCGGATGGTTTGCTGTGTCTTCCTGTATCATGTTTTGTTATCATTGCCTGCAACCATTCTCTTTCCTCCTTTGCCTAACCTTGGCTCAGTAACTTAAGGCCTTTGAGCTTGGCCTGAATTTTATGTATTGAGAGATTTTGAGTTGCTTGTGTTTGCATCTCAGTCCAGCAGAAGTCCTATAGCCATGCTGATGTGTGCGTTCAGGGCTATGTCACTGCAGCCCCCTGAACCTCTATAGCATTCATCCTGTGCTGTGTCTACAGCACTCAGTAACTGCTTTTATTCTAGATCATTCAACTCTAACTCAAAATGAGCCTCAAGCGGGCTGGGGTAAGTGAGGTCCCCAGACATTGCTGGTAGTGTAAAATGGAGTATTCCCATGAGAAGATATTCATAAATTTCCAACATCCTGACCTGCAGTCACTATGTGATCCAGAAATTCCAGAACAAGATGTAGGTGTCCACAGAGAAACTAGAGGCCATCAGGGTTGAAGCAGTCTTCTTCATAGCAGCCACAAGTTGAAACTATCTAGATGTCCATTGGCTGATGAGTATAATGTGGTCCACCCTTTAGGGAAATATTGTTCATCATGAAATAAATACACTTAAGATCATTTGGCCTTAAGTTAATCAATCTTCTTTTAATTAAAAAGATGCCTGATCCAATCACCTTAGAGGGAGGAACATTTTTTTTTTATCTTAGTTGTGGAGATTTTCTCATGTCCCAGACTCACTGCTTTGGGAGCAAAGTGATGCAGTCTATGGATAAGGGAGCTCCATTAGTAGGAAGCTACTCACCTTGGGACAACTGGGAAAGAGTGGGACATAACAAGGAGCTACGACATAAGAGTCCATCAGCCCTGGGCTGAGTAACAAACCAACATTGCAGAGCCTTGGGAACTTGCTATGTAGGCTAAGGTAAGAGCCCAAGACCCCAGTGGGTCCACATGTCTGCCCAGTAGGTTTATAGGAAAAGTACTTCATCCACTGAACTATCTATGTCCCTGTCCACTAGTTTCTTATCTCTTCTAAGGATAAGGTAACAATCTTCTATATAGGATAGGATCTCAGGTGATCTCTTATATTAGCACCAACTGGAAAACTAAACATATTACTGCAATACTCTATAGGTGTATGGGTACATACATACACTTGTGGGTGTTCAGGAGTTTGTATGTATGTGCATGTGCGTGTGTGTGCATGTGCGTGTGTGTGTGCGTGTGTGTGCGTGTGCGTGTGTAAGTGCACTCGTGCTTGTGCACAATCATGTTTACAGCTCCCTGAACACAATGTTCTAAAAATCAGGAACTGGATGTATTGGAGAAAAAACTTGAGGACCCACTGAAGCAGGAAAATCTGCTCACCCAGGAAAGAGACTTGGCAGAAAAGATGCAGAATCACACTGATGTCATTGAGATGAGGTAGGAACCCAGGGATCGAGTAGAGGGTAGAGCCAAGTGGGTACCCTGTGGCTATGTGTCATGTCCTTTTAGGTTTCTGGCCATCTGCATGGCTCTCAGCCACAGCCATGGAAAGAACACCTCAGAGTATCATGCTGGTCCAGTCACCAAGAACTTCTGTCCAGAAAACAATGTGAGTTACTTAGGGTTTCTGGGGATAGTGCACCCTTCCTCCTTTCTGAGCTGTCTAGTATGATCTGAGAACCTTGTTCCTTGGTCTCCCCACAAATCCTCCCTGTACTAAACCTAGCAAGGGGAGCATCACTAGTAGAAGATAGTATGGCCCCTGACATGTTATTTTCCTTCAGGAACATCATCTTTAGAGGTCAGTTCCTATCCATGTGAGAATTTGCATGCAGCACACTTCTGCTGATTTTGGGCTTCCTGCAGTGACATGGCATTCCTGTGAGATAATTTCTTTGGTAATAAACAGGATTAGGAGTTGACAAGGGGAACCCAGGCAGGTTTCTGCACTGTAGGAAAAATCAAGGCCTTCATTGCAGTGAGTAAGTTTTAAAGTTGGCCTCCATATAGGTTGCTTGGTTGCTCACCTCTTTTCTGAACTGTGACTCAGACATTGCTACACTGATATTTTTTTTCAAAGTAATGCGTCTGGATGATTAGAGAAATGTGCTGTTATTTTTCTATTCCAGTGCAGTGTTTACTTTTCAGCTTATCTTCAAGAATTTTTTTTTAATCTAAGGAGAAAAATCCAGGTCCATGTGCTCTTCGCCCCTTATCCCTGTGGAATGCAGAGAATGATGACCTCATCTGAAAGGACATGCTTGATTGTCCAGCTGAATTGAGCTGGTGTAGAGTCAACAGATGTCATGGCTTGCCTTCACTAAGCCTTTGTTTCTTCCTCCTGTAGGTCTGAAATACTCCAGTCCGACTTGGAAGGAGCCACAGCCCATGAAGAGAGCTCCCTGCAGACAGAGCTTTAGGAGCAAAACAACTGAGTTTACTAGGCAAGTGAGCAACAATTCCTTTCCATCCTCAACAACTATGCCAATCCTGGGGTGGCTTTTATGTCTGATTGCCTTTCCTTCTTATCTGACAGCTCCCTTGAGAGAACTGAGGAGGCAAAAAAAATCCACAGACATCCTATATATAACATTTTCAACTCTAGAATCAAGGCCTCCTGAAAAAGGGACACTCTTTGAAATATTAACTCACCTGTGAAGAAAATATTAACTGACCTCAAGGAGATGCAGTACCAATATGATCCACATGTCTGTTGGCTCCCTATTTTGAAATAGAGAAAGACTGAGACAAGGCTTACTCAAAATCCTGAAACTCACCAATATTTGGTCCTATTGAGGGGCACAGCAACAGTGAGGATATGTTTCAGAGCAAGCATTACTCCATGAGGGTCTTTGGCAAGCGGACTAAGTTGACAGCTCTCCATCTGTGGTAGTAAACCCAGACAGACCACCCAAAAGCATCATATTCTCTCTACAGTACAGTGTTGAAGCTACTCCATCTCACACACATGTGATGCTGCAGTTAGTGATCTGTCCCTCATTCCTTGTGTTAGTCATTTGTTCTTCCTTAAGGAAATCTCCCGGGTATTATTTGGTCCTCATCCTGGACTCTGAATTGACTGTTCTTGAAAATGGATTTATAGAGAATGTCTGAATGATCTTTGACATCTTCTGGGCAGGCATATTTTCCCTCTGAATTTGTTGGATCTCAAACACTCACAGGCGTATGTTAGCTGAAAGAATCATGTAGTGAGCAATATATTACAGGGTCAGCATGTTGTAGACTTTATTTTTTCACAGATCAAAGGCTGTGCATATTATGCCAACAGTGGTGATAATATATCAAGAAGCATTCTGAAGAACCACAAAATGGGCTCTAGGAACTACCACACAATGACAAGCCCATGACCAGTAGGGACTGACCCTCATTTGAGTGGGAAACTTCAGATAAAGTGATGTTCAAGAGCTATGTCTTCTGCTGCTGGAAAATGTGAAATCAGCTATGAAGCATGCTTATAGAAGATGCCATTTCAAAATTATCCAGAGGCAATGTGGTGACCTACATCCAGCACAAGGAGGTTGACTTCCAGCCACGCAGATTCAGATCAGATCCAGCTGAGAATAAGAGAAAGCCACATGGGTTTCCACATAAATATTGGTATAACCCTCTTGTTGAATATGCACCTGAATGGGTTTCAGAGAAGTGCTCAGGCACATCAAGTGTTGCTGGTCATCCAGGAGGAGCCTGGGCATGTAAATTGGTGCTTGATCTAAAGGGTCATAAAGAATAAGTTAATGGAGATCACTCAGGAGAATTTGAAAGAAGTTGAGCCAAAGCCTGTAACATATCTCATCCTTTGCCTTGGGAGTGTGTGACATACAAAGCCTGCAAAGAAGCATGGCTACACTCATCTTGAAAGGGTTATTGTAATCAACAACCTTTCTACCATGTTTCCAAGGCCAGCCACGGGCTCTGTGTCTGTGCTGCTAAATCTCAATCAAGAGAATGCTGCTTAGCTTAATTGGGTGTTTGGTTTTGGGTTGAGTTTGGTTTGGTTTGGGTTTTTTTTCCTTTGGTTTGAGGTTTTGTTTATTTGTTATTTCATTTGCTGTTTTCATTTACTTGCTGGTTGGCTAAGGCTATAGCATTTATATAATGACTGCCCCTTTTAATCCCCTACTGAGTAAAATGAATGTATTTTATAAATAAAAATTAATGTTCAACTGTTAATTCTTCAGACTTTTCTTTAGGCAGATGTGGTATCACGTTCCTCAGAACTCACAGGCAGGGATGAATCTCTTCAAGTTACAGGGGCTTGGGCTGTATACTTTGTTGCCATCCATCTCAGGTTACACAAAGGGAACATTTTTAGAACTGGATAGTGTGGCCAACACTATGGATACCCACTTCATTGTGCAAATAGTATCCATTCTGTATCCTTGTGGTCATATATTTAGCTACCCCTAAAATATGGTACTCTGTGGTTGATCACATGAACCAAATTATTGAGAAACCCAACAGCAAGGTTCTAATGCATCTTAGGAAATTCAAATATTTGCTAAGGGACTATAAAGATATCAGAAAACCCAGCGCTGTCTGCCTCTGATTTGCTTGAAATACATCACCAGTGAGAACTACACAACAGAGACAACAAATTCCAAGACATGTTGGGATACTTTGTTTGATGGTTTGTTTGTTGTTCTGTTGTCATTGTTGAGTTTTATGCTGTTGGCTTTAACTAGGTGTTTGCCTCTGCTTTGTTTTTAGTTTTGTTTTTTGTTTGTTTGTTTTGTTTTTTTGATTCATTTCTTGTGAATGTATCAAGGTTTTGCCTACTGAAGGATGGTACACCCTACCCATCCAGTTTTCCTGGGGCCACAACAGGACACTGGATTCAACCTGGAACTGAAGTTACAGAGGACTGTAAGCTGCCTTTGGGTCCTCTGAGAAACACATGCTCAAACCAATGAGACATCTCCCAGTCCCTGCACTTGACTTTTGTCCTTCTACATTATGAGCTTTATTAGATGGACTGGGTCACACCCAACCAAAGAGAAAAGTTTCTGGAGACCTGTAGGGACACATATATGAGGAAGGTATGCTGATTGTCGTAGGCTTCCAAGCATCCATGCAGGATGTTCTTCAGTCCAGTATCATGCCTAGGCATCTCTTATTTTCAGGGCTGGAGCAGATCTCTCACATCTCTTTCTGAATGACAATGCAGATTAAGCTCATTTGATCAAATGAACAATTGAGAGGCCCCTCTGGGGGTGGAAATGTGAAAGACTCCCTTTTTATGTTCCAGCTAAGCAGGTTTGGGAAGAAGCATTGTACTCTTCAGCATGGATGGAGCCTGCAGCAGAGCCCACATGTGTCTGGTGGAAAGCATGTCTGTTCAAGGCTATGAAGGCAGGGGAATGGTTCATGCTGCTCTCTCTCCACAACAGACATCACAGCACAGTAGGAAGTGATTTTATTTTATTGTGAAGCTTCCCTGGAATGGATCTGACTTCTGAGATTGCCTTTAGTGAGAAAGTTAATGTGTGGAGTATGTAATCCCATGGGTCCTCAAACTTGTCCAGTCAAAGAAGGGTAAAAAGAATCTATATGTAAATGAAAGAAGATGTACATACAGATCCATACAGATACAGAGCTTATTAAATTCCATAGCTTAGATGATCCATTTATAAGATGGCTCAGCACATAAAGGTACTTGTTGCTAATTCCACGTATCTGAGTTCTTTCCCTGGGATGCACATGTTTGATGGAGAGAACAACCTCCCACAAATTGTTCTCTAATTTTCATGTAGTTGGGAATAGCAAGTCTTTGGCCACAGAAGCTAAGGCACCTGTTTTTCCATTCCTTGCCTGTGATAGAATCTCTCCATCTAATGCATTCATATAAACAAATTACTATGAGATTTCATTTAAGAGATTTCTGTTTTAAAAATAAAAGAAATTTTGTTTTCAACAAGCCATTGAAACCAGAAAGGCCAGCTTCAAAGCATCACCTGATAAGCAGGTTAAGGGAATGTGGCCACTGGGAATTTGTAACTGAGCTGAGACTGTTATGAGGCCCAAACCACTCTAAGAGGTGTATTTTCATGCTTGGTGTATTAGGTTTTCCTGACAGATTTTATAAAATGAAAATATATAAAGGGAATTGATTACAATAGCTTACAGGCTGTGGTTCACCTAATTCAGCAATGGCTGGCTCTGAATGTCCAAGAATACAGAAGTCGCACAGTCCATGAGGCTGAATGTCTCAGCTGATCTTCAGAAAATGCTGAAAACCCAAAGAATTAGGCACTGATGGCAGTGAAGCAATAGACTTGTTAGCAAGATGAGAGCAAGCAAAGACCTCCCTCTTCCATGTTCTTGTATAGACATCTAGCCAAAGACAGGGTCCAGATATATCTGCATTAAAATCTCCATTAAAGTTGTATCTTCCTACCTCAAATATTCAGATTGGAATTAGATCTTCTTAAATCAAGCAGATCTCCCTCACAGGTGTGCCCTTTATTTCTAGGTTGTAGTTAATTCCACAACCAAGAATAGCCATCAGAAGTCTAGTTCTTGTCAAATTGACACACAGTTTTATGATCTTATATTGTAATCAATTTCCAAATCAAAATAATATACAGATTATAATAATGCCTAAACATAACACACCTCTCCCGTGTATAGTCATAAATGCATTATATATTATCCTGGTCATAATTATACTTAACATGCTATAATTATCTCTTGTGCATCCTCAAAAACATTATAAATTTAGAAGAGATGATAATGTCCCTTGAGGGGCATTCTTTTTATTTTCTCAAACTTGAGATATATATGATAACCAGTAATAATATTTCAATTGATATTATATTACCTGTTAAAGAAATTGCGGAAAGAAACCACAAATATCTGTAAAAATGGATTTTTATCAAAATAAGACAGAAACCCTTTATGATTATGATTCTATTTTCTACACTTGGTCATGTGGCCTTAGTTGTTACT
>CM053753.1:12130505-12146148 GCA_028658305.1 Pachyuromys duprasi
ACAGTCCCTGTTTCCCTTACTAGGGTTTTCAGTTCGACACTGAGCTATCATGGGCCACATCTGAGCGGGGGTTCTAGGCCATATCCATATATGGTCCTTGGTTGGAGAAACTGTCTCATATAAGACCCCTGTGCCCTGCTCAGTTTGGTCTTTGTGGAGCTCTTGTTCTCCCCAATTCTTACTAACTTCCCCTATTTTTATTATTACTTCTCGCCCTCTGCCAAAGGCTTGATTGTGAGTGTTAATATCTGCTTTGATACATTGCTATATTGATTCTTTCAGAGGTCCTCTTTGGTATGCTCCTGTCCTGTTGCTTGTTTTCTCCTCCATTCAATGTCCATCCTATTTGTTCATCTAAATGAGCATTGATCATACCAACCTCGATCCTCCTTCTTGTATATCTTCCCTAGGTGTGTAAATTTTAGCATGACCTTCCTATCCTATAGGTCTATATAAGTGAGTATACACTATATGTTTCTTTCTGCTTTTGGGATACCTCACTTAGGATGATCGTTTCCAGGTCCCACCATTTGCCTGCGAATGTCATGATTTCCTCCTTTTTAATTGCTGAGTAATATTCCATTGTGTAGAAGTACCACAATTTCTGTATCCATTCCTCTACTACACTTTCTTTATTTCCTTCTTTCATTACAGGCAGACTTAGTCTCTTTTCCTGGAGAAGTGACCAAGTCATTCATGATGGGTCTCTGTCCATTGTTATCCTGTTGTAGTTTCCTATTGGCAGGTAACAGGGCAAAGGTTTCTCCATCTTGTATCAGCTGAAGCCATCTTTGGTTTCTGCCCCTACCCTGAAAAAATCTGGTGGGAAAGCACTCAAATCTGTTGTACAAATTCATGGCCAAAAAACCCAGGTGACTCAATGTTCTTGGCTCTTGTTAAATTGCTTGCTTGCTTTCCCCTGCATATGCCCACCAGGATCTAGTTTTTGTGTGTGTGTTCATTGTCTTTTCAAAACAATACTTGTAACACACACTTAGGGCAGCTCTGTAAGAAGTGTTTCTTTTTTCTCCCCCTGCTTTCATAAAATTCCCTGCACTCTGTCCCAAGTTTGGCTATGAATCTCAGGATATGTTTTGATACCCTGCTCGATAGAGTCTTTCAGAGGCCCTCTGTGACAGGCCCCTGTGCTGTTCCATGTTTTCTCCCTCTTCCGATGTCCATTTCGCTCCACAAGGAGAGCAACAGAAAGAAAAAATTCTGGGCACAGGGGACTTTTCTGAGACTAATACTCCAAACAGGGACCATGCATGGAGATAACTTAGAACCCCTGCACAAAAGTAGCCCATGGCAGCTCAGTGTCCAAGAGGGTAACCCAATAATAAGAATAGGGACTGTCTCTGGCATGAACTAGTGCCTGGCTCTTTAATGAACTCTCCCTGAGGGGAAGCAGCCTTATCAGGCCACAGAGGAAGACAAAGAAGCCAGTCCTGATGAGACCTGATAGACTAGGGTCACATAGAAGGAGAGGAGACTCTCCCCTATCATTGGACTGGGAGAGGGGCATAGGAGAAGAAAGGGAGAATGGGATTAGGAGATGATGGGGGAGGAGCTACAGCTGGGATACAAAGTGAAATAAATAAAACATAAAATAAAAATTAAACAAAAATGTGTTTCTCTCCAGGCTTTGTTCATGTCTTCAGGACTTTACCCTGAAACATTTGGAGGCCACAGTAAGGTATTTCTTGACACCCTGAGCATTTTGAGAAACATCAAGGCCTCTTTGTGAGCTGTGACACTGACAGGTACAGACTTCTTAGGAAATGTGCAATTTGTGTTATAACAAGACCCCAATAGGGAAGAGCTCAGCATTAGTCCAGGCCCTAGGACATCACTGTTTAAATTTCCTGTAGGGATTACTTGATTGGTTGATGTTTAAATTCTTGAGTTCTTTATATATTCTGGATACTCACCCTCTGTCAGATATAGTGTTGGTGAAGATCCTTTCCAAATTTGTACGCAGTCATTTTGTTACGAAGACAGTGTCCTTTGCTTTACAGAAGTTATTCAGTTTCATTAGATCCCATTTGTTGATTGTTGATCTTAGAGCCTGTGCTGTTGGATTTCTTTTCAGGAAGTTGTCTCCTGTGCCAATGAGTTCAAGGCTCTTCCCCACGTTTTTCTTCTAACAGGTTTAGTGTGTCTGGTTTTGTATTGAGGTCTTTGATCCACTTGGACTTTAATTTTGTGCAGAGTGATAACTATGGATCTATTTGCTTTTCCTACATGTAGACATCCAATTAGACCAGTACCATTTTTTGAAGATGCTATCTTTTTTCCATTGTATGGATTTGGCATCTTTGTCAAAAATCAGTTGTCCATAAGTATGTGGGTTTATTTCAGGGTCTTCTATTCAAATGCATTTATCCACCAGTCAGTTTATTAAACTGTAATTAATAAAAATATCTAAAAAAAATCCTGTAGAGAAAGTCATCTGTCCTGTCTCCTGTGGAGCTAAGTCTGTTTGGACACACAAGAAAGGTCACCTGTAAAATCTTTCAAGAAAATCACCCATTTTCTTTAGATTTTCCAATTTTTTTGCAATAAAGGCTTTCAAAGTAAGACCTAATTTTTTTTCTAAGTGTCTGATTTTATGTTTCCTTTTTCATTTCTGATTTTGTTAATTTGGATACTCTCCCTCTGTCTTTCAGTTGGCTTAGTTAAAGGTTTGTATATCTTGTTGATTTTTTCAAAGCTTTGTTTCACTGAATCTTTGTATCATTCTGGTTGTTTACATTTTATTGATTTCAGCCTTAAGTTTGATTGTTTCCTGTCATCTACTCTTCTTTGAAGTGCTTGCTTCCTTTTGTTCTAGAATTTTCAGGTGTGCTGCCTAGTTTTGAGCTCTCCAAGTTCTTCTTTTCTCCCCATTGTCTCCATATCTCTACAACATAGTACTTAAAGTCCTAGCTAGAGCAATAAGACAACTAAAGATCAAGGGGATACAACACAGAAAGGAAGAGGTCAAAGTATTCCTATTTGCAGATGATATGTTAGTATACATGAGTGACCCCAAAAATTCAACCAGAGAACTCCTTCAACTGAAAAACACCTTCAGCAAAGTGGCTGGATACAAAATCAACATAAAAAAATCAGAAGCCCTCCTGTACACCAAAGACAAAAGGGCCGAGAAAGAAAATACGGAAACAACACCCTTGACAATAGCCACTAATAACATAAAGTACCTTGGGGTGACTCTAACCAAGCAAGTGAAAGATCTGTTTGAGAAAAACTTCAAGTCTCTGAAAAAAGAAATTGAAGAAGATATCAGAAGATGGAAAGATGTCCCATGCTCATGGAATGGTAGGATTAACATTGTGAAAACGGCTATTCTGCCAAAAGCAATCTACAGATTCAATGCAATTCCCACTCAAAATACCAACATAATTCTTTACAGAACTTGAAAGAGAAATTCCCAACTTCATATGGAGAAACAAAAAAAAAACAGAATTTTTAAAACAATCCTATACAACAGATTATCTGGACGTATATCTATCCCTGATCTCAAGCTGTACTACAGAGCAATAGTTAAAAAAAAAAAACTGTATGGTATTGGCATAAAAACAGAATAGTGGATCAATGGAACTGAATAGAAGACCCAGAAATAAACCCACACACCTATGGAAACTTGATTTTTGACAAAGAAGCCAAAACCATTCAATGGAAAAAAGACAGCATCTTCAACAAATAGTGCTGGTCCAACTGGAACTCTGTATGCAGAAAAATGAAAATAGATCCATATTTATCACCCTGCCCAAAACTAAAGTCCAAGTGGATCAAAGACCTCAACATAAAACCAGACACACTAAATCGGTTAGAAGAAAAAGGGGGAAGACCCTAGAACTCATCGGCACAGGAGACTACTTCCTGAACAGAACACCAAAAACATAGGCTTTTAGAGCAACAATCAATAAATGGGATCTCATAAAACTGAAAAGCTTCTGTAAAGCAAAGGACACTGTCATCAAAACAAAACGACAGCCTACAGATTGGGAAAGGATCTTTACCAACCCTATATTTGACAAAATGCTAATATCCAGTATATATAAAGAACTCAAGAAGTTAAAAAGCAATAAATCCAATAATAAAATTAAAATATGGGGTATGGAGCTAAACAGAAAACTCTCTGTAGAAGATTGTAAAATGGCAGAAAACACTTGAAGAAATGGTCAACGTCCTTAGCCATCAGGGAGATGCAAATCAAAACAACCCTGAGATTTCACCTTACACTTGTCAGAATGGCTAAGATCAAAAACTCAAGTGACAACACATGCTGGAGAGGATGTAGAGAATAGGAACCCTCCTCCATTGTTGGTGGGAATGCAAACTTGTACAACCACTCTGGAAATCAATTTGGTGCTTTCTTAGACAATTAGGAATAGTGATTCCTCAAGATCCAGCTATGCCACTCTTAGGCATATATCCAAAAGATGCTCAAGCACACAACAAGGACATTTGCTCAACGATATTTGTAGTAGTTTTATTCATAATAGCCAGAACCTGGAAACAACCCAGATGTCCCTCAGTTGAGGAATGGATACAGAAATTGTGGTACTTTTACATAATGAAATACTACTCAGCAATTAAAAAGGAGGAAATCATGAAATTCGCAGGCAAATGATGGGACCTGGAAATGATCATCCTGAGTGATGTATCCCAAAAGCAGAAAAAAACATATGGTATATACTTACTTATATAGACCTACAAGATAGGATATACATACTGAAATCTATACACCTAAAGAAGATAAACAAGAAAGAGGACCCGGGGTAAGAAGATCAATCCTTACTTAGAAAGGCAAATAGGATGGACATGGAAGTAGGAGAAAACGAGAAGCAGGACAGGAGCTACCACAGAGGGCCTCAGAAAGACTCTACCTAGCAGTGTATCAAAGCAAATATTAAGACACATAACCAAACCTTTGACAGAATGCAGGGAATCCTATGAAAGAGGGGAGAGTTAGTAAGACCTGGAGAGGACAGGAGCTCTGCAAGGATCAAATACATCAGGGCACAGGGGTCTTTTATGAGACAGTTTCTCCAACCAAGGACCATGTATGGATATAACCTAGAACCCCTACTTGAATGTAACAAATGGTACCTCAATATCCAAGTAGGTACCCTAGTAAGGGAAACAGGGACTATTTCAGACATGAACTCAATGGCTGACTCTTCGACACCCCCACCCCCGAGAGAGGAGTGCCTTGCCTGGCCATGGGGGAGGATATTTCAGCCAGTACTGAAGAGACCTGATAACTTAGGGTCAGGTGGAAGGGGAGGAGGACCTCCCCTATCAGTGGACTTGGAAAGCGGCAGGGAGGAGATGAGGGAGGGAAGAGGGGATAGGGAAGGAATGAGTATGGTGACTACGGCTAGGATACAAACTACATAACCTGTGATTAATATAAAATAAAGTAAAATAAAAATGTTAAAAATGTAAGTAAGTTATTATTTTTTATTATAATTATTCACTTTATATACCAGCTGTAGCATCTGGTATATCATCTACTCCCAGTCACACCTATCTTCCCTCTTCTCCCCCAGTGACAATCCCCTAGTCAACTCTTAGGGGAGGTCCTTCTCCCCTACTAACTGACCGTAGGCTATCAGCTCTCATCAGGGGAGGCTGCTTCATATTCCTCTATGGTCCTACAAGGCTGCATTCTCCCCCCAGGCAGAGGTGATCAAGGAGCCCTCCAATGAGTTCATGTCATAGACAGCCACTGATCCCTTTAGTCAGGAACCCAGTTAGAAACTGAACAGCCTATGGGCTTCCTTTGAGTAGTCAGTCTATGTCCCCCTCATGTGTGGTCCTAAGTTGTAGTAACAGTCTCTGCAGGAACCCTAGTCCTAGAATTTTTGGCTCTGTTGGTCTCCTTGTGGAGCTTCTGTCCTCCCTACGGTTTTCTCTGTCGCTCTTCTTCCATTAGGTTACCTGCACTCTGCCCAAAGTTTGGTTATGAGTCTCAGCACCTCCTTTGTTACCCTGAGTTAGAGTTAGAGGGCCCCTGTAGAATGTCCCTCTCCTGTTCCCTGTCTTCTCCTACTTCCAATGTCTATCCTGTTGCCATTTTGAATGAGGTTTTAGCCTCTTCCTTAGGGTCCTCCTTGTTGTTTAGCTTCTTTGGGACTATAGACTTTAATATGTTTATCCTATGTTATATGGCTAATATCCACTTATAAGTGAGTATATACCATGTGTGTCTTTCTGCTTCTGGGTTACCTCACTCAGGATAATCTTCTCTAGTTGCATCCATTTGCCTATAAATTTCATGATTTTCTTGTTTTTAATTGCTGAGTAGTATTCCATTGTGTAAATGCACCACAATTTCTGTATCAAGTCTTCAGTCAAGGAATATCTGCTTTGTTTCCAGATTCTGGCTATTATGAATAAAGCTGCTATGAGCATAGATGAGCCCTCTCTAATTTCTTTATGAAAGTGCTTAGTGTTATGAACCTTCCTCTTATTGTTTCATTGTGTCAAATAATTTGGGGTATGTTATGCCTTCATTTTTATTGAATACTAAGAAAGTCCTTAATTTCTTTATTTCTTCCCTGGTCCAGTGATCATTGAGAAAAGAGTTGTTCAGTTTCCATGAGTTTGTAGCTTTCTGTTGTTTCTGTTGTTGAGTTCCAGCTTTAATCCATGGTGTTCTGATGAGATGCAGGGGTTGTTTCAGTCTTATATCTATTGAGGTTTGCTTTGTAAGCAAGCATATGTTCGATTTTGGAGAAAATCTGTGAGTTGCTGAGAAGGTGGTACATTATTTTATGTTCAGGTGAAATGTTCTGAAGATATTATCTGTAGATCCATTTGATTCATGATGTCTTTTAGTTTCTTTTTCTCCCCATTTAGTTTCTTTTTTTATGATCTGCAGATTGGAGAGAATGATGAAGTCTCCCACTATTAAATGTGTGGGGTTTGATGTATGGTTAAACTTTAGTAATGTCTATTTTACTAATTTGTGTGCTCTTGAATTTGGGGCATACATGTTCAGAATTGAGATATCATCCTGGTGGAGTTTTCCTTTGACGAGCATGAAGTGTCCTTCCCATCTCTTTTGAGTAATTTTGGTTGAAAATCTATTTTATTAGACACTAGAATGGCTACTCCAGCTTGCTTCTTGGGTCTGTTTGCTTAGAAAACCTTTACTCTGAAGCAATGTCTATCTTTATTGCTGAGGTGTGTTTCCTGTATGAAGGAGAATGATGGGCCCTCTTTTTATATCCATCTTGTTAACCTGTATTTTTATTGTGGATTTGATTGCCATAGATGTTGAGAGATATTAATTATCAGCTGTTGTTACTTCCTGTTAGTTTGAGAGTGGTGATGATAGTGTGTGTGTGTGTGTGTGTGTGTGTGTGTGTGTTTTACTTCTTTTGGTTTTGCTGATATGGGATTATTTATTACCTGTATTTTCCTTGGTGTAGTTGGCCTACTTGGGTTGGAGTTTTTCTTCTAGTATCTTCTGTAGGGTGGGATTTGTGGGTAGATACTGTTTAAATTTGATTTTGTTGTGGAATATCCTCTTTTCTTTATCTTTGGTGATTAAAAGTTTTGGAGAGATAGTAGTTGAGGCTGACATCTCTGGTTTCTTAATGTCAATAAAGTATCTGTCTGGGCCCTTCTGGCCTTTAGTGTTTTTTATAAGAAGTCAAGTGTAATTCTGATAGTTTGCCTTTATATGTGACTTGGCCTTTTTCCCTTGCCACTTTTAATAGTCTCTATTTGTTCAGTAAATTTAGTGTTTTAATTATTTTGTGGTAGAGTGATTTTTTCTTTGATCCAATCTGTTTGTTGGTCTGTAAGCTTCTTGTGTGTTTATAGGCCTCTCTTTCTTTAGGTTTGGGGAAGTTTTCTTCTTTGATTTTGTTGAAGACATTTTCTGGGCCTCATTGTTGGGAGTCTTCTTCTTCTATTATTCTTAGGTTTGGTCTCTTCATAGTGTCCCAGATTTCTTGGCTTTTCTGTGTCAGGAAGTGATTAAATTTAACATTTTTGACTGATGTATAGATTTCTTCAATCGTATCTTCTACCTCTGAGATTCTTTCTTCCATCTCTTGTATTCTGTTGGCGATGCTTGTGTCTCAAGTTCCTGTTCCTTTTTGTAGTTTTTCCATCCCATATCTAAATGGTTCAAAGACCTCAATGTAACAACAGGTACAGTAAATTTATTAGAAGATAAAGTGGAGGAGAGCTTGTTGAGGGCTAATATCCAAAATGTATAATGAACTCAATAAATCAAACAACAATTAAAAAAAACAATAAAAAATGAACTACAGAACTAAACAGAGAATTCTCAACAGATGAATCTCTATTGGCCGAGTAGCACGTGAAGAAACTCAGTTGCCTGTTGTTTGATCAGCTTCTCTGGCAGGGCTGTATTGCCAGGTTACAGAGGAGGAGGATCCAGGCAGTCCAGATGAAACTTGATAGACTAAGGTCATATGGTAGGAGAGGAAGGCTCCCCCTTTCTTTGGTCTATGTGAGGGGCATAGGGAGGGTGGCTGGGAAGAGGTTGAAATGAGTGAAGGTACTACAGTAAGGATATAAAGTGAATAAATTACAATAAATAAATAAATAAATAGATAGATAAATAAATAAATAAAGCTCAACATTTTTAGTCATCATGGAAATCAAAATGACTCTGAGATTATACCTTACACTAGTCAAAATGTCTAAGATAAAATGTCAATCAATAGCACATGCTGGCAAGGGTGAAAAGAAAAGGGAACACTACTCTATTGCTGGTACTAGTGTAAACTTGTACAACTACTTTGGAAATCAAGCTGGTGCTTTCTCAGAAACTGGGAATAGACTTACCTCAAGAATCAAACATACTTCTCCTGGCTTTTTACCCAACAGGAGCTCCACCAGACAACGAGGTGAATTGCTCAACTTGTTCATAGCAGCTTTATTCATAATAGCCAGAATCTGAAAACAACCTAGATGTCTGTCCCTCAGCCAAAGAAACTATGGCATATTTACACAATGGAATATGACTAAGCTATTAAAAAACAAAAAAATCATGAAATTTGAAGGGAAGTTGTGGGAACTAGAAAAGATCATCTTGAGTGAGGTAACCCAGATTCATAAAGACACACATGGTGTGTACTCACTTATAAGTGGATTTCAGCCATATAGTGTAGGATAAGCATACTATGATTCACAGACCCAGAGGAGATAAGTAACATGGAGGATCCATAAAAATCATTCAAAGTAGACAGAACAGACAGCTGTAGTAGCCGAAGAGAGGGAACAAGGTAGGAGAGTGGCACAGAAAGTTAAGAGGGTAGAGCACAGACCTGGGGAGAGCAAAGACAAGAGGAAAGAAGACCTGTAGAGAAAGGAGAAACTGAGGGTGGAGAGATCTCTATGACAAGCTGGAGACCGAAGTCAAGATAAGCTCCTGGGAGGATATGAGGGGGTCTGAAGCAGAGACTCTTAATAGCAGAGGACATAGATAGAGACTGAAGAGGACATGTCTAACTAGAACAGTCTTCTAGCAGAGTGAGGAGAATACTAACCCTTTCTCAAATACATCAACTTTGAATTTGCCTTGCCTACAAGAAGTGCAAGGATAAGGATAGAGGAGATAGAGCAGAGACTCAAGGAATGCCCAGCCAATGCCTGGCCCAGCCAAAGATCCACCCAATGGGAAATTGCCAATCCCTGCTACTAGGAACAATACTCTGCTAAGCATGCAGACAGGAACCTGAAAGAGTTGTCCTCTGAAAGTCTGTACTCAGCACAGCCTCAACACAGATACTGAGATTCACAGCCAAACACTGGTCAATGCTTTCGGGGTCTTAGGGAATAATGGGAGGAAATAGAAAAGGACCCAGAATATACCATGTAGTCAGACATAAAGCAAGCCTCAACAGATACAAGAAATAGAAATAATTCCTTGTGTCCTATCAGACTACCATGGCCTAAAACAAGACCTCAACAACAACAAAAATAACAAAAAGCTTACATACACACTGAAACTAAAAAACTCTCTACTCAATGACAGCTTTGTTGGGGAAGAAATGAAAAAAAAATTAGAGACTTCTTAAATTCAGTAGAAAAAAAAAAGACACAACACCCCCAATCTTATGGGACTAAAAGGAAAGTTCATAACACTAATTGCCTCCAGAAAGAAGCTGAAGACATCTCATACAAGCCCTGAGGGGTGGGGGGTAGGGGTGGGAAGCAGAACACACAAGAAGAATGGGCTATTGGAAATAACCAAACTCAGAGCTGAAATCAATGAATTAGGAACAAAGAAAACAGTACAAAGAATCAATGAGACCAAGAGCTGGTTCTTTGAGAAAATCAACAAAATAGACAAACCCTTAGACAAACTAACTAAAAGGCAGAGAAAAACTATCCAAATCAGCAAAATCAGAAATGAAAAGGAGACATAACAATAGACACTGAAGAAATCCAAACAATAATTAGATCTTATTACAAAAGATATATGCCACAACTTTTGAAAATCTAAATAAAATAGACAATGTTCTCAGTAGATTCCAATTAAAAAATTTAAATCAAGATCAGGTAAATATACTGAATAGTCCTATATCCCCCAGAGAAATAGATGCAGTCATCAAAATCATTCTTTAAAAAAAAAAAAAAAACAGGGGTAGATGGTTTCAGTGCAGAATTCTACCAGACATTCATAGAAGAGTTAAATCCAGTTGTCTTCAACTATTCCACAAAATAGAAACAGAAGGAATGGTACAAAACTCATTCTATGGAGCCACAGTTACCTTGTTACCTAAACCACACAAAGCCCCAACAAAAGAGAGAGAAAGAGAATTTCAGAAATATCTCCCTTATGAAAATTGATGCAAAAATACTCAATAAAATACTTGAAACCAAATCCAAGAACACATTAAAGATATCATCCACCGCTATCAAGGAGGCTTCATCCTAGGCATGCAAGGCAATATACGGAAATCCATCAATGTGATCCACCATATAAACAAACTGATGAAAAACCACATGATTATCTCCTTAGATGCCCATAAATTATTTGACAAAATCCAACACCCTTTCATGTTTAAAGTCTTGGAGAGATCAGGGATACAAGGCACATACCAAAACATAATAAAGACTACATAGAGCAAGCCTATAGCCAACATCAAACTAAATGGAGAGAAATTTAAATCAATCCCGCTGCAAACAGGGACAAGCCAAGGCTACCCACTATCTCTGTATCTCTTCAACATAGTTCTTGAAGTCCAAGCTAGCACAATAAGACAAAGGAGATCAGGGGATACAAATCAGAAAGGAACAAGCCAAAAAAACACTATTGGCAGATGATATGATAGTATACATGACTGACCCCAAAACTTCACCCAGAGAACTCCTTCAGCTGATAAACACCTTCAGCAAAGTGGCTGGATACAAAATTAACTCAAAAAAAATCAGTAGTCCTCTTTTATATGAAAGACAAATGGGATGAGAAAGAAATTAGTGAAAATACACCCTTCACAATAGCCACAAATGACATAAAATACGTTGGTGTGACTTTAACCAAGCAAGTAAAACAAAAACAAAAACAAAAACAAAACAAAAAAAAACTTCAAGTCTCTGAAGAAAGAAGTTGAAGAAGATATCAGAAGATGGAAAGATTTCCCATGCTCATGGATCGGTAGGATAAACATAGTGAAAAGTAATCTACAGATTCAATGAAATTCCCATCAAAATACCAACACAATCCTTTACAGACCTTGAAAGAACAATTTTCAACATCATATGGAAAAAATAAATCTCAGAATTGCTAAAAGGGTCCTGTAAAACAACAAATAGTCTAGAGATAGCTCCATCACTGATCTCAAGCTGTACTACAGAGCAATAGTAATAAAAACTGCATGGTACTGGCATAAAGTTTCAATCAAATCAAAAAGACCAAGAAATATTTCACACACCTGTAGATCCTTGATTTTAGACAAAGAAGCCAAAACCATACGATGGAGAAAAGACAGCATTTGCAACAAATGGTGCTGGTCTAATTGGATGTCTACATGTAGAAAAAATGCAAATAGATACATATTTATCACCCTGCCCAAAACTAAAATGCAAGTGGATCAAACACCTCAACATAAAACCAGACATACTAAACCGGTTAGAAGAAAAAGTGGGGAAGGCCTTTAGCTCATTGTCACAGGAGACAACTTCCTGAACAGAACACCAACAGCACAGGCTCTAAGATCAATAATCAATAATTGGGACCTCATGAAACTGGAAAGCTTCTGTAAAGCAAAAGACACTTTCATCAGAACAAAACAGACTGGGAAAGTATCTTCATCTGCATCTGACAGAGGGCTAATATCCAGAATATATAAGGAACTCAATATAGGGAAATACTGGGTAATCTAACTTGGTCTCCTGAAATTAGCACATAAATGGTGGGAACTGGAAAGGATCATCCTGAGTGATCTATCCCAGAAGCAGAAAGAAAGGCATGTTATATATTCACTCAAATAGATATATAATATAGGATGAACCTACTAAAATCTGTACACCTAAAGAAACTCATCAAGAGCAGGGGGGTGCGCTCTGGCTAAAATGCTCAATCCCCAACTAGAAAGGCAAGGCAGATGGACATCAGAAGAAGAAAGAAAACAGGAAACAAGTTAGGAGCCTATCACAGAGAGCCTCTGAAAGGCTCTGCCCTGCAGAATATCAAAGCAGATGCTGAGACTTATGGCCAACTGTTCGGCAGAGTGCATTGAATCTTACAAAAGATGTGGGACATAGTATGATAGGGAGAGGACAGGAGCTCCACAAGGAGAGCAACAGAACCAAAAAATCTGAGCACAGGGGTCTTTCCTGAGACTGATATTCCAAACGAGTACCATGCATGGAGAAAACCTAGAACCCCTGCACAGATGTAGCCCATGGCAGTTCAGTGTCCAAATGGGTTCCGTAGTAATGAGAAGAGGGGCTGTCTCTGACATGATCCAATCAGCCTGCTCTTTGATCCCCTCACCTGGATGGGGGAGCAGCCTTACCAGGCCACAGAGGAAGAAAATGCAGCCACTCCTGATGAGAGCTGATAAACTAGGATCAGAAAGGTGAGGAAGACCTCCCCTATCAGTAGACTTGGGGAGAGGCATGAGTGGAGAAGGCGGAGGGAAGGTGGGATTGGGAGGGGAGGAGAGAGGGGTTTATGGGGGGACACAAAATGAATAAAGTGTAATTAATAAAAACATAAATAAAATAATAAAAAAGAACTCAATGAGTTAAAAAGCAACAAATAAAGTAATCCAATTTTAAAAATGGGGCACAGAACTAAACAGAGAAGTCTCTGTAGAGGAATATCGAATGACAGAAAAACACTTAAAGAAATGGTTAACTTCTTTAGTCATCAGAGAGATGCAAATCAAAATAACCCTGAGATTTTACCTTGCCCATCAGAATGGCTAAGATGAAAAACTCAATTGACAATGCGTGCTGGAGAGGATATGGAGAAAAGGAACCCTCATCCATTGCTGGTGGGAATGTAAACTTGTACAACCACTTGGAAATCAGTCTAGTGCTTTTTCAGAAAATTACAAATCTTGCTTCCTCAAATTCCAGCTATACCACTCCGAGGCATATGTACAAAATGTACTCAAGTACACAACAAGGACATTTGCTCAACTGTGATTTTTGCAGTTTTATTCATAATAACAAAGAGCTGGAAGCAACCCAGATGACCCTCAATGGAGGGATGGATACAGAAATTGTGGTGCATTTATATAATGGAATGATACTGAGCAATTAAAAACAAAGTAATCATGAAATTTGCAGGCAAATGGTGAGATCTGGAAAAGATCATCCTGAGTCAGGTATCCCAGAAGCAGAAAGACACACATGGCATATTTTCAGTTATAAATGGATATTAGACATATAATAGAGGATAATCATAATAATTTATGTACACTTAAAGAAGCTAAGAAAGAAGGAAGACCCTGGGTAAGATGATTAATCCTCACTCAAAAAGCAAATGGGACAGACATCAGAAAATGGAGGAAACAGGGAAGAGGACAGGAGCCTACCAGAGAGGGTTTCTGAAAGTGTCTACCAAGTAGGGTATCAAAGCAGATGCTGAGACCCATAGCTAAACTTTGGACAGAGTTCAGGGAAATCTTATGAAAGAAGGGAGAGATAGTAAGAGCTTGAGGGTAAGGAGTTCCACAGAGAGAGCAACAGAACTGAAAAATCTGAACCCAGGGGACTTTTCAGAGACTGATGTTCCAACCAAGAGCCATGAATGGAGATAACCTAGAACCTCTGCACAGATATAGCCCATGGCATCTCAGTATCGAAGTGTGTTCTCCTAGTAAGGGGAACAGGGACTGTCTCTGACATGAACTCAGTGGCTGGCTCTTTGATCACCTCCCATTGAGGGGGTATCAGCCTTACCATGCCACAGAGGAAGACAATACAACCAGTCCTGATGAGACCTGATAGACTAGGGTCAGATGGAAGGAGAAGAAGACTTCCCCTATCAGTGTGCGTGGAGAGGGGCATGGGAGGAGAAGAGGGAGGGACAGTAGGATTGGGAGGGAATGAGGGAAAGGGCTACAGCTGGGATACAAAGTGAATAAACTGTAATTAATACAAAACATTAAAATTAAAATGGAAACAAATTAAAAAAGGAAATATAAAATGGTTAATTTTTAAAACATTTTTCCATAAACTCAAAGGTATCTTTAGAAAAAAATTAGGGAAACAACATCCATAAGAATAAACATCCAAGATATAAAATATCTTGGTGTAACTCTAAGTGAGCAAATGAAAGACCTGTATGACAAGAACTTCAAATCTCTGAAGAAAGAAATTGAAGATATCAGAAAATAGATCTCCCATGCTCATGGATCAATAAGATTAACAGTAAAGATGGTCATCCTTCCAAATGCAATCTACAGATTCAACATAATTACCGTCAAAATTGTTTTCCCAACACATTTTTTTACAGACATATAAAGAAAAATATTCAACTTTTTATGGAAAAAGAAAAATCCAGAATAGCTAAAACAGTCTTGTACAATAAAAAACAAAATCTACAGGAATCACTATTCCTTATTTCAAATTGTACTACAGAGTTATAATAATTTAAACTGCATGACATTGGTATAAACACAAACATGTTGATCCAAGATGGCTGCCCCAGGAGGACACTGTGTCTGAGGAACAGGACAGCAATGTCAGCACAGCAACCAGGGGACTGAAATCTGGGACCTAAGACACCAGCGTTTGCAATTGCCAGGTGAGCAGAATTCCTTTTTTTTATTAATTTATTTATTTTTATATCAATCACAGGTTAGGTACTTTGCATCCCAGGCATAGCCTCCTCCTTCATTCCCTCCCACCCTCCCACTCCCTCCCTCATCTCCCTCCTCCCCGCCCCCTCCAAGTCCACCAACAGGGGAGGACCTCCTCCCCTTTCATCCAAACCCAACTCATCCTGTCTCCTCAGGGCTGGCTGCAATGCCCTCCCCTGGGATCTAGCCAGTCTGTCACTCCCCGGCTTGTATGGGGGAGGGTCAAAGAGTCAGCCATCAAGATCATGACTGAAACATTCCCTGTATCCCTCACTAGGGTCTTCAGTCTGACAATGAGCTATCATGGGCCCCATCTGAGCGGG
>CM053753.1:12146648-12203986 GCA_028658305.1 Pachyuromys duprasi
GTACTTTTACACAATGGAATACTACTCAGCAATTAAAAATGAGGAAAGCATGAAATTTGCAGGCAAATGGTGGGACCTCGAAATGATCATCCTGAGTGAGGTATCCCAAAAGCAGAAAGATGCACATGGTATATACTCACTTATATAGACCTATAAGATAGGATATACATACTGAAATCTATACACCTAAAAATGATAAACAATAAAGAGGACCTGGGGTAAGAGGATTAATCATTACTTAGAAAGTCAAAATGGATGGACATTGGATGTAGGAGAAAACAAGTAACAGGACAAGAGCCTACCGCAGAGGGCCTCAGAAAGACTCTACCTAGCAATGTATCAAAGCAAATATTAAGGAACATAACCAACCCTTTGGCCGAGTGCAGGGTATCATATGAAAGAAGGGGGAGTTAGTATAACCTGGATAGGACAGGAACTCCGCAAGGACCAAATATATCAGGGCACAGGGGTCTTCTATGAGACTGTCTCTCCAACCAAGGACCAAGTATGGTTATAACCTAGAACCCCTGCTTGTATGTAGCAAATGATAGCTCAATACCCAAGTGGGTCCACCAGTAAGGGGAACAGGGACTATTTTGGACATGAACTCAATGGCTGGCTCTTCGACCTCCCCACACTCAAGGGAGGAGCAGCCTTGCTAGGCCACAGAAGAGGACATTGCAGCCATTCCTAAAGAGACCTGATAAGCTAGAGTTAGATCGAAGTGTAGGAGGTCCTCCCCTATCAGTGGACCTGGAAAGGTGCAGGGAGGAGATGAGGGAGGGAAGGGTGCGATAGGGAGGGAATGGGGCAGGGGGCTACGGATGGGATACAAAGTACATAACCTGTGATTAATATAAAATAAAAATGTTTAAAAGAACATGCTGATCAATGGAATTGAATCAAAGACCAAGAAGTAAACCCAGTTTACTGGACAGTTTTGTTTTTGTTTTTTTTTACAAAGAATTTAAAACTATATAAAGGGAAACATCATCAACCACTGGTACTGCTTCAACTGGATGCAAATTGATCTGTGATATCACCTTGCACAAAACTGAAGTTCAAGTGTATTAAAGACCTCAACATAAAACAGGATATACTAATTCTGATAGAAAGTGTGGATTAGCCTTGAATGCATTGGCACAGGAATCACCTTCTTGAACTGAATACCAGCAGCTTAGTTCACCATTTAATAAATGGGATCCCATGAAGCTGAAAGGCTTCTGTTAAGCAAAGGATACTGTTGAAAGGATAAAGCAGTACCTTGCAGAATGAGAAAGTATTTTCACCAACTACACATCTGACAGAGGGCTGACATATAAAATATAAAAAACTTACGGAAAGAAGATTTTCTTCAAGCAGACTTTGCACGAGATCTAAAACCTGGGGGACTGAGAGTAGGGTAGCAGCAAATATGGCAAAGCAGTACGTTATCAAGCAGCATTTACACAGCCCAGAGGCATCCTAGCATGAACGACTCAAGAGTTTACCTTCGCTTACTAATGAGTGTGCATCCACATCCATAAGCCATCGCTATTTGTGGAAGTTACATTTTTGCTGGAGACTTGCTTTCAGACCACACCTCAACACTGTGGTAAACCACCAGGAATCTGCAGTTTTTGTTTGCTGATTACTTTTAATGTCCTGTGATCCATTTTCTGCCACTCTATTTGTTAAGAAAGTGTCCTTTTATTGATTACCTGTTGTGTTCAGGTCAAGATACTTCTTCATCCCAATAATTACTCACTGATTTATATGGAATCATGTGCTTGGGAATAGCCTTTACAAGTGATTATATTTGTGACAAGGCTCAAATTCAGTACTAGTTTCTCCTCTCTATTTGTTTTTGTCCTCTGTTTGATATTGCTTAAGGAACATTTCCCCTAAACAAGAGTAAAATTAGGATTATCTTTACATTCTCATGTTACTAATCTACATTATCTTTTTGAAACCAACACACCTCTGTGGAAGTGTTTTGAAATGTCTTTTATTAGAGTGTTAGTAGGGTTGTTTCTCTGATAAAAACACAAGATGTGTTCTTGATATAACAGGAAATATAAATTTCTTGTATATGCTGTTCTAGTAATAAGTTGGCTATCTATTATTCTCCTAACTTCACATGTATTATGTTCTACTCTGATGGAAAATTCCTTCACACTTAAAAGGATTCAAGTGTCCTTCAGAGTTTGCTATAACAAGGAAAGATATATCATCAAAATGTTCCTACAAAATTTTATTGGCACATGACATTGAACTAGAGAAATATTTCCACGGGGATGTACTTGTAATGGAAGCTTTTACTGATACTGAATTAGGATACTTTTTCTCCATAAATGCTTTTCTTTTAAAAATATTCTAAAACACCTGGATTGACCAAGGCCATGGTAGAAGACAAGATGTTAGAAAACAAATTTTAAAATAAACCAAGAAAAGATGCCTTCCATCATTAATTCACACTTCATTAATGAAGATAATATCCATAATTATACAACTGTAGGAAAATAAACAAAGTATTTAATAGCTGCATAAAAGCCAATATGCATGATTTTCTCTTATCCCTGGTTCTTTCACTACAGAACGCACAATGTACTTGATTGATTAACAGAAGAGAGAGAGAAAAAAAGGCTGATGGATTTTTCTTAACCATAATGCTATGCATTATGAGAATGTACACAGTGAGTTTATGGTTGTTAATTCTGTCTGCTAGTCCTCATGGCTTAGCATATACTCTACCTATGTTTGTTTAATGCTCTTTCCCCAAGGGCTGACTTTGATACCAATGTTGGCCTTGCTGTGCTATGTCTGGTTCTTTTAATCTTAACTTCTGCTTATTAACCCTAAGTAAAGAGAAAAATTGGAAAAGATCATAGGCCAGGAAGAGAACAACTTCAGGGTATTTATGCTTACACACACACATATACACACACACACACACACACACACACACACACACACACACACACACCACCACCACCACCACCACCACCACATATTTTCCTCTTTACGCAGAAACAGCAGGATCCCAGGAACTGGCTAAGATACTGACTACAAATTATGGCTAGGCCTTCTCCTTTCTATTACAGTTCTTTCTCTGTATAATCACTAATTTCCTATTCTTGCCCTTCATGTGCTGGCTGATAATGACTTCTAAATCTGGTTAGTCCTTGGGCAACTCAGTATCACTGGTTTTTTTCTTAATCTTGTCTGTGCTTCTGTAATAGTCATTGTATCCAACTGTCCTCTCACATCACAGCTTAAATGTGATTTCTTTTTTTTTCTGGCAGGACAGGATAGTAAACCTGGGATTACACCTGCATTTCAAAATTGAAAAGGAAAAGTTATAAATAGTAGATGGGTTAAGAGGTTGTTAGGGTTCAGTGGAGTTAAGACATCCTTTTCTGCTAGCTGATTAGAGAAAGCCTTGTGGAGAGAATGCCTGCAAGGGAGGAGAAAGTTAATTCATCACCTTTCTAGTCAGAAATATTTTACCTGTTAGATTTGTATTATTTGGGGAAAATAACTAATTCAATATTGTGTCTTGTAAGAACAATCAAGATTTAAAGTGTTCGCCTTTCTGATGAACCCACAAAATGTCAGTATCTCAATGAGAAGCTAATCAGAATGCTCCTGATGAAATGTCATGGGGCCAGCCATGCTTACAGAGTGCAAAGACACAGACTCAGCTGGCAAGCCCAGGAGGCTGCAACGCCCTAGCCATCGTGACTTGAATGCAAAAGTTGGACCTGACTTTTTTTCTTTTTAAACAACCCCTAGTGGTGTTTCTTTTGGGATACTTAGGATGCTTCATCCAGCCCTCCTAACGAAAACACACTTAACAAGTAGCTTGTGAAGGTATTATTTGAAAGACTGAGACTGATTTTCAGACAGGGTCTCTTCTGCAGTTTGGGTTGACCGGAACTAGTGTGTGTGTGTGTGTGTGTGTGTGTGTGTGTGTGTGTGTGTGTGCGCGCGCGCGCCTTTGTGTATGCAAAGTATGCATATGTATATATATGTGTGTGTGCATGCTACTATATCCCTGAGAATGATGATGCAGAGACTAGTGAAAGATGCTGATGATCTCTGATGCTGATGAACCTGAAGATCATCATTTTAGTCTAACCTGAGAGGTGGTGAGTCTTATCAGTCCTCCCTCTCCATCTCTAACAGTTCTAGGGTCACAGAACTGGTCATGCCCAGTTATTAATTGACTAATTAATTAATTTGGGTTTTTTGAGATGGGGGTCTCACTATATAGTCTTGGCTAGCAGGAAATTCACTATGTAGCACAGCCTGACCTTGAACTAATAAATATACACCAGCCTCTACATCCTGAAAACTGGTATTAAAAGATTAAACCACCACACCCAACTGCCCATATTTTTATATGGATGCTAAGGGTCTGAGTTCAGGTCTTCATACTTACAAAAAAAAAAAAAGAGCTGAGTTCATCTTCTCATAATTTATGTAACAAATGTTCCTATCTACTGAGCCATCTCCTCAGACAAACCAAGACATTTTGTTCCTATTGAGGACTCATCATTAGAAGAGTGAGAAGAAAGAATTACATCATAGCAGTGAGTACATGAGCCACTGGATAGTCCTCATGCGTTAATTTCTTAACTTCTTTTTATTTTTTGAAATAACATAATTACATCAATTCTGCCTTTCTTTTGGCTTCCTTGAAAATATCCCATGTACCCTTCCTTACTTTTCTTCAAATTCATTTATCATTAATTGTTGTTACATATGTATATGCACACACTGTATGCAGGCAAGCATGTATGCATGTATGTATTAATAACCTATTGTTAAGTCTAATTTCATGCCACCAAGGCATGTGAGACACTAATGCACCCTTGATGTTAGCATATTATGCTGGTCATCAAAGGCATCATGAATGATTAGAAGATTGAGGACGCTTTAATTTTAATTTCTATGAATATATATATGAATCATTTTGTGTATATATGTATATATATACATTTTCGTAGAAATAGTTTTCTCAAGACTGCTTCTTTATTTTTAATTTAAATTTTAAGTTTTTATATTAATTACAGATTATTCACTTTGTATCCCATCTGTAGCCCCCTTCCTCATTCCCTCCCAATCCCACACTCCCTCTCTCATCTCCTCCCCCACCCTTCTCCAAGTCCACTGATAAGAGGAGGTCTTCCTCCCCTTCCTTCTGACCCTAGCTTATCAGATCTCATCAGGATTGGCTGCATTGTCTTCCTCTGTGGCTTGGTAAGGCTGTTCCCCCAATCAGGGGGAGGTGATTATTTTAATACCTATGAATGTATATGTACATAAATATACACACACATATATTCCTACATACATAACCTCAGGCTGCTTAGTCTGTGTAAAGTTAGTCATGTATCTTTTTTGAGACGAAAATCCATTTGGTTACCTATTTTGCATTGGTAACACATTGATGTGTAGTTTCATGGGGAGGACTATTTCTACCACTCTCAAAGTTCATCACATGACTGTAGTTCTTCAGGTAATGTTGAGGCCTCTTGTTTTTTCCCATCCACTTTATCGTGTCTATTGGTGTCATCCTTGTTCAGCTCATGTGTTGGCAGTCATATTGGTGAGACCTTAGGCATGCAGTTTTGATGTTGCTAGGAGATACAGTCTCACAACAAGGTCTCTGTTTCACTGGCTCTTAGAGTTTTCTACAGTGATCCTCTACCCTAATATGCAAGTGTTGTATTTTAAATGTATCAGTTGGGACTGGGCTTCATAACTCTGCATTCTGGTTAGGTATGGTTTTTCCATGATGGTCTCCATCTGCAAAGAAATTTTTCTTTGGAGAGGCATAAGGACGATACTTACTGTGGGTATAATAACAAATATTTACAATGTAATTAGAGATGATGCTGTTTTAATAAAGTGGTGGTTATAGGTTCCCCTCCAAGATTCATGATTTCACCGTCCCTGAGTGACTGGCTAGGTTTCCAGTATCTAGCATTATTTCGGTCTTGCTGAGGAGGTTTTAAGTCCAATTAAAGAGCTATTAGATTCACCAAGGCATGAAAGACACTTCTGTATCCTTAGGATAAACCTGCCATGCTTGGTCAATCATAGGCACTATAGCTGGGTAGAGGACTGAGTACTCATCTCTGTAGCTGCAAAATATTCATTTCTAACTCACATGGAAAGAAAATGGTAAGCAGACATCTCAAATATCTGTTCACAGGAGAGCCTTGTTCAAAGGCAGGCTCTACCTCTACTTCCTGCCAGCTCTCACATATTTTTTTTCTTTTCTTTTTGTTGCTCTTTCAGTTTATTCTGATTTCCAGTCTTTCTTCTGTGTTCTTATCTGGAGGATGGAAGATAAATTCCAGTTGTTGACAGTGTACCATGCCAGAGCTGAATCATTTACAATGATATATTGAAAGATGTAAAGCAACTGATTTCCTCAAAAAAATTCACAATATTTCATCAAGTTTATATGGTTATGAGTTGCTCAAGCCTGAAGACATGGAGATATCTGATGGGGTTATTTCTGGAGCCAGAATTTGGGGGGAGGAAAAGTATACAAAAATCAGTGTAGTTATTGTTCTGTGTAGTAATGGTCTCACCTTTCCATAAAGCCTTGCCTAGTATGCCCTGTGCAAGCAGGTACATGGGTTACATTGCACATCATCCTCCTTTGCAGTCTGTTTGCCTGTGTTTCTTTCTAGATCTAACTTCATCAAGGCAAAGGCTATTCTTGATCTTTACCCATAGGCCAGTAGGCTCAGTAAGCATTTAGCAATATTTACTTAATAAACAGTTTAGTGAATAAGCAAATAAGATTTATGTCTTAATCAGATGCAGTCTTCTAATTGTTTTAAACTCTTCACTGTAAATAGCATGAAATCAAATAGCCACCTTGTTTTATCACTTATATTTACATTGCAAGCACTTTTTTTTTCATGGGAGGAGTGTTGTGGAAAGAGATTTTTCATCCCACTGCCCATAGTTCCATGGAAATAATAAATCCATGACTCAATTATTACAAGTATTTTACAAATACTTAGGCCATATAGCTAGGCTCTTCTCTGACTAGCTCACAAACCAAAATAACCCATTTATACTAATTTACATTCTGCTATGTGGCTGTTTACTAAGAGCTCAGGCATCATGGGTCCTGTGCTCCTCACATCTTGCCAGTGAATCTCGGTTCTCTCCCAGAATCCTTTCTGTTTCCCAGATGTTACACCTCCTATTTCCTGCCTGAGCTATAGCCCATAGGTTTTTAAATTGAGAGGTGTTGCATCCATACAATACACAAGAGATTCCTTCACAGAGGAATACACAGAGGACAGTTTGTTGAAGAAATGTTTGTATAATTCAGGCTAGTCTCAAACTCATAATTCTTCTGCTTCAGTTTCCTAAGTGTTATGATTGCAAGCTCATACCATCACACCAAACACACTGTAAAATCTTATTTCTATTCCCCTGAAAGTGTTCTGAGAAACTCTAAATTATATAAAAAAATTTGACAAGCAAGAATTCCATGCCACCTCCAACAAGGCTCAACATTTTCAGTGTTCTGATGCACTGCCTATGAATCTGTCCTTCAAACTTAGGAGGCAATTACAATTCCCATTCTGCACTCTATGAGATCCAGCCCAAGTCACTTGGAGGTCAAAGAAAACAGGCAGACAGATTCAGGCTACAGAGAGTCACTTGCTGGGGACCCTCCAACAGAGGTGTGGTCTTGAGTCGTAGTAGAAAGACCACGTGGATGCTTGTGCCTTGCATCAAAAGATAAGAGCAAATGGAGTGGGGATAAAGGTTGACCTCATCCTAGATAGAACATACTTTGTTTATCTCACACTAATAGCCAGGCATGTTCCCTTTTCTGAGGTCAGAAACCTTGATACACCACTCTCGTGGTTTTTCTCTGTTCTTATTATGCTCGGAATGATCCTAGACCACTTGTCCAGGCTTACTCAGGGGCCCTTAAACTGATTACAACTCAGAATAGCTGCTGTCATACCAAGCAAAACCATTTGATGCCATTATTATACCATGTTCCCTTCATTCCCTGTTATTCTTCCTGCTCAGAAAGAAACACCCACACCCTTGCTACACAAACATGCACACCTTTTCCCTCCCTTTTCAGCAAGTGAGTTCCTTCAACTGTGGAGGATCCTAGCTTTTGCTAGCCCCCCTACACATTTCCTCTTCTATGCCCATCTCTTTAGGAAATTTTTCTGTAGTCATACACCATATTTCCTGTGTAACACACACTGGGCTGTAAAATTACATTCCCTGCTCCTCTCCTGCTATTTTCCATCATTCAGACATACACAGATGTATATTTATGGAATGGATTGAGCTATTTGAGTTGTAACATAGAAAGTATTTAGAAATTACTTAATAGGTATTAAGTGAGTAGCTGAACAAAAGGCAGGGCACAAGCAGCAGCAATTGCTTGGTCCTTTATTGTCAGTACTGGACTTTTCTCTGTGTTCTTTCCGCAGCAATAACATACAAGCTTTGCCACCCTAAATATGGGCTGTCTTCTATCTTTGCCAATTAGAAAGACAAAAATAAAACCTTATTGTTTAAATAGGCATTTTTATTATAAATAAAGATTTTCCCCCTAAGAATTTGGTTATTTTTATAATTTATTAGCATTGTCAATCTGTTGGTTATTAATAAAATGTATCTGGATTAAAAAATACATTTTTTCTATTGATTTCCAAGTATCTCTCTCTAAAACTTCTTTTATATTTTTCTTTTGTTTATTTTTATCTAGTATTTTGAGATACAAATATTTCCATCAATTAGTCATCAATTTTTAATATGATTTTTACTGTTAAATTGACTGATTAAATGTTTTTATATTTATTGTTTTACTTTTAGAGTGTGGCTTTTTATCATTCTGGAATTTATTTTGACAAAGAATCTATAATTTCTCTGCAAAGATATCTAATTGCTTTAGCAGGATTTATTGCACAGTTCATAATTTCTCTTTATTTGAAATGTCATCATTGTCAGATACTATACACACACACTCACATGAGCCTAATGTTGGACTATCAAAATCTGATCTATTGAAAAAGTATACTCTTGCCTTCACATAGCACTGTACAAATATTGGGTTAAAAGATTATTTTATCTTTACAAACATTTTCATAGTTACCCTGAAAGTCTCTGTAGCTGACCAAAAATTTACTATGTACCCCAGAATGGCCTCAACTTACAAAGATCCTCCTGTCTCTGTCCCCAAAGTCATGGAATTAAAAGCATGTTTCATCACATTAGGCTCATTTTCTCACTTTTCTTATAAGGACATTTTAAGACTCTGTTGGAATTAAGTTCATCTTACATACAACCCTCCTTTTGTCATATGAGGTAGCAAGTATTGACTAAACTTAGAATTTCAGTATATTTGGGTCATCCTTTAGTCTACCACAACTTTATATTGTGGTATAGTTATATTATTTATATTATAATTTAAATAAAATATAAATTTATGTTAATATTTAAATAACATTCAAATAATATGTTATTTAAATGATTATTTAATAATTAATATATTTAATTTTTTTCACTGAAAAAGTTTTATTTGTCCTATGATTATTGAACATGTATCTCCTTTTCATGCATGGTGAGGATTTGCTGGACTTTGTATCTGTGACTAGAAGGGCACAGCATCAGGAATACGCTGAGAAAGTTAGATCTTAGCCTAGGCATTTTGTTACTCAGGAAGACGGATCTGTGCCCTTCTACAAACTTCTTCCTTATCAAATAATGCTTGGGACAGGCTGCAGCCCAGGCTTCCTGCTGGATGTTGAAGGTACTCCTGCTGTTTTCTTCGCTGAGTCATCAAGAGCAATTTGATTGATATTACATATGTGTCAGGGAAATGTGTAGCTATAAGGAACCTCATTTATTCTCTGATTTTTGACTAATGACTGAGAGTCACTGTTTTATTTTTTGTTTTTATTTTTGTTTTATTTCCCCTACTAAGAAGTAATTAAATTGGGTCTTAGGACTCAGTTATTATGAAGCCTACCTATTTTTTTTTTTGAAACCTACATAGGTACAGAATCCTTAAAGTTATGGAAAAACTCATTCTTGCCCAACAATCCCAACTGTATCAAGTAATAGAAATTAAAAAGGAAAAATGTAATTTACTTAATATTTTCTTTTTATTTATTTATTTTTATATTATTATTATATTTCATATTATTATTTTTACATTAATGTAATTTATTTATTTTTATATTAATCACAGGTTAGGTACTTTGCATCCCAGGCATAGCCCCCTCCCTCATTCCCTCCCACTCTCCCCATCCCTCCCTCATCTATTTTAATATATTATTTAAATAATATAAATTTATTGTAATTTAAATTATAATATAAATAATTATTTAAATTATAGTATTTATAATTTAAAATAAAATTGTATTTTATTCTATTAATTCTCTAGTTAAATTAAAGTAACTAGAAGTATTAACAATTTGTTCCATTTTTAGGAGTTCAATTTTTCATTTTTCTATAACTTAAGTATAACTACAAGAAAAATAAAAAATAGAGTAATACTAAATATTCTTTTCTTTTTATTGTTTAATAGAAGTTCCTCAAATGTTTTAACAATAAATTTTCTTTTACAACCTATTTTATCATTTGTGCTATTAGTATTGTATTGTTAGATTTTCACATTAGTGAAATAAGTATAGTTATAAATAAGTCTATATTAAAAATTTCAAATGTAATTTTTTCTCTGAGTCCCTGGTGTAAGTATTGCATGACTGTAATTATGAAGTCGAATTTTAGAGCCCATGTTCATCCTCTGAAGATTAATTTCAATGCATCCATTGCTTCCTGTGACTTCAAGGTGTTGGCCAAAATCACCAAAACTAGTGCAATCAGAATGAGAAGTAGTTTTCACTATATTCTTTGTAAAATGCTATAGAGAACACAGGAAACACTGAGTGAGTGAAGTCCTGTATGATTATGTGTTGTTGAGACAGACATGGTTATGTCAAGCACTCCAGAGTCTCAGACAAAGGGCTGAACTTCAAAGCCTATCACATGCTTCTTCTCCGAGAGTGTGAGGCTCAGAGAAATGGTGAAGTCTTCATAAGGTCCTTGTGCAGATGTCTGTGTGTGCAGAAAATGGTCATCATAGCTTTTCCCACCCATCCTCTCCCAGTATATACAGCCTAAAGACTACTCCCCAACAGAAACTGGTCCTACCAAAGTCAGGTAAACATGTCACCTTGAACTAGCTGTATATCTCAAACCTGCCTCATATGTATATAAGAAGACACCTTCTTTTTCATCTGTATACGTAACCCATCTCCCTCTTCAACTCTATGTAATAATGTTGACCTGGCTTGCTGAGGTTTATCCAGCATAGAGCCCACACATCACTCAACCCCAGCTTGCTGTATGTCTGTCCTCTTTCCATCTCCTCACTGCCCCATCAGGTCCATCCCTATAGCTGTTCTAGATGCAGCAAAATGCCAGTATTTATAGCAGTGAACAAAGTTCATAATAAAAAATAAAGAGTACGAAAAAGATACTCTATGAAATTATAATGCTTTTCAAGATATGACACACAAATAAACCCACTAGATAATATAGGACAAGAGCACATGTTCCTTATTCCGTAATTATAAAAGTAAAGCTGGCTTTGTGGACCACATCGAAGGTTGCTGTGGTTCTATAATTATTTTTTGGTATAGGATTTAGCCTTACTTTTTTTTTTAATCAGGGAGTTTCCTCCCTTGCTAAAATTCTTTATGATAAGAATGGCATCTTTCAGAGGCCCTTTGTGATAGGCTCCTGTCCTGTTTCCTGCTTTTTCCTTCTTCCAATGTCCATGCCTTTTGTCTTTCTGAGTGAGGATTGATCATCTTAGCCATGTCCTGCTTCTTGCTTAGCTTCTTTAGGTGTACAGATTTCAGTATGTTTATCTTATTATATGTCTAGTATTCACTTATAAGTAAGTATATACTATGTGTGTCTTTCTGCTTCTTGGATACCTCACTAAGGATGAGACTCTACCTAGGAGTGTATCAAAGCAGATGCTGAGACTCATAACCAAACTTCAGGCAGAATGCAAGGAATCCTATGAAAGAGGGTGAGATATTAAGACCTGGAGAGGACAGGAGCTCCACAAGGGGAGCAACAGAACCAAAATATCTGGGCACATGGGTCTTTTCTGAGACTGATACTCCAACCAAGGATCATCCATTGATATAACCTAGAACTCCTACTCAGATGTAGCCCATAGCAGCTCAATATCCAAGTGGGTACCCTAGTAAGGGGAACAGGGACTGTCTCTAACATGAACTTCAGTGTCTGGCTCTTTGACCACTTCCCCCTGAGGAGGGAGAAGCCTTGCTAGGTCGTAGAGGAGGACATTGCAGCCAATCTTGATGAGACCTGATATGCTAAGTTCAGGTGGAAGGGAAGGAGGACCTCCCCTATCAGTGGACTTGGAGAGGGGTGTTGGAGGAGATGAGGGAGGGAAGGTATATTGGGAGGGAATGAGGGAGAGGGCTTCAGCTGGGATACAAAGTGAATAAGCTGTAATTAATATAAAAAATAAAAATTTAACTAAAAAAGAATGGTATCATGTGGAAAGTAATGTTTCTAATATTGCGTTACTCTGCCCTTCCAAATAACTGCTACTGAGATGGAGACTACAAAGCGGGAGGATAATTCCACCTTTTATCTTTGTTCTAGGATAGACTGTATTGGTCAACCAGTTTATTGAAAATTTGTTGTTATTTTCTTTTGTGAGACTAGTTTTCCAGTACTTATTTCACTCTTGTACCTATTTAGTATTTAATCTTAGTGTATGGTGCTATTTCTCAATTTCATATCCTTGTCAGGATCAATATGTATGCTTAAATGAACATCTGAGGCTCATTCATGAAAATTAATAACCACTACATACACTGTTCTAATTTAAAGTTAGATTTTGAACACATAGCAATATGAATCTTCTGTATACTGATATTTGTGTCCTACATTCCTAATGATTATTTTCATTGACCTTCTGCTCTAAACACATCCCTGCCAAATGACCTTTGACATCATTTCTTAACTACTTTAGACACAGTATCTTCATGTATGAAATAGAGGTAGAAACCTGGCATAAGTGTGTGAAGAGATTAATGAATTAATTAAATCCATGTTTGCAATATCTTAGATATGTCAAAGGATTTTTACATAAATACTTCTTTCATTACTTTTAAACTTGATTCCATATTTATATCACCTCTATTACTAGAAGCCATAATTTTACTGGGAATGGTGGACATTATGGACAGCTCAGTTATAACATTAAATAGAAATGCTCAAGTTATTTGATTTTTCTCTTTGATGACTAAAGACATTCTTGAGTGTTTTGTTATCTTTTCATGGAGAGTACTCAGAGTCAGAATAGTTAGAAACCTTACACCAAGATAATGCATTTAGGCGTCTGGATGTGATTTACACTGCCCTTTCCATGATTATTCATAATGCCTTAGGTGAAAGAAGCAGAAAACTGAAAATCACTTTCTTTCATAAATTTAGGCACCCAATCAAAGGTTATTCTCTTTAGGAAATGCGAAATATTATATTAAAATGGAAAGAAACAAAGAAGCTTGCCATTAGCTTGAGTATTGATAATAACCAAGCAAAAACGTTGAAGCTTCGACTATAGTAATGATGAAGGTACTGACTAAATTTGCAATACCAACCAGGTATAGGAATCAAATATAATAAGTAGCATAGCATATGCCCAAAGCTCCAAAGCAAGGAGTATATCTTAAAAAAAAAAAAAGGAAAAAAAAAAGGAAAAAAAAAGTAATCCTCTCTCTTTCAGAGTTCTCCCTACAACAAGGGTACTGGGAAGCCAACTATACCAACCAAAAGTGACATTTAATTGAATGGAACAAACGATATGAAAACCATCTATATAAGAGAGTCATTAGTGGTCAACATCGTGGCACACACTTTAATTCCAACACTGAGGGCGATAAAGACAAGTGTATTTCTGTGAGCTTGAGGCCATCCTGATCTAAATAGTAAGGCAGAGCTACAAAGAGAGAGACCCTCTCTTACACAAAATTAAAGAAGTAGTAAATTTTATATCCACTACCTATCTCAAAGCAATACAAATGTGTTAAAAATCAAATCAAGAAAAAAGAAACATAATTGCGATAATGAGGATGCATTAGTTACTTTTCTAATGTGGTGATAAAAATCTATGACCACCCAGAAAAAATGAAAGAGGAAAGAGTTTATTTGGGATTACAGGTTTTCAGGGATAGGGTCCATTGTGTCACAGCGTGGCAACAGACCAGGAAGCTAGCTGATCGCATTTAATCCACACAGGAAGCAGAAAGAACCGAAATGAAGAGTAATTAGGAAATTTCAATCTATCCCCAGTGAAGTATGTGCTTCGGCAAGGTTCAATCTCCTATGGTTCTACAACCTCCTCAAACATTACTAACATGTGAGAAAGTCTTCAAATATATGAGCCTATGTATTTCTTATTAAAATTGTTCCAAAGGACACAATGGAAAAGGGAAGTACATACTAGAACAGGAATATATTTCAGATAATCAAATAACATTATAAAATAAAGCCTTTTGAAATAAACAGTGGATTAAATATTATCAAAAGTTGGCAAGGTGGTTGCATGGGAACTCTGATCTCAGGAAAATTCAATGAAAGAGTAAGAGCAAGAAAGGAATGAAGAGAAATTGTGAGATAAAAATTCAGAAACATGCAAGATTTTTTTAAAGACACCAAAGGAAGTACAGTTAGATTTAACAAAGAAAAAAAACCTGGAAAATATGTTTTAAGAAAATAATGGTAGAAATATTCTAGAAATTATTTTTTAAAAAGCATCAATTTTTAGTCCTAAAAGAACTACAAAAATTCAAATAAATTTTGAACAATTTACTCCAATTTAAACAAGAGATTACCCCAAGGACAATGGTAAAAGCAGAGAATTTGGATGAGAGAATTTTTTGGTAAGAACATGGAGAAATCACTGAGATCACTGGTACCTGAAGGGCATTCAGCCACTCAAGAAGATAATGTATGAAGACACTATGTATGTTATGGTGTTTCAAGAACACAGTAATCTGAACTGTAGAAATACATGGTATCTTTTCCCTTTTAAAATTCTTCATCTGCTCTAACGGAGTATTGTAAGCATTTTCTTTTGGTTAGTAGAGTCTTAAAAAAAAAGTATAGATGTTCATTTCCAGTGGATTATTAAGTGCTGCAAATGTTAATTTTCATTTTGACCCAGATAGACAAAAATCACACTTTTCCCATAAAAGAAATTTTAAGTGTTTATTTTAATTTTGTGTATGTGTATGTGGAAGGGGTACATATGAGTACAAGTGTCCTAGGAGACCAGAGCTATCGAATGTGCCTGAGGTTGGTTTTGTATGTTGTTGTCATCTGCCTGTTGTACATGCTGGGAACCTAACTGGGGTTCTTAGGAGGAGCAGTATGTGTTCTTAAGCACAGACATCTCTTGCAGAGTTTCAGACACAGTACTGACATTTCAAGAATACCAGTGAGGTTGGAGCTTTCAAGTCAGAGAGCCCAAACATTTCTTGATCAACCTATTCACATTAGGAAATGACTAGAGTGAAAAGGAAAAATTATGAGTTTTGTGTCCAAGACTTACACTGGGTTTAAAAGCAGGAATTTTTTCATTTTCTAGACCAGAAAACCTCTCATCAGTGAAGCAAATAGGTTTTAGAGCCAGATTGAGTACAGTTCTTGGCAGGTCTAACTTTTAATGTTAGTTTTTCTGGTATTCAGATACAAGCGTGTACAAGAGACTCACAACACTGAGAGTTTGGAAATTACCCCAGCTCTGAGGTGGAACAGTGCAACAAGGGAAGGGCATCTTGAGACAGGGTGGCCCAGGAGTCCCACAGCTCTGAGGTGGGACAGTGTCCTAAGGGAAGAGTATCTTGAGACATGGAGGCTCAAAGCCATACAGCTTTCAGGTAGGAGGGTGTCCCAAGGGTATGCTGAGACACTGCAGCCCAGGAACCACACAGCTCTGAGAAGAGGCCTCCTCAGCAGTTATGTTGCGGCTCCCAGGGCAGAGTTAACCCAACCACTGATGAAATGAGGAGCTCAGGAGGCTAAGCCCCACTCTTTCTTCACTTCTTTCTTCTCTCCTTCATTGTTTCTTCCAATGAGGGAGTCACAGTAGTAATTCTTTTTTTTTAAGGAGAAATGGTTTATTTGGGTTCATAGTTTGGAAGATTTCAGGACATGGTTGACTGGCCTATTTGGAGGGTCTTGTGGTAGGCAGCTACTCATGCTATGAGTGCCTGGCCAGAAGAGGCTCAAGCCACGGTGTTTTCTTGAAGGAAATGGCTTCACTTTCTGTCACTAGACCCCAATTATGAGGCCTATCACTTTCCAATAATGCCATGAAACTTCAAATTAAACAGCAGATTTAGGAGACACATCCCAATCATAACATGTGGATTTTCAGTTCTTTCTCTTCAAATTTCAGTGTCTGTCACATGCTTTGTTATATGATGATGAGAAAATGAGAAACGATCAACAAAATGACTGAAGGGAACAAAAAAGGGAAAGAAAATTCTTCTAAGAAATGTCTCTGTCTTTTTTAATATTTTTAAATTTTTATTAATTACAGTTTTTTTCACTTTGTATCACCCCTGTAGCTCCCTCCCTCCTCCCCTCCCTATCCCACCCTCCTTCCCCTCTATCCCCCCATGTCCCTCCCAAGTCCACTGATAGGGGAGGTCCTCCTCTCCTTCCTTTTGATCCTAGTCTATCAGGTCTCATCAGAACTGGCTGCATTGTCTTTCTCTGTGGCCAGGTAAGGCTTCTTCCCCTGAGGAGGAGGTGATCAAAGAGCAGGCCAATCAGTTCATGTCAGGGACAATCCCTCTTCCCATTACTATGGGACCCACTTGGACACTGAACTAACATGGGCTACATCTGTGCAGGGGTTCTAGTTTACTTCATGAATGGTCCTTGGTTGGAGTATCAGTCTCAGAAAAGACCCTTGTGCCCAGATTTTTTTGTTCCGTTGCTCTCTTTGTGGAGCTCCTGTAACACATGCTGGAAAGGATGTGGAGAAAGGGGAACCCTCTTCCATGGCTTGTGGAATGGTGAACTTGTACAATCACTCTGGAAATCAATCTGGTGTTTTCTCAGACAATTAGGAATAGTGCTTCCTCAAGATGCAGCTATACCACTCATAGGAATATATCCAGAAGATGCTCAAGTATACAACAAGGACATTGGCTCAACAATTTTTGTAGCAGCTTTATTTGTAATAGTCAGAAGCTGGAAACAACAGAGATGCCCCTTAGTCAAGGAATGGATACAGAAATTGGGGTACATCTACACAATGGAATATTACTCAGCAATAAAAAACTAAGGAAATCATGAAATTTGCAAGCAAATGGTGGGAACTGAAAAAGATGATCCTGAGTGAAGTATCTCAGAAGCAGAAAAACACACATGGTATATATTCACTCATAAGTGGATATTAGACATATAATATAGGATAAACATACTAAAATCTGTATACCTAAAGAAACTAATCAAGAAGGAGGACTCTGGCTAAGTTGCTCAACCCCCATTCAGAAAGGCAAAGAGGATAGACATCAGAAGAGGGAGAAAACAGGCAATAAATCTTTTTAAAGAAATTTATTGGAAGGACAAATCCAGGAGTGGCTGCCTTTGCTCCCTGGATAACATAGTAGATAACTGAGTAGCCATAGCCTTTATATAGGATTTACTTTAGGGGGTAGAGATTTCTAAGGCAGGGATTTCCAGCGTGAGGATTGGTGGAATTTCAAGTCATAAGCTTGGGAAACTCGGGAATTTGTGGGCTTTCTTGTATGGAAATTGGTGGGTTCTCCTGCTCAGGGCTTGGTGTGCTTTACTGGGGAGCAAAGGGATTACTCTGATCTCCTGCTCAGGAGTGGTTTTGTCCTGACTTCTCATCTAAAATTAGCAAAATCTGGGATGAGTCCCACTAAGGACCTGGAGATGACAAGTACTGAGGCCTGGGGTGGGATGGAGTACTGGGCTGCTGGAGGTTTTCAGACAGTGGTCAGCCTACTTTTCTGCCTTGAGAGGTTATACAGTTTACAAAGCTTGCAAAATTTACAAAGAGTGCCCTGCAGGGAAGCCTTTCCCAGCAGCATGGGTAGCCTACAGAGGCTGAAGAGGATGTGCTGCCATTGTAGGTAGCTCCTGTGAGGGCAGTATGCGGAAGCAGAAAAGGCTGTTGTCTTCATGAATAGCTCCCATGGCCACAGTAGGCATTTTGAGGCAGGAAATATGTCAGCTCCCATTGGAACAGTAGGGCGAGGCAGGGAAAGTCACCACGGACAGCTCCCACTGAGGCATTGACAGAGCTGCCATTTTGTGTCCTTTCTCACTGCCTGGGGCAGGAAAAGGTGGCCTAGAGTCCCGAGGTGGGCAGACTGGCAGCATGCCGCCTGAAGCTCTTAGTGGCCTGCTGTTCAAGAGCGAGACACAGCTCCTGGTTTGGGGCTCAGAGTTGAGTGCATCAAGCCTCTCTGATCCTTCACTGCAGAGCAGCAGCAGCAGGCAGGCAGCCATGACTGGGGGTAGGAGGAGTGGGCCCCACAGCAGCTGCTGCGTTAATTATAGCTGCTGTCACGACAGAGGGACTACACCAATAACTTCTGTGTATACAACCCAAAGGTATGAATCTGTTTTTAAAATACTTTAATAGTACCCCAGAATAAAACTGATGAAGATTTACAGAAGTTCAAATAATAGATCCTGTATTCAACAAGATAAAATTTATGATTTTTTTATCCAAAAATTACCAGCAAAAGCAACTCATATACAGAAAAAAAGTTGAAACTAACTTTAAACTGAAGACAATTGCTAGAATCAGTAAACAGGGAAACTAAAATCTTACTATAGCAAGACCCTACATGTTCAAGTATTTTATGTAGACATGGAATGTGGTCAAACAAAGCCCAGAATGGAAATTGGAGAGGTTAAAACTGCAAACAAGCACAACCTCTAAGAAAAAAATCTATAAACATCTGTCTTTATGCCCACACAGTTTAGTCTTCACCCATCATCAAGGAAACTTCTCTTTGCAAAAGATAGAGACCACTAGCGAAAACTACAACTGAAAAAAATATCATAGCTGTGGAGGCACCTAAGGCTCAGGAACATTGTAGAAGAAGGACAGGCAGACTGTGAAACAACAGAGGATCAGGTAGTTTGTTGTGATATTATGTTACCTGGTATTGTCAGAAGCTACACCCCTTCAGACACATTGATATTAGTTTTCTAACATGAGATGAGCAAGGACGATAAAAATGGACATGACAAAGTGGATGGCCAGAAGCCCTTAAGGCTCCAACACTAAAGAAAGAACTCTAAGAGACAGAGTAAAGCTAGAAGCAAGAGTGAGAAAGGAGCACGCAAGTCAGTTGTTCAGTTCCAGTCAGCCCTGAGAACATACATTTATGTAACATTACACGGACTAAACATGTTATATTTAGGAATATGTGCATACAATAGCAGTTAATAAAAGGAGAGGCTGTGGATTTAAAGAGGAGTTGGGAGGAGTATGTGGAAGGATTTGGAATGAAAAAAGGGAAAGGAAAAAATTGTAATATGATTTCAAAAAATTAAAACTACAATGTAAGTACATTGATTTTTTTCTCATAAACATGCCCTTCTTATAGTTTCCTCTCCCTCTACTCCTTTCAGCTCCCCCCACCTTCTATTTCCTCCAGATCCACTCCTTTTCTGAATTTCGTTAGAAAAGAAGAGGCTTCTAAGAGATAACAAAACATGATAAAATAAAATATAATAAGATGAAATAAAACTTACTATATAAATGTTGGACACAGTAAACCAACAGGAGAAAAAGAATCCCAAGAGCAGGCATAAGAGTCAGAGATCTATTTATCCTCAAAGTCAGGAGTCTCATAAAAGTTCTAAGCTAATAGCTATAATATATACACAGAAGTCCTGGTGTAGGCCCTTGTGCTTACTACATCAGTCACTGTGAGTATATAGGCACCTTGTTTAGTTCATTCAGAGAAAAAAAAATCTATGTTCAATAAAATAAAATAAAAACAGTGCAATTACTAGGATCAGTGTAAACAGGTAGGCAGGAGAGAAGATTAATGGACTTTAAAATTGCAAAATGCTGCCAAGATGTTGTGGGTCAACTGTTGTAAACTGGATGTAACTTGAAAGTGAAGAATATTTTACTAGGTCATCATGGTGGTGCACACATGTGATTCCACCTCTTGATGTTCAGGTAGGATGATGCCTTGATTCCAGGGTTTAAGAGTTTGACCTAGCCTGGGCAACATGTCAGTACCCAACCTGAGGATAAAGCCAACTGGAGATAATGGGCATGATAAACTCTATATGATGAAACCACTGGAAATGGTAAACATATATATGCATATATATTTATAATATATTATATATAATATATTATTATAGCACATATGAAAGATTGTATACAGTATACAAGGTTTTTACTACACAGGTCTCTTTAAAGGATTATTTAAAAAATTTTTCATGACAATAAAGTACTTCTGAGGTTGTGACATGTATGCTATTTATACATATTTGATGTTGTGACATGTATGTTATTTATACGTATTTGATTTAGTTGAAACCAAAATGCAGATACAGTAAAGTTAATGTACGATATTACCTCCAGGCCGTATTAAAGTATGTATGAAACAGCAGTCAATTTGACACATAAATTTGGTTTCATCTGTAAGACACCTGTTAAATGTGTAAAATTTAAAGCATTTCTGACCCCAAATATTTCAGAAAATTGATACCCAGCCTCAACAAAAATTCTTACCCTCTTAGACACTTTGCAATTTCTTTATGCTAACCAGTGCCCAGTGTCTATTGGGTTGAACAAGCAACCAGCTTACTTCCCCAAATTCTTTCGTCCTAGAGTTCTATACTTACCCATTCTATATTTTATTTCTATCAGTAACTTAAATTTAGAGTTGCATTTAGCATGCAGATTTTTCTTGACACACTTTCCTTATCAACAATTAACACACAATGTCATGTCCCGTGTGCACCATCTCCACTATGTTTACTAGCCTTTCTTTGAAAACTTCCCATTAGATTATTATCAGGTTTTTGTTGTAAACCTTTCATTATTCAAGCTCTCAAGTTTTCTAATTTTCCTGTTGTGCTATCTTGTGACTAATTGTGTATGTGTTTACTTTAGTTTACTAGTCTTTTTCATGTGTATTTAATTTGCTCCTTAAAATGTTGACTGAATTTTTAATTTTTATTTATGATGTTAATTTTATTTCTTTTTTGAGATCAACTTAATCATCTTTATAGACTCTGCATTTTCATAGGATTTTAATTTCTTTTAAAATATTTGTATGTATTTAACTTGATTGTTTTCCAATTTTAATAATTTTGTTATTGTACAGTGTTTCTGACTTTATTACTGTTAAGTGAGTATCCTAACTCTCCTTTTTTGGAACATTTTGGGTTTTTGTTTGTTTGTTTTTGTCTACATCTTCCTTCTATAAAGATTCCTTTGTAGTTGTGATGAAGGAACTTTTCTGCCAGACATAAACTGTGTTTTCATTCTGCAATAAATTCCAGCAAGTGAGGTTCTTATTGCCAAACATTTAAAGTCCAAGAAATACAGTTGGTAAATGCGAACACACACTGAAAGGGTGCTTAGATTCATTACAAGTTCTAGTCTCACATTCCAAGCAAACTTTTCTATGCCAAACTTTGTGATGCTTTTGTTTTTTCTTTCTTTCTCTTTCTTCCTTTCTTTCTTTCTCTTTCTTTCGTTCTTCTTTCTTCTTTCTTCCTTCCTTTCTATCTTTATTTTTTGTTCTCCTTCAACTAAGGCATAACACTTTCCAGATTATGAATTTTTTGAGGGAGTCGGCAGTCCCCTCTGTTCTAGACAAATGTTCTCAGAAAATGCTGATGACAATTCTTGCTCTGGATGACATCCTTTCTGCTAACAGGATGCTTAGTAGGAATTCCTTGCATCTATTCACAGTGTTATGAGCATACTTACTTCAGATATTGTTAAGTACCTATTCCTAGAGGACAAAATCTAATAAGAACCTCTGTTGTATGTTAACAATTGTCACTCCTCCCAACCTTTACTGATCAAAATGGTACTACAACACTTTTACCCACAAATACTGACTCTCTTATCATTCTTGTAATAGTAAAAAAAAAAAGTTTATTTCCAGTTTGTCACTTGCAGCTACATGCTTTCAATTTCTTTTTAATGTGTAATATGTTGCTGCATGTTTTGAGTAAAAGGGTTTTTGATGTTTTAACACATTACTTAATGAATGAAAAGGAAGAAATCCAATGAATCTTCAACATTAAGCTAGTATCAGAATATGCTCATCAAAAATTCTAGAAAACAATCCTGAGATTTCACCTTACACACACCAGATGGCTAAGATAAAAAATTCAAGTGACAACACATGCTGGAAAGGATGTGGAGAAAGGGGAACCTTCCTCCATTGCTAGTGGGAATGTGAACTTGTACAACCACTTTGGAAATCAATTTGGCACTTTCTCAGAAAATTAGGAATAGTGCTCCCTCAAGATTCAGCTATAGCACTCCTCGTTATATATCCAAAACCTGCTCAACTATACAGCAAAAATATTTGCTCAACCATGTTTTTAGCAGCTCTTTTCTTAATGGGAGCTGGAAACAATCTAAATGTCCCTCAACCAAGGAATGGATACAGAAACTGTGGAATTCCATTTACACAATGGAATAATATTCAGCTATTTAAAACAAGGAAATCATAAAATTTGCAGGCAAGTGGTGGGAGCTAGAAAAGACCATCCTGAGTAAGAAAGACACACATGGTATATACTCATTCATAAGTGAATATTAGGTATATAATATGGGATAAACATATTAAGATTTATACTCCTAAAGAAGCTAAATAACAAGGAAGACCCTACGGAAGACGCTCAATCCTCATTCAGAAGGACAAATGCAATAGACATTAGAAGCAGGAGAAGACAGGGAACAAGACAGGACCATACCACAGAGAGCCTCTGAAAGGCTCCACTGATCGAGGTATCGAAGCAGCAGCTGAAACCCTTAGCCTAACTTTGAGCAGAGTTTTGGGATTCTTATGAAAAAAGAGGGAGACAGAAAGACCTGAAGGGAACAGGAACTCCAAAAGGAGACCAACAGAGCCAAAACAACAACAACCAAAAACTGAGGCCTAGGGTCCGTGAGGAGACTGATACCCTAACCAAGGACCATGCATGGAGAGGACCTAAAACCTAAAACCTCAGCTCAGATGTAGCCCATGTCAGCTCAGTATCCAAGTGGGGTCCCTAGTGGGGAGCAGGGGTTGTCTCTGACATGAACTCAATGACAAACTTTTTGATCACCACCCCCCCCTTGGGAGGGAGCACCCTTGCCAGACTACAGAGGAAGACAATGCAAACAGTCCTGATGAGACCTGGACAAATATATCAGGGTCAAGCAGAAGGAGATGAGGACTTCCCCTATCAATGGAATAGGGGAGGGGTATGGGGGGGAAAGAGGGAGAGAGGGTGGGATTGGGAGGAGATGAAGGAGAAGGTCACAGATGGGATACAAATTGAATAAATTGCAATAAATTATAATAATAAAAATAAATGAATGAATCTGGCACAAATTCTCATTATGCCAGTCAAATGGTATCATAGTGAAAATTTCAAATGTCAAGAATATTAACAAGATCAAACATCAAGTACCATTGTCAACACTAATAAGTTGTAGGGAATCTACTTCATGGAAAGCACATCATTCTATTACTTCATGTGAAGATTTCTATTCTAATCCATTAGCAGTATATGTTTCTAACCACTTATTTTCTTTCCTACAAAACATTGATATATATATATATATATATTAGATAGATATTCTCTAAAATAACTTGTGCATTTAGAGTGGCCCTAAAATGTATAAGTTATACAGAAATAGATAAAATCATTTGAGTTTTATTTTGAGCACTTTAAAATATCAAAACATATCACCATAAATTTTTGCAGCTAGTAAATACTAATTATAGTAATGACAGAGCATTTACTTTAAAGTCTGAAACCCTAAATTCAAATCCTGATGGTTCAAATATGCCAACAATTTTTTTTACTTCTTTGAGCTTTAGTTTTTCATTGTACCTCAATAATCATCACTTTGTGTAAGACTTTTACATATTTAATAAGATATTGCTTGTCAGTCTTTCTCTTTCCCAGTTGTGAGATCTACAAGCTATAACAAGGACTTGCCTGGCAAGATGTGCCTGCTGGTGTAGTAATGGCACAAATATTATGGGAGTGACAAAACACTTTAGGATTGTGTCTAAAACATGCCTCACAGATATGATGAAATTTATCCCTTGTAGTATTAACTGGACCAAAAATCTGTGGCTGCCTGGAACACAGCCTCTAGGGGAGAACCTAACACTATTTTTCTTCTAATTGGATGTGATAATAAACTGTCCTCTAAGTTTTTTTTTACCTTAATACTCATACATTAGTGTATCTCTGAACCTTCACCTGAAAAGCTTCTTTTGATAGTAAAGGGCAATTAACATAGAGGTCAATGTGCAGAGAATAAGAGATTATTTTTGCTGGAGTGGGTTCCTCTTCTCTGAAGAGTAAAGGAGTGGAGATAGAGAAAACCGGGAGGTTGGTGGGACCATGAGGAAAGGAGGGAGGTGGCTACAACTGAGATATACAATGAATAAATAAATTATATATATATATATATATACATACATACATATACATATATATATCAGGCTGTGGTCCAACTTTTCTGTCTCCCTGTGGAAAGTCCAAGAATTCAGTAGTTGTTCAATCCTGGAGGCTGGCTGTCTCAGCTAGTCTTCAGTAGACACTGGAATTCTGAAGTAAGCTCTAATGCCATTGAAGGCATGAACTTGCCAGCAGTAGTGAGAACAAACAGGCAAACAATTTTATGTCCTTTACACAGGCTGCCACCAGAAGGCGTGGCCCAGATTTAAGGTGGATCTTCTTACCTCAAAAGATCTGAATTTACAGTGGTTCTTTCCTCTTCGGATCAAAAAAACAAAAATCCCTCAAAGGGCATACCAAGCCACTTGGGTTTTAATTAGTTCCAGACATAGTCAAGTTGACAACCAAGAATAGCCATCACAAATGCACCTTTTGTCACCTTGACACACAATCACATTTCCTATGAGGACCTGTTGCTGTTGTTAGCCAGGAGAGGGAGTCTGTTTTCCTCAGCGATGTGGCCCCTGAGAGACTACTTGTGCTCTAGTAGATAGTCCTTTACCCATGCTCATTAGTGAAGTCAGAGGGTTTGTACCAAAGCAGAGAAGTTTGTGACAGAGTGGTTGTGGAGAGATTGGGGAGCAATCAGAGGAGTTTAAAGGTGTGAACAAAACACATATGCATGTATTAAAATTTCAATTAATAACCCTGAACTTTATACATACATAGTTGTAGCACCAAAGTTTCAAAAATGCAATGCTTCTAGTTTTAAATGAAAATATGAGTTTCATGACAGTCATCATATCTTCAGATAATTCTAGGGAAATTGTGAAGTCTGATGGTGTTCAAAATCACGTAAGAGAAATCTTCATCTTTAAACTCCCAATATTAGGGTTTGGTGTCTCTGCCCAGCAAAGGCTAATAACTATCCAAGGATCTAATCTCAGATAAAACACTTTCTAACTTTTCTTAAAAGACTCTTGGGTATAGCTTCTGAAATACAAGCCTGCATATATATATATATATATATATATATATATACATACTCACCTACCTACATATTACATATATTCATATATACATACATACATACATACATGTGCAGGGAAGCTTCTTCAAAAATCACCAATGCTTTGGATGTTTACTCTAATTCTTTTTTTAAAAATATTTTTATTAATTACAGTTTATTCACTTTGTATCCCCCCCTGTACCTCCCTCCCTCCTCCTCTCCCAATCCCACCCTCCCTCTTCCCCACCTGTGTCCCTCTCCCAGTCCACTGAAAAGGAAGGTCCTATTCCCCAATCCTCTGATCCTAGTCTATTAGGTCTCATCAGGAGTGGCTGCATTGTCTTCTGTGGTCTGGTAAGGCTGCTCCCCCTTGGGGGGAGGTGATCAAAGAACAGGCAAGCCAGTTCATGTCAGAGACAGTTCCAACATGGCCTTAACTGAAGTGCTAAAATATTTTAGTAAAGAAACACAGTCCTCTGTTATTTGCCATGAATGCAAACAAAATTCATCAGACCATATCATTTTTAAAACTATTTGTAGCTCAGACAACAACTGCCATGAATATGCATGAGTCATTGAATTATTTGTTGCCTACCAAGCATGACTTTATGACCACAGGGAATTTGTTTCAGGATGACCCACACTTGTTCAAATCCCTTCTATATAATGGCATGGAATTTTCATCTCTTGTACTATAAATTGCCTCTCAAGAAAGGTGGTTTCTCTTTTATAATTTAAAAATGACATGTTTATGACCAAAAAAATAAGTTAATTTTTGGCTGAAGTTTAATTAGTCATCAACTTCATTTTTGGTTCAGTTAATACAAGAGATATGTATCTATTGCAATCATGCATACATATGTGTATCCCCCATGTGTCTACATACATACATGTATGCCTGTGTTACCGATGCATGCATGCTTGCAATAGATACATACCTAATGGAATCAGAGTACTTTGTCTATATTTGTTACAAAGTATTATTTAGAAAGTAATGGACAAAAATGTCTCCACACCTTTCAAATATGTTCTGCCCATAGTAAACTGATTTCCCAGGTGTAGAATGATGATTATAGAATGTCGACTTTTGTAACGCACGCACGCGCGCTTGACACACACACACACACGCACACGCACACGCACACACACACACACACACACACACACACGCACCCACGCACCCGCACACACGCACACAAGGGCGTGCTAAGATTTCAGATACACGGAAGAATATGTCTCATGAGGGATACTTAAATAGCTCCATGTTGCCTTTAAAAATAATCATGTCTTTTGATAAAGAAAACTGTGAACCCAGTAGTGATAGTAGCGTGGTGTTCGTGGAACAAGCGTTGGTGCCAAAATCAATCACAAGAACTATTGAAGGACTTTTGGCGCAGAGAGGGAAGCTGGGTAAGGAAACACAAGAGAAGGTCTTGTGCGCCCCCTAGAGGCTGGTGTGTGTAGATGCGTCCCCAAGATTTTTCCCCACTCAGTCCTGAGGCCATGAGAAGACGGCAATATCCTTAGGGGCAACTCACTATCAGGAAGTAGCAAGCAACAACAAAGGACTTCTCTTGTTTCATTTAATATTTTTAATTGTTTCTTAATTGATGATCTGGAAAAACAGCATAAGAAATTGAATTCTGAAAAACACAGTAATGGTTCCCTGCAGAACTTCATAGTACCAGGACAACTACTTGAATTAGATGCAGCTAGCTGTATGTTTGAGTGAGCTGAAGGAAGCAGTAAATGAAATACATCATGCTATAGCCATGTGACTGTATAAGTCTAGGATACAGCTAATGATGCCAGAGATAACAATGAATTCTTCATCACTCTGTAAAATAAATTTCAAATCTATTCAATCATTTATCTACACAAAGAAAGAAAAATTATATTAAAATTATTTTAAAATATTCTGTAAAATAAAGGCTATATAATTCTTGGAATAGGTAAGAAGCCAGCCTTCCTTGCTTTTTAAAATAATTTTTACATTTTCAGACCTTTCCTGGCAATGCAGGGATTTGCTTCTGGTTGAACCTTTTCGCCAATCATCTTCTACCTGGTATGTCTCAGTAACTAAACCTGTCCCTTAACAACTGTAAATATGGATTGCCCACCTCTGCATACCTGACTTGTCTCTTTATAAATTCCTTAGAACTATACAGGATTTTAGAATGCCAGAATATCAGCATTATTTCACAAAATAAAACATGATGTGTTGAAGCAGCTTATGCTCTTCAAAACAAACTCCATCATTATGTAAGACTATCAGAAGCATAAAGCATAAAATTGCCAGTTCTGAATTCATTGCTACCTTCCACGGAACAGTGTGTTATCTAGGGAAACAGGGTGGGCAGGAGGCGCAGAAAAGAACAATAGTAAGTTTCCTTGTGTTCAGTTTTGGGTATCTTCAGCATCTATTCACTCACTCTAATTGTCCAGAGTCCACCTACTGCGAAGTGACAAGTATTTGTGTAAATAGCACAGTAAGACGCTCTCTAGATTTTATTGCTAGGTTTTAAAGAAACGCCCCCAAACCTATGCCTTTTAGCAACATATTAATATTTTTTTCTCTTGGGGTTCTGTGGGTTGATTGGCTCAGTTAGCAACTCTCACTTGTGTATAAGGAAACATAAGATGGCTAGGGATAAGTGAGGAGGTGTCCTGCTCACAGAGCAATGGTTGACATGCTGCTGCCTCTTTTCTGGGGCCTCAAAGCATTGATGACCATGAGACCTACATACTTCTTGCCACATAGCAATTATGTAGGAGAAAAAAATGGCTCCGCATCTAGCATTAGAAGAGGCCTAGGAAGAAGTCACATAGGCTTTTATGGCTTCACTTTGGGAATAAAATGACACCACTCTCTTGGAATACAGTCAACAAAGAAAATCATGAAAATGCCCCAGATCTAAGAGGAGATGCACCATATGCAGGGCACTCATCGTTCCACGATAAGAAGCAGCATACACAGACAGGTAGAGAGTAACTGATGTCAGCAGGCTTCCACAAACTACTACAAAACAACAGTTGTAGCCCTGTGATTTCCTTACCTAAGAAAACATTTTTTCTGTTGTTACAAACTGGCACATGTTCTTCCTGAATAACATATTAAATCAACAAAATTGTACAGTGACAGTATCTCAACTCCCAGGCAATCTCTGAACTTTTCTTTTTCCCATCAACATTCAATTCCTATGTTTCATATTGTTTGTACAAACTATTTCCAGCCATCCCCCAAAGCATAACTTTTGGATCCATGCATTCTTTGCTTTGTATAATTTATTTACTTTATATCCCCCCTTCATCTCCTCCTGGTCTCACCCTCCTTCCCTCTCCCTCCCCACCAAGTCCACTGATAGGGGAAGTCCTCCACCCATAACTATCTGATCCTAGCCTATCAGGTCTCATCAGGACTGCCTGGATCCTCTTCCTCTGTGAGCTGGCATGTTCACCCTGCCAGGGGCAAGTGATCAAAGAGCAGGCAACCAAGTTCATATCAGAGACTGCCCCTGCTCCCCTTACTAGGGAACCAATATGGAGACAGAACTGCTTATGTGCTGCATCTGAGGGGATCTGGATCCTCCCCATGCATGGCCTTTGGTTGATGCATCAGTCTCTGCTACCCCCCTCACCCCAGGTCCAGAATTTTTGGCATTGTTGCTCTCCTTGTGGAGCTCTTGAAACCTCCAGGTCTTTCTGTCTCCCCCTTCTTCCACAATACTCCCTGCATTCTGCCCAAAGTTTGGCTGTGAGCCACTACATCTGCTTTGAAACAACCCTCAACCGAAGAATGGATACAGAAATTGTGGTAGATTTACACTACTGAATGCTACTCAGCTATTTAAAACAAGGAAATCATAAAATTTGCAGGCAAATGGGCGGGGCTAGAAAAGATCCTCCTGAGTGAGATAACCCAGAAACAGAAAGAACTGCTTGGTGTATATGCACTTATAAGTGGATAGTAGCCATATTAATATATGATAAACATACTAAAATCTACAGACCTAAAGAAGCTAACCAAGAAGGAAGACCCTAGGGAAGATGCTTAATTCTCTTTGAGAAGAGTAAAGAGTATAGACACCAGAAGTGGTAGAAGAGAGGGAACAGGATGGAAGCCTACCACAGATATCCTCGGAAAGGTTCCGTGCATTCTTAACACCCAATTTTTAAACTGAATGGACATTGTCCAAGGATGCAGCCTACTTTCTTACTTTCTTAAAAAAGACAAAGCTCTTATATTCTTGAAACTCAAGCACCCGCTGGCTTCTTTTTATTTGTACCATCCAGCAAGATTCAATACTTCCTTCAGCCCTAAGCCACTGGTATTGAATGTTGAGTAAATGAAGAAATAAATAAGGTTTCAAACCCTTGGAAAATGGTATGCCTTTAGAACATGTGCCCCTTCCTTCACCTTTGTCCTGTCTCAGAATTAAATTAACCTGGATATAGGATAAACTTGGTTATTAAGTAAAAATTCTTTATTTTCATTTCTGATTTTATACAATAGCTTGTTTGTCCCTAAGTTTACCCAATCAGATGAAATCTTCATAAGAATCATTCCTCCACCAATATCTTCTCCCTGAAAATAGTAGGTTATCAAATTAAGCCTGCTGAGAACTTAAAAGTCAATATCTATTGTTTGAAATATCAACTTATACCAATAGATACAAAGGGGTTTTGATGGAGCAGTGGTCCTCACAGGCTAAGGCAGAAAAGCTTGGATGGATTTTCCTCCAATCTGATATTTTCATTCCTAGTAGAACTATGGTTCAGAAAAATAAAACTTTGTATTTAAGAACATGAAAAAATAGGTTCAAGTTCAATAAATAGGTGTTTTTTTTTAATAGCACCAAATTATCAGCAAGGAAACCGAAGTTTATATGGTACTGGTATTGTGTCTACTTGGACCTTCACCTAAGTCAGTAGTTCTAAACTTGTGGGTCTTGAATCTATCTAAGGTCAAATATCAGACATTTATATTACTATTCATAACACTAGCAAAATTAAAGTTATGAAGTAATAATGACTAATTTTATGGTTGGGGACTGCCAAACACAAGGAACTGTATTAAGGTATCACAGCATTAGAACGGTAGAGAACTACTGCTCTGAGTGAAAAGAAAAGTTGAGAAAAGGCCTGGAGAGACCAGGAGAATGAACACAGTGTCATTTACTGGTTTGCAGCTCATTACTTAAGCGAACCAGAAAGAGGAAACACATAATGATGTTTTTCTTTGTGTAAAGATACAAATCTTTTAAAATAGTTTCAGATCAACAATGCAGTACCATAAGGGCAGGTATAAAAAGAAACTGTTTCTTTTCTCTTTGGTTGCCTTTATTACTCAAAAAATATTTTTAAATATTTTATTTTAAGTATATCTTTTATTTTTAAGTACATCTTAAATTTTAACTATGTGTACGTGTTTGCATTTGTATGTTGGTTATGCACATCTGAGTGTAAATGTCCCTGGAAGCCAGGAGACACTAAGTTCCACTAGATCTTAGAGTGACAGGTGATGTTGGAATCAGGAGGCAAACTCAGTCATCTGAAAGAGCAGCAGATATGCTTAACTTCTGAGCCTTCTCTCTAGCTGCCCTTGCCACACACTTTCAAAATGTACATTGCCATCAATTTGTACATAACTTTTCTATTTCATTCATGAAGGTAAGCATGGAGTGTGTATATAAGATGTATATGAGTGTGTACACAAATTTCACAGCGTAGGCGTGGGGGTAAGATGACGAATTTTTTAGTTGATATTTGCTTTCTGTCTTTGCTTTGGGTCAATGTCTCATCTGCTTTTACCACTGCACTTAGTAATCCCATCTAACTATTTAGAAGCTTTCATTCAGTCCTCCTGACCCCACTCCATTTTTCCCCGATAAGAGTATTGGAATTAGAGATGTGCACCACTATACCTGCCTTTTAAATGAGTCTTTCGGAACACCTCAGATGGCCAGGCTTTTATGGATAGTGCTTATCTATCTATTTATCTATCTATCTATCTGTCCTACTGACTCCTCTTTCCTGCTCCTATTTCCTTTATTTAAAATACGGCCCATTCTGCCCATTTTTGACACAAAAAAATTCATTACTTCTAAGAACAATGAACTCCTTATCAGTTCATCAGTAGGCAGTAGTAACTGTTACTATTTTTTATTTGATATTTTAAAATTTTTATTTTCTTTACATTGTAATTGTAACTCCCACCCTCATCTCATTCCTGTTCCACCATTCCTCCATCTTTCCCCCTACACTCCTTCCTTAGTCCTCAGAAAAGGGGAGCCCTCTTCCCCTAACAACTGACCCCAGCCTGTCAGGTCTCATCAGGACTGGCTCTGCTTTCTTCCTCTGTGGCCCGGCAAGGCTGCTCTGCCAGGGGGAAGTGATACAGTAGCAGGCAACAGAGTCCATGCCAGAGACAGCCCTTACTCCTCTTACTAGGAAACCCACATGGAGACTGAGTTGCCTATAAGCTAAATCTGAGCAGGGGCCCTAGATCCTCTCCGTGCACGAACCTTGGTTGGCGCATCAGTCTCTGCAGGACCTCTGGTCCCAGATCTGTTGGCACTATTACTCTCCTTGTGGAGCTCCTGACTCTTCATAGACTCCACAGTTCCTTCTATCACCCCACTCTTTTATGAGACTCCCTGCACTCTGTCCAAAGTTTGGCTGAGTCCCAGCATACGTTTCGATCCCCTGGTTCGGAAATTGTTACAGAGGACATCTATAGTAGGCTCCCATCCAGTTCTCTCTCTTCAATAGCCTCCAGTGTCTATTCTATTTGCCCTTCTGAATGAGAATTAAGCATCTGTCCTAGGGTCCTCCTTGTTATTTAGCTTCTTTATGACTGTGGATTGTAGTATAGTTATCCTTTATGTTATGGCTAATATCTGTATATAAGTGAGAATATACCATGCGAGTTGTTCTGGGTATGGGTTACCTTACTCAGGATGATGTTTTCACCCATTTGCCTGCAAATTTCATGATTTCCTTGTTTTTAATTGTTGAGTAGTATTCCATTGTATAAATCAATTCTTCCATTAAGGGACATCTGGGTTGTTTCACCATTTCTGTCTATTATAAATAAAGCCACTAAGAACATAGTTGAGCAAATGTCCTTGTTGTGTGATGGAACATCTTTTGGGCATATGCCCAGGAGTGGGTATTGCTGGGTCTTGAGGTAGAGCTTTTCCCAAATTTCTGAGAATGTGCCAGACTGATTTCACCAGCAATGAAAGAGTGTTCTTCTTTATCTACATCCTTAGCAGCATGTGCTACACTTGTATTTTTGATATCAGCCATTTTGAAAGGTATAAGACAGAATTTCAGTGTTATTTTGTTTTGCATTTTCCTGATAACTAAGAGCATAGTTTCTTTAAGTGCTTCTCAGCCCTTCTATATTCCTCTGATGAGAATTTTGTTTAACTCTGTACCCCATTTTCTAACTGGATTACAGGGCTTGTTGGTGTTCAACTTCTTGAGTTCTTTATATATTTTGGATGTTAGTCCTCTCTTGAATGTAGAGTGGGTGACGATCATTTCCCAGTCTGTAGGCTATGATTTTGTTCTATTGACAGTATTCTTTGTCTTATAGAAGCTTTTAAGTTTCATGAAGTCCCATTTGTTGATCTTAGAGCTAGGGCTGTTCATGTTCTGTTCAGGAAGTTGTCTCCTGTGCCAGTGAATTCAAGGATTTTCCCCACTCTCCTTTACAATAGATTTGGTGTCTCTGGTTTTGTATTCAGGTCCAATCCACTTGAGCTGGAGTTTTGTGCAGGGGCATAAACGCTGATCTATTTACATTTTCTACATGCAGACATCCAGTTAAACCAGTTGAAGATGCTATCTTTTTTATTGTATGGTTTTGGATTTTCTTTGTCAAAAAGCAGATGTCCTTTGGTGTATGGGTTTATTTCTGGGTCTTTGACTCCATTGCATTAATCCACCAGTCTGTTTCTACGCCAGTACCATGCAGTTTTCATTATTGTTGCTCTGTACTACACCCTGAGATCAGGGATGGAGTTACCTCTTGAGATCTGTTATTATACAGGTTTGTTTTAGTTATTCTATTTTTTGTTTGTCCATATGAAGTTGAGAATTGTTCATTCTGTTAAGAAAAAAATTCTTAACAGAATTAAGATCTGTTAACAGATCTGTTAAATTAAGATCTGTTTATAATTATGTTGAAATTTTGATGGGAATTGCATTTGATCACATTTGGCAAGATGACCATTTTTACTATGTGAATCCTAACAATTCATGAACATGAGAGATAGTTCCGTCTTTTGATACCTTCTTCAATTTCTTTCTTCAGAGACTTGAAGTTCTTCTCACACAGGTATTTCACTTGCTTGGTTAGAGTAAGACCATGATACTTTATTTTTGGCTCTTGTGAAGGATGTTCTTTCCCTAATTTCTTCCTCAACTGATTTATTGCCTGTATACATGAGGGCTACTTATTATTTTTTTTTAGTTAATTTTGTATCCAGCCACTTTGCTGGAGGTGTTTATTAGCTGTTAGATTTCCCTATTAGAACATGTATACTATCATGTCATCTGTGAATTGCAATACTTTGACTTCTTCCTTTCTAATTTGTATCCCTTTGATATCCTTTAATACTCCTATTTCTCTAGCTAAGACTTCAAGAGCTATATTGAATAGATATAAAGACAGTGGATTGCCTTGTCTTGTCCTTGATTTCAATGGGATTACTTTAAGTTTCTTTCCATTTAACTTGTTGTTGGCTATCAGTTTACTGTTTATTGCCTTTATTGTGTTCAGGTATGTGCCTTGTATCCATGATCTCTCTAAGACATTAAACATGAAGGGGTGTTGGGATTTGTCAAAAGCATTTTCAGCATCTAATGAGATTATCATGCTGTTTTTGTCTTTCAATTTGTTTATATGATGGATTACATTGATGGATTTTTGAATGTTGAACCATCCCTGCATCTCTAGGCTAGAGCTTACTTAACCAGTGTGGATGATATTTTTTATGTGTTTTTGGACTCTTTTTGTAAGTATTTCATTGAGTATTTTTGTTTCAACATCCATAAGGAAAATTGGTCTCAAATTCACTTATTTTGTTGGGTCTCTGTGTGGTTTGGGTATCATAGTAACTGTGTGCTCAGAGAATGAGCTTGGCAATGTTCCTTCTATTTCTATTTTGTAGAACAGTTTCAGGAATATTCATATTAGCTCTTCTTTGAAAAACTGGTAGAACTGTACACTAAAACCACCTGGCCATAGGCTTTTTTTTTTATTAGGATATATTTAATGTCTACATCTGTTTCCTTAGTGGATATAGGTCTTTTTAAATTATTTGCCTGACCTTGATTTAAAGTTAGTAAGTTCTTTCTATCAAGAAAATCATCCATTTTATTTAGTTTTTTAAAATTTGTTGTGTACAGGCTTTTGAAGTAAGACCTAATGATTGTTTGGATTTCCTCAAGTTCTGTTGTTATTTCCCCCTTTTTATTTCTGATTTTGTTAATTTGGATACTCTCCCATGGCCTTTTAGTTAGTTTGGCTAGGGGTTTGTTTTTCTTGTTGATTTTCTCAAAGAACCAGCTCTTGGTTTCATTGATTCTTTGTATTCTTCTCTCTGTTTCTAAGATATTGATTTCACCACTTAGTTTGATTACTTCCTAGCATCTGCTCCTCTTTGGTGTGTTTGCTTCTTTTTTCTAGAGCTTTTGAGTATACTTTTAAATGGTTGTTATTCAATTTCTTTATGAATGCACTTAGGGTTATGAACTTTCTCCTTAGTACTGCTTTCATTGTGTCCCATAAGTTTGGGTATTTTGTGCCTTCATTTTCATAAAATTATATAAAATTTTTAATTTCTTTCTTTCTTCCCTGACCCAATGTTCACTGAGTAGAGATTTGATCATTTTCCATGTGCTAATAGGACTTCTGTTGTTTTTGTTGTTGCTAAATTCCTGCTTTAGTCCATCATGGTCTGATAAGACACAAGGGCTTATTACAATTATTTTGTATCTGTTAAGGATTGCTTTATGACCAAGTATATAGTCAATTTTGGAGAAGGTTCTTTGAGGTGCTGAGAACAATGAGTATTCTTTTATGTTTGGGTGGAATGTACTGTAGATATGTTAGGTCCTTTTGATTCATGATCTCTGTTAGTTTTGTTATTTCTCGGTTTAGTTTCTGTCTCAATGATCTGTCCATTGGTGAGAGTGACGTGTGGGGTATTGAAGTCTGCCACTATTAATATGTGGGATTAGATGTGTGATTTAATCTTCATTAATTTTTTGTTGTTTTTGTTTTTGTTTTGTTTTGTTTCATGAATACGAGTGCCATTGCATTTGTGGCAGAGATGTTCAAAATTGAGATGTCATCTTAGTGTATTTTCTTTTTGATGAGTAGGAAGTGTCCTTCTCCATCTTTTTTTATTAATTTAGGTTGAAAATCTATTTTATTAGGTATTAGACTGGCTACTCTAGCAAGCTTGTTGGGATTGTTTGCTTGGAAAACTCTTTTCCAGCCTTTTACCTCTAATGTAATATTTATCTTTATTATTCGTCTGTATCTTTTATACAGCAGAATGATGAGTCGTGTTTTATATATCATTCTGTTAACCTGTGTCTTTTCATTGGGAAGTTGAGCCACTGATGTTGGGTGATTGTTAATTACTGTTATTTCAATGTCAGTGGTTGTAGTGAGTGTGTGTGTGCTTCCTTTCTTTTGCTTTTGCTGATGTGGAGTTATTTATTTTCTGTGTTTTCCTGGGTGTGGTCAGCCTCCTAGGGCTGGAGTTTTCTCCTAGTGTCTTCTGTAGGGCTGAATTTGTGGTTAGGTACTTTTTAAATTTGTTTTTGTCTTGGAATATCTTGTTTTTTCCCTCTACGTTGATTAAAAGTTTGGCTGGTAATAGTAGTCAGGGCTGACATCTGTGGTCTCTTAGTGTCTGTAAGATATCTGTCCAGGCCCTTTTAGATTTTAGAGTTTCTGGTGAGAAGTCTGGTGTAATTCTGAAAGGTCTTCCTTTATATGTGACTTGACCTCTTTCCCTTACAGTTTTTAAAATTCTCTCTTTGTTCTGTACATTTAATATTTTGATTATTACATGATGGGAGGATTTTCTTTTCTGGTCCAATCTATTTGGTGCTCTGTAAATTTCTTGTATGTTTATAGGTCTCTCTTTCTTTAGTCTGGGGAAGTTTTCTTCTAGATTTTGTTGAAAATATTTTCTGGACCTTTGAGCTGGGAGTCTTTTCCTTCTTCTATTTCTATTTATTGTTCATAGGTTTGATCTTTTCATAGTGTCCCAGATTTCTTGGATATTTTGTGTCAGGAACATTTTAGATTTAACATTTTCTTTGACTGATGTATCAATTTCTTTAATCATGTCTCCTATACCTGAGATTCTCTTTTCCATCTTTTGTATTCAGTTGGTGATACTTCTGTCTGTAGTTCCTGTTATCTTCCCTAGGTTTTCAATCTCCACGATTATCACAGATTGTGCTTTCTTTATTGTTTCAATTTCCACTTTTAGGTCTTGAACAATTTTCTTCATTTCCTTCCCCCATTTGATTGTATTTTTCTGTGTTTCTTTCAGTTCCTTTCAGTTCCTTCACCTGTTTTCTGCATTTCTTTAAAGGATTTATTTTACTTTTAAGGCTACTATCATTTTCCTAACCTGAGATTTAAGATCATTTTCTTGCATTTCAGGTTTGTAGTTATTTCCAGAGTTTGCTGTAGTAGAATAGTTGGTTTCTGATGGTAACATATGGTCCTGGGTTATGTTGCTTGTGTTCTTAAGCTGGCTCTCACTATCTGGTTATCTCTGTTGTTAGCAGGTGCAGTGGTCCCTGATGGTCAGGCAGTTCAGGAATAGGGAGAGAGAGAGAGAGAGAGAGAGAGAGAGAGAGAGAGAGAGAGAGAGAGAGTTCTCATCCTAATGTTGCTTGGGCTCTTACAGGTTCCTCAAGATGGAGGGCAATGGGGTTTGTGCCTGCATATAGCTAGCCTCTACTGGGTCTTCTAGCTGTGTCCCCGATGGGCCAGGAAGATCTGGAAGAGGTAGAGAAAGCTAGCTTAAAGCTGCTGGCCTCCCTTCCTAGGCCTCCTTGGGATGGTGGAGAATGGGCATTGGAGCCATCAGGAATCACCATGCCTGCTAACACCAGAGATAACCAGATTGCTGGAGGCCAGTGTAAGAACACAGCAACAAAGCCCAGGGCCATATGAGACCATCATTACTATTTCTTTATACATGTTCTCACAATGTAACAGAGGCTGTTCTCAAATTTGCCTTCCTATGCTTCAGGGCTCTAACCACTGAGATTACAGACATACCTGGAACCCAACAGGTACCTCAATAATTCAAGCATTATCTTTTATATTATACTTTTAAGACTATAATATGAACACATCATTTCAGCCTCCTTTCCCTTTCCTCACTCCAAAATCTCCCATATTCTCTTTATTATAATTCACAGCCTCTTTTTACATTATTTGTTATTACATACATATATGTTTATGCATATGCCCATATATTTCTAAATATAACCAGAGCAGTTTCTATAATGTTACCTGAATATATGTTTTCAGGGTTGATCATTTGTTATTGGAAACCAACTGTTGAGCTTTTCCATGAAGAGTACTATTTCCCCCTCTCTCAACCTTCCTTAGTTGCATGTAGTTCTTCATGTAAGATTTCCCCCATCTACTTCGAAATTTCTATTGTTTTTTGTGCTTATCAAGCTCCTATTTTGGCAGCTATACTGATAAGATTCTATGGGTGTAGCTTCTGACATTTCTAGGAGACACTGTCTCACAGCAAAATTCTTGTTCCTTTGACTCTTTCACTATTTCAATTCATTTTCCACAATATTCCCAGAGCCTTAGATTCAGGAGTGTTTTGTAGATATATTTCCTCAGACTGGGCTCCCAAAGTCTGCATGTTGTTAGATTGTGGTTTTATGTAATGGTTTCTACCTGTTACAAAGAGAAATTCCCTTGTTTGAGGTGGTGATGACTGTAGTTATCTGTGGGAATAAGGACAAATGTAGTTACAGATTATGCTGGTATAGTAAATTGGTGGTACTAGGTTCTCCTCTAACATCCATGAATCCAGTAGCTGTGGGTAGTTGGCTGGATTTGATATCCTAACCTCAAAATTGTTACCTTTTTACTTCCAACAGCCTTCAACTATAGTATTACAGTTGTTCAGGACTTCTAAATAAGTTTCCCCAACATAAGAATTAATTTCAGCCAAATTCCTTATTTTTTTGTAAAAGTGAGCTTACCATTCTTCTTAGAGAACTACGTAGCTCTAGGTAGTCATCATCTCTCTTCATGGCAATATGCAGGCAGTTCGATGCTTTACTGAAGAGTTTGGTTGATTTTTTTTTAAGTTGTCACCCCACAATTAGCCATGATCAGGTGATTTTTAACATATGAGTTCAAAATCACTGACAAGAAAAGCAAAAAAAAAAAAAAAAAAAAATAGACAACCATACACCAAACTGAAAAAACTTTGCTCACCAAAGAAAAAAATATCAATGAGATAAAAAATACATACATAATGAGAAAAAGTAGTTCAATCTATACATGTGACAAGAGGTTAATATTGAAAATATTTAATGAACAAACAGAGGTCAAAAACAAAGAACAAATTACTTAATTAAGAAGTATGCAAAGAGAGATCTTTCAACATGGCGATGAGTGCACACAGTTTCTGAGTTGCAGAGAAGCTGTTGCGCTGGAATTGGTGAATAGAAGGACAACTGAAGCCAGGGAAACAATGGTGAGGCTTTCTAAATGAGAGGAATCATTGCACCAGGTGAGAACTTTGGTCTCAGGTCATCCATGGACTTGTTTGGGGAAGGATAGAAAAGATTGTTTGATCACCTGGCACTTCCCTTTTTTGGGCCTCCCTCCCCATCTGCACAGCAGGCTCACACAGACTCTCAGCTCAGAGCTCACTGCCTGGAGACTGCTGCCGCAGCAGAGGTGGGTCTTCTGGCCCCTTGGCCATACCCACCAGCTGTACCTGCCTTGGAGTCCTGGAACTGAAATGCCATCCTCTGTTGTCCCAGGTCTGCAAGCAGCAGCCATACCAACTCTGCAGGGTCTCCCAGCCACTGACTGTACTGGCCCTGCCAGGATCCTGCAGAGTCCCAGATCCAGGGTCCTTCTAAACTAGCAGCCAGGCATCGGACCCCTCGCACCCACACACTTGCGGTGGGAAACAGAGGGTCTCTTGGGATATCTAAACCCCTTCTCTGCGGGTCCAACAGTGGAGTTAAAGCAAATAACGCAGGAAATTGCACGACTATCACCAGCACCTGCTACATCTATAGCACATGCACAAGTAACCCCTAGAAGCCTACCAGTTAGAGGCCCTTCCACACACTCAAGAGTTCAGCATTCTATATCACTATGTCCCTTAAGGCACACTTCCACGCACATTTCCACATATACATGCACCCACATCTGCACTTCTGCACCCATATCTGCCCTTTTGCACCCTCAGACTTTCCTCCCACAGGTACAGCTGAAGCAACAACACTCACACTGAGGCTGCAGGACCTCTCTCAGCTCCCTGAAGAACGCTCCAGATGCCAGAAAGAGACAGTGCCAGTCTGAACGACAGAATCCAGGAACAAACAGGGAAGGTTACAGTTAAGCCAGTAGCCAGACGTTGGCTAAAGAACACATCTAACATAAGTCAGGACATCATGGTTTTACCAGCAACCCCCCAAATTGGTGGATACTTCAATTCGTCGGAAACACAGGAAAATGACTTTAAAGCTCTGCTTACACAATCACTTGAGGCACATAAAGAGGAAACAACCAAATCTCTCAGATTAATAACTAAAAAAATACAGACAGTTAAAGAGGAAATGAATAAATCTATCAAAGATTTGGCCAATCAAGTGGAGGCAAAGAAAGAGGAAATGAGCAAAATCCTCAAGAAAACACAGGTAAAAATGGCCAAACAAATAGAGGCACAAGTAGAGATACAATTAGTGGCATGTAGAGAGGAAATGAACCAAAAAATAGAGACCATCGTAGAGGGACAGGAATCCACATTCAAACAGATGAAGGACATGGTGTAAGGCATGAAAACAGAGTTAGAATCAATAAAGAAAACACAAACTGGGAAAACCCTGGAGCTGGAGAACTTAGAGAAAAGATCAGGAACCACATAGGTAAGCATCACCAACAGAATAAAAGAGACGGAAGAGAGAATCTCAGTTGAGGAAGACAGGATCTCAGGTGCTGAAGATACACTCCCAGAAATTGATACTTCTCTCAAAGAAAAAGCAAATTCAGAAAAGTTCCAAACACCATATATACAAGAAATCAAGGATGCCATGAAAAGAAAAAATCTAAGAATAATAGGTATTGATGAAAAAGAAGACTCCAGGCTCCAAGGACCAGAAAATATTTTTTAAGAAAATTATAGAAGAAAATTTTCCCAACTTAAAGAAAGAGATGTCCATAAATACACAAAGGACTGCAGAACACCAAATAGACTAGACCAGAAAAGAAACACATCACATCACATCATAATCAAAACACTAAACTTACAGAACAAAGAAAAGATATTAAAAGCAGCAAGAGAAAAAGGCCAAGTAACATATAAAGGTAGACCTATCAGAATCACACTGGACTTCTCATCAGACACTATGAAAGCCAGAATGGCCTGGGCAGGTGTCTTGAAGACTTTAAGGGAACACAGATACAAACCCAGACTATGATACCCTTCGAAGCTTTCAATCAACATAGAGGGAGAAAAAAAAAACTATTCCATGACAAAACTAAATTTATGCAATATCTACACAGCAAAGCAGCCCTACAGAAGACACTAGGAGGAAAACTGCAATCCAATGAAAACAACTTCCACCCAAGAAAACATAGCATATAGATAATATCCCAACAAAAATTAAAAGAAAACAAGGAATGAATCACAGTAAGACTACCAACGCCACAATAAAAGGAACTAACGTTCATTGGTCACTTTTATCTATCAATATCAGTGGACTCAACTCTCCAATAAAAAGACACAGACTAACAGAATGGGTGCAGAAACAGGATCAAACATTCTGTGGCATCCAAGAAACGCACCTCTGCAACAAAGATAAACACTACCACAGAGTAAAGGACTGGAAAAATGTTTTTCAAGCAAATGGACCCAGAAAACAAGCTGGAGTAGCTATCTTAATGTCTAATAAAATAGACTTTCAACGGAAAGTAATCAAAATGGTGAGGAGGGACACTACATTCCCATCAAAGGAAAAATCTACCAAGAGGACATCACAATTCTGAACATCTATGCCCCAAATAAAAGAGTGCCTACATTCATAAATGAAACATTATTAAAACTTAAATCACACATCGATCCCAGGGCATTAATAGTGGGAGACTTCAACACCCTACTTTCACCAAGGGAGAGACCATCTAGACAGAAGCCAAATAGGGAAATAAAGGCACTTACAGAGGTTCTAAATCAAATGGACCTGATATATGTCTACAAGACTTTTCACCCTAACTTGAAAGAGTATATCTTCTTTTCAGCACCTCAGGAACCTTCTCCAAAATAGACCATATAGTTGGTCACAAAGCAAGCCTCAAAATATATAAGAAGATTGAAATAATCCCCTGTATTTTATCTGACCACCATGGACTAGAGCTGGACCTGAACAACCATGGAATTAGCAAAATGCCTACATGCACATGGAAACTGAACAACTTGCTGTTCAATGACAGCTGGGTTAAGGAAGAAATTAAAAAAGAAATTAAAGACTTCCTAGAATTCAATGAAAATGAAGGTACAACATACCCTAAATTATGGGACACAAGCAGTGCTCAGAGAAAAATTCATAGCACTAAGTGCCCTCAAGAAGAAATTTGTGACATCTCATACAAGAAACTTAATGGCCCAACTCAAAGCCCTAGGAAAAAAAGAAGCAAACACACCCAAGAGGAGCAGACAGCTGGAACAATCAATCTCAGGGCTGAAAACAATCAATTAGAAACAAATAAAACTATTCAAAGAATCAATGAAACCAAGAGCTGGTTCCTTGAAAAACTCAAAAAGATAGACAAACCATTAGCCAAACTAACTAAAAGGCAGAGAGAAACTATCCAAATCAGCAAAATCAGAAATGAAAAGGGGGGCATAACTATAGACACGGAAGAAATCCAAACAATCATCAGGTCTTGCTACAAAAGCCTATATGCCACACAATTTGAAAATCTAAATGAAATGGACAATTTTCTTGATAGATTCCATCTGCCAAAATGAAGTCAAGACCAGGTAGAAAGATTGAATAGACCTACATCCCAATGGAAATACAAGAAGTCATCAACTGTCTCCCTTCCAAAAACAGCCCTGGACCAGATGGATTCAGTGCAGAATTCTACCAGACCTTCAAAGAAGTGCTAAATCCAATTCTCTTTAAAGTATTCTACAAAACAGAAACAGAAGGAACATTACCCAACTCATTCTAGGACGCCATAGATGCCATAATACCTAAACCACAAAAAGACACAACAAAAAAAAAAAAGAGAGAGAGAATTTCTGTCCTATCTCTCGTATGAACATTGATGCAAAAATACTCAATACAATACTTGCAAACTGAATCCAAGAACACATCGAAGAAATCATCCACATGACCAAGTAGGCTTCATCCCAGGTATGCAGGGGTGGTTCGATATATGGAAATCGATTAATGTGATCCACCACATAAACAAACTGAAGGAGAAAAAAAAAACCAAATGTTCATCTCTTTAGATACCGAAAAAGCATTTGAAAAAATACAACACCCATTCATGTTTAAAGTCTTGGAGAGATCAGGGATACAAGGCACATACCTAAAAATAGTAAAAGCAATATACAGCAAGCCTATAGCCAACATCAATCTCAATGGAGAGAAACTTAAACCGATCCCACTGAAATCAAGTTCAAGACAAGGCTACAAACTCTATCTATATCTCTTCAACATAGTACTTGAAGTCCTAGCTCAAGCAATAAGACAACTAAAGGAGATCAACGGGATACAAATCGGAAAAGAGGAGGTCAAAGTGTCCCTATTTGCAGATGATATGATATTATACATGAGTGACCCCCAAAATTCAACCAGAGAACTCCTTCAGCTGAAAAACACCTTCAGCAAAATAGCTGGATACAAAATCAACTCAAAAAATATCAGAAGCCCTCCTGTACACCAAAGACAAAAGGGCAGAGAAAGAAAATAGGGAAACAACACCCTTGACAATAGCCACAAATAACATAAAGTACCTTGGGATGACTCTAACCAAGCAAGTGAAAGACCTGTTTGAGAAAAACTTCAAGTCTCTGCAGAAAGAAATTGAAGGAGATATTAGATGTAAAGATCTCCCATGCTCATGGATGGGTAGGATTAACATAGTGAAAATGCCCATCCTGCCAAGAGCAATCCACAGATTCAATGAAATTCCCATCAAAATACCAACAGAATTCTTTAGAGACCTTGAAAGAAAGATTCTCAACTTCATATGGATAAACAGAATACCCAGAATCTCTAAAACAATCCTGTACAACAACAGATCATCTTGAGGTATCTCCATCCCTGACCTCAAGCTCTACTACAGAGCAATAGTAATAAAAACCACATCGTATTGGCATAGAAACAGAAAGGAGCATCAATGGAAGAGAATAGAAGACCTAGAAATACACCCACACACCTATAAGTACTTGGTTTTTGACAAAGAAGCCAAAACCATTCAATGGAAAAAAGACAGCATCTTCAACAAATGCTGCCAGTCCAACTGGATGTCTACATGCAGAAAAATGAAAATAGATCCATATTTATCACCTTGCACAAAGTTAAAGTTCAAGTGGATCAAAGACCTCAACATAAAACCAGACACACTAAACCTGTTAGAAGAAAAAGTGGGGAAGACCCTAGACTTCATTGGCACAGGAGACAACTTCCTGAACAGAACACCAACAGCACAGGCTCTAAGATCAACAATCAATAAGTGGGACCTCATGAAACTGAAAAGCTTCTGTAAAGCAAAAGACACTGTCATCAAAACTAAGCGACAGCCTACAGACTGGGAAAGGATCTCCACCAACCCTATACCTGACAGAGGGCTGATATCCAGAATATATAAAAAACTAAATAAGTTAAAAAGCAATAAATTAAGCAATCCAATTAAAAAGGGGTACAGAGCTAAACAGAGAATTATCTGTAGAGGAATATAGAATGGCAGAGAAACAGTTAAGAAGATGTTCAACATCCTTAGCCATCAGAGAGATGCAAATCAAAAGGACCCTGAGATTTCACCTTACACCCATCAGAATGGCTAAGATCAAAAACTCAAATGGTAACACATGCTGGAGAGGTTGTGGAGAAAGGGAAACCCTACTCCATTGCTGGTGGGAATGTAAACTGGTACAACCACTTTGGAAATCAATGTTGCACTTTCTCAGACAACTAGGAATAGCTCTTCCATAAGACCCAGCTATACCACTCCTAAGCATATATCCAAAATATGCTCAAGTACACAACAAGGACATTTGCTCAACATGTTTGTAACAGCTTTATTTGTAATAGCCAGAACCTGGAAACAACCGAGATGTTCATCAACTGAGGAATGGATACAGAAATTGTGGTAGTTTTACACAATTGAATACTACTCAGCAATTAAAAATGAGGAATTCATGAAATTTCAGGCAATTGGTGGGATCTAGAAAAGATAATTCTGAGTGAAGTATCCCAGAAGGAGAAAGACACACACTGTATATACTCACTTATTTAGACCTATAAGATATGACAAACATACTGAAATCTATACACCTAAAGGAGATAAACAAGAAAGAAGACCTGGGGTAAGATGATCAATCCTCATTTAGAAAGACAAATGGGATGGGCATTGGATGTAGGAGAAAACAAGTAACAGGACAGGGTCCTACCACAGAGGGCCTCTGAAAGACTTTACCTAGCAGTGTATCAAAGCAGAAACTGAGACTCATAACCAAAACTGGCAGAGTGCAGGGAATCATATGAAAGAATGGGGAGTTAATATGATCTGGAGAGGATAGGAGCTCCACAAGCTCCAAATACATATGGGCACAGGGGTCTTATATGAGACTGTTTCTCCAACCAAGGACCATGGGTGGATATAACCTAGAACCTCTGCTTGCCTGTAGACCGTGGTAGCTCAGTATCCAAGTGGGTACCCTAGTCAGGGAAATAGGGACTATTTCTGACATGAACTCAGTGGCAGGCTCTTTGACCTCCCCACCCTGCAAGGGAAGAGTAGCCCTCCTAGGCCACAGAGGAGGACTTTGCAGCCAGTCCTGAAGATACCTGATAAACTAGGGTCAGATGGAAGGGAAGGAGGTCCTCCCCTATCAGTGGACTTAGAAAGGGGCAGGAAGTAGACAAGGGAGGGAGGTTGGAATTGTGAGGGAATGAGGGAACAGAATTCTCCTGGTATACAGAGTTAATAAAATGTAACTAATAATAAAAATAAAATTAAAAATAGACAAAAAGAAGTATGCAAAGACTTGAAAGACATTCCTCAAAAGAAGATATACTAATACCCAAGAGGTAGGTTACAAAATGCTCAATTAACATTTTTTCAAATTAGCTGTCATTAAAAAAATGAAGCTAAAATTACCAATGATACATCATCTCATACCTGGTGGATGGTTGTTGTTATAAAATGTTGAAAGATAATCAATATCAATAAGGACATAAGGATATAAATTAATATAGTCACCATGAAAAACATTATGGACAGTCTTCAAAGAATTTACAGAATATCAACACCTCAGAAAACAATATACCTTTTGCTAGGCTTATAGAATACACAAAATAAATAAAACCAAAACATCAAAAAGAGGTTGAAAGGTTCCATATTCATTGCAGCATTATTCTAAAGAATCTAGATGGAATCAAATTTAGTGTCCACCAACAGATGTGTGAATAAATAAAATGTCATTCCTAAAGACCAAGGAATCTTCTTATTATTCAAACCTTAAAGGTTATAATTCACAACAATAGACCTAGAATACAGTCTGTTAGATGAAATAAATAATCAAGGCACAGGCATCACCCACATGGTTTTAGCTTTAATGGAATTTTAAAATTGTGAACTCATAATTTTGTTAACCATTTTAAGAATAATAGTGATTACCAGGGCTGGGAGTGGGAATGTTGAGGGAATTGTAGAATGTGGAGGTTCTGGCACCAGGTGTATGAAGTGGGGTCATGGCTGCTTCAAGGTGTGGTTGAAGAATAGAGTTTTTCTTTTTTGGTTCTTCAAGAGGGTTTTCTCTGTGCAGCCTTAGCTGTCCTGGGCTTTCTTTGTAAACCAGGCTGGCCTTGAACTCCCAGAAATCAGCCTGCCTCTGTCTTCTGAGTGATGGGATTAAAGGCATGTGTCACCATGCCTGTCAAAGGAGAAGGCTTTTAATGTAGAGATGAGGTCATCTGGAAGAGTCCAAGGAAGACAGAGAATGTTGTGGACTAACCATGGCTAGTAGACTGAACAGGGCCATGAGCAGAGAAAAAGAGAGTGAGAGCAGAAAGAAGCCAAGAGCCAAGAGCACACATGAATTAAATGGCAGGGTTTTATGGGAGTGAGAAGTTGGGAGAAGATGAGTCAAGAACCGGAAAAGTTTAGGTTTGTACCTGGGTGAGAAACATTGAGAAAAGCCACAGGTACTGTGTGAGCTTGGAAGCCAAGATATGCTTTGATAGGCTAATAAGCATCACAGATAACCATTTGTCCTTTTGGAGTTTATAGAAATTGTGGTCAAGACATGAACTTTCATTATATTGGAGAAACAAGTTTGGTAGATCTGTTGAAGCCAGTGGTGAACATTGTTAAATCAAAGATACAGAATGCTTGATTAATGCTAAGACTGAAGAGTTTGGGTGTTCCTAACACACACACACATAAAGTGTAGTGTATCAACATATCACAGTCTGAAAATTGTATATGCATCAGTTGCAAATTTAACATGTAACTTATCAATTAAAATAGTTTTTTAAACTATTGTTTAGGATGCTATAAATGAACCTGCTCAAAGAAGCAGAGAAGTAAAGTTAAATTAGTGCTAGACAAGAGTATTAAAGTGTTGGACCTGTGAGATGGCTCTGTGGTTAAATTTCTTGCTGTCAAACCTGAAGACCTACATGAACACAGAGGGTAGAAAAGAAAACCAACTCCTGAAATCTGCATGCATGCTGTGGTATATATGTTTGCATACCTATAGACAGAGCCAAGCCATAACAGATGTAGAAATGCCGTGTACTAAAGGTTGACTCAATGCTGAGATAGAGAAGAAGGTATCTAACACACAGTGCAGACATGAAACCCTTCATCAGTTATCTACCTTCCCATCAAAGTTCCTACCCCTTCTCTCCTTTCCGTGGCCTCCCATTAAACACAAATTACTTCTCGAAGCAAACTAGCTCTTAGCAGACACAAGTCCACAATTAGTTTTGAACTCTGCCCCAGTGTAATGTAATTTGGGCACACAATCTCTGTCACCCCAGAGAAGGCCAAAAGTGGGGCTCTCACTTTATCACCGAACTCACTGCCAGATTTCAGAGACACAGTCCATTAGCACATTACTCAAATTGAATGGTGCTTCCACAACTGTATCCAAATGATATGCATACTGAAAAACTGAATAACATTTTACCACAGGAGGCTCATAGAAATAGATAGATAGGTAGATAGATAGATAGATAGATAGATAGATAGATAGATAGATAGATAGATAGATAGATAGATAGATACATACATACATACATACATACAGTACAAAAACAAAAATAAAAAAAATAGGAGCCTATAGACCAATATTCGATGACCTGGAAATTAGAATAATGATTCCTTTCAATCAACAACAAGAAGGAGAGAGGGTGCTGAAGAAAGAATGCATTTTTAGTAATGAAACAGTTAATACCCTTGGTTATGAATTACTTTGCTTATGCTGTGGTGGCGGGCATTTAAGGGACGAAAACAATCAGGAAATAAAATAATAGTGTGTTCTGGGAGCTTTGCATCAATGCCACTCACGGCCACATTAAAAAGGTTTGCTATGTCCTGAATTCCTTGCATCAGTGAAATAGGTGAGGCATTAACATCTGAAGTAGTTAAGAAGAGGATAAAAGATGATTGGTGGAAGACTAAGAGATAATGCAGTGTTTGCTGAACAAGCATGAGGACCTGAGTGCAGATCCCCAGATCCCCACAAAACTCCTATGTCAGCATGTGGCTGTAACCCCATCACAGGAGGGAGGGAGGCTGAGATGGGGAGGATCCTGAGGGATCAATGGACCACCCCTTGGTCAGTTGAGGTGATGGTTTGATTGAGAAAGGACCCCATAGGCTCACATATTTGAATGTGGTTCACTGTTGGTGTTTAGGAAGGACCCGGAGCTGGTGTAATCTTGTTGGACAAGGTCTGTGGCTAAAGCTCAGTCTCTCTTTTTCTGATTATTGCCTGTCTGTCAGGGTGTAAGCTCTCAGCAACTGCTCCAACACCATGCCTGCCTACCACTATGATAAACTAATCCTCTGAAACTGTGGGCGAGATGCCAATAAAATGCTATTATAAAAATAACTGCTTTGGCCATGGGGTTTTAACACAGCAATAGAAGAGTTACTAAGACAGTTAGTGAGCTCCACCTTCTGAGAAGAACTAAAGAGGCAGACACCAAAAGTCAGCTTCTGGCTTGTACACAGTTAGGCACTCCTGCATACATGTGTCCAAACATAAGTGTACATTAGACAGGCTTTGGATATGAATGGCATCTCTTAGTGTGTGACATGAGTTCTTTCCTTCCCCTAGCCTGTTCATCTTCCCAGATTAAACAGTAGGTGTTTTGTGTATGGAGGGCAGCAAGTTGGGGGATTGTTTTTGTTTGTTTTTATTTTGTTTTGTTTGGTTGGTTTTGGTTTTGACTGCAAAGTAAGGTAGTCAAAAGAAGAGAAATGTCAGTCCCTTTTACTCGTGGGCATCCTGGGTTCATAACCATTTCCAGAAATTGTCCACAGCAAAAATTCCCATCAGTTTTTATCAAATATATAATCAGTGTGCTAGAAGTGCAGCGACTGGGGAGAGTTTAACAATTACTTGGTGCTGCAGCAGCTTGGGTTTTTTGCTTTTGTTATTGTTGCTGCTGCTATCATTCTCAGAAAGCAAACATTCTTTGCTGATCGTCAGTGTTCTGAGGTATGTGCATCAAATAATAGGCAGTTTTCACGATTCTTTGACAGGTGCAATTACGTGCACCCAGACACCCACATGAATAAGCCTGATGAAGTCAGACATCTGTTTTCCTACACATGCTATTCCCATCCTACGGGAGCCTCATGATAGTCTTTTCTCTAATGGAGACTGAGAAACGGTGAGTTTTTGAAATATGAAAACTCAACCCAACCTGCAAAGATCCCAAACTCACTAGCATGATGAAAGGCAAACTGACCAAAGATGGTCAGAGGGGGTGCACAAAGAGGAATAGTGCCTAGTCAATTGCTACTTTAATGCAATTTAATTTTCTGTGCATTCAGATTTCATTTAATCTAATATGAGCAGACTTCAGACTCTAAACTCAAGCTAGGCAGGACCTTTCCTTTGTTCCCAACAACAAGAAAAAAAATGAATTTAAACCATCAGTTCCAAGACAGGGCCACCAGTTGAGACTAAAATAATTAACAAAGAGAAACAAAACCTGTTCATGAAGCAATAGGTATTTGTGGCTTGGTGGTTGCCCACAGCTGAGCTGCAGTCATTCTCTTGAAAGGTATCAAATGTGAAGTATGTTTAGATTATATGCCTAATGCTGAGCCCAGGAACACCAACAACACAGGAAGACTTATTAATACGTGTGAGTTATGTTTTCTCTACAAATTCATTTCTTCCATTTTATCATTATTCCTAGTGTTTTGAACTAGACTGAAGACAAATAATTACTTGTCTTGCAAGATATCCATTAATCTCACACACACACACACAACACACACACACACACACGAATCATGTAATCAAGTCCCCTCAATGCTTACTGCAATAATTCATCTCTTTGATAGATTTTCCTGTAAGGTGAAGTTACTTAAACAGAAAATCTAGTTCATTCCTCTATGTTCTTCCTTTTGTGATTAAATATTGACTATAACTACATTTACCATCACATCAAAATTTCTGTTACCCACAAGATCAGCTGTCAAAATTTAATCATTTCAAAATTGGTTCTTAAAAACCCTTCAAAGGCCCATGAGTTACCAGGCATCCTCTCAGTATAATGCTGTTAGAAAATACTGCACTAATTAGGAAGTGAAGCCTGGTAAGGTGTCCCATTGGTCCATGGGGATAGTTTTGATGAGAGTAGTGTGATCTGGACACTTTCTGACTTTTGCTTCTGGACCATGAAGTTAGTGGTTGTGTTACAGCCGGTATTTCTACTGTGTTAGTCTCATCATCCCAAAGAGACAGCAATGAGCTATTGACTGGAACCCGCACACCTATGAACCAAGAGGAAAGAATGTGCCTTATATATCTTAGGTGTTCAGCTATAAGGATAGAAAAATTAATGATATAGTGATAATCATATTTAAATGGAAGATGGGTTTTCTGTATAACTTTTCTCTTGTATTGTTTCATGTAATAGTGAACAAAGTTGAACTCTTTATGCCATTTTAACACACCCCAACTATTATAAGCCACCACTAAGATACAGTTCAGTACATGAAGAAATATGCAGTTTAGGGACTGGGGAGATAGCAATGTGAAGTGTTTGTAGGTAACCATGATGACCTAAGTTTGGATCCCCAAAATTCACCTGAAAAATCTCATGCTAGAGGTAAAGACAGAAGAATCCCAGGAGCTTGATGGCCAGGAAGTCTATCCAAACAGTGATCTCCAGCTTCAATATGATACCATGACTCAATGTTTAGAGGCCACAGATGGCTCAGCAGATAAAAGCTTTGCTTCCAAGATTTACTCAATTTTAATTCTTAGTAGTTACATGGTGGAAAGAGAGAATCAACATGTACAAGTGGTTCTGTGACCTTCATGCATATACTATGAGATGTATACACATGCATACACACAATAAATGAATGTAATAAAAATTAAATATCCATACAAATCAGAAAAATTGTAAAGCAACAGAGAAAGGCAGCTAACGTTTACATGGGGTGGAAATTTCTTTTTCCCTACCAGTCTCCTACCTAAGGTTAGGAGGTTTGAAGGGGAATAAAGTTGTTTAAGAATGCTAAATAAAATAGATTTGGTTTTGTCAGGAATTTTTTAGATTTAACTTTTTTTTTTTTGACGATTACATCAATTTCTTCCAATGTGTCTTCCGCACCTGGCAGAGTGCAGGGAATCTAATGAATTAAGGGGGAGATAGAATGACCTGGAGGAGACAGGAGCTCCACAAGGAGAGCAATGGAACAACAACAAAAATATATATGGGCACAAGGGTGTTTTCTGAGACTGATACTCCAAACAAAGACCATTCAGGGAGATAACCTAGAACCCCTGCTCAGATGTAGCCCATAGAGTCAGTCTCCAAGTGTGTTCACTAGTAATGGGAACAGGGACTCTCTCTGACATGAACTCATGGGCTGGCTCTTTGATCACCTCCTCCTGAGTGGAGAGCAGCCTTACCAGGCCATAGAAAAAGACAATGCAGCCAGTCCTGATGAGACCTCATAGGCTAGGAAGGGAAGGAGGACCTCCCTTATCAATGGACTAGGGAAGGGGCATGGGAAGAGAAGAGGAAAGGAGGGCGGGACTGGGAGAGGAAAAAAGAGGGGGCTACATCTGGGATACAAAGTGAATAAACTGTAAAAAATAAAAAGAAATTAAAAAAATAGTTTTCGTGAAAAATCTAAGCCTACGTTTATGTCTGTCCTATTCAAATGCATGCATAGTTATACACATGAACAAGCAAATATGCAACATACACACATCTCCAAATAATTTTAATTTTGGCTGTATTTGATTGTCTTTTAATATCAATATTATTTATATTTTGTATTTTTAGGTGCCTGTTTTTAAAAAGATAAAAGCAATAACACTCAAGCCAGTTTTAAGAAGATTTTTAGGAACCAGTTAAAGATGGACTTTTATTGATATTGTTTGAAGAGCAGCGGGGTCTCAGCACAAACAAATGCAGACCTTCCAGCATGCATCAGGGAAGTTGGGCAAGTGACATAGCTTTCTTTTGATTTAAAAAAAATATTGTGTATTTTCAGTGTTTTAATGTTGTGGTTGAAATATAAGAACTTTTCATGAATGCAGTGCCAAATAAATGAAGATAATGAGTAATGAGTGACATTGGTTAAGGCCAAAATTTAAAATGTAGATTGTGTAATGGAAGAACTTACATAATGTATGCATTCTATACCATAGGATCTACTTAGTGAATAAATTCTTATAGTAAAAATGAGATGCTGGATGCTTCAGGCAAGTTCAATTTCATGACAGAATAATATCATCAGAAAAACAAAAGAGAGCTCCCAACAGTGAGCTCAGTAGTAAAAAGAATCTAAGGCTCAAACTTTCATTATATCAGGCAGAGTATCATCAAGAGTTGCAGAAGCTGGGTCCGTGGCAGATCATTTGTGTTACATGTATAGGACTCTCAGGTCTCTTCCAACAATGAAGGGGGTGGGGGATGTCTTTCAAGTTTATTTAAAGGGAGAAACTATTAAAGATGAGGTTGAGAATGTAGCTTGTAGATAGCTTGTAAAAACGTCTGGTCTTTAGTGCTTCCTTCAACTATGATGATTTGTTTAAGATGATGTTAAAGAACATGTGTCTAGATAATTCTAGCAGTCAAAACATCAAATATACTTGTAAATGATAGGCAGAGTTTGGGTACAAGCATTCTTGTTTAACGTAAGATGGGCAGTTCAGAAGCAAAGCACTAAGAATACAGACTATAGATATGGGAACCAAAGAAAGTCATATTTCAGAAGTGACCAAAATGTGATCACTCCTCTGTGCATTGAGCGTATGGGAGAAAAAGCCCCAAGTGACTTCTATGCACTACAATGGAGTGTAGGGATATAGACATACTACGAAGAGAAGAGAGAATTTCAGAAAATTGCACAGGAGAAACATTCATTCATTTTAGGCTCATTTTTGAGTTTGAAACTGTAGCAGTAATACCCAAATAAGACAGTAAGTTCTTCCTCAGGCAAAAAGTGAGAGTAATATATTTAGGCTGATATATGAATAGTCAGGTAGTTGGTAATTAGATGAATGTAGACCTTTTATGGTGACTTTATTCATTGCCCCTCTCATCTGTAACACATTTCGTGAATTATTTCAGAGGTACAATAAATGACTCCCTGGTTAAAAAAAAAAAAACCAAACAAATGACTAAACTCTTAAAGATTACGGACTTTTTTAAAGCAGAAAAACTGAACATTGATTTCTAGTAAAATCTAGTGAAATTTGAGAGGTAGGACCCAGCCTGGAAGCCTAAAGGCCTGGAAGGAGTACATCAAAAGCCAGAAAGACTATAAGAAGACTGTGTAGTTGCAGAAAGCCTAGGGAGCAGAGAATTCTAAAGAAGAAATAGTGGAAAATAAATTAGATCTCTGCTCAGATCAAAGAGAAAGAGAATAGAAAATAGATCATAGCCTTTGGTCTAAAGGGGCCTTTTGTGGCCAAGAAAGGAGCTAGTGTTTTTAATGAGAGAGAGAATGGAAGCTCCATTGCAGAGAAATTAGGCTGAGTGAATTCTGAGAATGCAGAAAGCCAGCAAGGAGTCTCTTTGCTTCAGATGTCTCAGGGTGAAAGGAAGATGACAAAGACTGTAGCTTCAAATATTTTGTGAATAGGAGGAAAAATATTTACTGAGTTAGCGAAGACTTTTGCGTTATAAAAGAGAGAAAACAGAACAGTTCTTTTAAAAAATGTTTCACTCTTAAATTCATTTAACACTACTGATTGCTTTCTTATGTTATCTTTGCCATTTCAATCCTATTATTGGATAGAAAAAAGCAGTCTTAGGTAGATATTGATATAATTCCTGTCTTATTGATAACACCTATAATGTAATCTGCTAAGTGAGAATCACTGGCAGTAACCTCACAGAGCAGATCATATTCAGGAGGATGGTTTATTAGTGAAAAAGAAAGACCAGGAAAAAATGGACATTTTTACCAACACACATTTTACTTAACAAGATATGGTTAGCTAAAATTTTTCTAGGTACTGAGATAGGAGTTAATCTCCTGCCTTATGAACCTCAATGAGACCAGTTGAATAAGTAAGTGCCAGTTGAGGTCTTGCTTCATGTGCAATAATTTAAGGAATAAGAAGGAACAGATCCTAGGACAGGATTGAGAAGTATATCATCTAACCCAAATATAGGCAGGTAATTCTGACATCATGATTCTTTGTGTTTTTCTAACATGTATTTTATACATGTGTATTTGTGGAGAGAAGAATTGGTTGTTTATTTTTTATTTTTTAATAATTATAATTTACTCACTTTGTATCCAGGCTGTACTCCCCTCCCACATCCCCTCCCATTCCCACCATTCCTCTCTCTTTTCCTCCCATGCCCCTCCCTTAGTCCACTGATAGGGGAGGTCCTCTTCCCCTTCCATCTGACCCTAGCCTATCAGGTTCAGGACTGGATGCAATTGTCTTCCTTTGTGGTCTGGTAAGGCTGCTTGCCTTCAGAGGAAAATGGTCAAAGAGCCAGCCACTGAGATCATGGCAGAGACAGCCCCTGTTCCCCTTAGTAGGACACCCATTTGGAGAATGAACTGCCATGGGCTACATCTGAGCAGGGGTTGTCTCCATGCATGGGGCTTGGTTGGGGTATCAGTCTCCGAAAAGACCCCTATGCCCAGAATTTTTGGTTCTATTGCTCTCATTGAGAAGCTCCTGTCCCCTCCAGGCCTTTCATCTCCCCTTTCTTTCACAAGATTCCCTGCACTCTGCCCAAAGTTTGGTTATGAGTCTCAGCATCTGCCTTGATACACCAGTGGGTAGAGTCTTTCACTGGCCATCTGTGGTAGGCTCCTGTCCTGTTTCCTGTTTTCTCCCTCATCCAATGTCTATCTCATTTGCCTTTCTGAATGAGGATTGATCATCTTACACATGGTCATCCTTATTGCTTAGCTTCTTTATGTGTACAGATTTTAGTATGTTTATACTATATTATATGTCTAATATCCACTTATAAGTGAGTATATACTATGTGTGTCTTTCTGCTTCTGGGATGCCTCACTGAGGATGATCTTTTCTAGTTCCCACTATTTTCCTGCAAATTTCATGATTTCCTTGTTTTTTATCACTGGGTAATATTCCATTGTGTAAATGTACCACAATTTCTGTATCCATTCCTCCATTGAGAGGAATCTGGGTTGTTTCCAGATTCTGGCTATCATGAATAGAGCTGCTACAAACATGGTTGAGCAAATGTCTTTGTTGTATACTTGAGCATATTTTGGAAATATGCCTAAGAGTGACATAGGTGGATCTTGAGGTAGCACTATTCCTAATTGTCTGAGAAAGTGCCAGATTGATTTTCAAAATGTTTGCACAAGGTTACATTCCCACCAGCAATGGAGTAGGGTTCCCCTTTCTCTACATCCTCTTCACCATGTGTTTTCACTTCAGTTTGTGATCTTAGCCATTCTGATGTGTGTAAGGTGAAATCTCAGGGTCATTTTGATTTGCATTTCCCTGGTGACTAAGGAAGTTAAGCATTTCTTTAAGTGTTTCTGTGCCGTTCAATATTCCTCTATTGAGAATTCTCTATTTAACTCTGTCCACCAGTTTTTTTAATTTGATTACTTGATTTGTTGCTTTTTAACTTCTTGAGTTCTTTATATATCCTGGATATTAATCCTCTGTCATATGTAGGGTTGGTGAAGAGCTTGTCCCAGTCCTAATATCAGGGAAACTCCGTGTGAGAAGTAGGTCATAAGGAATTGTTTTTCTGTTGGTCTCTCAGGATCTAGTTGGCATAGTGTAAGTGTGGTTGAGGAATTTTCTGTCCTGAATGACCTCTTGGATATTTTTATAATTTACCACTCTAAGGGTAGCCTTGAGGAGACTTGCCAGGCAGCAAATTATATATTGTACTTTAGCTAGATTGCCCAGAAATATTGCAGATCCTTTCGGGGTCCCAGTCAGGGAACACATCAAACCCAACTGGATGGGAACCATTAATTTTTTTTTCTATTTAGGGCAATAGCCTTGTGAATTGGAGTAATAGTTACTTCCATATAAGTAAGCTGAAGGTTGGACAGTGTAATATTAGAAACTGAGTCCTACATTCTCAGAGGAACACAAGATTTGATAATATGGAGGTGTCCAGCCTGACTAATTTTCAGTAATAGGCTACAATGGAGATCACCTATGCATTATTTAATCTTAGATTTAAGACAAGTCAGAAATGATAATGCAGAAACTAGTGCCTGGACAATTAGTTGTATGCTGTCCTGGAATCCCAGGGGTATGCCAGTTCAGGTGAGTTAGGTGGAAAGGTAAGTTTCCCAGTTAGTGTAAATAAA
>CM053753.1:12204086-12220207 GCA_028658305.1 Pachyuromys duprasi
TTTCAATAAGAAGAAGGCTTATAATTATGATCAAAAATAGTGGAGGAATTATCTGGCTTGGGCTTCATAGCCAGGAGTAGTTGTTTTTTCTTGATTGGCTGATACCATGTGGTCACTTTTAGTCAAGCTAGGAATGAAGTCACATGGCAAAATCCATCCTTTCCAAAACATGGCTGTCAGTCATGTGGCTGCCTCCATCCTGAAGGCAGGGGGTTGGGGGAAGCAGATAATATGACTGTAAGCCATATATAGATTACCCATGTATCGATTTTTAACTATCAACCTTGGTGTTATGAGCTTAAGTTAACCCTTCAGTTACAGATTTTACATGTTTTTAATCACACCCAAATTGCTTACAACTCTTGGGGTCAGATTTATACCTTAGTGAAAGTTTGTACAGTTATACCAATGCCAAAAAAATATGAGATGAGTAGTGATACACCCCTTTGGGAACAGCCTGTCCCTTTACTTTGTTTTGCTCTTATATGAGGTGGCTGACCTGATAGGGGACAGTGATTTTGGATGAAACATTAAAGAAGTGTGCTTGGGTCTATAGGAGGGAGAGACATACCTCGTCTCCAGACCTAGATTTTAATTGAAGTGGACAGCACAAAACAACAGTCTAATGCCACTTTTACCTAGAAGATACCTGAATCCCTGTAAAATTGAATCCAGTAAGCTGAGAATATGGAAGACTTACAGTTCTTCATATATTCTGGATACTAGCAGTCTGTTGGATGCAAGGTTGGTGAAGATACTTTCCCAGTCTATATAGGCCGTCTTTTTTTTTTTCTTTTAGTGTCCTTTGCTTTACAGAAGCTTTTCAGTTTCAGGAGGTCCTATTTATTAATTGCTGGTCTTAAAGCCTGAGCTACTGGTATTCTGTTCAGGAAGTTGTTTCCTGTGCCAACAAATTTAGTGTGTCTGGTTTTATGTTGAGATCTTTGATTCACTTGGACTTTAATTTTGTGCAGAGTGATAGATATGGGTCTATTTGCATTTTTCTACATGTGGACATCCAGTTAGCCCAGCACCATTTGTTAAAAATTTATCTTTTTTTTTCTATTCTGTGCTTTTGGCATCTTTGTCAAAACTCAGGTGTCCGTAGGTGTGTGGGTTTATTTCTGTGTCCTTGATTCAATTCTATTAATCCACAGTCTGTTTCTATATCACTACCATGCAGTTTTTTATTACTGTTGCTCTATAGTACAGCTTGAGATCAGGGCTGGAAATATCTCCAGAAGATCTTTTATTGTACAGGATTCTTTTAACTATTCTGGGTTTTCAGTTTTTCCATATGAAGTTGAAATTTTTTCTTTCAATGTCTGTAAAGAATTGTGTTGGTAATTTGATGGAAATTGCATTGAATCTGTAGATTGCTTTTGGCAGAATGGCCATTTTTACTATGTTAATCCTACTGAGCTATGAGCATGGGAGATCTCTCTATCTTCTAATAACTTACTCAATTTCTTCAGAGACTTGAAGTGTTTTTTCTTTTTTTTCATATAGGTCTTTTACTTACTTGGTTAGAATTATACCAAGATACTTTATTATGTTTTTTGTGGCTATTGTAAAGGGTGTTGTTTCCCTAATTTCTTTCTCAATCCATTTGTCCTTTTATACAGAAGTGCTAATGATTTTTTTAAGTTAATTTTGTATCCAGCCACTTTGCTAGAGGTGTTTATCAGATGTAAGAGTTCCTTAATGAGCCTTGATAAGCTATTGGCATATGGCAGAGGAGAATTCCCCTTTCAGTTGACTAGGGGAAGGGAATAGGAGGGAAGAGGAAAGGAGGGTGTGACTGGGAAGAGTTGAGAGAGGGGGCTTCAATCAACATATATAGTAAATAAATTGTACAAAAAAGAAAAGGATGGCTTAGAGATTGAAAAATGTTGAGTTCTGGCTTTATGCAGAGGATACTGTAGGAGGGGGTTGAGAGCTGCATCAGGTACAGAAGACTATTTATGTACAGGGTGTGTGCACACTCCAGCTAGTTTGCTTTCTTCCCCTCTTGCTAGTTCTTTCTTCTGGCTCCCACTTTGCAACACACTTGCACATCCCAGAGGAAAGAGAAAGCATGAATGTAGACAATGGAGAGTCCAGTACCCCAGTAGTTCATAGTGTTTCTAAGGGTCCTAAATAATACTGGGATCTAGGGTACTGTTAGGCGGCCATTTGGGCTGATTATCTAAGAGATATTAAGACCAAATTCAATTACAAAAGTAAATAAATTAAGTGCCCTTTGGATTGTGTACCAAGAGTAGAGGCATCAGGTTTCCTAAGAGGCATGCCAAGGGGGAATGAGAGGGTATAAAACACACTGATCTGATGGACTTGAGAAGGGAAGGAAAACATAACTGAAACCTGTAGTCTTGAGCATCCCCAGGACTCAGGGAGGACCAAACAAGGACCAGCCATTCAGTGGGTCTTCACCACACTCAACAGGAATCAAGGGCTTAGTTTGACCAAGCCAGAGGAGAGACTTTTGTAGAATTGAGAAGGCAAGGATGGAAACAATAACTTCAGGAAAGTGGTCTTCTCTACAGGAAAGCATCACGGAACAGAGTCGCAAAAGCCACAAAGGGGGTATGGGAGCTGTGCGATTACAAGCGGCTTCAAAGGGAAGTCAGAAGAAGAGGGCAATAAGCGGCTCATTAGCCCAGTAGGGACTAAAGAATCTGCAGGGTTGCACCACCAAGGGTTGGGGGATGGGGTCAGAGAAAAAGGCCAGCTATAGCCTTAAGGACTGTGGCTGGGGTACCTCCATCTCCAAGATTTCCAGAGGGGTTCCAGAAACTCAATGCTCATTTCCTCAGACTTAGAGAAATGTTTACACCAAAGGGGAAACTAACTTAATTGCCGCTTGTGGATGGGGTGCCAAGTGATCAGTGAGATGGAGGATGAGCCTGTTGTGGACAGACTGAAGATGAGGGCTAGGGCCCAAGTGCATTTTAGATCCTAAAAGTGAACATAGTCACCAGAAGAGTCTATCCAAGTCACAGAAATAATGTAAATGTTACATTAGATAGAAAGGCATCATGGCATACAGGAGCCAAGGAATACCAGTGAAGTCACACTGCACAACAAACCTCATATAAGAGATTTAAGAAAAAACTTTAAGAAAACTAACAATTTTATCTGCGTGATTAGTTGTCACTGTTTAAACTGATTATAAATAAATTCCCAAGTCACCCCAATCCATGGAATAATGATGACTAGGCTCAGAGATGAAGAAATATCATTGATTGTATGAAAACACATTTATAAGACCAGAAAGAAAACAGGTCTTAAGGAACAGTGAATGAATGCAGGGCAGTGATGAAACTCTATTGCCAAAATGCAGCTTGACACTGTCGCCAGGACTGCATGTGCTCCTTCCTACTTAGGCTGGGACACAAGTGGAGCACAAGACACTTGCACAGCACAGAGTAAGACTCCTGCCTGCTCAGGAGCAGCTGAGTACAGCTGAGAGCACAGCATGCCCAGGGTTATGTTCCTATCTGAAAGACAAATTCCAACAAACCTATTGACTTAAAAGTTTCCCTTTCTTACCTCATACAGTTTGTGCATTAGAAGACCAGGGACTGGTTTACCAAGTTCTGAGATCAGCTTTTTACAAAATTCAGTTCAAGATGTTGGCTAGACCATGCACTAATTTGGAGATGTTCCTGAGAAATACCATTTTCTGATCCTCCTTAGATTTTTGGCAGAGATTAGGTTCATATCAGTGATGAAATCTTGGCATTTTACCTAATAGACAGATGAAAAAAGTTGAGAGCCTCATTTTGGAAAGTTTTAGATCCTTTTATAAAATGCTGTTCTGATCAGGTCATGCTCACCCATCTTAAGTCACAAAAAGTCAACAAATGAGAAATTTTAATTGTATTTGCAAAATTATTTACCTTTGCCATATAATATACCATAACCATGGAAGTGGCATCCCCATCATCTTTGCTATATGATATTGTTTAGTGATAAGTCACAGTCAAAACAGCACTGTGGACAGGAGAATTACCTCTCAGTATGTCTCCTGAACAGTCATCACAGAGTGCCTTTTTCACAGGGCTTATTAATAATGTTGGGTAATATTATTACCTCAGGGGACCCTATTGTTTTCCCATCAATGTAACAAGGCAGACAAAGAAAACAGAGGGTTCGGATTAGTATAAAGCAAAGGAAAGTAATGGAATTCAGGTCTGTAGGACCTGTAAGGACCTTGAAAGGCTAAACCAGGTAACTATGGCTCTGTTCTTTAAAAACATTCCCAGAATCTATGTCTAATTTAGAATGAATAAACATGTTCTCTGATCCTTACCAGAGCAAGATAGACGTTCTTACAGAGGACATAGTGCCATGCTGTGAACAATGCAGAAATGCTATATAAGAACACACAAGTCTCTTTCAGTTTACACTTCTTTTATACCTCAGAGACCCCAGGATGTATGAAAGTATGCTTGCAATTCAGTCCTGGCTAGGAGGGACATCTAGTGGCATCTGGAATCTGAGAGATCTGTCCTCCAGTTAGCATATGCCTTCCCGTGAGGTGAAGTCTCATCTGGATTGTGAACACAGGTTGGCCATGACAATTTAATGTTTGCTCTCTAGACAGCAATTCACCAGCAAATTCAAGTCCCAAGCAAAGACATTTAGTAAGTCATTAAATAAGCTACACCTATGACTTAAAGGCACATAAGAAAATTCACATGCTTCTTCTAAGAAAACAGACATTACAGAAACAATTATAAATTCTGAGACACATTGTATCTTTAGGTTTGTGAATACAACACACAATCATCACCTTAAAAAAGTGACTCTTTGACTTCCATGTTTTTTTCCAGGTCCTTGAATAGTATCCTTTTCTTCTTCACTTCCATCCCCCACATCTGAAAAGTATGTGACTCCATGAAAAACATGAGATGCAACACTTTAAGAACGCCCTCACCCCACTAATAAGCCAAATAAGAAAAAAGGTGGGGGCAATATTTGATAATTAATGGAAAGTAAACCAACAAAAAGAGAACAACTTGATCTACATATTAAAGAGCTGAAAGAGTGAAAGAAAAAGGCTGTCATACATCGGTCATATTGTGTGTGAGCTTGCAGGGTAGGGCACAGCTTGGGGTAGCGATGAAATCCAATAGTCAAGAGAGAGAGAAAAGCGTGAATAAAAGGGGATAGAGGATAATGGAGTTTCTTTTCTTGTTATAATCATTATAGTTATTTAGAATGCTTAATCCCAGCATCTCACTGAGTGCCCCCCTCCCATAGTGCATGTCCAATTAAATGCTCTGGGTTATGGTTTTCAATTTCCAGTCTATAATCTAAACTATTACAATCTATATGCAACCAATACCAGCCATGTGTACACCTCAATGATGTTTGACATTGTCATGGTACCAGAAGATAATGTTCTAAGACAGAACAGAAGTACAGCGTGAACTTAACACAGATCTTTAAACTAGCCAGTTTGCCATAAAATGAGCAATGGCATACATCAGTTACTCTATCTAATGATTAACATTCAACAACAAAGATGATGAATGAAAAGACAGGAGATGGTAACTGAAGAGCTCAGCATGGTAAAGTGCTTGCTGCACAAGTTCCCAAGTTTCGATCCTAAGCAGTCGAATAAAATCCAGGTGTGCCACCATGGTGACATGATAGACATTTGTAACCTCAGCGTCAAGGAGAGGATTTGCTAGCCAGCCAGCTAGGCTAGTACATAATGGTGATCTCCAAGTATAGTAAGAGAACCAGTAGTATTGGGGAAAGAAAGAAAGGAAGAAAGAAAGAGAGAGAGAGAGAGGAGGGAGGAGGAAAGAAGAGAGAGAATGGAGACAAGACAAAATTTGGTGTATATGATAGAGAAAGACACTCAATGTTGACCTGCAACAATTGCAGTTCTCATCTTATAGGAAATAGCAAGTCGTTTCTTCTAGAACCTATTTGAGTGACCATGGCTTAGGAATACAGATTTAGGTACCCCAAATTCCATGTTCCCACATGGGAGTACTTCCAGGAACTTATATAGTTTCATAAAACAAAGAAAATCATAAATCAAGGCAAGTTTAAAAATACATTGGTGGGTACATCAGAGACATGGTTACAGCAGGGTGGGGGAAGTTAAGTTAATAGATTTCAATGGTTTTTATCCGTTAGTTACAGGGTTATCATTCCGACAGATAGGGAAGGACTGGCTGTTTTCCTGGTCTAAAGCTAGCCCAAGTTAAGGTGATTAGCTTCTGGACCTGTAACATTCCAATATATCCACAACACTGCAGTTCCACACCATCAGTCTCTACAGACACAGTTTCTTTCCAGAATTCTCATTCCTAACATGTTCATTCCGCATATACACGTGCATACAGCATCCTCTCCAAATGATGCAGCAATCCCTCAATTTGTATTTAAATGTGGAAGGCGATGAAACCTGTAACAATTTCTACATGGCAAAAAAATTCCCACCATCATTTTCTTTATTTATGCTTGGTTCCTTTCGAATATTAAAATTCTTTCAGGGAAGGGAACACAATTCAGTGTCAGAGCCTATGCTTGCTATATAGAAGGCCCTGGTTAGATCCGAGCCCTGGAACTACAACAACAACAACAAAAACCCTTTCTCCTCAATCCCCATCTTTCTCCATTTCCAAGGCTCCTTCCCAACTTTCTGTCATGTGTAAAATAGTATCTTTTAACACTTAGAAATTTCTAATGACCTCTTTGGCTGTGCTAACACTTGGCCTGGCATCTTATTTCCAGAATACATTTGACACAGAGATGAAGGATCCACTGTCAAGCTCTGTGCATGATAAAGCAGAGTAGGAAAGAAGGCTGGGTCTCTAGGGCTGTCTCCCTAGAGCATGTCAGCTTCCCTCTTATGGCACTGTCCTTGTGAACTTTGTCCTTTATGAGCATGCTTATATTTCAGCCTATTTGCTCTCTGAGCTACTGTTTGTTTGAGGGAAACAATCTATCTTATTCATCTTTCTGGCCATCTTAAGGAAATGTTAAGGCTGGTAGGAAATCAATTTGGCAGCAATTCACCAGTAATTTAGTAAACCATTTGCACTTTCTATGTCTGTCCCAGCTCTGAATAATGACATGGAGACTTAGATTTATTTATAATAACTTTAGGCCTTACCTCACTGTTGTTCCCAACTAGCTTTTATAAACCATGCTTAATCCATGTTTTGCCATGTGCTTCTTTACCTTTCCTCAGTTTCATACATCCAACCTCCTCCTTTCCTTCTAGGCAAATCCTCCTGCCTTCTACTTCTTTCCCGGAGTCCCTTTATCTACTGGAAGCCCTACCTCCTTCTTTTGTCTCAGGTATTGGCTGTTTAGTTCTTTGTTCAACCAATCAGAAGGAGATGGAGAACAATGTTTATAAAACATTGAGACAGATGATTCTTAACAACACTAAAATTGGGCTTTTACTCAACTTTCTGAGAGAGATATTAATATTTGATATAAAGACAATATAATATAATATAATATAATGTAATATAATATAATATAAAGACAATCTTTACACAGTGCATAAGAAGCTCACACCACCAATTTATGTTTCTAAAATTTTTGAAGTTATGGAACAACTTCTGTTGGAACCTCTATCACATGTAAATTTAAAATTTAGGTGAAATGAAGTCTTCTGTCAGTTGTTCCCAATTAAGAATGTTGAGTGGTAGGGATATATGATCCAGACATGTTAGTAATATATAGTAATAATCTCTACATTTACTGACAGTATCTTTGTCATTGGGATTTGTCATCTGAAACACTGCATCTTCCTACCCACAGCCAAAAAGGAAAGAACTGATTGTAACCTGTTCTTTTCAAATGTGTAACAGTCTTTTGAACTCAGGAAGAAGAATCAAGTTATAGTATTAAAGTTCCTTTCCTCGACATTTTCATTCTCTAAGAGAGTGGGCTCTCTGCATAGACAAGCTGATTGGGGGACTTTGAGATAGTTATTTCAGAGTTTGGATGAATGCTTTTGGTTCAAGAATTTGATGCTTTAAATATTAGGCTATATGTTCTCTACTTGCCTTTGAAAAGGTAAACTAATTCAATATATAATAATAAACATAACAGAAAAAAAACAGGACTATTAAGCCAGGGAAAAAAGACTCAGAATCAAACAGTGTTCTGGGCTACATAACAAGGATCCTGCCTAAGATGCCACTTAAAAATTTAAAAACCAGCAAGCTAACACCTGTCAGCCAATGTTTTCTAAAGAAGAAAAAAAATGTTTGGGGCTGGGTGGAAATTAAAAAGAGAAAAGAGTAAGAAACAACCCTAACAACAAAAGAAGCAAAAGAAAGTGTGAAAATGAAAGAAAATAAAGTCAAGAATTATCTAGACTTCAGGTCCTCTCCCTTGCTCCTGCTGAATTTCAGTTCCTGCTGCATCCTGGGATACCATAAGAAAAAGACTATGGGAAATTTTTTCTTTATTTGTGGACAAGACTTACAGAAGAAAAGTGTAAAAGTTTCCAGACCTAAAGAAGACGAAATTCTAGAGAAATAGAGCCTTGCCTTTGTGGAAGGGAGGAAAGTAGGAAAGAAAATTCTAGACTATGGATGCACTAAATTACAACTCAGGCGTTCTCCCCCCCCCTCCAACCCCCTTAATGTAAAGTGAGAACAGGCCAGTCATCTCTACTTATAAAGAATAATTTTAGTGTCCAAGGAGAAAGAATGTTTTTGTCAAGGCAAATTATAACACATCCATTAAAACAACTGTCTTATTGACTATGTCCTGCATGATCTGAATGCCCCGTGAACATGTCAGGATATAACCTGATAACTAAACATGGTTCTCTCCAGATCTTCATGATGGATGTGAAATCTGGCCACTGTCTATTTACTCCAGGGAACAGATACCCCACAATGAACTGCATCACGGACAAGGTGAAAACACAAATTCTACCCAGAGACAATAATAAAGACAAGAGTAAGGACTTCCTATTATATAGCCCTGAATTATCTCCAAATAGTCCACAGATGAAAGAGGATGTCCACAGAACTGAGTGGTCCTGAAGAGAAAGCAGCTTGGATGCCTTTTTCATCTTCACTCTTTAAAGGGGGCAGCAGGGTTTCACTTAAGATGACACATGTCTCCATAAGGTGACTCATATTTCTCTGAAAGAATATAAAAGGTGACCTATCTTCAAAACAATGATAGGGGCTTGATAGTAATGCTTGTCTTAACTCTGTTTCTTCATTATTTACAATACATTTGTCAACTAACATTTTCTTTCCTGAAACCATCATTATCTGCTGAGAATGTGTCTCCCATAGCAGGCTAATGGGTGTGTGTCGCCTAAATACAGTATGATCATTTGTCTTTATGTAGCCATGTAGAACATATTCTGTAAGCAATTTACAGATGAATTTTTGAAGATTTATTTATTTTTATTATTTTATGTGAATGGGTGTTTTTGCCAGCATGTATGTACGCACCATATGTGTGCAGTGCCCTTTGTCATCAGAAGACACCCAGTGTCCTAGAATGAGACTTACAGATGGTTGTTAGCTGTCATTTGGGTGCCGGGAATTGAGCCAGTTTCCATTGGATAAACAGTCACTGTTCTTAACCACTGAGCCATTTCTCCAACCCTACTGATGAGACTGATAAGATCACACACACAAACTGTTCGCACATAACCTTGTCTTTAATGTGACAAAGAGCTAGGATCCAAACTTACTTTTTTTATTTTGAGTTATTTCCAAAAGATATTTCTGACTTCCCAAGACATGCATTTATATTCAAGACAAAGGGAAACATACCATTTGGCTTTCAGGGCACCATCTATCTTTATCTTTTGGCATTGTGATTATGTAGCATTTACAAACTCCTTGTCTAGTCAGACAAATACTCACACTTCTGTGCTTTGATTTAGTGCAACGAGTACCACTATTTTAGCTCCTAGGTTTGCAAATGGCCATAATCTGAACTTATAAATCACTTGGCAAAGAAGACAGTTGGTAGAAATAGCATGACAGTGACTAAGGGCTGTGTCTGTAGAACCCGTCCATCAGAAATACATTGGCTTGATTTTAACATGGATTGTAAGCAAAACATGAATATAAAAAGAGAGCAAAGTGCAATAGAACTGATTGAGATAGATATGTTTTACAAAAACACAGTATATAATGATTATTATAAAAACAGCTCAACTTTCTTTTTTGGTCAAAATAATGCTTACAAATGAATTTAAGTTATAATTTCAGTTCTCAAACTGTTTAATTACCAAGCATAATTCAACTTTTAAGACTTTCATAATTTTTATAAGTATGATATACTTATAATAAACTGTTAAAAAAATCCTAGGTGATGTTGCCTGTGATTCTAATCCTAGCGCTCAAGTGGCTGAGGCAGGAAAACAGTGAGTTCAAGGCTAACTGGAGCAACTTAATGAAGGCATGCCATAATACAATAAAAAGCAAAATAAAGCATATTACATTTGATCCAAGAAAAATTTTTACTTTCCACATGGCTCTAGGTATGTGTTGTAAGAACTCATTTATGGTTTAGACAACTTTTGATGAATTCAATATGAAAGTAAAACCAGTGGACAAATGGTATGTTACATGCTCTCTAGCTGTGCGGTAACATGCTCTTGAGACCATCTCTCCATGAATTTAAGGCACACTGCTTGCCATTGGAGCCAAATACTTCCCATAGTGTCAAGTCAACTTGTTTATGGGATGCTAGGGGAGCTCAAAGATCTCAAAAGCAGGATGGAGTGCATATGGAGAAGACCCACTTATGTACTCTTCAGTGGATGCATTTTGAGTATAAGAAGTAGATATTAGACATATAATATAGATAACCATATTAAAATATGTACACCTAAGGAAGCTAATCAAGAAGGAGGTCTCTGGCTAAGATGCTCAATCTCCATTCAGAAAGGCAAAGAAGATGAACATCAGAGGAGAGAGAAAACAGGACAAGAGCCTACCACAAAGGGCCTCTGAAAAACTCTACCCTGCAAGGTATTGAGGCAGATGCTGAGACTCATAGCTAAACTTTGGGCAGAGTACAGGGAATCCTATGAAAGAAGTGGGAGATAATAAGACCTGGAGAGGACAGGAGTTCTACAAGTAAATCAACAGATCCAAAAAGGGGGCACAGAGGTCTTTTCTGAGACTGAAACTCCAGCCAAGGACCATTCATTGAGATGACCTGGAACCCCTGCACAGATGTAGCCCATGGCATTTCAGTGTCCAAGTGGATTCCATAATAATGGGGACAGCGACTGTCTCTGAGAGGAACTGATTGGCCTGCTCTTTGATCACTTTCCCCTGAGGAAGTATCAGCCTTGCCAGGCCACAGAGAAAGAAAATGCAGCCACTCTTGATGAGAGCTGATAGACTAGGATCAGAAGGAAGGGGAGGAAGACCACCCCTATCAGTGGACTGGGGGAGGGGCACAGGCAGAGAAGAGGGAGGGCAGAGGGCAGGTGGGATTGGGAAGGGAGGAGGGAGGGGAGGTAAAGGGGGATACAAAGTGAATGAACTGTAATTAATAAAATAATTTAAAAAGAATAACAGTGAATATAAACAGGAACAAAGCAGTAAATTAGCACTTCTTTATGTCTTTAAATTTCATAAAAACTGCAAACCTGTTTCCAACCACTTGCTGTCTGTATCACTTGATAAATAGGCTTTTACAACTGCATGTGCCCCTGACAAATTCATGAAGTTCTCCACAAATCTATTTTTTTCCAGCTCCTCTACTCTCTGGGATGGTAATTTCATGTGTTTAGTTAGTCAAGTAAGTAGTCTCATAATCATCCTTGAATATTTACTTTTTTGATAGCTTATTTGTTGTCTTAATAATGCATTTTTTCTTTAATTCAAAAGAAAAAGATAAATCCATCTTTTTCATGGCAGAAAAAGGAGAAAGGATTGGAGAGGGGTGGTGAGTCTCTCTTAAAAGTTGAATTATGTAATGATATTTAAAATGTTTGCCCAAAACATGAATGCAGAGTTCATATAACCTTCCCCTGCTTCTCATTCCCACTTTTCCTTCCTTTACTGCTGGGAACTAAACACAGGGTCTTATATCTGGTAGAGAAGTGGTTCTACAGAAAATTACATACCCAACCAATGAAATGTTGTGCCAAAATGTGTAAGGAAATATGGATATGATAAAATTTAAAAGTCATGAATAATTATTGTTGGTGTTAACAGTGTGTCAGTGGTGCCATTTAAGTTACAGAAGATATCTACCTACCATATTTGTCTGATTTTTATAACTTTTGAATTACTTGTGAACAAAAGTATCTTTCCTCCAGAATGAAGTTCCTAAGAAATGTTTCCCCTCAGAACATTAATGGTCTGCCACAGACCATGTGCCTGAGAACATAGATGGTCTGTCATTATGTGGTAGTTAAGTCTTCTAAATTTGTTGTTTGGAGCTTTTGGAACTTGGCTTTTCTGAGTATTTTAGACATTCTTTTAATATTGGTTCTGGCTGTGAGTTAAAATTTCTTCTTAGCATTTGGTTGCTGCAGTTTCACACGACAGGGATCTGGCAGTCAGGTACTCTTAATGGGCTTACTATTCGGCATCTTAACCAGATTTTGAGTGTTAAAGCAACCCAGTTAGGCTTGGCACCTCATTTGAACACATTGCTGATTTCTACTCCCCAGTTATTGTGTCAGGTCTTGATTTTTGTAATGGGGTTTATGGAGAGGCAGACAGACCCAAGATTTCCTTAGAGACCCTGGTGAAAGAAAAAATGAAACTTTAATTCTGTGTCCTTGTCAAGGAATGAACTTGCTAAGGCTGGTCTAGGACAGGAGCCAGGGCCACAGAGAAGTTACACTTGTGGCTTCTGGAGACTCAATTCCTTGCCTTGGGCTGTTGTTGTAAGTCTTAAGGCAGCTGTGTCTGAGGTACCCTATGTTCTTTTTGCCAACATTGTCTGACTTAGCTCTCTGCTGATCTTGTGCCCCTGCTCCTGCTAATAGTACTTAAGGTTCTGTATTTCTTAATAAACTTGCTTGGCACAGGTCATCAGCTTATGTAAGAGCTCCTAGTCCCAGTTATTGCTTTTATTTAGTTACTTTTTATTTTTTGTATCCTTTATCTCTCAGCTGTGATCCTCCCTCTCTTTCAACATTTGCCATTCAGGACACTTACTCCCACTGTTTTTGGTCAGATGTTGTGTGGCCACATCTTCAGTTTACATGTGGGATATATTCACTGGCTTGTATTAGGAATTGTTTATGATTATTTTCACAGATGTCTTCACACATATAGTAAGTCACATCATATCCCTCTCTGTTCTTCTAGTTGCTTGGATGTCAGATTAGCCACATTTATTTTTATTTTATTTTATTTTTTATTTTTATTCATTTTTCAGGAGAGATTTGTTGGCATTGTAATAATTTCTCTGCAGACAACCACAGAGTTTCCAGTACATTGGCACTATGGTGCTCTATCTGGACTTCACTTTGCTTTGATATGACTGCCCTAGGGTCATCGCAGGCTGTTATTCTACTTCTGTATCGCTGTCTTTAATGTGCATAGTGACATCTTACTATGTATGGTTGAAACATGGTGAACAGCAATTCCAGAAGACTGCATAGCACCTGAATGGTAATATTTGAAGCTTCTGTTCTTTTTCTGAAGCATGGAAATTTTGTCAGAATCAGCCAGATTTATATTGGTGTAGTTTGTAAAATGTAACTTGCAATGCACTGTCAGGATTGCTTGTGACACAAAAATCACAATTATATATTTTAACCAATTATTTCAAGTTCATATTACAAGAAGAGTATTAAGTATTACATGTAGTAACTCCTGTGTAATATAAAAGAATGTAGATTTTCAATAAGCAATGTAAGAAAATAAGATGGCTCTCCACTCACACTAACAAGGAGGATAAAGCACAGAGCAGCAGGTGAAAGAAGAACACACTGTAATGTCAGTGTCAGGGACTGGGGAACTTTTAAGAACAGATGTAGTTATTATAGTTAACCCTAGGTATCCCTGGAGAACTGATTTCAGGCTCCTGCATAGACACAAAACTCTGCTGTCATCCAAGACTCAGCACATAGATGCTACACTGTGCAAATCCTACATTCTCTCTTCTGCATACTTTAAATGACCTCTAGATCACAAGCATTGCCAGATACAGCCTAGGCTGCTATATAAACACATGTTCAAAAGATAAACACAAAAAACAAGACTGTTCCTATGTCAGAAACAGGTCAGTAAAAATGAATCATATTTTACATGATTAATACATGGGTGGTTGAATCTAAGTTGTGGAACTCATGGACACAGAGAGTTGAATGTAGGTAATGTTTGTCTGTTTTGAGGTACTATAATCCTCCCTTCTGTCACCTTCAAGCCATCAACAAAGAGACCTCTGAGCATAGTTTTGTCAGTAAAGGGAATGGGTAAAATCTTGAAGGCTCAGTGAGGCACCTGCCTATAGTGCTTGAACTTTTGCTCCCTTGGAAAACAAGATACAGTCATGCTATCTTTGGAAACAGGCGAGAATGAAGTTGTCTTAGAAGCAACAAGGGCAAGTTGGTCCTGTTTGAGCACTCATTGCTAGTGCTACTAAGGTCAGGTTTATCTAGAAGGGTGCGGTGACACACACCCATAATTCCAGAATTTGGGGAAGTAGAGGCAGGTGGATCTCTGTGAGTTCAAGGCCAGTCTGGCTAATCCACACTAGCAAAGGCTACAGAGAGAAATCCTGTATCAACCCCCACCCCCCCAAATCTGATGTTTGGTAGGCAAGTTCCCTACATTTGTATTATGCTTCTATGATACCTTGTTTATTTGTCCTCTTACAATGATATACAAATACAAGAAGTAGGGCTATTCCTGAAAATGAAAGTTCTGTGTAGGAGAGAACAGAACCTGAAGATTCCTATTTAGGGAGGGCCTTAGGAACATTTAGGTGTAAGTGAGAGAATGAATTGTATAGAAATAATATATAATATATAAGTTATATACTTAAGTCCCTCTACAGACCAGTTATTTAATAAATGTTAAATATTTTCTTAATTTTTAAAGATTCCATGCTTGCCTAATGCTATTTTACTTTGTAGTAGTTCTCTCATTTGCAGAGTTAATGGATGCTTATCAATATTGTGAGCCTCCAGTCCTGTCAGCCTTCAGCAACCACCAATCTGAATTCTATCTCTATAGTTTTTCCTATTCCAGATATTTCATGGAAATGGAATATAAATAAAAACCATAGTCCACAAGGAGAGCAAGAGAAGCAAAAACTCTGGGCACAGGGGTCTTTTCTGAGACTGATACTCCAACCAAGGACCATGCATGGAGATAACCTAGAACCCCTACACAGATGTAGCCCATGGCAGTTCAGTGTCCAAGTGGGTTCCATAGTAATGGGAACAGGGACTGTCTCTGACATGAACTGATTGGCCTACTCTTTGATCACCTCCCCCTGAGGGGAAGCAGCCTTACCTGGCCACAGAGGAAGACAATGCAGCCAGTTCTGATGAGACTTGATAGACCAGGATCAGAAGGAAGGAGAGGAGAACCTCTCCTATCAGTGGACTTGGGGAGGGACATGGGGGGAGAAGGGAATTGGGAGAGGAGGTGGGAGGGAGCTACAGGTGAGTCAAAAAGTGAATAAACTGTAATTAATAAAAATAAAAAATGAAAAAACATAGTCTTTTAATTCTGTCTCATTGTTTTACTTATTTAATTACACACACACAATTATTCACATTAATGGGGTACCAAAAAACACTGATGTTCCAATACATACTTGTATATTATAGAATACTAGAAGTTATTTCTTCTGTCTAACCAAATTGTAGCTAAATATTTCCCAGTCTCTGGTAACTATCCCACTACTCGTAGTTTATTTGAGATCAACTCTTTTACATTTATGAGTGAATAATGTGGCCTCTGTCTTTATCTCATCTGCCTTCTTTCTCTTATTAAAATGTTTGCAAGATTCACCTACAGTGTAACATGTGTCAGCACAGTAGCAAAAACATAAAAATTCTTCTTTATTCTGGAATGATATTCTGTGCTTTGAATAGTCCACCTGCATCCATTAGGTTATTGTCATTTTGATCATTGTCACTTATAGCTGTTATTAATACTGCTACA
>CM053753.1:12220707-12314996 GCA_028658305.1 Pachyuromys duprasi
AAAAAAACATTTGCTCAATTATGTTCATAGCAGCTTAATTTGTAATAGCCAGAATCTGGAAACAACCTAGATGTCTCTCAACCAAAAATGGATATAGTAATTGTAGTACATTTACACAATGGAATACTACTCAGCAATTATAAACAAGAGAATCATGAAATTTGCAGGCAAATGGTCTGAACTAGAAAAGATCATCCTGGGTGAGGCATCCCAGAAGCAGAGAGACACACATGGTATATACTCCTTTATAAGTGGATATTAGCCATATTATACAGGATACGCATATTAAAATCTACACACCTAAAGAAGCTAAATGAGCAGGAGCACCCCAGGGTTTCTTAATTCTTATTCAGAAGGGCAAACAGGATAGACACTGGAAGCCCTAGAAAAGAGTAAACAGGACAGTAGCCTACCACAGATGTCTTTTAAAAGACTTCAACCATCAGGGGATCGAAGCAGTTGCAGAGACTCTCAGCCAAACTTTGGAGAGAGCACAGGGAATCATATGGAAGAAGTAGGATATAAAAGGACTCGGAGGGGTCAGGGGCCACACATGGAAATCAACAAAGCAAAAGGCAGAAAAAAGAGAGAGAGACAGAGCAGGGCCCATGTGGACTGCAGAGACTGGTGCATCAACTAAAGACCTCGCCTGTAGGGGACCTAGACCCCTCTGCTTAGATGTAGCCCATAGGCAGCTCAGTCTCCATGTGGGGGCCCTAGTGAGAGGAGAGAAGACAAAGGAAAGGAGAAGGTCTCTGACATAAACTCCATTGCCTGTTCATTGGTCACTTCTCCCTGGTGGGGTGATCTAGTCAGCCCACTAAGGAGGAAGATCCAGGTAGTCCTGATGGGAGATGATGACTGGAGTCAAACTGTGGGGGAGAAGGACTTCCCCTATCAGTACTCTGGGAAAGAGAGATTGGGCAGGGGAAGGAGGATGAGATCCAGAGGAGATGGGGGCTGGGCTAGACTGGGATGCAAAGTGAATGAATTGTAAATCACGTATATATATGTGTGTGTGTGTGCGTGTGTGTGTGTGTGTGCATATTGTTGGTGATGATTAATATTTACAATTGATATATCTTTTAGCAAAGCTGCTGTTAGTACTAAACATCTGTATAACCAAATCACCACACAGAGACTGGGTTTATTTAGTTAACCTAGAACACAATGCTGGGCAATAATTACTCCCTCTTAAACCTCCAAGCCTTCATAGTTTCCCAACATTTAGATTTTACCTATTATACTTGCTTTTGTGATATGTTAGGTCCAGTCCATCCCTTCAAGTCCTTCCAAGATCTGTCCTCCAGCTGTGCTCTCCTAGTTCTGCCCCTGCCCTTTGACCTCCCACTCTTTCTTGTCCTCTGGCTCCTCCCCTCTTTCTTTCATCTGGCTCCTCCCCTCTGCCTGCTTCCTTTCCCTTGCTCAACATTGTGCCTAGTTGCTTTCTTTTGGCCTGTTTACACAAAGTTGAGACAGGATGCTTAGAATAAGTAGCAATGTCTGGATTGAAACCAGAGAGTGGGGGAGAGAAATCAGAAATTTATATATGAAAATTTAAAGGATACAACTTAAAAGCACAGGACAACTTCCTTGTTTCTCTCAAAGATTATGGAGCTTCAAACTTACTAGCATTTCTGGTATTGTATCACTTTTCTAAACATTTCATTTTTGATGTTTTTGCCATAGAATTGTTCTCTTCATATTATTTCATAATTTATTATAAGTATAGATAAGAAAATTGATTTAATAATACATGTATCGTACATCATGGCTCAACTAATTTATTATAGTAATTTATTTTTGTGAATTCATAAATAGTTTCTGTATATTATAATGGTTCATCCTTGATAATAATAAACTTATCAATTTTGGTACCTTTTATTTTATTTTATTGTCTAATTGCTTTGACTAAAATGTCCAGCAAAACATAAAATGGTTACTAAAAGGCAATTGTGTCTTACTAATGGTCTTCAGAGGAAAAGTTTAAATCTTTTACTATGAACTATATATTATGAGCTGTAATTTTTTTTTCTGTTTCTAATTAGCCAATCTTTAATCACAGGAAGATTTTGTTGATGCATTTCCTGTGTGGAAATTGATTAACATGCATTAATTATGCATATTAATAAGCTTCTGTATGTTTCCACACATGCATAATGTGTGCACTAATCCAATCTCATTTCAGATTTCTGTACTATTTTTTTATGGATACTGACAGATGGTTCACATGCTGTATGATATATATTACATATATGTCTGCCTATTTTTATTATGTAAATTTGCACATAAAGAAAATCATTGTATTTTTTTATTCAAATTTTATGTTCACCAAAACGTTTTTTAAAATGTGTGTATATGTTTTGTCTACACATATGTACATCCTATATATGTGCTTGGTGCCCACAGATATCAGAAGAGGGTGTCAGATCTTCTGGAACTGGAGTTGAGTATGGTTGTGAATCAATATGTTGGTGCTAGAAGCCAATCCATATGACTTATGCATATGTATATATGTGTGTTTATGTATATGTGTACATGATAGTCATCATATCATATGTGTATATAATATTTTATTTTGTTTGACTTTATTTTATTTTACTAATGATCTCTGAATTTTACCAAGTAAAAGTAGCCTCTCTACTGGCTGTTTCAAGGGATTCAGTAGATTCAGTAGTTCAAAAACTAGGAAATCTGGGAATGTGGCTTTAAAAAGTTTTCAGTGACTTTTTCTTCTCTCTAATCTGCTTCTTGCTGTTCCCTGATAGTTTGTGGATATTCATTTCAGGCTCCTATGCAGCTGGAGAGAGAAGGATGGAAATAGAACAAACTCGATGTTCTTACCAAGATTCAGACTTTTTTTTTTATTGAATAAAGTCTCTCCAGAATGATGCTTTGGTTAATTGCCAATTGTTCTAAAAATAAAAGTTAATTCTGGCAAAATTTTTACCATTTTTTTCATTACTCTTATAAAGGAGAAAATTCTTAGATATTCTTAGTTTACAATCCCGCTGACTTTACATAAAGTCTTTACCAAAAACAGATACTTTGATAATTCAGGGTAAGTTACTGTGTGTTACTTAGTACATACATTCCTAACTTGTGGCCTGTCTTATATATGATTTGCTAATCTCTCCATAAATAATGATGAGGAAGTCTTGAGGGTTCATCAGGCAATAAGAGTCTTTCAGATCCACACAAAACCTATTTGATCATTTATATTCCATTGTCTCAGCTTACTTGACAAGGCTACCATCAGAAAGCACAAAGAGAACTAAAAACATGCTTACAAAGCACACAGTCGTCCAATTTCTGGACCCTATCACATGGAGGAGAGTGTGAAGGAAGAAAGCAAAGACTCTAAAGAAAAGGTTTGGTGCCAGGCATAGGCTCCAAGAAAAGATGGTGGGCTAAAGGAATCTTGTCTGAGATTCTGTGAAGGGGAAGAGTTGGTGTTATAAATGAGTTACTGTATTCTGAGAAAAAAAAAAGACAAAGAGCATCAGGAATAAAGAAAGACGGAGGCAACACAGTCAGACTTTCCATTTAGTGAACATTTTCCTCAGGCCAAAACCAGAGGAGGATGCAATTTAAACAGAAAGCTCTCAACTGATATCATTGATCAGCACAGACTGAAAAAAATGCAAATATACTTTCAAAATAAGTCCACAAATGTGTGAAAATAGTATGTGCTACGATGAAGTTTGTGTCACTTAAACAATGCAAGGAGACATCTTAGGTATATCAACGTGTAACACAGAACATAAATGCATCAAGAACAGAGATCACATGAGAATTCTAAGAGACCAAGTAAAAAGACTTTGACAAATTTAACACAACCCCAGGTAAGAAATCCTCTAGAAACTAGGAACAGAAGGAGCATTACTTCAACACTCAGAAAACATTATACTTGGTGGATAAAATCTGAAAGTATCCCCTATAAAGTTAGTAAAGTTAGAAAGGAAAAAAAAATAGTTCCATTCTTACAGCTGTCAGTCAATGCTTTACTTAATTTCTTAGCTAGAGCAATAAGACATGAGTCAAAATAGAAGAGCTATAAATAGGAAAAGAAAAAGTCAAAATATACCTCGTTGCAGGTATTATGATACTATACTTAAGATTAAGAACCTATTGGGTGGGGTTACTGAGAAGACTGTTCTTTTCTTAAGGGAAGCAGAGGAGCGGTGAACCTTGGGGAGAGGACGTGTGTGTGTGTGTGTGTGTGTGTGTGTGTGTGTGTGTTGGGGATTTAGTGGAGTGGAGGGGGAGAGGAGGGTGTGGGTGTGTTGGGAACTTGGTGGAGTGGAAGAGAAGCTGTAGTAGGAATGTTTTGTAGGAGAAAAGGATTAATAAAAGAAAAAAAATAAATTTAAGAAACCATAAAAACACTTGTTTGCCTCTTCTTGGGACTCTTCCCCTACTATTGGGTTACCTTGTCCAGACTCAATACAAAGGCTTTTGTGTTGTCTTATTATATTTTGTTTTGTTATGTTTGGCTGTGTGTGTGTGTGTGTGTGTGTGTGTGTGTGTGTGTGTGTGTGTGTGCGCGCGTTTTGAGACATACTCTTTTCTGAAAGGAAATGAACAAGAGTTGATCTCAGGGAGAAGGGAGCTGGAGGAATGACTGGGAGGATTAGAGGAAAGGGAAATTGTGGTCAGGATGTACAGCATGAGAGAAGACTCTATTTCCAATATATACATACATGCCTGCATGCATTAAAAGGTTAATAACTTAAAGAATTGACTGTAAAACTCTTTGATTTGATATTCTTTCAGCAAAGATCAATACATAAAACAAGATCAGTACATAAAACAAGATCAATACATTAAACTAGTTTTCGATGTATATGTAATGAAGATACTAACCAAAAAAGTTAGAAAAACTATAGTCAGAATGCTCTAAGAAAAATAATCTTTGAATTAAATCTAACCAAAGAGGCAACAGACTTCTGTAATGAACATTTTAGCACATATAACAATAATAAGCTTATTAAGGAAGACCCTAGAATATGAAAAGCTTTCCTGCCCTGAATCAGAAAGAAATGTCCAAAGAACTGTATATTTTACAGATCTCCCTCAAAAACACCACGCATGGGCTGTAAAGATGGCTTAGCAGTTAACAGCACTTGCTGCTCTTCCAGACAACCCAGATTCAAATCTCCACATCCATGTGCTGAGTCACAACCATTTGGAGCAGTACTCCTAGGGAATATGATGCCCTCTGCTGGCTCATTTGGGCACCAAGCATGTATGTGGTGCATAGACACACATGCAGCTGAAAATGTACATAAATACACATAAAATAAATTAGTTAAATTTAGTAAACATTAATCATGCAAGTAATTATGGTACAGCTATATACTCTAGGGCATATACCTGAAGAAATCTAATAGGTAAACATGCAATAGTAATACTTGTTTACTGTTCACCATGAAGCCAGACTGCATTTAGCCCAAGTGTCCATCATCAGATAAAGGAGGGAAAACTGAGGTAGATATGCGTAATGATGTATTGTTCATCTCTAATGAAGAACATCATGCTGTCTTTGGGAAATAGGTGGAAATAAAGATCATCCTTTTGTGTGAAAAAAGCCAGACACAGAAATAATACAACACATGTTATTTGCAGAAGAGAAACTATGTGGGAAAGGAAAGGGTATTAGTGACAGGAGAAAGAGAGAGCAAATGGGGGTGACTGGAAGGTGGATGTGAATAAAATACATTACTAGTCACATTCATGAAAGTGCCATTATAAAGAATCTTTTATTTAATTAATATATTATTTTTAAATAAAAGACAATTTAGATAAGGAGTGATTCCAAATTAGTCTACCTGATTTCACCCCAGTTCCACAAAGCAAAGAATGACAAAGTGAGAGCCTCCATGCTTAAGGAGCTGCTTTGAGGGAATGGTCCTGCCTGTGCTTCAGTTTGGTTCACACTGGTGATACTTGCTTACTGAGGAATAGAGATAACAAGAGTAAAAAGAAATTACTGACACATTGTTAAATAACATATATACATAATTTTATTAAATATATTTCTTATATATGTATATACATACATATATGTGTGTTAATCCTAATATTTTAAAATATCAATATTTATATATTTTCCAAACCATCTAATATGAAAATTGTAATGGAAGCATTTTCATTAATAACAATTGGTAGTCCTTTCTTTCTTTTTTTAGTAGTAAATTTATTTATTTATTTCAATTTATTCACTTTTTATCCCCACTGCAGCCCCCTCCCTCATCTCCTCCTAGTTCATCCACCCTTCCTCTTCTCCCTCTATGCCCTTTCCCTAGTCCCCTGATAGAGGAGAACCACCTCCTCATCTATCTGACCCTAGCCTATCAGGTCTCATCAGGGCTGACTGCTTCCTCTTCCTCTATGACCTGGCAAGGCTGCACCCCCCAGGAGAAGGTGAACAAAAAGCCAGCTACTGAGTTCATGTCAGAGAGAGCCCCTACTCCCCTTACTAGATAACCCACTAGGAAACTGAGCAGCCTATGGACTTTCTTTGTGTAGGATTAATATAGTGAAAATGGCAATTATTACAAAAGCAGATTCAATGCAATTCACATGAAAATACCAACACAGTTTTTTTTTTACATACATTGAAAGAACAACTCTCAGTTTCATATGGAAAAAAAAAACCAGAATAGCTAAAACAATCCTGTACAAGAAAAGATCTTCTAGAGGTATCTCCATCCCTGATCTCAAGCTGTACTATAGAGCAACAGTAATAAAAATCGAATGGAACTGGTATAGAAATAGGCTGGTAGATCAATGGAATTGAATTGAAGACCCAGAAATAAACCTACACACCTATGAAAACTTGATTTTTAACAAACAAGCCAAAATCACACAATGGAAAAAAAGGCAGAATCTTCAATAAATTTTGTTGGTCTAACTGGATTCTACATGTAGAAAAATGCAAATAGACCCATATTTATCACTATGCACAAAAATAAAGTCCAAGTGGATCAAAGATCTCAACATAAAACCAGACACACTAAATCTGTTAGAAGAAAAGGTGGGGAAGAGCCTTGACCTCATTGGCACAGAAGAGAACTTTCTGGCATTTCTTTCTAATTCATATATATCTTGGAAAATATACACGTAATAAGATTTTTACATATTATAAACATAGATTATAATGGTGATATTAATCATGGATATAACTGGTACAGTTTATGGATGCTGTAACTGAGTCCTACAGAGTCTTATAAATTACAAAAAAAGATGCAAGTCCATGAGTTGTATACACTCTCTGCTATCTACATCCTTAGTCATAACAAAGAAAAGCTAACTAACAGTCAAAACTTAGCTAGACTTTTATTCACTTCCTGTAGAAGCATATTTTCAAATTCTATTACGAACTGGGTGCCCATATTTTCAGAAGCAATGGTGAGCCTTGCTTTGTTGTAAACAAGCTCTTTAAAACTCCTGTGAAAGCTGTGAGGGAAAATAAGAAGACATCTTTCTCCATGGTGGTTCTCATGCATCTTGCTCTATACAGAAAGATCCTATCATGACACAGCTCTCACAGAGATAAATAAATGAACATAAAAAATAACTTTTTTAAAAAAAGAAAGATGAAATCTCTACCTCTCTGTATGGAGAGGGAATTATTTAAAAAATCTGACTGACATGTTTGTCTGCAACACTTAAAGGTGAAAGGTTATCCATCTTACTCATTAGCTAGTGACATGATCAGATTCTGATGTGCCTTGCCACTTCAAAGGGTCACTGGAATATGATTTCCAGGAAAGATTAATAGTTGTTTTGTGTGTGTGTGTGATCATGAAGAATATGTTCCCTCCTTGAACAGCTTTCACCACACTTGTAGGCATGGACACAACTTTTAGTATTCCATATATTTTTCTGAAGAATCTTCCAAATGTTTAGATTTCAAGGTCTCTCTTGTACAAGCCTACTTCAGAGACCCATTCTTCAGTCCTAATTTGAACATCCCATCTTTAAGATTTAGATGAGCATCTACTTTTCCCTTCTTATTATTCCAATAATCTAAAGGAGAAAGGTTTTGCGGTTTAAAAATCTGGAAACCATCCAGAAGTAGTGCACACACTTGAATTGTTGAGAGTTGGAAGCTGGAGGATTGTGTGTTTAAGACTAGCTTGTGCTGCCTAAAACAAGGCTAATATGCATCTTGTTGGTAATGCCCTCACCTAGCATGTGCAGACACTCAGTGTTCCATTCTTAGCACTGAAAAAGGCAAAAAACAAAAGGGAAAATGTCAACCCAGCTATGCTTTAGAAAAGACACTCTGCTGGGACAGTTGCCCAGAGAAGTTAGATGTGTGCCTTGGAGACCATTAGCAGTGTTGATAGCTTGCTTCTTTGGGATGCTTAGAAAGAGAAAAGACAAAGGGCAGGGATGGTAAATAAAGTATAATTGCTTGCAAATCAGCCTTAAGGCAAGTCAGCACCACCATCCTTTCTGTTTGCTGAGGGAATTCTTTGGGATAATTGGATATTTCCCAAGGAGATCATTTTTATTATTATGTCATTCCCAAACTGATGACTCTGAGATTTTGGTATAATATTTTCGTTAGTATTTAAACTAAAACCACAAATACTGCCTTTTGTTGCTTCTTAATCTTACCCAGTATAGTGGAGACTAGGTGTTTTGATCTGCAATGTCTCATGGGAAGTCAGAGTTGAAGGTCATTTTTATTCTGGTCTCTAGTGCACTTCTCCTTCTCAGCAACTCTTAGCGTTGTACACTAAAATCTTTACTTTAAATGCCTAGTGTCTACTTATGAAACAAAAATGGTTCTCCTCCTAAAGAGAACAGATTCTACTACGTGTGGGGAATCTTCCCTGTTTCTGCAGGTTTTCTTTGAGCACATCAGCAAACAGTTGTCTATTCCTATCCTGTATTTGTCCTTGGAATCCAACTCATCATTGTTCAGTGTCTTGTTTCCTACAATTTTTACACATATAATTTCATTCTTGTTTTACCTTGTTCTGTACATAATGCAAAAAAATTCAAAAGACTTTCTAGAGCATGTTTACTTCTTTGTGTATTTCAACACTTATGAGTATGAACAGACACACACAGGAAGAAGGAGAGAAAGAGAGAGTACAGTATGAGCAATTGAAATCATCTATTAAATGTCTCAAAATTGTGCCAAAAGAATAATTCAAAAAAGAAGTCATATTCATTCTTACATTCTTACACTCATTAAAGATAATTAGACTTTGAGAAAGCAAACTAAAAACAAAGTGTATAATAGGAAAAAAATTTTAAAAAATCTAATGCTAAACCAACTGGAAGAAGACAGCTATTTCGCTACATTTAGTGCAGTTTTCTTTTTCTCTAGTTTTTATGAAAATCTTAAGTTCTTTCTCCATTTTTCATAGGTATTAAAGGTTTGGTGGGTAATTTTACTTCATATTTCCCATGTACGGAAAACAAAAAGAATTGTATAGGAGATAATTATCATTCTTGTTTTTATTAATAATAGTAGGCCACAAAACATTCTTATAATGTTAAAAGGATAACTATAAAATTACGTGTCAAGGCTGAACTTCATCTAAGCTTCTATAGAACAATGCTCAGTGAAGCTTTTCAGAAGACTTTGGTTTCCATATTTTTTTCCATCATTTCTAGCCTAGCTTCATTGTGCCCTTTAGGACTGTAATAAGACTTTCCAGCCACTTTTCTCAGTGGTTCTTATGAAGGTGCTTGGTTATAGTCTTAGCACATGGTAGACCAAAACAGAAGGATCCTGAGTTTCTGGCCAGCCTAAAGCAATCTCCAGGCTAGCCCAGGCAACTTAGGTGAGATGATGTCTGAAAACAAACAAATGAATGAATGAACAAACAACAACAAAACTAGATTAGCTGGAAAGACGTTTCAGTGGCAGAGAGCTCTAGTATGTACAAAGCTCTGAGTTTAATACAAATGGAAACAGAGTCACCAATAACCCCTTGTTTAACAGTGATGAGGCCAGAGACATTTCTGTTTCCCCAAATGACCTCAAATTCTTAAGTCATTAAAGGTTATCTGAGATTATAAATGTCCAACCTTCCTGAAATCAGCTAGATCCACAGATCAATAAGTCATATTCTGCTGAGTGACAGTCCAGCATCTCATGTTAAATAATCCTAACTTCCTCTTCTTTGAAGTCCAGAGATAAACCACTGCCATGCTGAAACATTTTGATCAGCAGCCTTCAGAAATTTGCATATACCAACAATCTGAGTAAAACTTATTTCCATGAATTGTTCTTCTGCCTTTGATATCAGGGATGCTCAATGAAACTATACCCATTAAGAAGCTTCTCAGATAATTCTTAAAATGGTGGATCCAGTTGATTATTTCCTAAACAACCCAACTGTGCAGACTTTGCCTTTTCTTCTCTATTTTTGTACTTTGACTTTTGGTCTGCCTGCTGAAATAGTAGATACACAAACAAACACACACACATACACACACACACATGTTTGTGTGCTTGATCATTTCTTTAAATGGGGAACACTCTCCACCAAGCAAGATATTTCAAAGTCAGGAGAATGAACACCTGTCTATACCTTCAAAATGCCTTAAAAGATCTACTTCACCCGAGTGGGCCTTGTTAGTTTACTTAATTCCAGTTAATATTTTAATTAAAGTTAAGTGGTGTTTTGCTTTTTTTTCTTCCAATTTAAAGTACCAAGAAAGTGTTGTTTTCTGAAAATACCCTTTCTTAGAGGTGAGAGCTGTCCCAAATCCACTCTGAGATACCAACACTAAACTTTGCAGTAACATTCCTTGCAGTTTTCCTTTGAGGGAGCTTTCTGGTAATTGAGATGGCACACAGACAGCGTGCAATCGAATAATCCCTGGACTCTGGAATCAGCGCTTGTGTACTTTGTCCAATTGTGATGGTCCTGAAGCGCACGCGCACACACACACACACACACACACACACACACACACACACACACACACACACACAGCAGTACATAAGGCAGCAGCACTGCAGACTCACTTTCCTACAAACCTGTCTTGCTAAATGCTGTGCCATCAGAAGTTTCTTTAGGTGATGCTGTTATTTGCTTTGCATCGCTCACTGCAATGAAATATAGAGGACAACTCACCTAATATCCTCAAATGTTTTACTTACTCCACAATTTTGGAAGTACAAGAGTAACATCTAGCAGTTTTGTGAACTGAAACTTGTGGAGGATCCTGGGTAGCAGCGGCAGCAATGTGTGTTAAAGATGACAGTCACTTCTTTAGCCAGGAACAGGAAGTAACTGATAAACCTGGATTCTTCAGTCTCTCTTGTGGGTATCTCCTAGTGACTTAAGGACCTCTCATTAGAGACAACCTTTTAAGGTCAACCCTACCTGTCTACCACTCCTTTGGTGACCACTGGTACACAGAGGCAATGAGGTTTTTCATTAAGTATTTCTTGCTCCTACCTTCATGTGGCAAGTACAGCACCAGGCATATGACACATGGCAGTTTTCAACTATGCAATGGCCTCCACCAAGATATCTACTTTTTATCTTTGATGATTGAACCACATGGAGCATAAAACCTGGAACATAGTACAGAACAGAAAATACAGATTGCAGCATACCTGAAACCCTTTAGAACTACAGACAGTCCCCCATTGAATGTGGGTAGGAGAAAGAAAAATATAAGTCACATGCAGATATTACTATTTTATTAGAAAAAAAAAGCAAAAAAAACACTTTAGGCCAATACTGGGGTCATCAGCTATTGTGGACAAGATCTTGGGTTTTGACAGCAAAGCTGTTTCTCCTCCAGTTTCTCTGAGTGGTTTAGCAGGATATCTGCCTGGTTGTAGGTATAATGTAAGCCAGGAGAGAATTATGGAAAATTATCTGTTTGCTTTCTCCCATGGAGAAACACATGGAGTGTTATGAAGGTTTCCCTCTAAATCTAAGAAAGCAGAACACACACATTGCTAGAAAACACAGGTGAGATGCAGCCAAAGAGTTATTTATACAAATATGAAATCACATCAGCTCTTTCTGAAAGCAGCAGTATTATGTTGCCTTTCTTAGGAATAATGAAGCTTGAGACAAAGATGTTTTTCTTTGGTTATGGGAAAGCATTTCAGAGAGGCAGCATCATAAGCTCCTCTACAGAGGTAGCTTATGAACTACGAGTATGAAATGACAGGTAAATGGCCCAATAGAATGCAGTCTCTGGTCTGGTAGAGGAAGATCATCTGAGCTTAGGAAGATATTCCCTCAGATCTTTCAATATTTGCCTGAAGGAGCTTGTTTAGTTAGCCATAAAGGGAAACCTCCAGCAGCCAGTCTTTCAATCTTACATAATAAGAATATGGTGATTTCAAGATAGTAGAGTGTCAGGGTAGTAATCTAACAAAATGCATTTTCTACCCCTCTTATGGAAGAGTACCAGCTGCAGAAAGACAAAACTAGTAAGGTGCTGGCTAAGCAAACAGCAATGGCAACTCTGAATGTCAGGAATAAAGCACTGCTGGATCCTGAGCATTGTCCTTGTTTGAATTTTGTGGAAAGGAATGGTGTGTGCCTCTACAACACTGACCTCTTCCATCACTGAAGTCAGACTCTTCATTGTCTACTGCTACTGCTTTGTGTGTGCCCTGCAATCTAACTGGCTGTTGCTGGATAGCTCCCTTCCAATTGAGGGTGGACAATCCTTGATGCACCTTTGGTATGGCTATGGTTCCCTTTATCCACCTTCCTTCACCAAGCATCCTGAGGAAAGTTTACCTATCTCAGTGCAGCTCTTCCAAATGATTCTTCTGAGTTTCCTTTTCTCTTCATTTGGTGTCAAAGGGATTACTATTTGTGCTCAGAAGACAGCCTCTGGTAAATAGATGCACTTCAAACAAACAAACAAAAACGTCCAAATTTTTAACTTGTTTAGAGTTTTAGAGATTGTCCGGAAACAACTCTATCTGAAATGCACTATTGTTTTTTTTTTTTTTCCTTTAATGCCTCATTCAAAACTACCAATTATACATCCCACTGTAGTCAGTATTTAATTTCTGATATAACTTACAGCAGTTATCTGACACTCCAAAACGTGTGTCTTTGGATAATATTACAATCTTTTACAACTAAGATATGGTTATAACTGGAATTCTTCACCTTTCCACAATTGTTCTGGATCACCAATATATTTTATTGTTCGTTTTATTTGTGATTTGTTGCAGTGGAAATGTCCTTGAAGTTTTGAGGTTGTGAAGCCTTTGTTTTACAGGAAGATTTTCTGTTGCCCTTTGGGGTTGATTTTATATTATGCATTGAGTCAATGAAGAGCCCAAATAAGCAGATAAGGTTACCTGTTGAAAAACGTAGAGAAATGAGCACACAATCCTCTCTTCAAAAGGTCTCCATAATTTCTATAGAACTCCTTTAGTTCCAGCCATGGTAGCAGGCCCAGAATACGTCAAGAAATAAGAAATAGGTGCCAGCCATGTAGAAGAAGTTGAACTTTAGCAATTACAAAATATCAATACTGTAAGTTGAGTCCAGGCATCACATTGGTTCTGAACTTGATTCCAGGGAGAAATATAATGAGTAATAGGATTTTGTGGAACAAACTGGCTTCTAAATGACTATAGTATTAACTCTATGAATGTGAAGTTCCCAGGATTTTTAAAAGGGTGAGGGTAAATCAGTTAGAGGCTTTTACACAAGAGATGTTTTCTATAATCACATCAAGTAAGCTAGTTCTTTGTGGACCCAAAGTTCAGTTCTCATTTTTTGATATTCTAGTGTATGCTGTTTTCTACTGTCAATCACTCTTCCTACAATATATACTTGATGACAGAAGGTTCCTGTTCTCTATTGTATCCTCCAAGCCTCACATCTTCTTCATGATGACTAAGCTAAAGAGAGAGGGAGAGAGAGAGAGAGAGAGAGAGAGAGAGAGAGAGAGAGAGAGAGAGAGAGAGAGAGAGAACAAAGGCAGAACTTTTCTTAAAAAAGAAAAGGGGGGAAAACACCTTTAAAAGTTAAGTTTATTTTTTTCTAGGCTGGACAGTCTTCCCCAAGAGATACCTTCTTCAGAACTTTGATGGGAATAAAGTGACTTGGGAAGTTGGGATATTTTATGGGATGACAGATTGGAGATGTTTGGCCAATAAGTTTCATGTTGGCCTTATAGTTCTTGATCAAGAATTTTAAATAAGGTTTTCATAATTAAAAGCAAACAGATTATAAAGATAGAAAATAAATGGCTTGGCAGCTAATTGAACTTGGGTTCTATGAGTAAATGTTTTGAGCTTGCCTCATGTTTCTCAGGTTAGAGATTTAGCCTTTGGATGAACTGACTGTCCCCAACTCAGGAAAGTAGCTGAAGATGATGCTTCAAAGATACCAGAGCTAACAGTCTCTTTAGTGATACAATTTCCTATAATTAAGTAGCAGCTACATTCCATAGTATAGAAAACTGGTCCAAAGGGATTTTTTCATGACCACAGGCAGAGATATAACTTGAAATTTTGTCTTAAGGTGAACTTACTCCAGTGTTTGGTTTCAGTGAGCTATGAATCATCAGAACCAGGTTGGTTACTCCTTACGAGGTAGGTGTCTTTATTTATTATCTCAGTGTTGTGATGAAATAGATGGCTAAAGAAAGTTAAGGAAGGGAGGCTTTTTTTACCCACAGCTTGGGAGCACAGTTTATATGGTAAGGCAGGTGTGGTGGTCAAGTCTGGCAGCTGCTGCTTGTATTGCAGCCACAGGAAGCATAGAAAGACTTATGCTGGTTCTCGGTTGTCTTTTCCCCTTCTATTCAGAACTAGATGTCAGCCTGTGAACTATAGTTTGACTGGGTGCTCCAGCCTCAACTAACCTAATCTAGAAAATCTCAATAGGGAACCATAAATACACTCTTAAGGCTGGGTAAAGGGAATTTGGAAAGAGAGTGAAGAAGTCTTTTGGAAGCAATGAAGGAAATGTGGACACTATCCAATTGTTGTTTCAGGAAGAGAGCATTTACCCACAGAAGCATTACAGCACCTCTCTTTGTGCTTTGGATTCATTCCAATGGGGGAGGAAAAGGCAAACACACACACACACACACACACACACACACACACACACACACACACACAGAATACTGGGGTTGGGATTTGGGAGGGATGGTGATGAACTAAGTGCAGAAAAAAAATCTTTCTCAAGTGTCAACACCAGCACCTACTATAATGTGGAAATGCTTTTATTTACTGCATGAGAGAGGCAAGGAGCAGATGCCTGGCAGCCCACAGAAGGTTAGGGCTGGGTTAATTTTTACTTATGCCTTGCATTAGAAAGCCAAAAGAGTACAGATTCAACATTTTCCCCCCACTTGCAATTCTGGAAGCCATAATTCAGCACTACTGGGTTAGGGCATGTTCTGTCAAATTAAAAACCAAAGGTTTTCCTATGAGGGAAGTCTCAGTGTTACGGCTGAAAGAGATGACAACCACATTACTGCCATCAAAAATAATTTATTAATCACGCCTGTGCAAAGAACTCTGGTAGGCACAATTCCCCAAGAGCTTCCTGTTTGAACGCATTCTCTGCACTCTGCCATCTCCTCAGAGTATCATTCCCTATTGCTCTTCACCTGTGAATAAAATGGATACCTTGGAAACTTCATCTTTGCAGAGTGCATCACAGGACAGAAGAATGCTGTCTGCATCAGCCTCCTCAGACAGTGCTGGGATGTGCACTGTGAGGAAGATGCCGTTCTCAACCTACCATTCTTGCATGGCATTTGTTAAAAAAAATAAATTAAAAACGTCTCATTTGCTTCCACCTTAGCCTTGGAATCTGGGAAGTGTTAGGAGGCATAGCTTTGAACCAGCCGCATATATCACGTTATCACTGGCTCTCTACCCTTTCCTGTCTGTGACACCCAGTCCACAGGGAGGTACCAAAACGCACCTGAGATGGGAAAGACTCAGGTCTTTATACCCAAGGGAAGAAACCGACCACGAAATCTGAGAGACTAACCAGTATCTTTTTATCATTTTTGCCTCTTGCCTTGTGTTCCAGGAAGAACGCACATTTAAAGATAATACTTTTACAAAGGTAAGTTAATGGCTTGAAGAGCTGAATGCAGAAAGGTCGTTTGCTTCAGCAGCATCTCTCAGCAACTCGGAAGCAAAGGTGGTTCGCAGTCCAGCTGCACCACGGAGGGCAGTGGAGCTCAGAGGCGCCCTCCCACATAACACGCCCCTGCGCCTTCTCCCAGCAGCTTCACTCTGACCCCGCTGGGTACGCACCAGAGACCCTCACAAGGCTGAGGGGAGTTGCTTGGTGCCACACTTCTCCAACGGGAACCCGCTTGGATCTTTTATTTATTTAGCGCACAGTAAGAGAGCACCATTAGGTATTGGTGGGAGGCGCTACTCTGCCCGAACCCCACGCTGTCCGCGGCAATTCCGCGCGCGGACACACACACGCACACGTACACGCCTGGCTTAGTGCGAGAAAACGCCAGAAGCAGCCTTAGGCTGAGGATCCCTGTGGTCTGGGACCCTCCTTGCAGGCTCCCATTTCTGCTTGCCCTACTCTACCCGGCAGCGGTGCCGGGGCCGTTTGGAATCCTCCGCGTGCTGGTTTTGGGTGAGGCCCCGGGTGCCCCACTCCAGGCGGCGGCGGCGTAGCTCCTGGAGTTTGACTCACGGGTGGCAGTGGCAGCGGCGGCGCAGAGCCGCGGGCGGCGGGAGTGAGGCGAGCCCGGCCGCTCGCCCTCCGCGCTGCGCTGGGATTGGCTTCTCCCGGGGAGCGCCGGCCGAGGGTTGGCTGCGGGCCGGCTGAAGAGCAGGTGCACTTCCTCGCCCGGGCTCGCCGAGCAAGCTCCGAGCAGCGCGGCGCGCGGGGCTGGACCCCTGTGTCGGAATGCGGCTCGTGGGCGCCGGGCACGCAGCGGCTGCCCTCCCCGGCCCCTGAGGGCGACGTGAGGCTTTGAGGTGGGGGCCGCGTCGTCGCGGCCGGGCGCCCCAGGGAGCGGGCCGGGCGCGGCGCACCAAGGATGCGGGCGAGGCTGGAGCGCACAGAGGCGGCGGGCAGCGGCGGCAGCGGCAGCGGCAGCGGCAGCGGCACCAGCAGCATCAGCGGCAGCAGCAGCAGCAACAGCAGCAGCGGCCGAGGGACCCCGGCGCGCAGGAGGCAGCTAGGCGGGCTGCAGACGCGCCCCGCCGCTCCCTGACCGGCCGGCGGCGCCGGGGCCGGTCTCGCCCCTCTACCGCGCGCCTCGCCGCCCCCTCCCCGGCCCGCGTCCCCTCCCCCGTCTTCTCCTCCCCGCCCGCCGCCCGCCTCTCGGGGGGAGGGGCGTGGGGGCAGGGAGCCGATTTGCATGCGGCCGCCGCGGCCGCTGCCTGCGCCGGAGCCCGCCGCCGCCGGAGCCCGCGCCCGCGCCCGGCCCGCGCGGCCCCATGCCTCTGGCGCGGCCATCGGGGGGGCGAAGGTGAAGACCGGCTCCTAGGATGAGTGAAGGGGCGGCCGCTGCCTCGCCACCTGGTGCCGCTTCGGCAGCCGCCGCCTCGGCCGAGGAGGGCACCGCGGCGGCTGCGGCGGCGGCGGCGGCGGGCGGGGGCCCGGACGGCGGCGGAGAAGGGGCGGCCGAACCCCCCCGGGAGTTACGCTGTAGCGACTGCATCGTGTGGAACCGGCAGCAGACGTGGTTGTGCGTGGTGCCTCTGTTCATCGGCTTCATCGGCCTGGGGCTCAGCCTCATGCTGCTTAAATGGATTGTGGTGGGCTCCGTCAAGGAGTACGTGCCCACGGACCTGGTGGACTCCAAGGGAATGGGCCAGGACCCTTTTTTCCTCTCCAAGCCCAGCTCGTTCCCCAAGGCTATGGAAACCACCACAACGACCACTTCCACCACGTCCCCCGCCACCCCCTCTGCCGGAGGCGCCGCTTCTTCCAGGACGCCTAACCGGATTAGCACCCGTTTGACCACCATCACGCGGGCACCCACTCGCTTTCCTGGGCACCGGGTTCCCATCCGGGCTAGCCCGCGCTCTACCACGGCACGGAACACTGCTGCACCCCCGACGGTCCTGTCCACCACGGCCTCTTTCTTCAGTAGTAGCACGCCAGGCTCCCGACCCCCGATGCCAGGAGCCCCCAGTACGCAGGCAATGCCTTCCTGGCCCACTGCGGCGTATGCTACCTCCTCCTACCTCCACGATTCCACTCCCTCCTGGACCCTGTCACCCTTTCAGGATGCTGCCGCCGCCGCCTCTTCCTCCTCACCCTCTTCCACCTCCTCCACTACCACCACCCCAGAAACTATCACCAGCCCCAAATTTCGTAAGTAGACGCCTTCTCTCAGCTGCTATTCCCTGCTGATTTTCTTTCAGCCTTCTAGGTTTCCTTTCTCCTGGTTGCTACTTCCCAATACCCAGTTTGGGGCAGAGTGTGAGGCTATGGTTAAAACTGGCCTCAAGGGGGCCAAAGGTGTGGGTCCCTGCTGGGTCTGTGTGCAGAGTAGGGGCACCAGACAAGTCCAGGAGATCTATGAGCCAGGGCCCCTACTTCAGTGGGTCCCAAATGAGAATAGACTCCTGACTCCCTTCAAAGGGTTAAGGCGAGTGCAAATCCTTCTCACTACAGACTTGAGAGTGAGCCCAGGTTGTGTCCCCCTTAGCGGCCTGGGGAGGGATGGTGCACCCAACCCTTCCAGCCCTCCTGTGAGCTTTTCTAAGCACAGCCAAAACTGGCCTATGATAGACCGCAAAGGGAAGTTATGACCAATGTGGGGGTGAGGATTGGATGCAGGTATTTGGTAGTGATGTCCTCAGGATGTGGCTGGCAACTCTTCTGGCATCCCTGCTCAGACAGTGACTAAGAAGGGTTAATTAGAAGCCATTGGGAGAGGTAGGGAAAAGAGGTACTCCTAGATGGGCTCCTCCCCGCCTCCCCTCAACCTGTTCCCGATCATTGCCAGGTGTGCAGGTGTGGAAATTGTGTCTGTGGCCACTGGAGTGAGTTAACTGTGAGAAAATGCAAGGGGGACTCTGCAGCGCTGAGGCCCCCAGGGTCCTGGAGAAGGAGAAGTAGAAGGGTTTCTTTTTTTTTCTTTTTGTCAGCTGTGCCAAGCATTTGCTTTTGTTCCTTTCCCAGAGGGCTAAGGAGTGCAAACCTGATCTCATCTTCCTCCTAGTCCTTAAAAGATGAGCATACTAGATCCGGGTTTAGTACAATGTCCAAGCTCTTTGTAACACATCACCCTTTAAATAGAGCATTTCAGCCTTGCTCAGTTGGTGCCGGTAGCAGCCAGTGTACTCCGTAAATATGGACACTTTCTCTTTGGAACTGTAATCTTTCTATTTTTATGAGCCTTGCAGGTAACTACTTGACCTCCACTCCTCCCTCTCCCCTTAGTGAACAGAAATCCCAGGAACCTTCTGTTTGTGCCTGAGGATCAGGATCGGAAAACACATGTGCAGCCTCTGAAGGTTATTCAGGACAAGCCCCCAGTATGTCAGTTCAAGTTCCAAGCAAAGCTATTCTGAAAATAAGAAAGAAAAGAAAGAAAAGAACCGGTTTGGATAGGTTGCCCTTTTGTTGTATTTCTATTTATGTTTTGAGCTGTAACATGGGGAAGTCCCTCCTGAACTGTTCTGTGCTAGAAGGAATCAGATGGTTGTTTTCCGTTGTGTTAATTTTTTGTTTGTTTCCGTGACCCCAAATCTTACATTGACTCTTATTTACCTTTGTGACTTTTTTAAAAATGTAGTGTACTTGTAAGGGAACAAATACTTTTGCTTTTCCTCTGCTTTAGAAAATTGTATCTATCACTCAATGGTCAGTGGGAGACAGAAAGGCAAAGAAAAGGGAGCTTCCTGCCACAAATGAGACAGCAGTAGAACCCTGAGCTGCGAGGCTTCCCTCTGCTTTGCTTGACATGGTGATTTCTGAGAGCCCATTTGCAAGAGGAGGGAGGGCCCTAGGGTCTCCTTTCAACAAATCCAGCCTTAGTGTTGTGAAGGAATAAAGGACTGTGTTGGTGCCTGTAAAAACATTCAGTGGACCAAAGTAGGTGTCTATCTCTGTTGAAAACCTTAGAATTGTCATCTGTCCTGCAGCAGTTCATATGAATAATGGATTGTGGATTTACTTCCCACCCAGGGCTATGAGGAACACATTGGGGGCATTTCCCTGTCCTTTCTGTATTGATTTCCTTACTCTCCATTCTGAGATGTTCTTTAAAGAAGAGCCCATGGTAATTATTCCTGCCCCTCCATGATCTTGTTCTACATTCAGTAGAAGGGAATAGATGGCAGCCTGTTTAATAAGTCATGATTATTGACAGGACTCTCAGTCTCAAGGAAAAAAGGTGGGAAATCTGTGAAGGGTCTGGGTGCTTGCATAGACATGTAAGCAGTATTTGTTTCATGTGTAACTAGGGTCCAGCTCTTTCTCTGTTTGAAATCTTTAAAAGAGTTGAGTGAAAAGATTAAAATGCAAATGTGCAGATCTAGCAGTCCATTATCTGGTTTACCTGCCCCAATAAAGGACATTTTAAATGAAAAGAATAGGAAAATGTAGTTTCCATAAGAGGTGAGTTTAAATAGGTAGGCTGTTCGGCAATGCAAACGATAAACATAGTTTATTATTTCATGTAAGGTTTTTGGATGACTACCAAGAATGGAGATATTTCGTTTATGGGATTATCAGCACTGCTATGGTAGACTAAATTAAGGCCCAAGTAGCTTCCATTGAAATTATTCACTTGTTTTGAAAATGGCATTAAAGTTCTCACATGAGACATTTCTTTGTGCACATCACCTATCTCTATACTTTAGTAGATTTGCTTTCCCTTTGCTTCCTCCTGCTCCTTACACCGCTGTTCAGAATGTATCACTTCAAGGCAGTTAAGGACGATGCCCTGCTTTTGTGAGACTAGCCTACTTATTCTTTCATGATGAGGGTCTTGGCTTCTTGAGCAGAACATTTCAAGGCTTACAGGATGAATACATTTGTGTTCATCTTTGGCAACGTGATGGCTGCTATCTGCTAATTCATCATAGCTCTTTGAGTTGAAGCTTGTTCACTGAGAAAGATGACAATTGTTCACTGGCCAACGGATAACAGGACTTTTGACAAAAAAAAATTGATATTTTATTTTTCACATTTTTTGCGATGTGAAAGGCTCATTTTTGTGGCTATCACTTGTTTTCTTAGGGATTAAGGGGGGAAATAAAAGTGAATTTAAACAGCAAGCACAAAAAAGATAGTTTTCATTTGACTCTTCACTTTCTGTTTCTATCCCTTGGGCCACTCACTGGGTGTACCAAAGCTTTCCCATGTCTCTGGAACTTCTTGGTTTTTCAGTGACCCAGAGCTGATTTTTCTTTCAGACTCTTTGAAAACAAATTCTGTAAACATACTGCTACTGTAGAATCAGTTCAATATGATTCTTCTGAAAACATTCTGTGGCCATGGTATAGATGAATTAACAGTTTTGAGACAAAGAAGACTCTACACTACAGATTTAGAATAGTGGTTTTGTACAAGGTATAAACACTTTTGTTTGGCAGCAGTTGAAATTGTTTTCCCTGATTTCAAAGTGCTTATACAGTAGTGTCAATGCAAAAAGGGATTGTTCTGGAGTCTTGGACTTAATTTACATAGCTGAAAGCACTGTTAACAGGTGAAAAGTAAAAAAAGAAGAGAAAAAAAAAAACCAAGGCAGTGTTGAAGTTCAAAGCCAACTGCAGCTGTAAATGGTTGTTCTTGCAGTCATCTTGAATGGTTCTATCGTGAATTCTCATGAATAAGATCACAAGTATTGAGTGGTATATTCAGAGAGGGAATTTGAAGATAAAATGTCCTATTGATGTTTAAAGAGGATGTGGTAGTTGTTTTAATTTACTCATCTAGCAAAATAAAGTTCTATTGAATCAGAGCAAGTGTGATTTTAAGGGGAGCCATTGCTGAAGTCAATTGTTGTCTTACTTTCCTTTTCAAGATCTTCACTATTTAAATCAATTATACTTGAAGATGCTCACAAAGCAACTGAGGACTCTTATGGACAGAGTGCAGGAGTTACGCCTGTGCGTGATTTTCTGTCTATATGAGTGAAGGCCTTCAGAGGACTCCCGGCAGAGATGGTGGCCAAAATGAGTGGATTCAGAGGTCAAAATTTATGTTGCCTACAGAGTTTACTTGGATATATTTCTCCTATGAGCTTGTGTTGCATTTTGAGTATGCTTTTATTTTCTTTGTCATTATTGCAGGATTATGAGGCTTTTCTGCTTTAGCCTGTTATCATGTGAGTTCTGAAACATGCATACTTCATTTTGTGGTCCTACCAAAAATAAAACAACAAAAGCAGTGTGGGGCTAGGCGTAGCTTTTCCAGGTTGCTTTGTGTGTTCTTTTGAATTTGTCTTGATTCATTGAGAACAGGAATTTTAAGCATCCCTCCCTGGTCTTTGAGAACTGTGATAAAGGATTGGAGATGGTTTTACTACTGAACAGTGACTTGTAGGCTTTGTTTGTGAGTATAGCCACCTACTTTTTCTGCTGCTGCTCAAATATGCTTCAAAAACCACACATTGTTTACCTGTAAACTTGTGAGGAAGGAAATAAACCAAAATCAAAATCAGCATTAAGCAGGCTATCTGTAGCGCTCTCTCTGGTACAGAAGAACTCAAATTCTCCAAGATGACTGTGGGCCACAGCAGAAGTTCTGGTATAGGTCTGACATCAGTGCTGGCCCCAGAGAGCCAGTGTGTGTGGGAAGAAGTTACACCTCCCTCTGGATCGTCCCAGCTCTACTTCTGCTTATACCACAGTGAGGAGAAAGATGGCTTTCAACTTATTCCTTTTATAGATTTTTTTTTCTCAGTTCCACATATCTAGAGCCAAAGCATATCTCAATACACTGAAATGAGAGATGAACATTGGCCCTGAAATATATATAGAGAAAGGGCAAGACGTAAATGTAAGTCTTTAAAATGCAATTGAATCACTTCTGAATAGAAATAAAATTCATTTCAATCTTCAGACTTGTGTGTTGGGTAAGAATAGCACCACGTTGTCTTGAAAAATAAGCAGATCTGCATAGGTTTATGCTACTCACCCAATGGTCAGTGGAAATGGTAGCATGCATATAGCTTGACTTTCCATTTCTCTCTTATTCCAGAAGATTTCATTCCCTATACACCCTATTGTATTGAAGAATGACTATGACTGAATATTTGTTGCAGACTTTTAACTTTGTGTTTATTGTTGAGCTCTTTATTTCTTTGATTATGGTATAGACAGTTCTAAATGTGGAAATTTTCACATATATATATATATATCTCCATGTCATTTGAAGTTTTGGGGTTTTTTTTGTGATTTCTTTTTCTCTTGGGTGTGTTAGGAGGTATGTGGATTTTTTTCCTATATTTTTCATGGTTGACTTTTTGATACATTTATATAATGTTTTAAACAAATTCTTCTTTAGTAAGGCATATGAAACTTTCCTAATTGATTTAGGAAGTTAAGACATATTTTTCCATTTATATAGTTGAACAATTAAAGTTTTGGTGCTTTAGAAAAATGTCTAAATATTGATAGGATATTATTAACATTTTTTGTATTATATTGTCTTATATGGCATTAATTTAATAGTATTTATTTGATACAATACTGCATTGTACAGTTGAATTTTATTGTATACTTTCATATTTATTTTTCGCAGTTCTTGTGATACACTTTATCTTTTATATTCAGTTATTAAACAGGAAGCCTGAAATGTTGTTTGGTGGTTTGTTGATTTTTGGAAATTAATAGAAGTCATTGCTTAAAAAGGAAACTGTTACCCACATGTGGTGGCACATGGCCTTAATTCTAAGGCTTAGGAGGCAGAGGTCTCTGTGAGTTTGGATCTGTGTATGTTATTGGCCAGTTTGGTCCACATAGAGACCTCCATGCCTCTCAGGACTACAGAAGAAGGTCTTGTTTCCAATATAAAGAGATAGGTAGATAGATAAAAATAAAAGAAAAAATGGGAAAATTTGAAAGAAAGAATTAAACAATATACACTCATTCTGTTTTGTTTTAGGTCCATGGTTTATTCTTGAATAAATGTCCTCTTGTTAAAAAATAGCATTTGTTCCTGAGGAGTCTCCCATAAATTACTGGCTTCTGTTTTAAGGCATTAGTGAAGAAGGTGCCTGGCCTTATACATACTTGCAATCTTATCCTCTTGAGGTCAAGGCATGAGTATGAGTTCAAAGCTAGCCTGAATGTTATTGCAAGCTCTGGTCTTTAAACATAAATACGACACAAGATACAAAAGGATATTAGTAACCGAATTTACAAGAAAATGATTTTCACAGACACTGTAGTAAGTATGTTCTCTGGGTATCTTTTATAGTTTTATTTCCTGCCCATCTAATTTAAGGTAATTTCTTTCTTTTGGGGAAAGAAAAACCCTCACCTTTTGGAGTTTCTTCAAAACATTCAACTACAATTTAATTGAAACTACAATTAACTTTCATTTCCACAATTATGTGTCATTGGCTTACATAATATTTAGCTAAATTGCATAATTGTCATAACACTAGCATAAACAAGTTTGTTACCCTAACCTTGTTGGTTAGGGAATAATTCACCTGGAAGCTGTGGAGTTGTTGGGCAGCCATGAAGCTGACCTTTCTACTGTGTCCTGGTGTATGTGTGGTGAAGAAGGAAGGTGCTATGAGCCAGGTAGATAGAGTTTTATGGAAAATTTGACTCTTTTAGACAATTATAGAAAATGAGCCTTTCCTATATTTGTAAGGAACTTTGGTGGAACAACACTAGAGATGCTTATTAACCATGATGACGATGACAGTCACAAACACCATATCTTTGTCTTTTATCCTAAGGAACTGCACAACTTAAAATACTGGTTCATTCCCTCATAACTTAAGCCCCCCTCATGGTATCTTGAAGATGATGGTCACAGCCTAACTCTGCACCACCCCTATAAAATGCTCTATTGCTTTTGTGTCAGGGGAGACTTGTTATTTTCTTGCATGGGCATACTAGTCATGTCACTGAGTGGAAGTTCTGGAGCTTCTTTGGGGATCTAAGTCTCTCTGATCTCTGTTGTGAGACCAAAGCATGCACACTAAGATGTGATATGGAAAACTGACTCACTTCTGATTGCCTAGAAAAAGGAATCCTCCATTTATCCTCCATTGTTTGTCTCCATTGTTTTCTTATTTAATTAGATATAACATTTAACACAGAGAGGAGCTAAAATTTAGGAGAAAATGAGTGAGACTGAAGAATGATTTGTAAGCCTAAAGCACACAACAGCCTGGAGATCAATGGCGCAGGTATCCATTTTGTGTCATTCCTACACAGTCCTACTATTCCCAGATCTTTAAAGTGTGGATAGAATTTACAAGAAAATAGGGAAAGTCTGCATTGCATTCTTCTCTTAGCCGTTATTATAAGTGAGATCTTGGAGGAGTGATAGGTTTATTTCTCCACAAAAGATATATTTTAAATATGTGTTTGTCTTTTGGAGTACCTTATAAAATCGGTCGGAAACTCGTTTCTCACATTTTGTTGTTTTTATAAGTTTTAATATTTTGAGACAGGCTAGTCACTGTTTATAAATCACAGGTTACTATTTCTGGGCATGAAAAGGGTCAGTCAGAAACAGTCCAGATAAACTAAATTCTGAGTTAAGTTTAATTACAGAATTCTAGCGGTGTCTATTATTAAATTTTTTAAAGGGTCCATATTTAAACATGTCTAGGTCACTGTTTCTAGAAGTGATACACACATCAAAGATGTAACACAGGTCAAAGGAGCAGTTTGTTTATTTGTTTATATTTCTATTGTAAAAGAATCTACATAATTACCTTAGCAAGAATATGCCTAGAATTGTTAGAGTAGAAATATCTTATTCTAATCTTTTAATATGAGTTGGTAAACATGGTAGCCTGCCTCCCAAGATTACCTTCTCAAGACTACACATTGCCTAAAATAGTTCTCTGATAAAGAAAACTAGAATATCACCATCATTTTTTGGTCAGATTCAATATAGTTCTATATGGTCTTTTACTTTGAGCTGTGGGAGGATTGTTCATGGGATCCCAATCTGGGAAGAAATTTGAGACGTAGGTAACAATGTGGCCAAGTGGAGTCTCACTGTGAGCTAAGAGAATTTATGTTACCTTAGCATTCATTGTCTGGCTTATTTTTAACGGATAGACTCAAATATTTTTAGTATAATCATGCTTGGTAATAAACTGGCTGGCAAGATATGTCTGGGACATGTGTAAATTGCATAGTTTTTTTTGGTGATCAGGAACTTAAAGGAGTGTTTGATACATAAATAATGGGGTACTTGGAAAATACCTGAGTTCCATAATACAAGGAAACCACTACAACTGTCGAGAAGGTCGAAGAGGAATATTGATGAGACTGGACATTCATCCAAAGAATCTCAAAGCAGGACCCACTCATTTCTTTGTTATTTCTTATTTGTGTATCACAGGTCTTTTTTATTTATACATGAAAAGAATATTCTACTTAATAATGTGACATATGACTGAGATTGTTAATTATACAAACTTATAAAAATTTAGGGAATGTTTGGGAATATAGATCAGTGGTAAATTTATAGAGTGCTTGAATAGTATGCACAAGGCCCTGGGTTTAATCCCTTTTAAAACTAACTCTCAAGTACATAAAAATGGAAACTATTAAATTAGTAAGTTTATTTTATAATTTTTGAATAGCCATCCCGAAAACTAGGGTTAGTTTAACATTAGGAAACTTTACTACTAACACCAAAAATGTATGAGTAAAATGATAAAACCTCGTAGACAACGAATGACACGTCTGTTACAAAGAAGAGGAGCAGGGAGATTCCTTTCCCAAATTTATTGTTGAGGAAATGCTGATGTTGGCTTGCTGGTAAACTCTATTCTAGCAGTTAACAAATGCGTAATGATGTGAATAATTATTTATCCTAAGTGCTGTTTTTAACTGAATCATGCTTAACTGAAATCTTTTTCATATTTAATTACTGATAGATGGTCAGAGTCAATATGAAAATTTTCTCTTTACCAAATGAGTGGTGTTTACCAGTATAAATTATATTAGCTTCCAACAATATTTATGTTGGGTTGTTCTTGTAATTATGTATAGGTTGTGTATTAAATATTTTATAAACCAATGAATTATCATGGTTTATATTAAAAGTAAGTAGATTACATTGGAACATTTCATATAGGTTAAATCACTTTTAAAAATGCCCACGGAAGAAGTTGAGGATGTTAAATAAAGAGTATATTTATATTTGCTTAAGAAACCAACACCTATATTTTCTGAAATTCAAGTGAATCTAAAAAAAAATATCCACAATATATATATATGTGATATAATTTTTCAAAAAGAAAAAAGTACTTGTTTAAAGAAAAGCCCTGCGCTCTATCAAATATTTGGCATTTCTATGCTTCATGTTGAGTTATATATATATATATATATATATATTAGGTTAAGTAAAATAAATATTAAAAATATGTTTTTATTTATATAATGGTGATGTTATGAGGCCATTGATTGGGTGTTTAATAATATTAAGGATGTTAGAAAATGTTTATTATGTAATTGTCTAAAACCTATGGTGCAAAATTAAATAAGATGACAATTACACTAAGCTTTATAGCTGTAAAGATAGGTTTAATATTTAGTAACCAAATTTCAAAGAACCATTGTGTTAGTGGTAATTTTTGGATTATTAAATGAAAATCTATTCATCTTACTGTAGTTTTCTGTATTTTCTACAGTTTGGTTAACTGCCATGAACTATGAGTGATTAAGCTGTTGAAGAAGTAAAGAACAAACCTCACAAATTGTTTGATTATTGGGGTTATTGAAGTTGATTTTTTTGTAGACTCTTAATTTTTCTTCTTTATATCTGTGTTTAAATGGAGATTTCAGCATGAAGGGGTTGTCTGAGTTTCAAGCCCTGCTGGGAAATATATTTTACTTTGTTTCTTGGGAGCTCTGTGGTTTAACCTGGCCTTGATCTTTTAGAGGAAGAGACATGTGTGGGCATTTAGTGAGTCATTAATGACTCTTTGCTGCCTGCAGATGTTCACCAGTCTTTAGCATTATTTTTTGTGGATGGATGTAGCCAGTAGAAACCAGGAAGTCACACATTTGCTTTTCGCACATTTGTTCTACATTAAGGATAAGATGAAAGTAAGAAGAGGAGATGGTAGTGTTGGGTCTTAGAAGGTTCACATCAGATGATGTGAGTGAATGAGTGCAGAGACTAGCCTAGAGATTTACTGAAGATTGCAAACTACTCCCAGATTCAACAGACTAGTTGGCCAAACTATAGACACACTGCATGGACCAGGAGCTAGAAGGGAGTAGTGATTTGGCTCACAGAAGAACAAAAGAACTGGAGTGGAAATGTGGCTCTATTTATATTTTTGACTATGAGAACTTAAGATCTTGTTTACCTTTGGGGAGTAAGGAGCATATTATTTTGGACACTCATTACAGGAGACATTTATTTTGATAAAATGCATTCATATGTATCCCTCTGACCCATGAACTTTTAAAATATAAATCAGCAAAACTTTCACAGGTAAAGGATTGTTTATAATATTTATATATATTTTACCAATTCATGCTGCCAGGGCAGTGGACTTTGGCTTATGTGTTTTCTCATTTGTAGACCCCGAACCTTAATGACAATTCTCTACATTCCATGATATGCAAAGATCGTCTTCCCGGCTTTTATTTCCAAGATCTGGGCTGAGGATATACTCCATGTAGGCAGCCTCACCCCTTCCCGATTTAAGCCTTTCTAAATGGAAATTTTTTGTTATGTCAAAACTTCTGAAGGTGTTAAGTTTCATATTTCTCACACACATCTCTAAAACTATTCTTGTGCTTTGATGGTTCCTGTATCCAAGCTTTCCAAATAGAGGTTTACAATACACAAGTGTTCTAATTTGTATCTCATCACTGTGATGAACTTGGACAAAACTTGGTAGAAAATGGGATTGTTTGACTTACACTTCCAGGCCATGAGCCATCACTGAGGGAAGTCAAAGCTGGAACTCAACCAAGAATGTGATGCAGAACTCATGAGGCGATGCTACTTACCAGGTTTACCTCTGGCTTTTACTCAGCGTGCTCTCTTATGTAGCCAAGGCCAACTGTCTGCTGATGATACAGTCCATTCTACATGGTTCTGTACCCTCCCACATCAACCATCAATCATGAAATTCTTTTCAGATATGCCCATATACCAGCCTGATCAAAGATGCTCTTCCAAGGTGAATGTAGATTATGGCAAGTTGACCAAAAAAAAAAAAAAAAACTGACATGGATAAGAAAGTCAATTCATTAGTGACATTTGAGGTTTTAATGAGCAGAATGTATATATGAGAGACTGCATAAACTCTGAGGTATATTTCCAACATGACAGTGTATCAAACCATTTCAGAAATGAGTCATTGGTGGTGACAAAGGCATTTGCTAAGGAGAATTTCCTTAGGCAGAGAAATACAGAAGTGAGGGCAAGGGAAGAAATTGGTCATTAAAGAAGGCAGAAATCTGTAGTCCTTGCACTGTAGAAACAGCACCTCTCTCTGGAAATAACTACCAATTAAGAAAGCTAGAAAGAATGATGGATCTAGTTCTCATCAGTGGGTCCTTTATGGTGAACAAAGCGGCTGAAAAAACTAATTTTGGATGTTGGTATGTGATGCACAGATGCAGTTCTCCCATTTATGATATGAGCTGTCCAGATGGTCACACACTGACCTTACATTGCGCAGACCTCACCACCTTACCTCTCTTAGTCCTAACCATGTGCTGAGTGCAGCCTTGGAACCAAAACCAGCATCCCCTCTGAATGCTGTGAAACATCATCATTTGATCAACAGAGGTGCTTTGTGGGCTCTGGAAAGAGAATTCCAGATGTAACCAGAGGGTTGGGGGTGTGCCAATCAATCGATATTGGAAGTTTTGCCTCTGCAAAGTTGAAACACAGTCATGGGTTAATTTAGGTGAAGTCATGCAATCAGGGGCTGCCTCTTGTTATTCTTCTAGTATCTCGTCTTGCAAATTTTTAGATATTTGAAAGCTGTTATTTTGGGTTAAATCTAGGGCTGTGTTGATGTGACTGTGGATAAACTAAACACCCTTGAAGCACAGCATTTCTATTGCTTCGTGCAGCACTTTGAAACAGCAGTGGAGTGAATTCAAAACTTAAATATATCTTGCACAGATCAGAGTCCATGTCTTTGAGTAATTTGCAGCACGCTAGTCTTGGCAATCTTTAGAATGTCCTTCGTACAGAGACCTGGCACCTTCTGAAAGTACACATGTACTCTCACATCCTTGCCTTACTCCTGGCTGTGGCCTCCGTAGTTCCTCTCCATTTTCAGAACCTGCTATAAGGACAGGTGAAGCTGTTTCCTCTTTCTCCAGACGTTTGAGTATGAATGTGGATGAGCAATGATAGCTGAAAGGTTCTTTCCAATCAGATAATATTTACTCATGTCAGCATTTATAACATGCCAGTCAACATCTACTGGTGTTATTTGCTTGAATATTGTAAGTCTATTTTATTGACATAGATAAAGGGAAATCTTAGTTGATTGTAAATGCCTTTTGATATTTAACAAGATGAGAGTTGTTTTGGAAAGGAAGGCAGAGAAGTAGATCCGGGTTTAACAGAATCCTTATTGAGTCTGTTCCTCCTTCATCCTTCTCCTTTTATGATACTACACTGGGGCTCACCTTTCATTGTGAGCAATGCTAAGTAAGTTATGATAAATAATTAAATGTTTCTTTTTGCCATGGTCTACAAATGGCTGAGTGTTGTGAAAGTCTGAGTTGTGCTATTATATATAAATGACTAGATAACACACACATGTTAACCTTGAAGAGAAGAGGTTAATGACCAGGATGCTTTTGAAGCAGCCTTTGACTGGTCTTTTCTTATGGCTTTCTGTATACCACACACACACACACACACACACACACACACACACACACACACAAATGGCTGATACCTAAAACATTCATTTCTAGAATGAAAGTTTGAGGCCTTTCTGCTTGTTGGGTTGGCTGGAAGAACAGTGGATTGAAGCAAGGGAGGTATATCACTGAATGAATGGACTTTCACAGGTGCCACAAGATGTACATTATGTTTGATGAAAGGCAGTCTTTTTGTTCTTGCTTTGTTTTGTTGGAGACAGGGTTTCTCTGTGTAGCCCTGGCTGTCCTGGTCTCATTTTGTAGACCAGGCTGACCTTGAATTCACAGAAATCTGCCTGCCTCTGCCTCCCTGAGTGATGGGATTGAAGGTGTGTGCCACAGTGCCGGGCTGAAATTAAGACTTAAAAAACTCACAGAATAATTTTTATTAGGCCTCAGATCTCTATACATCCTGTTTGTTTTTTTTTTCAAAATTAACTTTTATCATGTTTCTATTCTGTCTCATTCTCGTTTTGAAGAATGGAGCCAATGCAAACATACGCAAAGTGAATCTCTTGCCTCCCTGGTCCTTTCAAGTGTATTTCATACAATTGAAGAATGTTGTTCACAATAAATGCCTGCTCTCTTCTTTGTCTTGGTTGCCACAAATACCTGTATATCTAAATGCTAGGATATGAAGACTTTAATTGCTCACTACAGACTCTCTTTATATACTTCACTCCTATTGTGAAAATTGAATTAAATTGCTGGTCCATGAGCTCTTTATGCTGAAAGGAGAATCTCTTACATTCAAACCATTGAAAAGGTGATCTCTGGCTTCTGATACTTCTAAACTCAAAAAACTTTGCTAAATTTTAGCACTGAATTTTCTCACATTTCCCCAGAATTATCACTTTGCCAAATACAATATCCTGTTCCCCCAGTAGAAGAGCTTCTATTCCCCACATATGAGCTGTAAGGTATGAAGTGAATTGCTTTAAAATAGATCACATTTTCAGAGGAGTGCTCCAGCTGCATCCTTTCAACTTCTTTTCACTTCTGTGCCAAGGAGTCCACTTTAATCTTCAATTATCAGTTACACACCATCAAGTGAATCTCTTGACCTTTACCAAAGACAGGTGCTTTCATGCCAGGAAAGTTGTGTGGTTGGATTCTTGAGAATATTTTTGTCTTCAGGTCAAGAAGGATTGCTACCATTTATTAGATGAGAGAGATTCAAAGAAGGAAGGTGGTTCCCTAAAAGTGCTCTATGGCTCTGCTTCCTGACCATGAGCCTTATATAAGATTTGCGATGGGCTGTGAAGGAACAGTGCCCTGAACAGTGGGGCCACTTCCGGGCATCTGAGAATGGGCTCAAAGGTGGAAATCCTGACGATGCAGGTGCAGATGTATGGCTTCATCTCCTCTTGGTTTCTTACCACTTTCTCTGAAATCATGAGCCACACACTCGAATAAACTTGAGGACATCATTTTATCAGTTTCTAGGATTTTCTCACAGATTGGTGGGAGGGTAGAGAATCTTTTCTTAGAGAAGTATATCACTTCTTCGCAGAGAGTTGACGCTTGTCACATCTGTAGTTGTCCTCACTTCTGAGATGTATAAGAGTGCTTTGGAAAGGGAAAAAAAAAATCATTGAAAGCACAGGGGGAAGGCTGACCTGGGATCATGGAAGTAGTCTCATTGCTTCTACTTGGTTGAGACTCAGGGTTAAATGGGCTGGTTTCTGGTTTTCTGTTTTTTTCTGAAAATGAAGTTTTGGGCAACACGTTCCTCAAGTCTCTGTGGAAAACAGTTCAAAAGCTTCTTTGTCTGAGATTAAAGTTTTCATGGTATTAATACATTTAATATTCTACCTGTTGTCTTACTCAAGCCTTCCTTTTACCTCCCTCTCTCTGCTAAAGTGTTTTTGTTTCTAGTATATTGTTTACAGGATATGTGGAATTCATCATTTACCCTATTTTGGTGTTTCACACAGGAAGGCATTTATTACATCTTTATGTCACGCACAATTTACTTGTTTACAACTCTAAAACACCTTCTAAAACATGTCCAGGCTTTCATGCACAGACTGTGTTTACATTCACAAAGTGTGTGTGTGTGTGTGTGTGTGTGTGTGTGTGTGTGTGTGTGAAAGAGAGAGAAAGAGAGAACAGGGATATGGACGGGGACAGGGTGAGTGAGACAGAGAGTAAATTCATTATAAAAATAGTATGAACCAGAGATCTGGGGGAATTACTTTCCAAAACAACTTGATTTCTTTGGAAGTATAAGTTCATCTAATTCTAGATATAATCCTGTCAGATACACCTAGTTCAATAAAATTTCTAATTGTTGAATTTTACAGGGTTATGAGAGGAAGAGAAGATCCAGAAATAGCTCTTACTGAGACACTCAGTATGTCCTTTTGGGTTTGGTGGGAATGAGGTCTTTCCTTTTAAGCCTTCTTTTAACTCTTACATCCTTAGAGTTGGCAGCAAGAGCCTTAATTTATTGAATCTTCTCATTGGTCCATAATTCAAATTCTTATCAGGATACCAGGTGGACCATTGTTCCTCAGCCTTCTGTAGTCTAAATGTTGCATATCATCAACAACAAAACAAAATCTTTCCAAAAAGTTTCAAGGGGACCTTGTGGGTATTGTCCTGCAATGAGTGTCTAGTTCCAGGTGAGAGGAAAGCTTGTTATATCTTTGGGTGATGGTGTTGTGGTGGTGTCTTATCGTTTTGGCCTATTGCCTCAGCATCTTCCGTGCCTTTGTTGTTGCCTGGGTAACTGCAGGCACAGGTGAACTTAGAAGTATTAAAACTGCCCTGTGCAATTCAGTGATAAAGGTTTTTGCCTTAAGCCCAGGAAGAGTGCTGTGGGCTGAAGGCTGTGTCAGCAGGAAAAGGCTAACAGGCAGGTGTTCTTCACTAAGTGATCCCTGTAGTGGGCTTCTCAGGTGGCCAACATAAAATGCCACAGTTTGGATCACCTAGAAAGTAATCATTAATTTTCTCCCTTTCAGAGGTTATAAATCCAAAGATTTTGGAGGCCAGGTGATTTTTTTATTTCGGACCTGTCTCCTCCCACCCCCTTTTCCTGTGTACTTTGGTTGTCTTTGTGTGTCTAAACTCCTCTTCTTGGAAAGACATCTGTATGACTGGATTAGGCTCTACATTAAACAGTTCACTTTAATTTCATCACCTCCTGTCCTCTCTCCAAACTGCAGTTACAGTTTGAAGTAGTGGACTTCAGCATATGAATGAGGAAATACAATTCATTCTACAATAGTGGCTCAAATGCAGAAAAGTACACCAATCAAAAGTAATTTCAGATAGTTGTAAACCTTAACACTCAGCTTTGTCTGTGGGCAAACCAATCCCGTGTATTTAAGGTACACCCATTACCTTGTTCTCTTAGTGTTCTGCCTTCACTGTTTCCTCTCTGAAGTGTGAACATGAAACAAGGGAACAGGTTCAGCTTCCAAGAAGTGTGGTCTGCCTCTCTGCATCCGAGTTGGTGACAGCCTTTGACTACAGCAATCACAATCTAATGCTATTCCAACTAATAAGTACCATGGAAACCCAGTGTGCTCCAGGGGTGGTGGTGGGGTGGGTGAACATCAAATCACCAAGTGACACTGGCTTTTCAAATGTCACTTTACAAAAATAGAATTGCGTGAGAGAGCAGGGCCATGCCAGCTTTTCAGAGCTCCTGGGTTTGGCATCTGCTCTCCCCTGCTTGCACCTGTCTCCATGACAAGCAAGGAGAACTCATGTTTTCATTATTGGCACTATAGTTCCCTCTGCACCTTTGATTCTTTTATCTTCAAATTCTATCTTATTTTGTTTCTAATGTGCTTTCTCCCTAGGTTGCACTATTTTTTCTTTTGAAAGCTTGAGACATATTGCCTTAGTATGAATGTTTTATACTATTAAAATATAAAGCTTGATATGCTACATTAATGGCAAAGTAAATAAATCCACAGACCCAGATTGATATAAGTGTGTGTATTCTGATTTGGTCTAGGTATCTTCTGTGCTATTCAAAACTCAGATTCCCAAAGGGAACCACTAATAAATTCAGTGAACTCATTTTCAGATTGTGTTCTACTCGTTGATGTTACTATCAACTCCTTGGGTTGAACAATGGCTGCTAACCTTGGAATATATGGACAGATCAGTTTTCATTTGATCACAGTTCCTTTGTCAGAATGTGAGTGTAAACAGACTGTAAAATGAGCACTATTGAAGGGTTTGCATGTGGACCAGCAAAACAGAAATGTTCCATCCATGTCAATGAAATGGGAATCCTGGTTGCCTTTGCCTCCATGAAACCCAATTTTTTGATTTGTAGAGATGGCTGCTCTATATTCAGTAGATATTTAAGGATTTTATAAAACAAGGGGTAGCTTAGGTTAATAATCTAAATATTGGAATTAAGAGGGTGTTAGAAAAACTGAGCCCATTCCAGAGGCTGAATATTACTGTGTGTCATTGGCTCACTGTAAACCTGAAAATCGGAAGCTAGATTTAATCTTAAATGTTAAATACTATGTCTAGAAACTGCTGTTTTAAACAAGTCCATGCTAGAAAGCATTGTTGAAAGGAAGAAAACGATGCAGTGAAAATTTAAATCTCACAATGGTATTGAATAAAAAAGTAAAATAAAATCCATTCCCCAGCATCTGGGCCTGATATTCTGTCTTCAAGGAAGGCAGAGAGGCAGACTTAGCCAGTGTGCCCCATCTGTGTCATTGCCCTTGAAGTGTGTTATGTACAGTTTGATACTGAACTCAGTGTCAATTTCTGATGTCTCAATTTCTGGCACAGTAAAAACAGCAGAAGAGGGAAAACCTTCCAAAGACTGAAGGACTATCTCTATCATTTTCTTGACATCCTTTATCATGCCATTTCACTTCAGGATGAATTTATGTTCTTAGGAAGTGTTTTTTTTTTCCAGTGTTGAGTACAGAATACTGTTTTTGTTTTTCTTTTTTGAAATATGTCTACCTTCCAAAGTGTACCTTGATAGATTTGGCAAACTAGTTAGCAAGATTTCATGTGCTGAAATGTAATGAAAGCTGATTTATCATGTCAGTAAAAGCTAAAGTTTATCTAATGGACTCATTTTGATCTCTCCTCATTTTTCTCGTTTTCATACTTAAAAAATCCAAGCATAGTGGTGGATTTAATATTCTAAAGATTAAAACTTAAAACCTTGTTTTCTTTTGTTTATATTGAAACTGTGTGACAAACAATGTTTATCATGACTTAAGACAGTATGAATCTCTTCAGATAAGGTAGTGACAGAAGCAAGCATTCCTCATTCCTCTTTTGACACAGCCTGTCTCAGGACTTTTCATTTTGAAGAATTTTATTAAGTGCCTACTGTTTCTCTAGAGTAGTTTTAGGGATCCAGGGGAAGAGCAGTAGTAACAATGAAGACTGACTTAGGCATTCCTTCCTAGAGCTTACACAATAGTGAAGAAGTCAGATGTCAATGAGAAAAATAATTTCTTCCATTAAGAAATGCTGATGTTGATAAAAGGCTAAAATATTTGAATGTGTGCAACTGTGAGAAGCTCTTGCTGAGTCTGTCATTGTATAACTGAGTCCCATATGATGAGAGACAGCTAGATACAGGATTTCCTTAGACACAGAAGCACTACAGGAAAAAAAGAATACAAAGACTTGGGGATTCAGGAGACAGCTGGCAATGTGTTTGCAATGTAAGCATGAAGATCTCAGTTTGAATCCCTAAAACCCACACATAAAGCTAGCAGGGCCTTGTACTTTTCTGTATTACCCATGCTGGGGAAGCAGAGAGATGAGCTCCTGGCTCATTAAGAGACTATCTCAATAACTAAGATGGAGAACAGTCACAGAAGATGGCCATCACTGGCCTCTGGCTTCCATATAAGTGCATACATAGTTATGCAGACATACATGCCCACAACCAAATGGATGTGTGTATACAAATACACATATAAGACCTATAGGGATAAAACAATAACCAGTGTTCCCTGATGGGATTAACAGGTCAATGTGGGGTGGAAAGTGCAGTAGTAGGTAGATGAGGCTGACCTCAGAGTGAACTTGAATTGGGTTTGTGTTATACTGCAAAGCAACAAGGGATAATGTAGGTGCTCATTCTAGTGGCAATGACGTGTGAACATCACTGTCAGGTCCTCTCAGGGGATCTTGACAACTTACGTTTAAGTGAGGTCCTGTGATGGGAATGATGCTTGATTAGACTGGACATGCCCCAAGGGCAAGGCAAAGAACTTACATGAAAGGAGAAGGAGGAATAATGGATGCAGACCCTGTCCTAGATTTCTGTCCTGAATCAGGGTGTTGGACATTGTTTCACCCTTAACAGAGAGAAAATGGTTAGGATCTGTAGTGTTTGGAGAAGAGGGATAGAAGAGTTGTCTTAAGTACATACACAGTTGGCTAGCATAATTCCTCTGAGATGCTTCACCAGCAGCTGATGGAAACAGATGTAGAGACCCACAGAGTTAGGGGAATGACTGAGGGAGCTGGAGGAGATCAAGGACTCCAAAGAAGATAAAACTAACATGGGCCCATGGGGATTACAGAGACTGAACCAACCAAAGAGCATGCATGGACTGGTCATAGGCCCTCTACAAATATGTAGGAGATTTGAAGCTTGGTCTTCACGTGGATTCCCCAACAACTGGTGTTGGTGCCCTCTCTGACTCTGATGCCTCCCTCTGGATTCTGTTCCCCTAACAGGTGCCTTGTCTGGCTTCATTGGGAGAGGATGCAGCTAGTTCTGCCACAACTTAACGTGACAGGGTGGGTTGGTATCGATGGTGGACTTCCTTCTTCTCTGAGGAGGAGAGAGAGGAGAATGGGGGAAAGAATGTGTGAGGGGGGTACTAGAAGGGGAGGAGGGGTCCTGTAGTCAGGATGTAAAGTGAATAAATGAATAAATTAAAATTGAAGACATGTTCAAGAACATAATTAGGTATAATATAGAATTTACTCACAAAATGGGTGTTGGCATAAATACTTCAATACTGGGAACTAGTACCAGAAAAGACATACATCCCAGGACCCAGGGGAGTAGTTTGTCTTGAAAGTGGCAGGCATCCGTACTTTCTTCAAATTCTTTAGCTTTTGGTAATGTGTTTCCAGGGCATTGGGCAGCTGAATAGAAAGAGAGGAAGGAATAAAATGCTAAGGATATCAGAGTGATGGAAATCACTCCTGGAAACCACACCACCCTCTTTATTTGCAGAAGAAAAAAGTGAATGAGGTCCAAGTGTTGTTGCTGGAGGATAGGCATCATCTTCCCCAAACTGGCATCAACTCCAGAAGACTGAAGCTAGTAAGGGCTCTATTTATTCCGAACCATTGATATGATAGAGGAAGAATGTGGACTTGCTTCTCAAATGGGAAAGTGAGGGCAACTTTGCAGAACATTTCCTGCAGATAACAAAATTGTTCAGCCTGAGATCAGGCTGCCAAGGCAACTGATTGTCTCTGAGTCCTTCCTGAGTCCAGAGTTGGCAAAATCTACTGAATGGACAAAATAATTTACAGAAAGTTCACATTTCCTATGTATGTCAAGTGGGCAATCATTTTTCTATAGTACCCAGCATTGGTAAAGATATTTTTGTGCAAGGACATTTATCAGAGAAATCTCTATTTTCTAACATGTGATTTCTACAGTATACAGAACAAATTAGTCCTTTAAAACCATAGCCTAAGGGAATGTTTATTTTATAATGATGTATGAAAATATACTTCAGATTAAATGTGCCGTACCTGTAATGGTGATGGATACTTTTAGATACAATGTGATGGGATTGTGGCCAACTTTAATTCTATTAAATATTAGAACTTAAATTTGATTTTTCTTATACTTAAAATTTTCTTAGCTGTTAATACAGTTCAGGCTCTTGGGATTTCAGTAAGAAGAGTCAAAATGTCAATTTGGAAGAGATTGAGTTAAAGTTAATAAATTCTTAACTTTAGTAAAGTTTAATTATGGGTTCTGTTATCTGATACTTTGCACTTCAAAAGAGACTGTATGCTTCTTAGAGATATGATGTGAACTGAAAAACAGGTAATAATCAGGCTGTGAGATCCTTGGTCTGTGTTAGAATTTCCTCAGTATGATTTCCCTGTTGTCTTAATTTCTAACAATGCACTTTATTTAGTCCATTACAGTCCTAATCTTTATCCAAAGATTCATTAGTTTAAGTAGAACAACAAAATTAAGGGATGTGAGACTAAGCATTTGTGTCACTTGGCATAAGCTATCATCCTATAATGATGAATGATGCTCAGATACCTTGTTATGGTGATTATAATCTATGCTTGATCTCATTACTGACTAATACCTGTTAAAAATGAATAGACGATTGTATTGTTACCCCTAGATGCTTTATATTATTTGTAGCTATTGTGAAGGGTGTGGTTTCCCTAATTTCTTCCTCAGACCATTTGTCATTTGTATACAGGAGGGCTACTGATTTTTATGAATTAATTTGTATGCAGTCACTTTGCTGAAGGAGTTTATCCACTGCAGGAGTTCTCTGGTGATTTGGGGGATTGCTATGTATACAATCGTATCATCTGAACCTGTCATATCTCTCTCTCTCTCTCTCTCTCTCTCTCTCTCTCTCTCTCTCTCTCTCTCTCTCTCTCTGTGTGTGTGTGTGTGTATGTGTGTGTGTGTATGCATCTACTATATAGGAATGGTCAGGTCACTTTCTCAGTGAAGATAGGGTTCAGGAACCTGTGACTGTAGCTCCTGCTTCTAAGTGGACTTTCATAAATTACATTATGTTCTATCTATTTTGGGAAATTTTACTGATCTCTCTGAGATTGATGTCACAGGGGGATACCTTGACATTTCCCTTTACTTATTCACCAGCAAGCTGATGCCCCAACGAGATTTCTTTTCTGAAGGAAAGAGAATAAGCTCTTTTTCTGAAGTGATACCCAGGATTACAGAGGTGAAGGCGCCCTGGTTTGGACTGAAGGTACTCCTGAAACTCATATGAGACAATCTCACCCCAAACTTGTGGAAGAAGGTGTTGGGGCCATTGAATGTGTGTCATGAAAGGAGAGCCCTCTAGTGAAATTAGCTTCCTCTGAAGAAGAAACATAAGGGGGCTTGCTTCCTCTGTCTGCTTTTGACCATGTGAGAATCTGAGAAGCAGATAGCTGCCCACCGACCAGGCACAGATCTACTACAAGGGCTTGCTCTTAGACTTTACCATTCTGTGGAACTCTGAGACATAAGTGTTTGCTGCTTATACTGTCCTGTCTGTGAATTTTTTTAACAGCTCATGATAAAATGCCCGGCTTGCTCACTGAGTACTAGATTGATGGTAGGATAGAGAATTGGCAGGTGGCCCAGGATGTAGAGGGCACAAGTCAGATGACTGCAGCCCCTCCATCACTGGGTTTTAAATCTTTGGTATTGTAGTTAATTTTAACTTCTATATCCAAAAGGAAATGGATGAGGATGATACGATGCAACTCCCTGAGTTCAAGTGTCCTCTTAGTACTAGTGATGGCATATACTCAGCATCTCAGTCAATCCTGAGACAGTCTAGTAGGACAGGTGCTCTTACTTTCTCCATTTCAGTGAAGGGACAGGAAGTGGAAGTAGTTAAGTTGCTTGGCCAGTCTGTTGCCATGATGGTGAGGAAAGGCCTCATTTTTGTAACCAGATTCCAATTTGCATGTTTCTTTTCCATTGCCTTCCTTGAACTGTTTACTTACTTCAAAAATAGCCCCTAAGATATTTGACCTACATATTGTATAGCACACAGGAAATGGATTGGCTTGCTTTAAAAAGAAGAAGAAAAAGTTTTGGTTTTTTTTCGGTTTTCTTACAGACTCAGCATCACTCCCCTTCAGGCATGTGTTTACCACCTGCCGTGCAGGTGCAAGGCATGTAATTATATCTTAAAATCATTTCCAGATATGCTAGGAACAGCGATAGGACCAGCTGTGTTTCTCATAAAAGATTAGGCACAAGTCATGTCTGTGCTTTTCCTCTATACTAACTTGTGAGTGCCCAAGCACTGGGTTAACATGATAAAGGAAAACAAAATTAAATAAGTTGGTGTAAACAAAGCTCAACAGACTTCCAGAAGGGAAATAGATGCTGCATGGAAACATCCATTGTAGCCAAATTACTCTTGTTAGTATTTCTGTCCTGATAATAGAGGTTAATATCAGTTAAAAGATAAAAGTGGCCTCAATACCTGTATATCATACGGCAGGAGGGCATGGCATCCAACACTCCAGTAAACCCATCTGGAGAGTTTCAGACACCAGTGCTTGGTTGCCTCCTTAGCTGTCTCCAAAGGCCTTGCAGAAGGAATACAAATCATTGTTGTTTCAGGGCAATGGTGCAAAGAGAAATAAAGCAAATCTGTTCAACTGCTTTGTGTTTTCCATGTTAAAATATAAAATGGGTGCAAAATTATTCAAAGATTCCAGCAGAGAACCGAGCCTCACTCTTAAGTATTCACATTAGAGATCAATGCATTCCAGGAGATACTAATTGGGGAAGAGCAACCTATTATCTGTCTCTGGGACTCGAGGCTGCATCCTCATAATTATGGCCACATGATCAGCCATTCATTTACATTTTCTAGGATTCCAAGTTTGAGAGAAGTTTGATGGGCTCTAAGTTTAGTCCCCCTTCCTTATAGCAATGTTTACTAGCCTCTGCTTGATGGTTAGTGACCAGACATCTCACAGTCTCCTTAGACCTTTCCTCCAATCTGCAGACAATGTTCACTATTTTAAAAACTCACATTCTTAATCAAATCTTACCTTCAATGTGTTTATTGCTCCACTATCTGGAGCAAAAGGAGCACTTGAAGCCATGCCAACACACTCTTTTTCTGTCTAGACCAATCTAGCAGCTTCACTTGTCTTCATGGGGGCTGGTCTTTCTGTTCCCTTCCTGCATCTTGGTTGCTATTTTGGGGAATGAAGTGGTTTAGCTCAAACTTTCAAGCCTTCCTTCTAAACAGCTGTAGTTTTGTGAAGTCCTCTTCTCAGAGCCCACATTCCCTCCTCTGTATGATCATCATATACCATTGTACTTACCTAAGAGGGTTGTTGTATAAACAAAGAGCGCTGCTTTATCTTAAAGATCAATGCCTTGAAAATCTACTACTAAAAAAGCTGTAGTTCTTTTTACTGTCAAGATGCCTTTGATTCTTTCCTTCCTCTCTCCCTCCCTCCCTCTCTCCCTCCCTCCCTTCCTTCCTTCCCTTCTTCCTTCCTTCCTAATCTGTTCACTTTGTATCCAGGTTGTAACCTCCTCTCTCCTCTCCTCCCAGTCCCACCCACCTTCCCTCTTCTCCCCCTGTGTCCCTCCCCTAGTCCTCCTCCCTTTCTATCTGACCCTAGCCCATCAGATCTCATCAGGGCTGGCTACATCATCTTCCTCTGTGGCCTGGTAAGGCTGCACCTCTGCCCCAGAAGGAGTTGATCAGAGAGCCAGCCCCTGCTACTGAGTTTATGTCAGAGACATGAACTGTCCCCCTTACTAGGGAATCCACGTGGAAACTGAGCAGCCTATCGGCTTCCTTTGAGGAGGGGCTCTAGTTCCCCTCCATACATGTTGTTGGTTGGAGTATGGGTCTTTGAAGGACCCTTGGGCCCAGGTTTGATGCCTTTGATTTTTACATTCAGGACTTACCATCATACACTACTGTTCAGCTTCATTAAAGAATATTCATTCAACCTGATTAGTTCCATAGGAATCCACATCATTCTTGAGTGATCCTAGTTTCTATTTTTTAATCATTCACAAACCAATTTTAACTTTTCCCTAGGTCAATGTGCTTTGTCATTCTTTGTTGAATGTCATCTGTCTTCTGAGGTCCTTGCAAACAATCCAGAGTTTTCATTTCTCTAGGTCTGTGAAGCATGCTGTTATCTTCAAAGCCTCTGGGTAGACAGATGTGTTCTTTCTGGGATTCAACTGAATTTAGACAGTTGAGACATGAAAAGCCCTTTCATCGGCCCATTCTTTCCACACTTCAGAATCATACAAGAATTTAAAAACAGTATTGTCTTTCACATCCACTATTGTAGCAAAAGTAGTCCAAACAGTAAATAGAACAATGTCACTGTGCAATTCAGTGGTATATTACTCAGGAACTTTGTGTGCTCTTAGACTTTAATCATGATTTTCAGCTCCTTCTGGAAATTAAATGAAAATTTCTTTGTTGTTGTGCTGTTATTGTCTTCTTCCATTTTCTTCCCCTACTTTTCTTCCTCTCCCTTCTTCCTTTTTTCTGTATATGTATGTGTATGGGGTACATGCAAGTGTTGATGGGTGCTGTGCTTACATATGTGTGTGTGTATAAGGTCTACGTGTTTGTGGAGGCCAAAAGGTGGTGACTAGTTTCTTCCATCACTCTACACTTTATTTACCAGCTATCTCTTGATATCCCATTGCTATCGAGATAACCATATTGCCCCAGCCATACTCTGCTTCTGTATTCCTTGTTCTGGGATTTTAGGTGGTTGCCATACCTGCTTTTCTTTCACATGGACACTACCTATCTGGATCCTGGTCGTTATGTTTGTGCTGCTGCCTCTATCCACTAAGCCACATCCGTAGCCCATTCTTTGTTCTTGCAGACCATAACTTCTGGGGAGTTGTTATAGTCCTCTGCAAAAGGTTAATGTTTTTCTTCATGTCCCTTAAAAAATCTTCTCCCGTTAATTAGGGCTAGATTGCTATGTTGTACAGGTTCTACTCTGCTCTACCTTGGAATTATTTGTCACTGCTTAATTGGTATTTACCCTTTGAACATCTAAACCTGTTGTGTCTTTTTTTTTTTTTTTTAGATGACAAGGACTTTTAATATCCATCGCTTTTATTTTATGACTTGAGGAGTATATCAGGTTTGTTTTCAGGCTTACTTGATCAGATTGATTTATCTTGAAACAGCACTCTTTCTTGGGCATCCTCTGAGTTTTAGCTACTCATCTAATAATGGGTAAATAACCTTTTATAATGCACATGAATTAGAAGGTTGTTAGAAGAATTAGATGGGTGTCACATAGCTTATTCAAAAGTGGTCACTGTGTGTGGCCTGTTATTGCTGTTATTAACATGATCATTTTCAGTGGAAACTAACATTCTGTTTTCAAATAGAAAGATTTCTTTCCTGCCACATGCAACCAACTGTTCATTTTACATATGCTTTATCTCAGCCTAAGTCACAATTGTCATTTTGATGAACTGCTTTATTTAACTGATAGTGACAGTGGTATTGTGTTAACCAGGACAGTGGGAAAAAGGCCTTTTCTAAGAATGCAGACTTTGAGAAAGTCCCCAGGAACCCTGGAAAGTACCTTCAACAACTGTGTTCTTGATAGGGGTGAGAGTATAAGCTTAGTACTTGATTCAGCATTGGGTCTAATCTAGGAACAGAGTGACTTGGCTGCAATGAGGTGCATGGGTAAATGAAAGAAGGAGAGATCTGGAGCAAGCTTAGGGGATGAGATACAGCAGGAAATTTTAATTCATCCTGTGAAAGATCAGAATGGTTTAGAAACTTCTCAGCAGGGGTAATATTGACTTAGGTAGAAAATAGATGATTTGGAGACAGGAGTGGAAGGAAGAAAATGAGTGGCTAACATGGTGGGCGGTTAAGATACTTACCATGGAGTAGGGTGAGGGCAGAAAAGTACATGTGCATGTTCTGCTTACACATTTAAAAGTGATATGCATGGCAAATATCCCCGTATAAGACGGGTTCAAGGGAGCTAGGCACTGAAAAACAAAAACAAAAACAAATTTGACTAGAGGGGGTTTGCATGTGTGTTTAACTTGTGTGAATTGTCACTCGTGGAGGGACACTAATGGCACAGGAGAGCTGAAATGTGAATTCGGAGTTGGATATCTACTCGTTCTGAGACACTATTATTTTGACATATAGGGGGATATGTGTTCCTTCCCAAAGTGGCATCATTTGAAGAGTTCCCTAGCTTGAAGTTGTCCTCTGTTTCTCTGACATTTTATTATTGAGATTATAAACTAATTACATCAGTTTCCCTTCCTTGTTTCCTCCAAACCATCTCATTTAACTTTTTTTGCTCTTTTTCAGATTCATAGCCTCTTTTAAAAAATAATTGCTACATGCATAAATGTATGTATGTGCATATATATTCCTATTTATGACATTCTCAGACTGTAGTAGTGATACATAGAACTTGGCAGTAATCAGCAACTCTCTAATTGAGACTTAAGACCTCCCCCAAAAAACATCAATAAGAGGTAAAAAATTCATAATACTGGAAACATAGTTAACTATCCTGGGATGGTAAAGTCATGGGTCTTAGAGCAAAATCTACAAACTATCACTTTACTAAAGCTGCATAAAAACAAACACATTCCAAGTGTTTGTCTTTATAACAAAGATAAGTATATTTCAAATTATTTAACTGTTTTTAGTACATCCTTTAAAATGCATGAGGTACCTTCAGTGTGATGGGGCATACATATTTTAGGCACTCTTTATTAACATATCCCTCAGTGCTCTCGGAAGACCAAATTGCTTCCCTATTCATACATGACAAGAATTCTTATCAGTTTGGAAATAACCTCCAAATTACTTTGATTTTGTGTGAAAGTCCAGAGTTACTGTGAGGAATGTGCTCTTCATCAGTTACTTATCTTGTGGCTGTGGCATAGTCCCTGAAATATGTGAATTAAAATGAGTAGTTTATTTCAGCTAACCATTTCAGGAGGTAGAGTCCCTCACTGCAGGAAAAGCATCATGTCAAAAGCAGGAGTCAGCTGGTCACATTGCATTCCCAGAGAGGAATCAGAGAGCAGTGAATACTAAATCCTTGTGGTTTCCTCACTTTTACCTTTTTATTCAAACAAGGACACTAGCCCATGGAATGGCACTGTCTACATTTAAGTTGGGTCTTGTCAGGACTGTAATATACTTAGTCTATCTCCATAGCAGATAACCTCTTTCTTAGTTGTTACCATTTGCTCCCACCATGCATATAGCAGTGACTGTTTCATTTGAGATTTGGCCTAGTCAGTACCTTCTTCTTGTAAGGTTTATGGATCCTCCCATGAGCTGGTGAAGCAAGCCTGTAAAATAGTGTCCCATACCAGCCATTAAAACCAACCACACCCACTTCTTTGACAAGCTGCCTTACAGAACTGATTGAGTCACCAGCAAGTCTGCATTCTGATTTTGCTAGAAGCAGATTGTCTGGCATTATTTAAGTGCCTTTATCTTTTCTAAAGATGAGGGTTTACTTGTTCCATTTGAGCTCTTTATCCATGTTCTACCTGTTGGTATGTGCACTAGTAGCAGAGATGATTATTGTTCATTGATCCAAAATTGGCTGCAAAACTGTGTTTCTTGGCATGTGAGCTACTACACTGATGGAAGATTGGCCTACTGGCAGTGTCTTAAGGACTTCTGGAGAAGGGAAGAATGACAAAGTTAGCTGTGGCCATGCAAAGCCAGTGTGACTGTTTCTCTATCTAGGAAGGTAGGTGGAATCTATAGTTATGTTCTTAGATAGCAATAATATTTAAATATAAGGTATTCAACTTCTCACTCAGGCAGGGTAGAGATGAACTTGGTAAAGAATATCTATCTACCTACCCCGATATATGTATTATATAATATATATATATATATATATATATATATACATACTCTAAAAACCTTTAATAAGAATGTCTGTATATGATACTTTTAATAGTTCTTTGTCTTTAGTGTCTCTTCTCTGTATTTCAGACTGACCTGGAATTATTGATTCTCCATTCTCTTGGCTTGTCATTCTTCTTCTTTATAGTCATCTTCTTCTTCCTTGTCGCCATCTTTTCCTTTTTCTTGTTTGTCTTCTTTTGTTGTTGTTGTTTTAACATTTTTAATGAAATGCTACATGTCTGCCATCACATTGTTTACTGCTTTGAAGTTGGGTCCCCTTCCCTTTACTTTAAAATCTGTGTTGAATGAATGACTGTTGCATTTTATGCACTAAGAACTGCTTATTCTGATATTTCTAAAAATATCTAAAATCCTAGCTAGTGGAGTGAATGAATCATTTATTTTTCCTCCTACAGGGCTTTTTCAATTAACGTTTTTAAGGTCAAAATATACACTGGTATCCTGCAGGGGGACATTTGGTGGTGGCAGGAGATACTCTGTTAATGATTGACTGCCCTACTTCATAATCTACACTTCCTCTTCTCTCAAGAGACAACAAGTAAAATACTGGGTCTCCTCAGCTTTAGCTTCCAGCACTTAGCAAACACAATCTTCCCATGATCGGAAGATGTTCAGAGCAAAGCAAAAAAATTTAGGTTCTTTTAACAGTGATAACAGAATGGCCCTTGAGGACAGAAGTCTTGAGTACTTAGCCTGTGTTCAATGAAAACATACCTCAGCAAATCAAACCACTATTAATTAATTTTTAATTATTTTGATTTTTATGTATTTTTAAAGTGTTTTTAACAACTTATTCACTTTATATCCTAGTGTAGCCCCCTCCCTCAGCTCATCTCAGTCTCACCCCTCTTTTCTCTTCCCCACCCTTAGTTTACTGAAAGGGGGAGTCCTCTTCCTCTACTATCTGATCCTATCCTATCAAGTCCCATCAGGATTTCCTGGACCCTCTTCCTTTGTGGGCTGGCAAGGTCTGCCTAACAGTGGGAAGTGACTGAAGAGCAGGTAACCTAGTTCATGTAACAGACAACCTCTCCTCCCCTTAGGAGGGACCCACATGGATTCTGAGCTGCCCATGGACTACATATGAGCAGAGGTCTAGATCATCTCCATGTATGGTCCTTGGTTCAGTCTCTGCAGGAACTCCTGGGACCAGAACTTTTGGTTTTGTTGGCCTTGTGGAGTTCCTGTCCCCTAGGGTCCTTCTAGCCACCATCCCTACTTCTTCCATAAGACTCCCTGCACTTTGCACAAAGTTTGGCTGTGAACCTCTACATGTGCTTCAATCCCATGCTGGGTGGAATCTTTCAAAGTATATCTATGGTAGGTTTCTCCTCTGATCCCTTACTTATGCCATTTCCAATGGCTATCGTGTTGGCCTCCTGAATGAGAATTAAGCATCTTCTCTGTTGTCCTCCTTGTTGTTTAGCTTCCATAGGTCTGCAGATTTTAGTGTGTTTATCTCATATTATATGGCTAATATCTGCTTATAAGTGATTATATGCCATGAGTGTCTTTCTGGTCCTGTGTTACCTCACTCAGAATGATCTTTTCTAGTTCTATCCATTTGCCTGAAAATTTCATAAGTTCCTTGTTTTTAATAGCTGATTAGTATTCCTTTGTGTAAATGTACCATAATTTCTATATTCATTCTTCATTTGAGGGACATCTAGGCTGTTTCTAGATTCTGGCTATTTCAAATAAAGCTGCTTTGAATATAGTTGAGCAAATGTCCTTCTTTTATGGTTGAATGTCTTTTGGCTATATGCCCAGGAATATTATAGCTAGATCATGAGGTATTGCTATTCCTAGTTTTCTGAGAATGTGCCAGATTGATTTCCAAAGTAGTTGTTCAAGTTTGCACTTACACCAGCAATGGAGGAAGGTTCCCCTTTCTCCATAATCTCTCCAGCATGTGTTGTCACTTTTTGAGGTTAAGTTGTTGATCTTAGCCATTCTGATGTGTATGAGATGGAATCTCACAGTTGTTTTGATTTGTGTTTTCCTGATGACTAAGGACGTTGAACATTTCTTTAAGTGTATCTTGGCCATTCTATACTCTACTTTTGAGAATTCTGTCTAGCTCTGTATCCAGCTTTCTAATTGGATTATTTGGCTTGTTGGTATTTAAGTTCTTGAGTTCTTTATATATTCTAGATATTAGCCCTCTATTAGATGTGGGGCTGGTAAAGATCTTTTCCCAGTATGTAGGTGTTGTTTTGTACTTTTGACAGTGTCCTTTATTTCACAGAAGCTTTTCATTATCATGAGGTCCCTTTTTTTTTTTTTTTTTTGATCTTAGAGCTTGGGCTGTTGGTGTTCTGTTCAGAAAGTTGTCTCCTGTGACAGTGAAATCAAGGCCCTTTCCCTGTTTTTCTTCTAACAGATTTAGTATGTCTCCTTTTATGTTGAGATCTTTGATCCACAAGGATTTTAATTTTGTTTAGGGTGATAAATATGGATCTATTTGAATTTTTGTACATGTAGACATCCAGCTAGACCAGCACCATTTGTTGAAGATGCTATGTTGTTTTTCATTGTATAGTTTTGGCTTCTTTCTCAAAAAATCTCGTGTCCTTAGGTTTGTGGATTTATTTCTGGGTCTTTGATTTGATTCCATTGATCCTCCATTTTGCTTCTATGCCAGCACCATGCAGGTTTTATTACTGTTGTTCTATAGTGCAGTTTGAGATCATTGTACAGGGTTGTTTTAGCTATTCAGGGTTTTTTTCCATATAAAATTGAAAATTGTTCTTTCAAGTTATATAAAGAATTGTGTTGGTATTTTTATGGAAATCGCATTGAATCTGTAGATTGCTTTGGTAGGATGGTCATTTTTACTATGTTAATCCCACCAATCCATGAGCATGGGAGATCTTTCCATCTTCTGATATCTTCTTCAGTTTATTCATAGACTTGAAGTTATGTTTGTTTTTTGTTTTGTGTGTGTGTTTTGTTTTGTTTTTATACAATTTCAATTGCTTGGTTAGAGTTACACCAAGGTAGTTTATGTTTTTTGTGGCTATTGTGAACGATGTTTTCCTTAATTTCTTTCTTAGCTCATTTTTCTTTAGTCTATAGGTAGGCCACTAATTTTTACTTTACTTAATTTTTTTATATAGCCAGTTTCCTGAAGGTGTTTATCAACTGTAAGAGTTCTCTGGTAGACTTTTGGGGGTCATGTATACTATCATTTCATCTGCGAATAGTGATACTTTCAATTCTTCCTTTCCTGTTTGAATCCCCTTGATCTCCTTTAATTTTCTTATTGCTCTAGGAAGTACTTCAAGTACTGTGTTGAAGAGATATGAGGAAAGTGGACAGCCTTGCCTTGTTTCTGATTTCAGTGGAGTTTATTTTTCCGTTTAGTTTGCTGTTGGCTATAGGCTTGTTGTATATTGTCTTTACTATGTTTAGGTATGTGCCTTGTATCTCTAATATCTCCAAGACTTTAAACATGAAAGGGTGTTTGAGTTTTGTCAAATGCTGTTTCAGCATCTAAGGAGATGATCATGTGTTGTTTTCTTCTTTCAGTTTGTTTATATGGTGGATTATACGGATGGGTTTCCATATACTGAGCCACCCCTGTATGCCTGGGATGAAGCCTATTTGGTTATGGTGGATTATATAGTTGATGTGTTCTTAGATTCAGTTTGCAAGTATTTTGTTGATTATTTTTGCATCAATGTTCATAAGGAAAATTGGTATAATATTCTCTTTCTTTGTGGGGTCTTTCTGCAGTGTAGGTTTCAAGGTGACTATGGTCACATAAAATAAGTTTGGTATTGTTTCTTTTGTTTCTATTTTGTTGAATGGTTTGTAGAGTATTAGTATTAGCTCTTCATGGAAGGTCTGGTAAATTTCTACACTGAAACCATCTAGCCCTGGATTTTTTTGTTTGCTTGTTTTTTGGATGGGAGACATTTGATAAATTGCTTCTATTTCCTTAGGTGACATAGGACTATTTAATTTATCTATCTGCTCTTGATTAAACTTTTTAAGTGGAATATATCAAGAAAATTATTAATTTCACTTATATTTTAAAGTTTTTTGACATATTGGCTTTTGTAGTAAAGTGTTCATTTAGCTTGATATATTGATATATTCATGTATTGTGTCAACACAGCTGTGTTCAGGCATCCAGAGCTGCTTGCCATTAGATAACCGAGTTCTTGACATGGCATATTGCTTTGGCTTTTGTGGATTATGTTTTATACTTACCCTTAGCCATTTGGTTGTGGGAAGAGCCCCGAGCAAGAAACTAGATGTTCCTGTAGAAGCCCTTCTCAGAGTGGTGGCAATGATCTTGGACTGGCTGGTGGTTCTCAGGGTGCCCTCAGATGTCTGATCTTGAGGACCATGTGGATTCCTCAGAAGTTCTGGGATCTTCTTTTGAAGAGGGAAGTCTTGGAGTTAGCTTCCCCGCCACTGACATTTTGGGTTTGTGTTTAATGAGCCCAGGCACTTTGCTCAGCCACTGCATTTATTTGGCACAGACTTTTTCGAGAACCTGTGAGTTCAGAGGTTTTGTTAGTCTCCTCGGGGAGACAGGTTGCTTCTTTGGGTCCTGAGCATCATCACAGGCCCTGTGGTTGGAGCCACTAATCTGTCCAGGATGGTGAGAGTGGGCCCTGAGTTTTGAGTCTGGAGCAACTGATACTGGACGGTGTCCACAAAGTGGTGAGATTAGTCTCCGAGTTTGGAGCCTCTGGTGCTCAGAAAGTGTCCCGAGGACAGTGAGATTGGGCACCCTGGTTTGGAGCCTCACCTCCTGTACTGGAAGGTATACAATCCACAGATAATGTGAGTGAGCTCTCAAGTTTGGAGCCTCAAGCAGCAGGTACCAGGAAGGTATCCACAGGAGGTGGGTTTGGGTGGTTGGTCTAGGGCTATGACAGTGCCTGCTGGGAGCCTGGGAGTTTTTCCTGGTATTATCCATGTAGCCTGAAGACGGACTGTTTTGTTTCCCTATGTGTTGTCCCAGTACCTGAGAAACACAGATTTTAAGGTTTTTGGGTCCACAGTATGGCCTGCTGGTTTCTATGCTCTCTCTGCTGAGCTGCTGTTCAGATACCCTGCATGGTTGGCCCCGCTATCTACTAATTTTTAATGAAAAGAGACATACCTAGGAGAGAAACAAGTGAAAGCATACAGCACCTGATTTCAGGGTCCTTTTTCTCTCATTCCCTCCCACACGCCCGCAGATCCCCTTCTCCATTTTCCTTCACTGAAGAATAGGCCTCCCAGGGATATCAACCAAAAAGACACAATAGGTTGTAGTAAGACTAGGCAAACACCCTTGTATCTTAGTGCTTAGTAGCAACCCTCTTGCAGCTGTTTGGGAGCATGAAGCTGCATCTTTGACAGGACATAGATACCACATATTATTATTTCCATACACAAGGACGCTGCTGGGAAGAATTACTGTGGTTAGCTCTTTAAACTTTGTACTTGTTCCTAAAACTTCCCCTTCAAATAAAACCAAATCAGGCTGTGGAGTTTATTTGTGGAATGGATCAAATTTTGTGTCAGCAGATATTATTTCCAAAAAAAGTTACTTTAACTTAGTTGCAAATATTATGATAGCCACTTCTTTCCCATCACATTGGTCCATGCCAAATGCTTCAGCTATGAGTCTTATTACTATGTCTTTCTCAGAAAGAATTAGAAGGTATTTTGGCATGTGGCCAAATCATTGCTAACTGTTTCAGTTAGCCAACAGGAGAATTCATTTAAATTTGTGAAAACAGCACATAACAGTTTCAGCTAAAGCGCTAGTGAAGAGTCGAGCTTTCTCTTGCAGAAACCACAGCAGTTGGCCAGCAGACACCACTACCTCCAGCTCTTTTTGTTCAGGTACCACCCGTCCCTGGCGAGCTTTCATCTTCCATCAGCTCCTGGCCCAAAGATCCTTACTGTTACAAAAGAAACGACTCTTTCCTCCCCTCCCCTGGCCAATTCTTGCGCGGCAGGACCCTAGGAAGGTCTGGCCCACTTTCCTTTCCTGTTTTTCAATTGGGGTGATAATTTGCACTTCTCCTACTGTGACTCATAACTTGCTTCCTCCATGAGACTATCAAGGAAGATATTTCTTTCTGTGCTGTTTATTCTAAGTATACTTATTGTAACTGTGATTTCTACCTCCCACCTACTCCATACACCAAAACCAGAACAGTCCAAAACAGCAACAGACAGAAAGCCCCACCAGTTCTACAATGCTTGGTTCAGCACAGTTAACATGAAGTACTTTCACCCTTAGTAGCAAAAAAAAAAAAAAAAAAACCTAAACAAGAACAACATCTACCCAAGTAGATGTTACAAGGGATCATAAATGATTACTTTAGAATTGTCACTCTGCTTAGGAAATATACTGTGTGCTATAGTAGGAATAAATGTTAATTATTGAAGATCATAAAAGCAAGCAGCAAGAAGAAAAAATCCAAAATTTTGTTTACCAAGGAACACATTGGCTGTTAATATTTTTGAGTTATGCTTTCCAGAAATGTTTTTCTTATTTTCTTCATGCTTTATTTTCTGTATTTTATTCAGGCTTTGGATAAGGAAGATATATGATACCCAGTCTCGGAGAGGCACATATGTTTTTGCATGTACAGGGTTATTTCTACTGATTATTGTAAAACTGCTCCTTTTGTTCATGTTCTAATGGTCTAAACAAAATTAATATTCAGCAGTTGATGACCAGGGAGAACTTTTTTATGAGAGGGCCTTAGGGTAAAATGCTGAGATTGAAATCTCTTGTTAGGCTAAGAGTATGGAGGGCAATTTTTGAGTAAAGCTGGTGGCAGGGTCCTGGACCTTCTACAGAAAAAGAGCGAAAGTTCTCCTGCATCTGTAGGAACCATGGAGGTGACCTTAAGGGCAATTTGTAGGATTAGGCAGGTTGGTGGGAACCAGATATTCAGGGCCTCTTTTCAGCAGCTGTGGTCATTTAACTTGATATATTGTGTCTGTCCACCCCTGGTCAATATTCTAAAGGCAGTTGAATGTGGTACTAAGAGGCTGGCAATGGAGTCAGATAAATCTGGTGTGTAAACTTAGGCAAGCTAATTAATGTCTCCAAGGCTTAATTTCCAAATCTTTAAGGTAGAGATCATTGTGCTTGCTACAAAAAGGGGCTGTGGGGAAGAAGGCCAGATAATATGTGGAAAGCAATGCAGAAGATGACACATCTTCAATCAGTTTTATGGTTGAATTTATTCAAGGTGTATTGATGGAGTAACCAAGGGCTTACTTAAGAAAGGTTATTTATCAGAGGTTGTAACGGAGCGGAGCTTCTAACAGCAAGCAGTGGAAGCTGAAATTCTCTTCCTTCCCACCTTTGGAGTAATGAGCTGAGGTGTGCCATTGACCAGTGCCCTCACGCAAAGCCAAATGCTATTATAGACCTAGTATTTATGATCTAAATTGCAGAGCTGGGACTTTTCCCACTCTTTCACACCAAGCCTTGCGTAGTAACTTCTACTCTTAAATGTAGTTGGTCATCAAACCCATATGGACAATATGAGTAGCCATGAAGACCACTGTGAAATGCAATCTGCTTTTTTAGAATAGATACCACATTTACTGCAATGCAAATGCACATATATACATATACATATATGTATATACATATATATATATATAATTTAAAAGATGTTTAAAATTTATTATCACTGTTAGGAAAGGATGTTCAAAAATAGGTTACATTGTATTATTTCATTAAATGAATAGTTCACATCCACAGCATTTGTGGCTACTGTGGCTACTATGTAAACTCTCCAGGGTGGCCTTGTAGAGACTGGTTTCTAATGTGACATGCTAACTGCTACATATATCAAATGTCAAGGGTGTGTGCATATCAGTAGTTACTGTCATACTAATGATAGTTTTTTCTGATTTATGAATGATAAAGCACTGTACTGTTCTTGTTTATATTTTCATAATTTAAATGTGCTTAAAATTACATTTTAAATTATTTTAACACTAATTTTTTTTACAACTATACATTTCTGTTAAGCATTTCCACCCTCACAGATCGTTCGTGCATGCTCTGTCAGAAATTTTAATAATAAAATTACTGCAAATAGGGAAACTTCAGAGTGGATGCAGAGGTTGTTCTAAATTATGCAGATTGCTTTCTAAAGACTTGAATTTGACGCCTTGGTTATTAACTAGGTAACGGAATGAGGGAAACAATGCCTCCCTTAAGCAATTTGTAGGTTATCTTGTGATTCAAACTAAGAATGAAAGTCAACCATGAGCACAAACACCCACACCTGAGTTTTATTATGATTCTTGTTACATCCTGTGAAGGTCCCTGTTTTGTTTTTATTGAAGGTCTTGTGGGCAAGTGTCTTACCCTGGAGTAATTTATTTTATTAAAACAGTCTTGTTCTCATTAATGGACTATCCCCTTTGAAAATCAGCTAATAAAATTTATGATTTTTGTGGCAACACTGGGATACATGTTGTCCAACTTCTCCATAAAAGTCTCTTTTCATGTGTTGAGTATTACTCAGACCAGGGACTATGTGCTTTTCTATCCTCCACTGCCAAAGATCCATTGTCTCCTTAATATGCTTGATAGTCAGTGATTAATATTGAACATCTCTGCCATGGCCGCTTCTGGCTTGGAGAGACTGGATTCTGAAAGCTGACAAAAGTTCTGGCTTTCTTCTTGGCTGTGCAGAAGATTAATGCAGTTTTTGAGTAATTAGAAAATTGTCTCTTTCTTTTCAAGTTTCTTGATGACCGTCAAACGATCTTCATGTAGTCTTAGTTATATATTTCCACAATAAAACAGAAACATCAAATAATATAACCAGTTATTTCCTGTGTTCAACTATGAGGGTTCTCTCTCATTCATTCTTTCTTTTTCTGTTTTTTTCTTTTTTCTTTTTCTTTTCTTTACTTTTTTTAGCGCCCCTGTAATGTGCACCTACTTTCCATTATTGAACATGGAGGATTTATTGATAACCACATCAATGGTCAGAAGAAAATAGCAAGTCAGCTTCCTGCTGAGATCAACTCTTAGGGAATCTACCATTATCCAGTGCTTCCTGGGAGCTCCTGGGAGTCTCCTCAGTGACAGTGCAGTTTCAATCCCTCTGATGATACAGGAAAGTGTCATGATAATTCTCTTTTACGGTTTGTTTGTTTTCCTTTGTTTTTCTCAGATGATCTTTATTTTTTTCCTATAAAGGCCCCCCACAGCCTTCCTTCCTTTCCTCCCCAGTCCCACCTCCTCCCACCTTCTTCCTCCCCCTCCCCCTCCCACTCCTCAGTTTCCATTCAGAATACTGTGATATCAACCAAAGATGGCATACCAAGTGTCAGTAATATGAGTCACCTCCCCTCATATTAAGGCTATATTAGGCAATCTAGTATGAGGAAAAGGGTTCCAAAAGCAGGCAAAAGAGTTAGATAACCCCTGCTCTGGTTGTTAGGAGTTCTACAAGAAGACAAAGCTACACAGTTGTAACATATGCAGAGGGCCTAGGTCAGTCCCATACTGGAATCAGGGTAGCTTAATGATTTTAGGAAATGCATATTTCTTTTCTCCCATGACAGGGAACTCTTGTTTATCCAGCAGGATAAGCAATTCCACCCACTAGTAGACCATGAGCCATATGCAATTTACATGGCCGTATTTACTTCAGTCACATATATATGTATATGTATATATATATATATATATATATATATGATTATATATGTATATATTGTATAAAGTCTATCTGAATCGGAATGCAGATAGATTCCAAGTCTAAATTAGAGATATCATAAATACTCAGAACTAGAAAATATAAAACAACACTTCTATATCAATTACATGTTGAAGTGATATTTTTATGTCAACATGTAATTGATGTAAAAGTGTTATATTTTCTCGGTTCTGAGTATTCATCCTAACTTTAATTTACATTTGGAGTCTATTGAATTCAGATTTACTCCCTGATTTGAAGGGCCCTCTTGTCTCCTAATCTAGCGGCAATGGACAATAGAAGTCTACTTTACAATGTACTTGTTTGTCCCATAGTAGAAGTGCTTGTTTCTTTTCTCCGAAATAATACTGAGTGGTCATCTAACATTTTAAGCATTTTTTAATGTTTCAACTATGTGGCCATGTAGTTTAAATTTTGATCCAAAGCAAGAAACCTAGTAATAAGTAGTATAAAGGAAGTGGCTTTAAAGAGATCTGTGTGTCATACAAACTACTTGGTACGAGTTTTCACACATCAGAGGTAGAGCTGTAAGGTCATCCAACTTAAAATATCACACTGAGTGGAATGTAAACATCGGCACAGTGGAACTCTAAGTGACATCACAAATAGTTGACAGTTACCCTATAAGAGCAACATAAATTATTGGAATACATTAACAAATTCAGGGGTACTTCCAAACAAGTAACAGTATTCAACCTAGTTGTCAGGTGCAGAAAAAAATGGCTGTAAGTAAATACTTTGGTTTGGGAGTACATAATGCCAGCTATAGGTTTTTATTTGCATCTGTATCTAGGTACCTCATTCTTGGGAATCTCCTTACTTGTTTGAGCAACTGGTAGTCTGTATCAGCTCATGGTATTCAGTATTCTGGGACATTTTCAAATTCAATTTTCATAAAAGTTCACAGAGTGGAGAACATGAACAACTTTATTTAATGATAACGCAATTTGAAATGTAGCACTGTTAAGAATGTGGATCCTGGGCTACGTTGATATTTCTTGAAGGAATCTATGATTTGGGCACAATTCTGACCCATCTTAAAACACACTTTTAGTTCATATTGGTTTCCTAATTAGACAATATAGTGGCTGAAAATATAAATAACCAACCACAGATTGTAAACATATTCTGAATAATGGAGAGCTTGATAATATGTTGTCTGATTTTTGCCAGGTTAGATTGAAGTTAAATTATTAAGTACACTTAAATCATTTAACTTTTTCAAAAACCAATTCAGATCCACTTTGCATTAAGAGTTTCCTACTTCAAGACCCTCATTTGTAATTCATATCTACTTCCCCCGATCTCCCTAAACAGTTTACACATCTCATGGTGCATAATAACCTTCTCCTCTGATTAAATCTATCAATGAGTATGTTTTATTTGCCCGTTCTCTACAACTACTGCTTGTGTCTTCAAAAAAATCAAAGCTGCTTGGAGGTCTATTTCTTTATATCATATGAATAAGCTGAATGGTTAGATGGATAGTTGTGACCCGTGCAGTCATCTCGCCAGCAAGAACGCACACAGACACCAGGATTCTTCTGCAGCAAGTGTTTATTTCAGCAGTGGAAGGAGGAAGACCCCAAGCCCCAAAATGGGTGGCGTGTTGGTTCCCGATTGGCAGAGGCCAGTCATGCCATATGACGTACCCGAATGGCGTGACTCCTGGGCTTGTCTCTTGCCCAAGCACATGTGCAACAGAGGTTGTTTATCAGCTTTCAACCTGATACCGGCGCCATCTTGTAATGGCGTTTGCAGGCTCTCTACAGATAGTTAGGGGAAAGATGGATTCGAGAAGGAAAGAAAATACTCTAGTGCCCTGCAAAATAAGAGAACCATTTCTAACAATTGAGAATAGGTTTTGTGTTAAACCCTTTGACTATGGAGGCCACATGTACAATTACTTAAAAGGGAAGAATGACATAGACACAATTGAAACGATAACTTATTTGAAGAGGCAAGTGCCTCTGTTCCCTGTGCACAGGCTTAAAGTCCTCCACACATGGCTTGTCTAGGGTTTCACAGAAGTAGCTTCATGCATTTTTAAAAAGCTTCTTTCCCCAGAGCTGCCCTCAAGTTGTGTCTTGGCAAGGATGAGGCTGAGAGCTCTGGGTGGTAGAAACCAGTTCTTACGAGCTTTCCGGAGGAGAATGTTTCTATGACAAATGTTTTTAACAGACATGAGCATGTTTTTTCCTTCTTTCTTTTTAAGTGTTTTTTTGAAATTTTTTTTTAACTTTTAGAGAAAAGTCGCAGAATGATGGATACTGAGTTCAAAGAAAACTATAAGCTAATATTGAAAGAGAGTTTTGTATTAGAATCTGTGACTTTTGCCATTGGGGTACATCTGCCTTTACATTTGCTGTATTTAAAATACTTTTTTATAGTTAGGTCAAGGTACACTGTTTTCCAGTGGTTGATTGGAAGAACTATAGCCCTTCATCTTCTTGAAGCTTGCTTCACCTTTTCTGGTGTTATTATTCAGTTGGGTTTCTCTTCTAACATAAAAGCAGAGGAAACACTAATGTAATTTTTGACAGCATTTTGGATATCTCGTGTCAGGTACTCTATCATCTGTTTTTTATTACATGCAAAAGGCATAGGACATCCCCTCCTGTTAGTCTTGTTTTCTGGATTTTTCTGCTTATAAATATTTTCCCCCCAGGCTTTGCCTTAGCAGTGACTTACAATGCATAAAGGTTTCCCATCCTAATCACCACACCCCTTCTAAGTGGAGTGTGTATCTCCTCTCTTTGATTTTGTTAGGAAATTATTTTAAACGCATAGGCAGGCACTTAAGGTAAGCCTGAACTGCTGGGAGAGTTGTATCCTTTGATTTTTACTAGTAAAGTGCTATGAATTTTACTTGTGTTTTTACCGGCTACAAATAGATTCATTGACCTTGTTCATAACTCTGGATTCCTTTTTCAACATTGGCATGGCACTGACCAGGAACAGTGAATGCAGTCATTGCATTTCGCCCATGTAAGAGGTCTGGAATGCATTTTGTACTTAGAAACTCACTGTCCTTTGATTTAATTCACCCCCTAATTATTATTACATTATTGCGGAAGCACTTACACTTTGCTTTGGCTCAATTATACTACAAAGACCACCTGTTCCAATTGTTACTTTGAGGGGGCAGTAAATGCAAAAAAAAAATAACCCATTCTTTATCATTGACACATCTGTTGAATCACTTGGAACCATCTGAGGAATTAGCTGGAAAGAGTTTGTCAAAAAACTTCAAATCAGGAACACTTTCTAGGAAATATAATGTACCCCCAGGATGAAGAGAACTGTGGATTTGGGTATAGGGTAAGATTCAGGGGTCAAGGTTTAGTCTTGTATATATGACTATTCAGTTGTTCACCAACATTTATTGAAGAAGCTGTTCTTCCTTGTTAGTATGTTTATAGCATTTCTGTTCCAAGTGCATTCGCTATAAAGGTGTAGATTTATTTCTATTCTGGTTCCATTGTTTCATATGCTGGTTGTCTTCTGTCAGTAACATGCCATTGTATTTACCATTGCCCTTTAATATGTATATTGATGGCTCTGGATTTGCTTTTTTATCCCCAAAGTGCTCTCCTAACCTGGCTTTCTTCCATATTAACTATAGGATTTTTTTAAGTTTGTTTTTTCTTTTTTTGTAATTTTATTTTTAATTAATTTACTATTATTACAATTTATCCACTTTGTATCCCTACTGTAGTGCCCACACCGGACTTTTCCAAGCCACACCCACCCTCCCCTTCTCTCCTTATGCCCCACCCCTAGTCCACTGATAGGGGAGAACTTCCCCTCCTTCTATCTGACCCTAGGTTTCATCAGGGCTGGCTGCATCATCTTCCTCTGTGGCCTGGCAAGGCTGCATTCCCCTGGGAGAGGTGATTAAATAGCAGACCATGTTCCTGTCAGAGACAGCCCCTGCCCCCTTTACTAGGGAACCCACTTGGAAGCTGAGAAGCCTATGGGCTTCATCTGAGCAGGGAGTCATGGTCCTTGATTGGAGTATCAGTCTCTGCAGGAACCCCTGGGCCCAGGACTTTTGGTTCATTTGGTCTCCTTGTGGAGCGCCTGTCCCCCTTTTTAAGTTTATAAAGAACACCTTTGATATTTTCATTTCTATGATTGAAAATGTGGGAGATTTAAAAACAAGACAACATAATTCTAGTTAACTCCACTGAATAGTGAATAAATAAAATTCTCCTACACCTGAATGGCATGTTTAACAATAAAATATGTTTAAACAACCACAAAAGGTGAAAACTTTCAGCAAATTCAAACAGGATTTGTTTTAAGAGCACAGGGCCAGCCACCCTGAAGCATATTCTGCCTTTACTGGTGTGTCTTCTACTAATGAGTTAGAGAAAGGCTGTGCTCAGCATGGGCAAGATGATTGACAGGCTGAAAGGACAGTCACATAGTGGGACACTGCATCTGATTAGGACCCATGGGCTCCATGTATAAAAGGCTTTGTACATAGGAGGCACAAGTATAAGGGTGAATCAGCAAGATATTATTCAAAAGTTATACTGCCCTGTCATCATTAAGTAGTGTTGGGGAAGCTTTGGGCTGTGTTTTGTACGTTTATTTTTAATTTTTTAAAAAAAGTTTTAGTTCTTTATTTATTCTTTTTAAATAACACTGAAATGTATGCATTCTGCAAAAAAAAATGCTTATGCTTTAGTTAGGTTAGTCATCCAAGCAGTTTTTTTTTTTCATTGATGTTCAGAAGTACCCATAGCAACTTCATTACAGATTTTAATTTTCTACTTCAGTTTGAATGTAGATATTAGGGGAGCCTTTTGCATGTCAAGGTACAGATAAAGAGGTTACCCTGTAATGCTACCTACATTTAGCTGCTAGAAGTAAAAGTTAAGTGGAAATGATTAATGTACATGCATATATATATATATATATATATACACACACACACACATATACATATACACACTGTCTAAAGTCATTTTCCACTGCTCATTTTATTCAAATCTGCCATCTTCCCCCATTCATTCTCATCTAAGAGTGAGCACTCTTCACACACTAATTTAGACATAAGTTGCTCCTGGACAAACAGGTTATGATTTGCATGCTTGGCGCTCTGTTTCAGAAATGTTGGGCTCATTCAACCTTGATAAAAGGAACTGGAAGTTTTGGAGAGCCTGTTTGCTGTGTTGGCTGTAGCCGTGGACCATATGACTAGAGCTGTGCTAATGTGCCAGCTTATGTTGCGATCTACTCCAGTTGTTACTGTGCTGTATGTGCATGCTGCCACTAGAGGAGCAGCTGCATGTGGAACTGAAAGGTAGAAGGGACCAAGGACTTACGTTGTCCTCCTGCAAATATCTCGCTCCTGAAAACTGAGATAACAGCTTAACTATAGGGTCCATGGCCTCTCTACTGCTTGGAGAGTGTGAACTTGGAGAAGGGAGCTTACCAGTAGAACTAGCAAGTACAGTGCATGTTTAACTGAGAAGCTCAAGGGCCTCCTAATCTATGACAAGGGAAAATATTCTAAGTATGTGTGTACAACCACTTGGTTCATCTAAATTGCCAGGTGCTCTTTGTTCAAGGGTCAAAGAAGCTGCGAAGTCATATGAGGTATGAGTAGGATCACCTCCAGGTAAAGCTGCACATATTGAACAAATCACTCTGTTGGTGTTTCTGCAAATTCAGAAGTAATATGTTTTTGAAGAGATGTTTTGTGCAGCCTATTTTCCCACCACAGGGACAAGTAAAAGACTGTGGCTTCTCTATAGAGAAATCTTACCCACCATGGTACAAATCATGGGCTGGTCAGTTGTATGCCTTGTTGTCATTGCCCCATTTTCATAACAAGATACATAAAGATTGTAATCATAGCAAAGGATTATTCCTGTGACCTCAAACATTTATTTTCTTTTAAGCATGCAACACAGCTGATACCTTCTTGTTGGGATATCGTACTTCTGACATTGCTGGTACAGCCCCTCCTGTCTGCAATATGTCCTCACAGTAGGATTCCTGCCCTGCCTTGGCTCTGTTGCTGGGCATAGTGAGTAAAGAACAGGCTGGACTATCTTTGATATTTTCATGACAATTTTGTCATATCTTTAAATCCTTTTGAACAATGCAGACATTTTTTAAACAATGTTAATGTTTCTAGTCCATGATTATGGGAGATCCTGCCATTTGTTTGAGTCCTCCTCAATATCTTTAGTCAGTGCTTTTTAAGTATCACTGGACAGTTCTCTTAGCTCCTTTGTATATTTATTCCTAGAGTGTTTCATTGTGGTTGTTAATGAGATTGCTTCCATGATTTCCTTCTTGGTGTTTTTACTGATGGGTAAAGTTGATACTCATCCTATACAAAAGTTACTCAAAGTGGAAAAAAGCCATACAATGTAAAACCAGAAATTAGGACATTATTAAATGAAATAATATGGTAAACAGGTCATGTCACCAGTGTAGAAAATGTTTTGAGTGTTTTGGTTTATTTTTTGTTTGTTTGTTTGTTCTCCATAAGAGGACAAAAGAATGTATAACAAAAGCAAAGTAACTGATTTTACACAGCGGGAAAAACAGTCAGCAGAATGAAAGGACAGTTTAGAAGACAGGAGACTTTTTTTTTCTCAAAACTTTCTCTGACAAATGATTCATATTTAGAACATATAATGAACTAAATAACACAAAAAGCCAGATAATCCAGCCACAAATGGGCAAAAGATCTGAAGAAACATTTGTTATAAGAAGGTACTCATCATACCAATCCATTTATGAAAAGAAAACGCTCAGTTTCATTAGTCTATTGCAATGTAAAAATGCAAATTAAAACCACAAAGAGATATCACTGCACCCCAGTTAAAACAGCTGCTACCAGAAAGATACCTTCCCCTCACCCCCTTAAAAAAGCAATGTAGACAAGGAAGCAAAGAAAAGGGATCTCTCACACGTTATTGTTGAGAATGTGGATTAAGGAAGCCGTTATAAGATCATTACAGAAGTTCTTCCAAAAACTAAAAACGGAACTTCTACATCATTCAGCTATCCCATATCTGGGTTTTTAAGAGGAGAAAATGAAATCTGGATAATCAGAAAGATACTTTTGTTCCCATGTTCATTGCTGCATTATTCACAATTCATTATTCACAGAGCTGAGATACTGCACCCAGGTCCATTCATGGATGAATGAATGAAGTAAAAGTGGCATACACTGAATAGAATATTATTCATATGAAGAAAAGAATGGCATACTATAATTTGAATCAAAATGGATGGATCTGGAAGACACTATGCTAAATCAGAGATAGAAAGTCAAAGTATACATTATTCTATGTTATATGTGGATTCCAAAAACTCTATCTGAATATAGAACAGTGATTACTAGAACTTGGAAAGTGTGGCAGGATGAAGAAAGAGGCAGTTTGATAATAACACCCAAACAGAAGGAATTCAAACTTGTTTTGTTTAGCTCAGTGGAGGAACTATGATTCACCATAATATATTCAATATTTAATGGAAAAAAGAGAGGAATACAAATCTTTCGAACATAAAATAATGATAAAGAGATAGATATGTTAATTACCCTTATTTGTTCCAAACACAGTGAATAAGGATACTGAAACATCACAGTGACTTTGTAAATTTGTACAATTACTACATGTTAATCTATACTTTAAATATTTATTCGGAAATGCTAACTGGTTGATCATTATACATTGTATGTATGTATTAAATTAAGTGTATATACCATATATCAGTAAAAGTACTAAAAGTAGTGTTGGATGGATGTTTCATCGTCATCATCACTGAATTTGATATTGCGTCAGATGATTTTTATCTGGTTTCAGATGAAAACACATTATGTGAATTTTTGTGTATGTGTGTATTATAGATGAGGCACACATCTTAACAGATATCTCTTTCATTGTTGATGAAAGCTCTGCAAATTACCGACACTTCATCCCTCCATATTGAGGTAAGGTGAGATGAGATGTTGAAGAGATTTAGGATATCAAATCCAAGACCACTGAAAGACTGAGAAGCTGGTCCACAAAAAGACCCACCAGATGATATAGAGATGCCTCCAAAGAATGCTGTTTGAGGGACAGCTGTGAGCAGAGCTAGGTGAAGACAGCAGTAATTGGGGTGGATGCTGCAGACCAGAAGAGCCTGTCTTATAGGTTTTATTATTTACTAGATCCTCTTTCACATTCACTACACCCCCAAAGACACTAATAAATGAAAATTAAATAACAGTAAACTAGCATTTTAAGACAACCCTCCAGGCAGAATGAACAGCAAACACCAGATAACAATAGGATTAATTGTTTTAGAGTTCAGAGGAAGCTAATGTCTTATGGCCTAAGGCATATATGCATCCTTAAGGAAGAGCAACTTGCCTTCAGTTTTACAGAGATATGCAGGGAGTATCCAGGGAATTGGAGGGTTTTATGAGCCATACTGTCTTGATTGTTCACCCTTGGTCATCTGTTAGACTAGCTGGATTGTTAAAGGTTCTTCTCACCCCCAATGTCTTGCAACAGAAAACATCAAAGGGCACACTCACTAAAGTTGATTCTATTTTTGTAGTAGTTTTTTCATCCATTCCTGGGCCTGAAACCCTAATCTCAGGTCATGCACTGTGAATCTTTCCTTCCAGCTTTAGTCCACCTAATGTTGGATCAGAGCAAGTCCAGGCTTAACAAAGAGGGCTATATATCTTTTTTAAAAAGTAGTATATGACATTATTTTTGCTGTAGACTTTGAATTTTGTAAACTTTCTCGCAAAGTAGCACTTGTTTCTTTTAGTTGGAATTTTTAGAGATAGAACTAAAAATTGAAATGCAAAGGATCTGTATGAATTCCAAGCTAAGAGTGCTAACAACCGTATTATATATTTTTAAATTTAATTAATTTATTTTTTATTTATTGCAATTTACTCATTTTGTATCCCACCTGTAGCCCCTCCCTCATTCTCTCTCAATCCCAACCTCCCTCTGTTTTCTCCTCCCATGCCCCTCTCCAAGTCCATTGATAGGGGAGGTCCTCCTCCTCTTCCATCTCAACCTAGCCCACCAGGCTACACTGTCTTCGTCTGTGGCCTGGTAAGGCTGCTCCTGTCTCAGAGGAAGGTGATCAAAGCCACTGAGTTCATGTCAGAGACAGTCCTTGTTCCCCTTACTAGGGAACCCACTTGGACACTGAGCTGCCATGGGCTACATCTGAGCAGTGGTTCTAGGTTATCTCCATGCCTGGTCTCAGAAAAGACCCTTGTGTCAGATTTTGGGACTTCTATCCCCTCCAGGTCTTTCATCTTCCCCTTCTTTCATAAGATTCCCTGAACTCTGCCCAAAGTTTGGCTATGAGTCTCATGTTATTTTATGTATACTTTCAAATTCCAATTAACTATATGTGTAATATTAAATATCAGCATATATGATATTTCACAAAACAGGATTATTTACCCTTAATGTGCTTTATTCAATTCACCTTTAATGAAAATTTTTCTTGTCATAAAAATATTTCAGGAACAATTATTTAATCTTTACAGGAACAGAAATTTGTTCTATTCATATTCTTGCATTTGTTTCTGTATATGTTCTTTTAATGTCTTATAAATTGATACATGCAGGATGGATTATAAATAAACCTGTAAATACAAATTTCTTCCATAAAGGTTTTGGTCTACTTTTATGTACATCATTAATCTTTCAGTAAATATCCACATTGCTACGTGCATATTGATACCTTGTATCATATGGGAATGTTTGACTACACCAATTCGTAGGCTTTCAGTGCTAAATTATGGCCAATATTTACTGTAACAAACAAGCAGATAGTAAATAAATATATAGCTCCTCTGTTGAGAGGAAAATGTGTTCCACTGTACCATCACCCTAATTTCCGCTAACTTAATTACTAATGAGATTCATTTTTCTCTAGTTTAACTTTTTTGTTATCTATTTATTCTTAATTGTGCTTTGTGAGCTCATATTATCTGTGTTGTTTTGAAGTTATTTTATCTTATTATCCAATTTGAAATAGACTCCAGTGTATATTAATAATTGCAACTCCACCTCTACCATAAATACCATAGGGCTTTGACTGGCTCAGTTTCTCTACTATTAGAGTTTTCCGCTCTCATAAGATATCTCCTATTATTTATGACTTGCTAAGAAAGACCTTTCTCATCCCAAAGTAATGTATATATGAGTATAAATATATAGCCATTATGGATCCATATGTGTGATTTATGCCATTTATTTTTGTTACTGATTGTGTAGATTTAAGTATAAATGTGTTCCTAAGTTATGGAGAAGGAGGATTTAGTGTATAATTTTGATTGTTTACATCTATCTTGTTTTTTGTATTTTCTGTTTATTCATTATTAGTAACTGTATGCTTAGCTATAAACGTTGATTTAATACAGCCTAGAATCAGTTGGAACGATAACCTCAGTGAGCAATTATCTACATTAGATGGGGCTATAGTTATGTCTGTTGGGGTTGCTTAATTAAGTTAATTGATATGGGAAGAAAAGTCTGTTATGCTGATAAAATTACATAGACAGAGGAGCTTGAATGGTTTAACAGAGTGTGTGTGGGGGGGGAATCTATATAAAACATAATATATGCAATGTCTATACATGCTTGTTTTACTTAGCTAGTAGTTAATTTAGAATCCCTTGTGATTGGCAATTACTTACATTTTATTTTATAATATTTTATTTTATTCCATAATTCTTTAGGATTTAATGTTTCAAGATTTACATTTATACTTATAGGATGAAGTCAATAGTACTCCTATATTTGAAGAAGTCAGGTTAGGTACCAATTAAGACTGTTCTTTTATATGAACTGGAAACCATTCTATCTTTTTCTTTGTTCTCTGCTAAGAATTTAGATTCACCTGTAAGCTCTGTATCTTTGGAATTTTAGTTCTGAAAAACATGTTTGAAAGCCTCAGTTTTATTTCCAAAAGAATTATATATGTCAAGAACATTGCCTGAAAGTGTTCTCTTGGATAAAATGGAAGGAGAGAAGGCAGAGCAACCTGCAACGTAGTAGATGGAGCTAGTTCACTCTATAGCGTGACACATTCTATAATAATTTCTCTAGTGATGAAAGATCCTGTTGAATGCATTACGGTTGCATGATCATGTGTCTTTTCTCCTGCTTCCAGTTGTTTGCACAATTTACATTTTGCTAGGAAATAACTTGGCATTTTAGCTTTTCTTACATGTTCGCTTCTTGTCAAGTTTCTCATGTATCATACGGGACATTCCTATTTCATCTCTTAATTGCAATAGAAGTTTGACTTTTAGAGATCATCATTAGATAATCATACCTCTGACCATACCACCCACCTATGTGTGTGACTACTTTGCTTCACTTCCACAGTCAAGCAGTATTTCTTGTACGGCAGGGTACAGTGTCTCTGTATATGGTGCCCAACCTTCTCGCTGACCCTCAGCTCCACTCTTGTTCTCTCCTGTCTGTTCACACTCCTCAGGGAAAAGCATATTTTTGTCTCTCTCTCTTCTGGGTGACAGGTTCCTAAAACCATTCAAATTCTCCAGGATATACCCACAGAATATATCTTTCTTCAAGCTTTTCTCTAACTCTCATTTTTCTCCATATTCTATGTTACATTTGGTTCAGCCTGTGGCATTGTATTTATGGTACCATATTAGGTTTGTATATTTGCAAACGCCCCTTGTTATTTTCTTCAGCTGCAATATAAGCAGAATCCCAGACACACAAGAGTCATAAGGAGACTATTTATAGGGAGGGTGTGCTGTCAAAGGGGCTGCATGCCAGCAGTTTCATTGTATGTCTCAAACCCTGAGTAGAAGCGCTAATTATTGTTGTAGGGATGCTGAGTACATGGAGAATGCGTAATATGTTTGCAGTAAAGCATTTATGGAGAAAAGTAGTAGGGAATAACTTAGGGCAGTATCATCGTTTAGTGAGTGGGAGTAAGGAGAACTTGGAGTGAGTGTAGCCCACAGAAGGCATGACTCTTGGTGGTGTGGATAGCATAAAGCAAGTACTCTTCACAGCTACACTTGTACTGCACATCTTTAAAATATGGCTGTTTCAAGATAACAGATACTACTTTGTATCATATTTAAATCACTTTATCATATATTTTAGTGTTATTTTTTTAATTACATAAAATCATTTAGAAAGATAGTGGCCTGAAATTCCCAGCCTGTATAGAGGATGTTTGCCAATTAGGCTAGGATTTACTTCTTTTCTTCCTACGGTGAACTATTTGTGCCCTCACCCTATTAATCCATAATTTGCAAAATCTATTCTGGGGTTTAGATATTTCTCTTGATTATTATTATTTTTTGAGACAGGGTCTCTCTATGTAGCCATATCTGTCTTAGAACTTACTATGTAGAGCAGCCTATCCTCAAACTCACAGAGTTCTTCCTGCTTCTGCCTCCTAAGTACTGAGATTAAAGACCCATGTCACTATGTGCAGTTATCTGTAACTTTAGTTCTCTATTTCAGGGAGCACTTTGAGTGTTAGGGTCAGCAGAACTGCCCCCTTTAATGGGTTTGGTTTAGGTAGTGCATAGATAAGTTATTAAAACTTATCATCATCTTTTTGTGAGGTTTTGAACATAGCTTCAAGTTCATTATTTTAGTTAAGTCTCTAACCTTTTTGTTATTTTTTAAGGTGTTTAGGTTTTCTGTAATCACTTGTTTGTATCACAGTCGTTCTGTCAGTCAAGGAAGATAGCCAGAGTTCATATGAGATGCAATGTTATTTAAGGTTATTTCATAATTATTATTGTGTAGTACCTATGTATTAAATTTGACCTATAAGGGATCTAATGACATTTACACATTTTAGGAAAGGCATCATCTATTTAAAGAAGGTAAAGATGTTTTAAAGCTTATCTTGTTTCTTTGCAGTCCTTTGTTCTGTAGATTTGGTCCTTAGCTATTTACAGAAAATTATCAGCCACTGTTAATATTTCCTTTGATCTGCAAGCCTCTATAAAACTTCCATCCTACCCCAAGAAGTTCCACTTAGTTAATTGCTATCACCACTTGTATTAGCAAATAACAAAATGATTAAAGAGAGAAGAAAGTTACATAGCTTTATTTTGAGAAGTATCCAGCCACATGGGCTAGAAAATCAAGAGTAAAATATTATATAAAAGGATTCAGAAACAAAAATGAAAAGCTCCTTTGTCTTGTTTACTTTTTAAATTATGTGTAGAAAAATATATAATATAGAGAATACCATTAAGAGTTTGGAATTATTATAGATGAAAAGTTTAGAAGTAAGGATACATTGTTGTGTTTTCAGGCCTGAAAATGCTTACCATTTTATGGGGGCTAAACTGTAAATGGTTAGAGACTTACGTGAGATTTGAATAATTGATTACAATATTATATTTCAGTGAAAATTTTAAGAGCCAACATATTGAGGTTGTTCATGCAACTATAAAGTGCAAATTATAATTAACTGTCCTGTTCTTTTCTGGGTAAAGTACTTTCTCTTGTCTTTTCACGAGCATAATGGAAAAGTACCTCCTGGATTTGAATTAGCTTGGTAATTCTTGACTTTGGTCAAGTCTTTAAACTGGTGGGAACTTTAATGGATATTAATTAGTGTGAAAGCTTTTATTCTTGGAGGGACCTTTCTTTTTGTAAAAAGAGAAATCTATCTTGATTGACAGATAGATCCCTCTGTTTCATGTTTTATTGTTTTTGAAGAAAGGGACTTTGATTTCCTGCCAGGGAGCTTTCATAAAAGGACCTGAGCATGCTGGGCCCTGATTAAATATCAGGGAGAGGTGATGGTTCTTTTATGTAGCTCTCTCCTGAGTGATGAGGAAGCCAAAATTACAGTGACTGTCAGAGAGGAGTCTGTAGAAGGACCACATTCAGCTACAGAAAAAAAATTGACACAATGAAGGCAGTAGGAAGATTAGGGTGCAAGTACTGATTTTTTAAATAATCATGTCATGGATATTTAAAGAATAGCTACAAAAGCAAGGGTTAGATATATGCATCAAAACTGAATACCTGGTTCTTTCCTATACTGTTACTGAGTACTGATCTGCAAAACTGATGTCTTTACATGAAATAGATTTTAACTTTCATTAAAGAATTCTGATTTTAATGTTTATGAGCGATTTATATAATACAGCAAGTACACAACTAAGCATCTCATTTTGTCTTAGTTTTATTGTTTCCTTTCAAGTTTGTCTGCGAGGCGTCCCTATTCATTAATAGTGTCTTCCTGATTAATCATGAAATTAAGTTTATAAATAGGGAAAAGAAACTGGTCTCTAAAGATATGACAAGTGGGATCCTGAAAGTTGCAAAGGCTCAACTCTAATCATTAAATGTAGCCCGGTTTTGCCTCCTACCTATGTGGCATTGTGAGAGATTTTACTTTCTGGTTCTGTGATCATAGGAAGGACATATTAGTACTTACCTGGCAGAAGAAGTCTGATAACTCAGTGGGACAATGAGAAGAAATACCCATGTGCTCTGGGGTTAAAGCAGTGTGGGGACAGCCATATTGTAATGTGATGCTCCAAAATAAAATTAAAGACAATGCCATTGATGCCTGAGTCGTTGCTCTTACTCTTTGACAGAGAGAAAAAAATAAATTACTGGAGAATTTGGGGTCATTAACAGTTCTTTCTATGGCATGTGAAAGATCCTTTATGTGATTTTAACCTTATCCCACCCAGAACATAAGCCATGATTTAGATTAACAAATTCTTAGAAACAGAAGGGATATTGATCCATTGTCTTTTACTTGTGTTTATGGACTGAAGTGTTAATACTGTGAGTACTGTAGTTTCATATTTCGTATAAAGGATATTGATCAGATTCTACCTTATATATCTGAATATTTAAAAATAACTGAGTTAAAATTAATGCATCCTTAGTACAAATGATCAATTGTTGCCATCCAAGTGAATATTTAATATAAGTGTTTAATGTGGATATTAACTGTTCTGACAATCTTACATGTTAAAAATATGATACATTGATTACTGACCTGTTGATGAGAAAAATATTTTAGAATACTTAGAAATGGTTTAGTTTTATATGGTAGTAATTATTCGATGTATGTATTTTCATTAACTGATTTTGCTTTAGAAAACTTTAGATTTATAGAAAAAATTATCAGGAAATACAGCTTTTCACCCATTATCCCTCTGTTATACCTTAATTCTCAGAAGCCACTAGCCTGTCTCTATAGCTGTGCATTTTCTCAAATGTTGGATTCTTAAAATATCCAAACTTTTTGGCCCTGCTTATTTTGCTTAGTGATATGTTTTTAAGGTCCCAGTGTACCTTTTAATGACTTACAATTTCATTGATTTCAGTTCTACACAATGTTTCATTAGATTGATTTATCATAAAATTTAAAGGCAGACATCTTGAGTCATTAAGATTTTAGGTAGTCATGCATAAATCAGGCATATGCATTCATAGGCATGTTTTCATGTGTCCATAATTTTTAAGTCATCTGAGTAAATACCACACAGTAAAAATGCTCTTTCAGTTGGTATTATCATGTTTAATATGTTTGAGAAACTACTTTCCAAAAGACCGTAACATTTAGTATTGTCACTAGCAGAAATGGTCATTCAATCATTTACTAGTATGTAGAGTGTGTGTGATTTCAATTATTGACTTAATGTGTTGTATATGTGATTTAATATGTGTGTGTATATATTTGTTTGTGTTTGTGGTGTGCATGCAAATGTATATGTGTGTGAGAGAGAGAGTAAGTTTGTGAGTCCAAGTATCTAGCCTTTGACTCACTTTTTGACTGTTTTGTTTACTATATCCCATGTCTCCAGAACATGTGTGATGTGACATATAACATAGTGATAGTTCAGTGAGTACCTGTGAGTGAGTCCTGTAGAGAATTAAGCATCTTTAGGACCAAAGAACTAACTTGATAATGGTGTAACCATTTTCATAAAGAATAGAAAACAGCTCCAACTGGGATTTTTCCCCCTGTGGTCTTGCTTTCTGCAGTTGCCATTGAGTATGGTCAATCATACTTCAAAAATGTCAACTGGAATGTCAATACGAGCAACTCATGTTTTAAATTATGCATTCTCTTAATGTGGTTAAATCTCTAAAAAACTGCGGATTTGAAATTTCCCTTTGTCCTATCTGCCCAAGGAATAAATATGGTTTACTCCTTAGCCCTATACAGCACTACCTGCTATCACAAGGACTGTTGTGTTATCAAGGTGCTGGAATTACAAGCTCATCTTATTTCGTAATTGCCCCAAAGTTCAAAGCAGTGATGCGGGTAACCCAGATATTCTACTGCTGTTAAACATTTCCAGTAAAGAAAAAGGTGAGAGATTTCAGTAGGAAAGAGAAATCTTATGCTGTTTGCTGAGATCTGGGGTGAGAATGAGCCATCTATCAATAAGATGAAAAAATGTTCCGATGTTACTGTTGAATCTGTAAACATGGTGTTTTGTGTCTAAATTTAAAGTGGGAAAATCATAAAGTATTGTCCCAGGAAATCTTGAGCTTCTTTGAACACTTGATATATGAATCCCCTAGATGATGGGCACTAAACACCATATACTACAAACACAGTAAATATTGGGTGTCGAGAAGGTCCCTAGCAGCTTTACTGCTTACCATAATGGCTCTGTTAATTCATTAATTTCATCTGTAAACGAGTTGTAGTCTTGTTTCATCATCACAGTCTGTACATGACTGTGGGGCATTCTGAAGAAGCCTAAAATCAGATAAGGTTTCATCACATTATTCAAATGCTACACTATATTATTAGTTAATATCTCCTGTCTATTTTATCTATTGATATTCGTCACTGGCATGCACGTGTGTGTGTGTGAATAGCCAAAGTACATACAGAATTCAGTGTTATCCTTTCCAGTAGGTATCCATTGGGTTCTGGAATGCTATCTTCAAAGATAAGGGGTCATAACTGTGAATGTTCACTGTTGACTTCAATATAAGCTGCAGTCTATTTGTCTTCATTTAGCCACTTAATAAAGTAAATTCTCCTTAGTTATTCTTTTAAGAATGACCTGTTATTTAACATCTACAATCTAGTAACTTCTAGAGCATTTTTTTAACCTTGACTGCAGGTTTCACTGGTTAGGTTATTTTTCACAAAATACGTTTGTTGTAGGAAACTGAGTTAAATCACTCCCTTCTCAACCCTTTCCTACTCAGTTCTCAGTTTTCCAGGTGATTCAACAGCAGATATTTAACTAAGCCCAGCCAGGTTTGGTTCTCAGCAAGCTTCATTATTATGTTTATTTGTGAGATACTACAGCAAAGCATTTGAAGAAAAACTCATAGCTGTGTTAACAGAGATTGTGGGTCTGGGAACAGGGATCAGTGCATAAGGACCTATGCTGTGCAAGCCTGAAGACCTGGAGTTGAATCTTCACCTCTGTTGTAAAAAGCAAGGCATGAACAAGTAAGCCCATGACTTCAGTGCTGGAGTCTGGGGAGGGAATCTTGGGGGCTTAAAGGCTTTTGGCTTAGCCAGTAAACAGAGAGGTACAGACACCGTGAGAAAACCCATTTTAAGGAAATAAGGTCGATACTGAACTGGATAGATACTTACCATCTTTCTTTGACTTTACATGTATGTGCATGCATGCACACCTACACACATACATGTGCACACATGCATATAGTACAAACATGGACAGAAATACATTGTAAAAAGTTCAGTGGTTTTTTTGGGGGGGTCGAGGGCAGGAAACCTTATGGAAGAAGAGAGAGATAGAAAGACCTGGAGGGGACAGGAGCTCCACAAAAAGACCAAAAGAGCCAAAACCTTGGGCCCAGGGGGCTTGCATAGACCTATACTCCAACCAAGGACCATGCATGGAGAGGACCTATATTTCTTGCTATGAAGCCCATAGGCTGCTCAGTTTTCAAGCAGGTTCTCTAGTAAGGGGATAAGGGGGTGTCTCTAACATGAACTCAGTGGCTGGCTCTTTGATCATCTCCATCTGGGCGGGGTGCAGACTTACTAGACCACAGAGGAAGATGATGCAGCCAGCCTTGATGATATCTGATAAGCCAGGGTCAGATAGGAGGGAGGAGGACCTCCTCTACCAGGGGACTAGGGAAAAGAGGGTACGTGGGAGAGACTGGGAGAAGAGGAGGGTGAGGCTTACAGCCAGATACAGAGTGAATAAATTGAAATAAATAAATAAATTACTATAGATCGATTTATCAAGTATGGCTTCTGCCATTTGCAAACTAAAAATACATGAAGCAAATAGATACTAAATTCCCCTTTTTCCAACTATGCTAAAGGCTTATGAGAAATGTATGCTAACTACTGTTAAACTATAAATAGGACCACACTGCTCTATCCATAGGATAGAGAAATTGGGTCATACAGCAACTATTTCCTGTTTTGAAAATCAATTTGTATTTGATATATAAAATTAATTGCTGGGGAGGTAGAGTGGAGTTGTAATCTCAGCTCAGCAGCTTTTGGTGGGAGGGTTTTTGTGGGTTCAAGATAAGTCTCACCTACATAGGTGAGACTCTTAGGGCACAATCTTGTTGAGGATCAAAGTCAAAGTATCTTCATTAAAATTTAAAGTAAGTACATTTAAAACATACAGAAGTGAACTATATACATCATTACTAGTAGTTTCGACTTTTGGTAATTTTTATGAAAATCATACTTAAATTTACATTTCATATGTAAAGTTTAAAATCCTGCCCTCTTTTGCTATTAGTGGTTTTTAATGCTTTGGATATTTTCTGAGACGATTCCATATAAAGGTTTGGTGAATAATATAGCAAGGGGCATACATCTATGGGATAGAGAACAAGTTTTAATTTTTAATGATCCGATTGTTTAAAAGTACTAAAACCTATAGTACTAAAGAAGCTAAACAACAAGGAGGACCTTAGGGAAGCTGCTTAATTCTCATGCAGAAGGGCAAACAAAATAGACATCGGAATTGGGAGAAGACAGGAAACAGGACAGGAGCCTTCCACAGAGGGCCTCTGAGAGACTCTACCCAGCAGGGTATTGAAACAGATGCTGAGACTCATAGCCAAACTTTGGACTGAGTGCAGGAAATCTTATGGAAGAAGGGGGAGATAGAGAGACTTAGAGGGAACAGGAAATCTACAAGGAGACCAACAGAGTCAAAAAGTCTGGGTCCCGTGGGGGCCTGCAGTGACTGATAAATCAACCAAGGACTATGCATGGAAAGGACCTAGACCTCCTGCTCAGATGTAGCCAATAGGTAGCTCAGTCTCCATGGGGGTTCCCTGTAAGGGGAGCAAGGGCAGTCACTGGCATGTATTTGGTTGCCTACTCTTTGAACAATTGCCCCTGGCAAGGTGGCCTTTATTAAGCCACAGAGAAAGAGGATCCAGACAGTCCTGATGAGACCTGATAGAATAGGGTCAGATAGTAGGGGAGGAGGACCTTCCCTATCAGTGGACTACAGGAGGGATGTGTGGCTGGGGAAAGGGTGGAAGTGTGGGAATGGGAGGAGATGAGGGAGAGGGCTAAAGCTGGGTTACAAAATAAACAAATTGCAATAATAATAATAAAGTTTAAAAAGTATTTGATGTGATTTTCTTAAATTTATTGAAAGGAATGCTATTTAAAAATGTAAACTGCTATTTTTGTTAATCTCTGTGCTTGTGGTGATGACACTCATGAACAATTTACCCATCCTTGGCTAATGTCCCAGGTAATAGGTTTGTGTACATATGCTTACATACGCATTTCCTCTCCTCACCCACATTTCTAAAATCCTCACAGAACTAACCTGAAAAAAATATAAAATGGAGAATTCTTCCTGGATGGACAAGGAGCCAGCATCTAGGAATTCACACACAGCACTCTTCTGAACGATATACTGGATAGCTGCAGTTCCCACATATGTGTGTTGCGATAAGGGGTTGTATGTACACAAAATGCTTAGAATGAACTTTTCTGAACTCTTCATGATCAGTTTACAAAGTGTGACTGGGCTCTAGAACCCACATTCCTCTTACTAGAGAGGTCATCAAGATACATCTTCTTCTGGTGACATGTTGAGATCAATCCTGAACTTTCAGTAGGATAGGAAACTGGTCTGTAAAGTCTCACTGTGCTGTGACTCAGTGCCATCTGCGATAATACATGCCCTTCAAGTTAAATGGCATGGTCCTCAGTAAAACTGCTTACTTTAGACCAAGTAAACACAAATCTATAAATATGCCTCATACACCACAATCCACTAGAATGAAACGGAATTCAGGGAAAACAGCATACTAATGATTACGGTTTATTACAGAATTTACAATTCAAGAACACCTGAATCATGAGACAGTGATAACAGGTTTTGGATGATCCCAAACACAGAGTTTCCTGCCCTTTATTTGTTCAGCACAGGCATGATACCTTCCTTGCTCATCAGTATATTCCCCAAACATGAAGTTTCAACAGACTCTACTGGATTACATAGAGGTGAATTAACCACTGATCTCTTGATTTGATTTAATTTCCAGTCTGCCTTAATTACTTGAGGTTAAGTGGTTTTAAGAACTGTATCTACCAAGCTTCAAATCTCACCGCAGTATGCACTTGAGTTTGATCCAAAGGCTTTAGGGATAACAAAGTGATGCCTGTCATTCAGAGAATGCAAGAATTTAGATAGTCTGTCTCAGGACAATGTGAGTTTTTATTATTATATTTTCCAAACTAGAATTCTCAGAACCAGACTAGGATATCAGAGATGGCACATTTCTACAGCCCATGCTCTTGAGCAATACCCTCCTTTGGGCCTGTGGTCCCATTTATTTATGGAGTCTGAGCTTCGATCTTCAGTTACTCTTCACTATCCTGCCTTGACAGACAGAGTCACTTCTTGTGTATGCAATGCCTTACTCTTTTCATTCCTCAAGCTCTGAAAACCTAAACAAAGCACTACATAAAAATGAAACCTAACTAGCTACCTTTCCCCAATAAACTTTAATTGTCCATTACACCCATCAGGAAATTTTCAGATAATACAAGGTTTATTCCTAGAAGAAAGGAAAGAATCAATTCATCAACCTTTTTTAGTAGGCAAAGAAGAATGCTATTGCCTGTCAGTACAGAGAGATACAAAACAGGGCTAGAAACATATTTCAATCCATGATGATTTTGGCTAGCAAGCATGAGAACTTAATTTTGATATTCAAGGACCTACAGCTTTTTATTGATTTATTATTTGTTATTTATTCACTTTATATCCTGGCTATAGCACCCTCCCTCATCTCCTCCCAGTCCTACCCTCTCTACCTCTTCTCCCCCATGCCCATTCCCTAGTCCACTGATAGGGGTTTTCCTCCTCCCTTACTACCTGACCCTAGCCTATCAGGTCTCATTAGGACTGGCTGTATGCTCTTCCTCTGTGGCCTGGTAAGGCTGCCCCACCCAGGGGGTGATGAACAAAGAGCCAGCCATGGAGTACATGTCAGAGGCAGCCCCTGCTCCTCTTACTAGGGAATACACATGGAGACTGAGCTGCCTATGGTCTATTTCTGAGCAAGGGTTCTAGGTCCTCTCCATGCATAGTCCTTGGTTAGCACATCAGTCTCTGCAAGACATTCTGGACCCCGATTTTTTGGCTCTTTTGGTCTCCTTGTGGATATCCTGTCCCGTCTTGGTCTTTCTATCTCCCCCTTCTTCCATAAGATTCCCTGAATTCTGCCTAAAGTTTGGCTATGAGTCTCAGCATCTGGTTTGATACCCTGTTGGGTAGATTCTCATGTATGGATATAACCTAGAACCCCTACTCAAATATAGCCCATGGTAGCTCAGTATCCAACTGGGTACCCTAGTAAGGGGAACAGGGACTATTTCTGACATGAACTCAATGGCTGGCTCTTCGAACCTCTCCTACCCCAAAGGGAGGAGCAGCCTTGCTAGAACACAGAAGAGGACATTGCAGCCAGTCCTGAAGAGACCTGATAAGCTAGGGTCAGATGGAAGGGGAGGAGGTCCTCCCCTAACAGTAGACTTGGAAAGGGGGAGGGAGGAGATGAGGGAGGAATGGGGGTATTGGGAGGGAATGAAGGAGGGGGCTACAGCTGGGATACAAAGTGTGATTAACCTGTGATTAATTTAAAAAAAGGCCCTTTGAGGTAGGCTCCTGTTCTGTTCCCTTCTTTTGCTTCTATACTGTTTGCCCTTCTGAGTGATGATTAAGCATCTTCCTTAGGGTTCTCCTTGTTGCTAAAACATATACAACAACAAAGAACAAAAACAAAGACAACAACCAAGAGAAAAAAAAAAGAAAAAGAAAAGAGAAAATCAGATGTGGTGGTATGTGCTTACCATCTTAGGGCTGGAGAGGGAGAGTCAGGAAGATCTCTGAAAGACTGGTCTACTTGGCAGAAACTCAGTGAGAGATTTTGTCTTTTAAACCCAAGGTAGATGGTGCCAAATGAATGACATCCAAGGCTGCCCTTTGTCTTCAATGACCACATTCATGTTCATTCTAGAGGAGGTAAGTCACCTCCTGCTCCACACACATAATAAATGATTCTTTAAAATAATTAAAAGACCATTTTTCACTATACATTTGAAGCTAAAGTAAATTTGGCACAATGGACTGTATCACACTGGTCCTAAAGTCATATTGTCTCATGCATTCTCCCTGCAATGTCCTCTGAAGGCTAGACTTTGGCAGTATCTCTTGAGTATTTCAGCACCCAAAGCAAAAATCTTTAAGGAAAGGAATCATTTAATCATTTCTCAAAATGGATTGACTTGATGCATTTAATGTTATTGAATGTAGGGAGCATTAGATTATTCCATATCATGGTGCAAATGCCCACTTCAACTGAGGATGATGATGAATTTCCAATCTTGCTCTACTATTCAAGTGCTAGGATTACAGGTGTACATCACCACACTTGCTTCATATAGTTCTGGGAATCAAACCAAGTGCCCTTTGCATGCTATGCAACTATTTCATTAACCTGAAGCACACCCCCAGCCCAGGCTTCTAAGAGACTTACAGTAGCCCACATTTTGTGTGTCCTCAACAGAATTCATACTCATTCTTTTAAACCTATTATTTTATTTAATCCCAGGGTTTCCTACCACCTCTCTGTAAAGTAGATAATTAAGCTCCAATTTTGTACATCAGAAAATCTAAGTTAAGCAGAAGGCCCACACATTATTAATGAGGTGACAGGTAGAAAATACACAATTCAGTGACTGAGGAAAGTCTTTCAAGTTGTCATGTGGGATATTGTTTCCAATGTGCTCATAGACTTCCCCTCACCTCTTCTCAGTTTTTAACAGTTTTCAGAGTAGTTTTCTTATTAATAAGGATTGGTGTCTATGCTCAGCAGGTGATTAAAGTTGAGGTAACTATTAAGTTTGTTCATTCGATGTGCACTTACTGAATAGCTCCTATTTTTGTTACACATTCATGAATTACTCTCATCTTTTGTTAACTCAATAAACACTGAATCACAAGGTTCACTAGTATTACATGCTAAAGGTAGTTAGCAATGATGACAGACAAAGTGAGGTTTCTACAGCCTCTAGTTCACAAGATGAAAGGATGTCTTCTGCTGTGTGACCTCAGGAGATTTAAAACCTAAATTTGAAGTAATTCATTTATAAGGATGTTGTTTAAGACAATTTATTATTGTTTTTTTTTAAATTCTGTGTGCCCTCCAATCTGCCTTCTCAGTGATCATGGCAAGGGAATCCCAAATTCAAAAGTTGCTGTATCATTGACAGTATTTGCAACAACTAATATCCAGGTTCAGTGACAGTGATCCAGCTTCAGCAGGTACTATAATTGCAGATTATACCCTTCATGGTTTCCTCTTTGTGTGAATAGTAAGTGTATGAAATCTTGAGTCAACATTTCCTTTTCTGTTGCATAAACAGTGCTGAAAGCTTAATGATCAGCTGGAGAAGAGGCGTAATGAGTAGTTGCTGCATTGTTCATTAAACACCGTGGTGCTTCTTTCTTCGCCATCATTTCATCTGTGCTGGCGGTTTGCATTTCCCTCTAGTCTGTCATTCTCCTGGAGCATCGGACACTCCCCTTGAGGTAATTGCAGTGACACACATAGAGCTTCTAACACAACAATGGAAACGTCTTTCCTTCTGGAGCTCACTTTATTGGAAAGAATGTACTTTTGAGGACAGCAAATCTGCAGAGGATGAGTCACACAGAAGGCCTGTCACAGACAGTGATTTCTTTTGGTGGATGTGGCCTTCTGTATAATCTAAGGATGTGTTGTTTTACTGTGAATTGAGAGTAACATTGTAAGTAATTTGACATTAGAATTCAGATTTATACCCAGACACACACACACAGACAGACACACACACACACATACCTTTATTTTGCTATACTAGGTTTTGTATCACTGGCTGTTCTTCCTTCCTCCCTCCCTCCCTCCCTCCCTCCCTCCCTTCCTTCCTTCCTTCCTTCCCTCCCTTCTGTCTCTTTCTATCTCTTCCCTCTCTCTTTCTTTCTTTTTATGCAATTTTGTCTACCAGTATATCCCTCCTAGAACAGGGTGCTCTGCTTACTGAACTAAATCTTTGTTACTGCAATATTATTGAATACAGTAATTTGGTATCCCATTCAGTAGCCAATGAGCATAATGTGGATATATTGTATTTGTATTTCCCCTGTGTCAAGCCATAATTAATTGCTGAAACAATAAGTCTTAATAGAGAATTGGATTACAAGGCACATGTTGCAATAAATAGAACTACTTTTTATTACATCCAAAACATCTATATCTTGACTCATTATGATATTGTGTTCCCTTTTATGCATGCATTAAACACTAGAGATATATAAAGGAAAAGATTGCCTTGAAAATCTCCTGGGGACCTTTGCCTTAAAGTATAGGAATGAAAGAATTTTGAGATGCATAGGGAATTAGTTTCATGATATTCTTTGCAACCCATTATCTTACTTCACACAAGAGGTAATTAGCTGCAAATGTGAGTTAGCTGGGACAGATACTTGGGCCCTGTTATGTATTAATCTGTCATTTGAGAGGAAATAACTTGGTGGAGTTCTGTTCATAACATGAGTAATTTCTGAGTAGTAATTTTCTAAACAACATCTGAAGCCATTAGATGATCGCTTAAAAACAAAACAAAAACATAAACAATATATTTTTATGTAAGAATGTCCTTTTCTATAAGAATATCATTATGAATCATATGTGTACAGAATTACATAAACCACTGAGACAGTTTCCCAAATTCTCATTTAAAATAATGTTCATAATTGTCTTTTCTCACGAATTCCATAGTTTGTCGCCTAAATGTATTTACTGAATAATACTTTATTAACTTTTTCCAATGGTGAATTCAGGCTATGGTAAGGGAGACAGATTATTTTCTTCTTAGTCTGTCTCTATTTATGATCATGAAATTGAAACTGACATTCTTGAAATGTATTTAAATTATTTATAGCAGTAAACCCTCCCTCCTCCCCTCCCAGTCCCACTTTCCCTCCCCCTTCTCCACACATGTTCCTCCCAAGTCCGCTGATAGGGGAGGTCTTCCTCTCCTTCCTTCTGATCCTAGTCTATTGAGTCTCATCAGGACTGGCTGCATTGTCTTCCTCTGTGGCCTGGTAAGGCTGCTCCCCTCCTCAGTGGGAGGTGATCAAAGAGCAGGCCAATCAATTCATGTCAGGGACATTTTCTGTTCATATTACTATGGAACCCATCTGGACACTTAACTGTCATGCGACTCCCACCACATAATAATATTTTTTAATTTTTAAATTATTATTATTTATACAAGTTTTTCACTTTCTGTCCTGCTTTCGGGCCCCCTTTCTGGTCTCCTCCCAATCTTACCCTCCCTCCCTTTTCTCTCCCTATGTCCCTTCCCTAGTCCACTGATAGGGGAGAACCTCCTCCCCTTCTATTTGACCCTAGCCTATCAGGTTACATCAGAACTGACTGCATAGTCTTCCTTGTGGTAATGCTGCTCCCCCCAGGGAGAGGTAATCAGAGAGCCTGCCATTGAGTTCATGCCAGAGACAGCCCCTGGCCCTTTACTAGGGAAACCGCTTGGCTTGGAGACTGAGTCTATGGGCTACATCTGAGAAGGAGTTTTACTGGGCCCTGCAGAGACTGATACCCCAGCCAACGACCATTCAAGATGAGTTCAGATTCTTAGCACCTACATAAATGACTCAGTGTGGAAATGCATTTCTGTAACTTCAGTGCTGGAAGAGACGGTGAAAGAAGGCTACTTCTAGCTCTGGCCAGCGAGTCTTGCCCAAACGGTTAACTCCAGCTTCATTGAAGGATCACTGTGTGAAAAATAAGGTGAAAAGAAAGATGAAGATGCTGTGTGTGTGTGTGTGTGTGTATGTGTACATGTATGGGAGTTGTGGTGAATGAATACATCTCTAAGACCCACACAATTACTACAAAAAGTATTCTTTAGCAAACATCTTATTACCTCAATCAGTTTTTCACATGCATGGTGTTAAGTTTATGCCCACTGTTGTGCCTAGATCTTCAGGATAATGTTTCCAATATTCAAGACTGAACTTCCTGCCCTTTAACAAGTATTCCACTAGCATGCTGCTTATGGCATCTGGCATCCATTCTTTATTTTCTGCTCCTAAGAGTTTGAATCCATTAGATTCTTCATATAAATGAAAGAACATGCTATGCTAGCTAGTTTTTATGTCAACTTGGTACAAGCTATGATCATCAAGAGAATATTTCTACATGATTGGTGTTGGGTGGTAAAGATATCCCTGTGTGAGTGGTCTGGGTGGAATAAAACAGCAGGCCAGGCTAGCCACAAAGAGAAATTCAGTAAGCAACATTCTTTAATGGTCCCTAGTTTATTCAGTTCCTGCCTCCAGGTTCCTGCGTTCCCTCAGTAATGGGCTGTTACCTGGAAGTGTAAAAGAAATAAATTCTTTCCTCCCCAAGTTGTTTTTGGTCATGGTGTTTTATTGCAGCAATGAAACCCTAAAGTCCATGATGTTATCTTTGAATGCCTTATCTTTCTTTAGCAGAATATCATAAAAGTTTATCTATTTTGTAATTTATAACATGATTTATTTCTCTCTTATTTGTCTTTATTATTATTATCATTATTATTTTCTACAATTTATTCTATTTGTTTCCTGGCTGTGGTCCCCTCTAGGCTCCTCCCAATCCAACACTCCCTCACTCCTTTCCCCCTGTACGCTTCCCCTCGTCCACTGATTGGGCACGAAGTGTATGATACTCCAACCAAAGACAATACATGGAAAGGTCCTAAAACCCCAACTCTGATGTAGCCCATAGACTCACTCTCTAAGTGAGGTCCCTACTAAGGAGAGCAGGTACTTTCTCTGGCATGAACTCAGTGGCAGGCTCTCTGATCACCTCCCCCTTGTGGGTTGGGGTACAGCCTTGCCAGTCCAAAGAGGAAGACAATGCAACCTGTCCTAATGAGACCTGATAGGCTAGGGTCAAATAAAAGGGAATTTCTTCATTTACAATACCAGGTTAGTTCTGTTGTATTTTCTTTATCCATGAATCCATATGTTTTTGATTGCTTCTATATTTGGCTATTGGGCATAATTCTAAAAAGCATGGTCATGCAAATCCAATTTGAAGAGGAGCCTGTTTGCAATTCTTTGTTTATAGGTAGGTAGGTAGGTAGGTAGGTAGATAGATAGATAGATAGATAGATAGATAGATAGATAGATAGATAGATAGATGAGCTTACTATCATCAGGTGAATTTATTTTTAATTATTGAGGGATATCCATAGTATGTTCCCTAGTTGAATGAATTCACAATCCAGCTATTAGTGCACTAGGGTTCTTGTTTCTCTGCAGTCTCATGCACAGTTTTTATTTTGTAAATTTTATTGTTTTTCAATCTAAAATATTAATGATGGTCAACTTAGAAGGTATTAGATGATCTCGTTGAGGTTTTAAGCTGTGTAGTTCTAGAGATTAATGATGTTGGAAATTTTAATATACTTCTTTGCCAAATTTAGCCAAATTTTAGACCTCCTTTAGGAAAATGCTCATACAAGTCTCTTTTGATTCTTTATGTAGAGTGCTTTGGATTTCTTTTTTTTTTTTTTTCTTTTCATTGTTGCTAGAGAACTTCTTTTCATATTCTGAGTATTAAACTCTGTCAGAGAAATGATTTCTAGTAACTTTTCTGTTTGTATGTTTCCTTTCTATTCTTATTTCCTTTGCTGAAACCCTATTTGTCTGTTCTTCTGTAGTTGTTTAGGCATTTTGTGTCAAATCAAGAGCCATGGAGTGTCAGATCAGAGCCCCCAATCCAATTTCTTTTGATGGTTCATATTTTTAGTATATAAATTTAAGTTGTTAATTTGTTTCCACTGAACTTTTTATAGTAATGTGTAGAAATGAGACTGGTTTTACTCATTGCATAGTCTAGCAGCCTTATTGAAGAATATTTGACCATAGACCTGAACATTTATTTCTGCGATGAATTTTCTAATATGTTGGTCTATATATGTTTCCAGTCTCATACTTTTTTTTTTGTTAATGTCTATTTTTTATATGCTTTGGAATCAAGAAGCGGGTAGCTACTCCTCCTGCAAAAATATGATGCCTATTTAAAGTCATTTAATATCCTATGTGAAAGTGAGTACTATAAAGTGGGAATCTGTAGCATGAACCATTTCAATTTTTTGATAGAAATTTTTATTAAATCACTGACTTTGGCTAAAAGTGATATTTTACATATTTTAGCTATATTAACTTTCCTGGCCCATACCATTTACTTGTTAATTTCTTTTAGTAGTCTTTTGAGCGTTTTGTTATCTGCCTTATACCTCCTTTGTGAAGTTACTCTAAGTATTTTAATTTTTAAAGTAATTGTGTGATTAGTTTCTTTACTTCCTTTATTGGTTGTCCATTCACAGTATATAGAAACTGTTTCTTTGTGTTGATTTTGAATTCTTAACCTTTGCTGAATTTATGAAGTAGTCACATTTCTTGTGTATGTGTGTTGTAGTTCTTTTTGCATATGTGTGTGTATCTCTCTCTGTATGGGTGTGTGCGTGTTTGAAGACTTTTGTGTTACTCTCCTTTTGGGTATTTGTTTGATTTTGATAGAATAATGCTCGTGGAAATATAAAATAAAGTTGTCAATGTTCTTTCTTTTTCAAATTTTTAAGAGTTTGAGAAAGACTTGTGTTATTTTTTTAAGTATTTGGTGAATTCTCTTAAGAGGCTATTTAATTCTAAATTTTAATTTGTTCGAAGACTTTGGTTACTGATTCAACTGCTGTGCTAATTTTAGCCATGTGGTTTGTGTGCATGTGTGTGGTGTTGTGTGTGTGTGTGTTTGTATTGGCCACTGGTATTTCTGGGAATTTACTACTTTATGGGTGAGTCATTGTGTTTGTGTAGAAATATCCATAGTAATTGGTTTTGATCCTTTTTTGCTTTACTGTAATATCATTTGTAATGTTCCTGTTTTATTGCTGACTTCTGTCACTTGAATCTTCTCTTCTTTTGCAGTCTAACTAAGAATTTGTAAATTCATTTTATATTAATAACTGAATCTCAGTCATTTTTATTTTTATGATTTTTTAAAAAATACTATTATATTTCTACTTTAATCTTTAATATTTTTTATCTACAGACATTGAATATTTTCATTCTTGGACCAGTTCTCCTAAAGTATATACTTAGACTATTGATCTGTGAGATATCTTTTTTTGCTCTGGTCGTTCTAAGCAGTGTCTGCCTATGTAGTTTAGATTGGTCTTCTGTTCTGGAATTGTAATAATGTATCATCCCTACTGGTAAGGTGAGAACTTTTTGGCTCATTGCTTGTTGCATGTAATAATTTATTGCATTAGTACAATCTTTGATACAGCCCAGTGGTTTTATTAAGCTGTATTTTCATGTAACTTGGTTTCCAAACAAATAATCTTTGTGATTTTACTGACTTATTGATTGTTCAATAATGTGCTTTAAATTTTTCCAGTTTTTCTTTCTAATTTTTAGTTTCAATTAATTTTGATTAGAAAATATACTATTATTTCTTGCATGTTAAATTCTCTTGGGCATCTTTTGTAGTTTAATAGATGACTAATCTTGAATGTTCTGTGCATCCTTTGGAAGAAGATGCATTGTGCTTGTTCTATGGAATGTTCTCTGTAGGTCAATAGGTTCTCTACAAAGTTGCTTCTAGCCTTAGCTTTCATACTGACCTTCCGTATTGATATGCTGCCTTTTGAAGGGGATCCGCAGACACTATCTGCAGCATCTAAGATTGTGTTATTTACTCTGTTTAGTTCTTTAGGTTTGAAGATGTAGTCCATGCCTAGGGCCCAAAAGATAATTAGCTGGTAAAAATATGGAGCATGCATGTTGGGAAGCAAGCATCAAATGTTCGAAACAGTTGAGAATCAAACATACTTTAAGGAAATTCGGCTTGGTCTGATGAGCTTCTCCCTTTATTGATGGAGATATCTTGGAAGCACTCCCTTGTGCATCTGTGATATATGAGCTTTTACCTTCTCATTTATGAAGTTACAATAGACATATAATTCTTACCTTATTACATATTCTCCAAGAAGCACAGTAAAAATAAAATGAAGCTTTAAAAGTTTGAAATGTTACTGCTGGAAATCCAAGATGAAGAAGATATACAATTCAAAATAACTTCCACCCATGTTGTTACACACCCTATTAACAGTGTGCACAGGAGACAGTTCTATTTCTAGATTTTATTACCCCATTTTATAATTTTAACTTGTGAGAGGCAAAGACTATGAAGTAGGAAGATGTCCTACAGAGAGAAATTATTCGCTTATGTTGAATCTCACTGTTGGAAAATGTGCTTATTGAGCATTTCACTGACACATAAAGTTAAAAAGTAAAACAGAAACAAATTTTAGTAAGTTAATTTTATTCCAGAGTTCCCAATTTAAAATATGAATTTGTGATTCATTGTAAAGTTTCATGAAATTACTACTAATTTCAATTTATACATGTATTAATCTATAAGAAACAGTTTAGATGAAAGTGGGAAGGTATAAAGAATTTCTAATCACAGCTCATGATCAGAATAAAGAGTTTCTCATAACAGTGTAAGAGATCGTTTAAAACTATATGTATATATATATATTCACCATCATATATATCATATCATATGATATATGTGATATATATATATACATATATATATATATGATGGTGAATTTGATCTAAGTTAAAAAAGGAAAAATTACAACCTTTTAATAAGCTACAGCTTTGAGAAAGAAGCCTTGATTTTCTTTCCTGCATGTCACATTTTGATCATTTTGTGCTCTGCAGTTCTAAGATATTCTGGGAAAATCCCCACTGTATTAAAGCAGGATGTGCTCTTGGGGCATAAAGAAGGAGATAAATAAGCTTTCTGTAGACTGACTCTGGGATATTCACCATCTTCTTCCAACCACAGAGGTTGGCCTTGGCATTGTCGTATACTTATCTCCAGCATTAGCTAACCACTGTTCTATATCACACTGCTTTTACCTTGTCATCAGTACCACAGGTCAGAGATCATTTCAACCAAGTTCAGGTCTCCTCCAAATCTCCCCTTCCCACTAACACTATAGAAGTCTGAAGTTTCATGATGACGAACTTCATGGTGTACTCCCCTTCCCATTAACACTGCTTAAGAAGATAAGTTTCATTCCTGTACTTTCAATATAGTGCTTAGTAAAGGAAAGTTTACCATTGTACAAATGAATTATTCAGAAGGTTAAATGAGCTCAAGCCTGTTTTCAACATGGAGATGCCAACCAGGGCTTGAGATTGTCAGAGTAGCCAAGGTTTTTATGCTGTTTCTTCTATTTATGACAAGTAAATTTATATTTCTGCATTCTATTATGAACACAGTAGTTGGGGGAAAAAGGAGGAGGGATATTAGTGCCAGCTGAAGCAGCATGGATGTCGTCTACTGAGGCTACCACACTGAAAAGATTAGACTCCTCAGCCTTGGATATGGTTGGCATTCTGTTTCAAATTTCTTTAAAGTTTTTATTATTAACTAATTAAAAGTGTGACTGTCTACAAATGTGTGTGTGTGTGTGTAACTGTGTGTATGTTCATGAATATGTATATGGCAAGAGGTCAAATACAGGTATCATTCCTGGGGAGTTATAAATTTTGTTTTGAATAGTGTCTTTACCTTGGCTTGTAAGTGAATGATTAAGATAGGCTGACTGGACAGTGAGTGTTAAGGATCTACATGTATTCCCGTTACCAGTGCTGAGGTTATAAGAGTGTATAACTTCATTCACATGCTCATATGGTAATAGAGATTTCACCCCAGCTCCTATATTAAATTTTTTTTCTGTTTCATCTGTACTATAACATTTATTTAACTTTATACACAACTGACAATACTCATGTTTAAAAAACATATTCTTGAAGTGTTAGAATAAGAAATAAGTGTTTCTAACATAATGCACCATTTTCTTTTTTTAAGTAATTTATTTTTATATTAATCAAAAGTTATGTACTTTGTATCCCAGCCGTAGCCCCCTCCCTTATCTCCTTTATTCCCTCCCACTCTCCCCATCCTTCCCTCATCTTCTCCCTGCCCCCCTCCAAGTCCACTGATAGGGCGGTCCTCCCCCCTTTCTATCTGACCCTAGCTTATCGTGTCTCTTCAGGGCTGGCTGCAATGTCCTCTTCTGGGATCTAGCTAGGTTGCTCCTCCCTTGGGGGCGGGACAGGAGGATTGAAAAGCCAGCCATTGAGTTCATGACAGAAATAGTCCCTGTTCCCCTCACTAGGGTATCCAGTTGGATACTGAGCTACCATTGGCCACATCCAAGCAGGGGTTCTAGGTCATATCCATATATGGTCCTTGGTTGGAGAAACAGTCTCATAAAAGACCCCTGTGCCCTGATCTATTTGGTCTTTGTGGAGCTCTTGTCCTTGCCAAGTCTTACTAACTCCCCCTTTTTTCATATGATTCCCTGCACTCCGCTGAAGTCTTGGTTGTGAGTCTTAATATCTGCTTTGATACATTGCTAGTTAGTCTTTCAGAGGCCCTCTGTGTAGGCTTCTGTCCTGTTGCTTTAAGTAGAGATTGCTTCTAAAATTAACATACCTCCTCAGTAATTAGAGCTGAAGACAAATTTTTAGCAGTCCTTGACTGGTGATGTTTCCATTAGAAATTCTCTATATATATTATAAAAATTCTGAAATTTCCATGCCCATTATAATGGGCGTTATTTTCTATGCCGCTTCATTTCTCTTCATTCTGCTTAGACTTTTGTGCATATTGGTTGAGACCTACTGGTATAGTAAAATTAAAGACAGCAAGGTGAACAGTAGAAGTGTTGGATGCCCAGAGCATAGGGACCACATTTATGCAATAATTACTGAAGTATGAGCTGTACAAGTAATTTTGTAATTAGCCATTTGAAGGCTGAGGCGATTATCTACAGACGTTAATATCACTTATATCAGTTTTTAGTATATTAAAATTAATTACTGCTAATAAGACTATTGGCTACTCTGTATTTTCTCTCTGTCCTCGTTTTGTTTGTTTGTTTTAGGAGGATCATTTCTCTATTTCATGGATCTATTATTTACTTCTGGTCTCCCATTTCTTTGGTTATAGAGTTAAGCACATTCACTTTCTTTGGTTATAATGTCTATTGAAATAACAATGGAGGCATCTCTGTGCCTAGCTATAGAACTTAATAAGAATAAGCCTTTCAGAGGATATGAGGGGACTCTAGTTGAGACTCCTAGTAGCAGGGGCCATGGCGACTGAAGTGGGCATCCTCTAACTAGATAAGACTCCTAAGTGAGGGAGGAGAACACAAACTCACCCACAAAAACTTCAAACCAGAACTTACTCTACCTTCAATACCTGAAGGGACAAAGATAGAACAGAAGGGAATGTCCAACTGGTACCTGGCCCAAGACCTACCGTATGGAAGAGATCCACCCGCTGACACTATTAGCAATACTCTGCTATGCTTGCAGACAGGAGTCTATCAGAGTTGTCTTACTAGCAATGGCTCAAAAAAGGTACTGAGATTCACAGCCAAACATCGGGCGAAACATAAAGAGTCTAGTGGAAAAGTGGGGGGAAGGATAAAAGGATAGCGAGGTAACAAGAGCCCTACAAGAAGAAAAACAGAGCCAACTAACCAGGGCCCAGAGTGGCCTGTGGAGTCTGAAACACCAGCTAAGGACCATGCATGAACTGGACCTAAGTCCTTTGCATATATGTAGCCAGTGGGCAACTTAGACTTCATGTGGGTCCAGCAGTAAGGGAAGCAGGGGCTGTCTCTGACATGGCCTTCATTGCCTGCTTTTCGAATACTTTTCCCTGTCTGGACTGCCTTACCAGGTCACAGGGGAAGAAGACAAACTCAGCCCTCTTGTGACTTGGTGAGCTGGGGTGGGATGGTGGGTGGGGTCCTCTTTTCTAAGGAATAGGGAGGTTACATGGGGGAGAGAGGGTGGGACTGGGAGGAGAGGAAGGAAAGGCCTAAAAACAGGATGTAAAGAAAATAAATGAGCTCATTTTAAAAGAAGAAAAAAATTGTTTCCCACTACCAGTGCTTTTAGAAATTCTTTCCTGAAACTGACTCCTCTTCTAGCTTCTCAATAAAATGCCGCTTTAGATATTGAAAAAGATGAAACTTTCTATCACACACGCCATTTCAGCTACATGTGACCAGGCACATCTGAGCAAGGATAGATCTAAGATCAGTGTACTTGGTTGAGAATAAGTGTAGCTTATTCATATGACCCATGGAATGGAGAAGATGTGCTTTTCTAAACATGAAATAACATCTGAAGCCACCAGAGTTGTTTGCTAAGTGGTTTAAACAGTAACAGCACAAGTCTCCCTGCTTCTGTTATAGCAGAGGCACTACTGCATTCTTATTCTCCTGGCTCTTCTTTATATTTGCGCAAAATTTGAATTCCATAGAAGAGCATGAGGTGCCCTAGGAAGAATTTGGGACCTGATGGCCTAAGTGACAGGTGTGGCTCCCAAAGGACAGTCTGAGAGTGCAAGAACCCTTTGTACATTTAATTCTGTTGAGCCTGTCTTACTTATATACCAAGAACAAAGGCAAGGGAGGTAAAGGGCAGCAACCCTCTTAGTCCAGTAGAGACAAAGTGGATGAATGTTCTACAAGCCACCATAGGAAACATAGTGTAAAAGGGGCAGTAGTACATAATGGATCTAAATATTCATCGGAAAAAATATAATGCTGATATATAAGGGATGAAGAAAGCAGACTATTAGAAAGTGACCCATACTTATAAGATGAATTTAAATTCACGTTTAGCAAGCTGTTGAGAAATATATCATTTTCTGAAACAAATAAAAACATAAAAGGAGTATATTAGCCAAATAAATTAGGCTAAACATAATAAAATCTATAGTCCTAAAGAAGCTAAACAACAAGCAGGGCCCTAGAGAAGAGTCTGAAACCTCATTCAGAAGGGCAAACAGAATAGACATTGAAGTAGGAGAAGACAAGGAACAAGACAGGAGCCTTCCACATGGGGCCTCTGAAAGATTCTACCCCAGTGTATTAAAGGAGGTGCTAAGACTCATAGCCAAACTTTGGGCAGAGTGCAGGAAACTCGATGGAAGAAAAGGGAGATAAAAAGACCTGGAGGAGACAGGAACTTCACAAGGAGACCAGCAGAGTCAACAACAACAACATTTAAAACCTGGGCCAGGGGGTGGGGCTGCAGAGACCTATACTCCAACCAAGGACCGTGGATAGAGAGGACCTAGATCCCTGCTCAGAGGAAACCCATAGGCTGTTCAGTTTCCAAGTGGGTTTCCTAGTAAGGGGATCAGGGGTTGTCTCTGATATGAACTCAGTCGCCAGCTCTTTGATCACCTTCCCCCTGGGGGATGCAGACTTGCCAGGCCACAGAGGAAGATGATGTAGCCAGCCCTGATGAGACCTGGTAGGCTAGGGTCAGATAGCAGGGGAGGAGGTCCTCTCCTTTCAGTGGACTAGGGAAAGGGGGAGAAGAGGGAGGGTGGGTGGAACTGAGAGGAGATGAGGTAGGGAGCTACAGAGGGGATATAAAGTGAATAAGTTGTAATAGATAGATAGAGAGATAGATAAATACATAAATAAATAAACAGAAAAATTGGTGAGGAATTGGATAGCCATTAAGAAGCTATTTGAAGTACCCAGTTTGGTTTTTTTTGTTTGGTTGTTTGGTTGGTTCTGCTGTTCTCTTTGTGGAACTCCTGTCCCTACCAGGTCTTTCATTACCCCCTTCTGTCATAATGATTCCCTCCACTCTCCCCAACATTTGTCTATGAGTCTCAGCATCTGCTTCAATACCCTGCTGGGTAGAGTCTTTCAGAGGCCCTCTCTGATGGCTCCTGTCCTGTTCCCTGCTTTCTCCTTCTTCAGATGTCTATCCCATTTGCCTTTCTGAAGGAGGACTGATCATCTTACCCAGGGTCTTCCTTCTTTCTTAGCTTCTTTAGGTGTACGGATATTACTATGTTTATCTTATTTTGTATATCTAATATATACTTATAAGTGAGCAAATACTGTGTGTGTCTTTCTGTTTCTAAGATACCCCACTCAGGATGATCTTTTTAGTTCCCACCATTTGCCTGAAAATTCCATGGCACAGCGTTTTTTTCTGAGACTGACACCCCAACCAAGGACAATCCATGGGAATAATCTAGAATCCCTGCACAGATGTAGCCCCTGGCAGCTCCATCTCCAAGTAAGTTCCTTAGTAAGAGGAGCAGGAGCTGTCTCTGACATGAACTCAGTGGCTGACTCTTTGATCACCTCTCCCTGAGGAGGAAGCTGCCTCACCAGGCCACAGAGGAAGACAATGCAGCCAGTTCTAATAAGACAGGATAGGCTAGGATAAGATGGAAAGGGAGGAGGAGGACCTCCCCCTCACTGGATTGGGGGAGGGACATGGGAGGAGAAGAGGGAGAGAGGGCATGATTGGTAGGGTATGATGGAGAGAGCTATAGCTGGCATACAAAGTGAATAAATTGTAATAAGGAAAAAACTAAAAATAAAAAGAAGCTATTTGAGAATATGTATTAAAGTGAATCATGTATATTATGTATACATGAAAAATTAAAAGATCCAGTGTAGGGAAAACCAAAAGTCACAGGTCACTGTGCCTCTGATATCAAAAGATTACCTTTGGGACCGCTGATGCCAAATTGTCTTCAGCAGATACACCTTGGTTTGATAAGTGTTTATACTGAGGAATGGACACTACACTGTCTGCTAAGGGAACACTGCCAAGAAACTTTAACCTTGTCAATTTGTATCTCTGTCATACTCAGTGGAGTAAGAGAAAGGGGCTACCATCATGATTGCAGGGAACTGCTAAGTCACATTAGAAAAGTAGATATCCACATAAAAAATTTAAAATAAATCAAGCCATAAATATGATTGTTAGGGTGGAATATAACCCAAAATAATGCAAATGAGTAGAAAAGCAACTTTATTTTATTTTTTTTTATTAATTTATTTATTTTTATATCAATCACAGGTTAGGTACTTTGCATCCCAGGCATAGCCTCCTCCCTCATTCCCTCCCACCCTCCCACTCCCTCCCTCATCTCCCTCCTCCCCTCCCCTTCCAAGTCCACCAACAGGGGAGGACCTCCTCCCCTTCCATCCAACCCCAGCTCATCCTGTCTCCTCCAGGCTGGCTGCAATGTCCTCCCCTGGGATCTAGCCAGTCTGTCACTCCCCAGCTTGTATGGGGGAGGGTCAAAGAGTCAGCCATCAAGTTCATGACTGAAACAGTCCCTGTTTCCCTCACTAGGGTCTTCAGTCCGACAAGGAGCTATCATGGGCCCCATCTGTGCAGGGGTTCCAGGCCAT